>OX456986.1:6345136-6945136 GCA_949752695.1 Melanostoma scalare | reverse complement strand
TAAACTGTGAACCAACAATGTTCAAAAGGTATTTTAATTGGTACGAGATTTATTTTTAAATTTGTACTTCAACGTGGTTGTTTGTTGCCTTGTTGAAAACCTTTATCAAGTCTCGCTGAGTCTTCCTTCTATCGATCTTGACCAAGCAACGTGAGCTCCCTAAAGTCATCCTTCTATTTTTTTGAAAGTTTTACAGGAATGCCTTAATTTTGGCAGCTCGTTTACAGCTCGTCTCTTTAAAAATATAAATGCTGTTGTACGCTGGCTTTAAGTCGATAAAAACATGGTGGGTATTGATATTATATTATTATTGTTGACTTTTCTGTTTTGCGACGAAAAAGAAAAGGCAGGCCAAAACACTCCTGGTACAAGCAAATGCAAAAACAGCAGCATTTGGTTGGCCTCAGACATGGAACAATCCAAAACCGGGAAGCTTGCCGACGCTTTCTGAGGTCAACGCGGCGTACCCCACAGGCGGATCACTAGTGTGAAACAGAAAAGTGGGAGGGTTGTGATCGCTTCAAGATCATTACTCGTAACACCGGAAATGAAAAAGAAGAAGATTGTTGACTTTTTTGGTCTAAATGCGCATTGATTAGGATCTATCAAATTGTTGGGTCTCAGACGTTCACATATTTCAGCATTTGACAGGAGATATGTGATGTAATGATGAACTAATATCTGAAATCAAACCAGTAGTTTTTGAGTTCCCGTTCTCATAGGAATTGGGCTAGTGTTCCTTTAAGAATACGGAGATAAAATATAGTCTAAGCTCCTTAGAATAAAATAAAATAAATAGGGTGGCGCAATAGAACGAGGAGCCCCAGGACCTAGAGCATTTCTCACAACCATGCTTTGTGAGGGAATGAAGGGCACCTACAATTTTCTGTCGGTTCCGAACGGCTAATCGAGGAAACGCTTTTCATGACAATGAATTTACTTACGGAGGACTTGCCAATTCCTCGCGAAAGGCGATACCCATGGAAAAACATTTTTGTCTCTGTTGGGATACGAACCACGAACCTCTAGGTTAACAGCAGACATGCTATCCATCATGCCAGGGGTACCACTCATTAGAATGCGGCATTTTATTGGCGGAAGAGTTTTGGAAATCATTTAAAGAGTTTCTAAGTTGCCCTTTATGTTTTCCCTTATTTCCTATCCAATTTTCGTTCGCGCTCCCGTTCCTTTTGTAATATGGGTCCATCCCCATAATGTCTATGTTACATTATCGGCATAGTTAGTAGTTCTTAAGTTCCGATTCCCGTTTCCGTGGGAATATGGGGATGACATATAGCCTGTGTTACTTCCTGAAAATGTAGCTTTCTATTAATGAAAAAATGGTTAAAATCGTTCCAGCAGTTTTGCAGCCTATTATTATATCTACAAACAAAAAATCTTTCTTCTATAATTGTGTGCACCCTTTTGGGGAAACACATACAAGAATTCTTTTTATTTCTTTTTACAGCCATCTACAACTTTTTGTAAAATTTCGATTTCGTCCTTAATGAAGTCCAGTTGCTTCTCCACGGTCAATTTTTTGCTGAAAGGATTGATCCCTGAGAAAGACAAAGAGAGAGAGAGTGAGAAGAGAGAGAGAAAGATCCTTCCTTAAGAACAAAAAACTATTGTCAACTCAAATACAAAAACTTTACCTCTTCGCTTACATAAGACCCGATACATTAGCTGAATTCCATCAATTATTCGCCTTTTCGTAAGCTCGTCTTCTGCAATACAATTCTTGACATCGACAAGAATCTTTTCCCATTTGAGGCATTCAGACCTTGCTGTATTATAGTCCTTTTCCAATTGAGACAGTTCATTCAGATACCCAAGTGTTTTCAAAGCCGCTTCACTGGCTATCTTAACCATTTCAGCTCTTTTCGATTCAATGTCTTTGTACTTTTCCCGCTCCTTTTCGGCAATTTCTTTCTGAGATAACACTTAGAAGAGTAATGTTTTTTTATTAAAATGAAATAAAATAGCTTACAGCATTAAATTCTTACTTAAGGCATCACACCTATCAGTGCAGTCCTTCACCGAACTCCAAGCATCCGTTTTGGAAATCACCTCATTTATAACCATCTCATATGGTTCGAATCGCTTAACGGTCTCTGCCATTATATCTCGAAATTCAGTCAATATTGAGATTTCATTTTTGTAATTTTCTATTATATTCTTCGTTTCAATTTGTTTTTCTTGTTCTTTAACAATTTTTGCTTGACAAGCTTTTTTCTTTTGCTCACACTCTTTCATAAATTTATTTACCTCGGCAAAACGTTGCCGGAGCTGCAATTGCAATTCGTAAATCTCTTGAACTCGTTTTTCATTTATTTCACCTTGAAGCTTGGCTTTTTTAAGCATTTCCATTTGAAGTTTCAGCATAGATTGGTATTCTCTCTCATTTTGAATGGATAGTAGTTCGATGCTATCTCCACCGACTGAGTCCCAATTTGGGGGCTTTCTGTTGAAGATTTATTTAGTTTAGCACAAATTAAAAATTTGGAAAGGAAGAATGAGCTTTACATTAGAAACTTTTTCTGCTGCTTGGATTCGATGAAAAAACCTGGTTCCTTTTCAGGGCTCAAATCAAGATTTCCAATTACATCGATTCGCGTTGTTGGCTTAAGATTTGGCATAGCTTGGCTTGCTTGTGTGACTTACTATCGTTGATAACAACTCGTAGGCAGAACAAATACTGGATTTTACACACAGCAAACTGCAAAAATATTGATTAAACACAACGGTGCTAAGCATTTTATTACTACTATTGAGGTTGCTAAGGCAATTTGATGATGATGTCTTTTTACATATGGAGCCTCAATGATATTTTATGGTAAAGCTTTTAACCTAAAAGAGTTATTTATGTTACTTATAGTCTCAACAGAAACCCTCATGTTGTACAGAAATCTTTACTTTTTTGTGGTAATGCGTACTGTTTTCAAATCTCAGGCCTTTTTTCTAGGAAATTAAATACCCTACAAAGCATTTGTCGATCATTTTTTTGGTCCAAAATGATTTTGACGATAAAATAAGATCAGGTTGAAGGTATAGACACGTTTGATAGGCCTCAACTAATTCTTTTCAAGGGCTCAAACTTTTATGGTATTTTTTTTATCCCATCCCAAAAGATATTTACAATACATTTTGAGAAGGTCATATTTTTGGCAGACTCTATAATCTCTAGAAGTGTATTCATTTCAAAAGAATCTATATTTTTGCCTTTGCTAAAGTTAAAAATGTTATTCAGAGAAGTGTCTTCCTTCAATTGAAATATGAACCAAATGTCAACAGGAAATTTGTTCATTGTGCTTGTTTTTAGGACAAACTTCATTCGCATCAAACAATTAAATATATGTATTTTGAAATTGATAGTTAAAAAAAAAATGGCATGTTCAAGGCTTTGTAAAGTGAGTTGCCTTCGCTTTAAATGAACTCTTTTCCTACGCAAGTCACTGACAACATCAACATTTAGAGAACAACATGGTTCTAAATGAACAGATTTTCTTAAGTTCATTTTATGGTTCTGTTAATTTGTACATTTCTATACTTTCGAAGCTGCATTGCTTTATTGGAATTTATGTCCAAATTGGATTGTTTTTATTGACTTAAAAAAAAAAAAAAATAAAGCAGCCTTTAGAAGCGACTGGTTTCTCTTGATTGCAATACATTTTCTCTTCTCCTACCTACGTCATTTTAATCTTATCTTCTTCAAATTAAATTAAATAAAATGATTCTTGCCTTCTCTGTTGTGGTTTCGACAGAGTAGCTTTCTGTGCACAAACTACGTTTATAACGTTTGCAAGGTTCGATGTTCACTAATCAATTGCTTTCTGGTTTTTATGAGACCCCAGGCACTTAACATCGAAAGACGCAAACTCTGGAAAATAAAAAACAATGGAAGTTGTTCGCTCTTTTGCTCGAGACTCTTGAATTGATTTGAATTTGTCCAACGTACCTCCTCATTCAAAATCAGAATTTTTATTTGGCAGTTTGTTTGGCGAGAAATGTGTGTCTGACTGTATTTGATATTGGAAGCATGGGAGTTCATTTTATTCACAGTTCCACTGCATGTGGTAAGGCGACGATATTGTATGAAACTGATAAAGCTTGTGGTTCATAGTCAACATTTAAAAGTTCACGCTATTTGTCGATGAAAACTTCATTAAACAACTGTACATATACTTGTTACGTTTTGATTTTTTTCTGTGTGCAAAAAACGGTGCAGTGCAATAACACCCGCGGCAATAACCCCTGCAGGGGTTGTTTCCCAAACGAAAAGGAAATAGCCCCTGCAGGGGTTATTTCCTTTTTAATGTGGCAATAAAAACCGTAGGTCTTATTGCCTTTTACCTGTGGGGATTATTTCCAATTTCAAATGGAAATAAAGCCCACCATAGCAAACCTAATAGAACAAAACAAATTTTACAAAATAACCATATTCGCTTTATTTTAAGAAACTAAAGAAAAACATTTAAAATAATAAATAATAGAAAAAAAAACAATTTAAAATTCAGTTCTGAAATTTGGAAAATATGCTTAAATTTAATAACTATGCAAATATTTTACTTGTAAGCTTAACTATTTGTTTACAATTATTAATTTCACTAATGCAAAAAAATAGTCCTGCTGTTAAATTTATATTGGTATATTTTTGTTAATTGCAGGACTACTTTTTTGCATTAGTAAAATAAAAAAAATTCAAAATAGGAAAAAAAATAATCGTCATTCGCGCAGCGGAAAATTTTTTTTGCCCCAGAGAGAATCAATTTGGGGTGTGAAAATAAAAAAATTCGCGCGAATTTTTTTATTTTCACACCCCAAATTGATTCTCTCTGGGGCAAAAAAAATTTTCCGCTGCGCGAATGACGATTATTTTTTTTCCTATTTTGAATTTTTTTTATTTTACTAATGCAAAAAAGTAGTCCTGCAATTAACAAAAATATACCAATATAAATTTAACAGCAGGACTATTTTTTTGCATTAGTGAAATTGAAAAATTCGCGACTGTAATACTATGCGTTGTTGCTTCTATTAAAATTGTTTAATGGAGAGTTCCAACCTGCTTGACAACAATATTTGAAACCGTAATTTTTTGCGTTGTTGCTTTTTATAACAATTTTTTAATGGAGAGTTAAAGCTTAACCCATGTGTGGGGCTTGTTGCCAATTCAAATTGGCAATTACACCTGCAGGTGTAAATGCCTTTTTGTTGCAGGTGTTATTACCACATTAAAAAGGAAATAACCCCTGCAGGGGTTATTTCCTTTTCGTTTGGGAAATAACCCCTGCAGGGGTTATTGCCGCGGGTGTTATTGCACTGCACCGCAAAAAACATGTTAAGAGAGAAATAATTCTCAACTATACACATAGTTATATTTGTTTTCCCTTTTATAAATTATTTGTGGTGCCCGTGGCGTGATGGTTAGAATGTCTGCTTAATACGTGGGAGTTGGAAGTTCGAATCCAATGTTTTTTATGGGTATCGCTTTTTGCATGGAATTGGAAAGCCAAGTCCTCTGAGAGTTATTTTATAACATTGCCATGAAAAGTGCTGAAATGCCACTGTTTTAAAAACCATAGTTAAAACTTTTTGAGTTTTGCTTTTGCTGTTGAGATTTTTATAAGTCAAAGAGATCCTAATGAAATGAAAATGAAACAGAATAACTCATCACTCATCAGTTACTACACAAATTCATCTGCCCAAAAAGCATCAAAACAATTCTTAAAAAACTGTTGATCGAATGATAGCGAGTCTATTTTGTTGAGGGGCTGTTTGGTATTTCAATGTAAATATAAATGTAGCTTTATATTGTTTAAGAAAAAAGCTAACTTCCTCATAGTAAGTGGCATTTGGGGTGAAATGCTAATAAAATATGATAGACTTTGATGGCTTCAAATACCTCGAGCTGACAGATGTCAACGAGCACGAGTAGACAATTAAACGAAAATGTCAGCATTATGTAAGAAGAAGTACATTGAAATGTTAAAAAATTTTAAGCGAATCATCCCTTTGTTTCCATCAGAGGAGAGAGCAAGAGGATTAAATTAGTGTGAGAACACAACAACACTTAGATTCCTCCTGGAGCATAGGACAGTAACAGAGCCTTTCCAACAATCCCGGTTCGCGGCATGTGCCCACGCTTACCTCTATCTTTCGATTTGTCTTACGCATTTTGCTTTATCTACCCATTTCGTGATGGTAAGCATGTCTGCTGTTAAACCAGAGGTTCGTGGTTCGAATCCCAACAGAGGCAAAAATGTTTTTTCATTCGGGTACCACCTTTCGCGAGGAATTGGCAAGTCCTCCCATAATAAGTTCATTGCCATGAGAAGCGCTTTCTCCATTAGGCATTCGGAACCGGCAGAAAATCGTAGGTGCCCTCCATTCCGTCACAAGGCATGGTTGTGAGAAATGCGCTAGGCCCTGGGGCTCCTCACTCTGTTGCCTCACCCTATTTATTTATTTATTTAAAAAAAAAAATTAAGAAAAATTTGTTGCAGCAAAGCTTTGGAAACTTCAAGGCCTTTCACATTTCAAGGGCCTACAATTTCATGCCGATTCCGAACGGTTTACTCTGCCAGATAACTTGCCAATCCCTCGCGAAATGTGATACCCGAGCAAAAGTCTTTTGTTTTTAAATTTGCTGGAATTCGAATAAATGAAAAGATTAGTAAAGTTTTTAACAGTTAAAACACTTTTTATATTTCCTCAGATGTACATCAGTGAGATTTATAAATTAAATAAAATTAAATTATTTGTCAAAAAACTAATAATAAACAAAAATGTTTCTAAACAAAATTACAGTTGAGTTGAGTTGAATCTATTAAAAATTTTTTTGAATATTGAATCTTTGATTGGTCCATCATCACTATTCATTAGATTATTTTTGTTTTTAAATATGTAAAATGATTCAAAAGCATCTAATTCATAATTGCTATTTACATTTCTTATTAATTTTAAATTTTGCAAACTAAAGCTATGACTATTTTCTAGCATATGTTCTGCAACACTTGACTTTTCTTTTTCATTATATTTAAGATGTGCAAAATGTTCTTTAAATCTTTTTAGAATAGGTCTTCTTGTCTGTCCTATATATTCTTTTGCACAATCATTACATCCGATAGAATAAATTCCCGACTTTTGAAGTTGTTCAATTTTATCCTTAGATCCTCCAATCAGATTTTTTTTTTTTATTTCGCTGCACTCACTTTTTTCGAATCTCGAAAAAAGCTAACAAAAAACAAAAGGCAATACAAAAAAATCTAGGGGCAACCTACAGTTGTTTTCTTAATTACACTCAACTAAGTCCCAGACCGCAGTGCACCGAAATATCGAAGACAGGGAATCGGCAGACCAACTGTCCAAAAAGAACTTTGCTTCAACACGCAGCCGAGGAAATGAAAACTGTCAGGGCTCATCCAATCATTCTTTTCGCAGATAAAAAAGAAGCGAATAGCAATTCATTTACCAACAAAGTTATATACTGAAACTAAATGGGCGTTAACTAGCTATTCGTCCTTTTTTTGAATCCCGACAAGTGATTAATCAACGGCAGCTCACATGAACAGACGATTTGAATAGAAGGATGTTAGATTCTTCTACGTGAGTGGACTAATTTAAATCGCAGGAGATTTCCTTTTCCACTTAACAAGAGATCTAATGAAAAAACCAGTTCAAGCCATTTTAAAACTTTAGCAAATACCGCTGCTTACCTATATCTATGTCTAACCTACCCTATATTTGAAATCCACCCTCCCATTCTAACTTATTCTATTAACACTGCTCTCAATATGATGTAGAATTTTTGGATAGTTGACTGTTTTTATATAATGAAAGGTAAGCTGTGTTAAGATTTGTTACCTTGACAAATGAATTTTTTTTAAACTTAAATCTCCGGTACGGGTACGTTCATATGGTCAGTACTTTAATGTCCGATGGTAAATTTCGTGACGCAAAACCTAAATCTTAAATACTCGTAAAATGAAAGCACACCTCTTCAAAACTGTTCTCTTAACAGAATGATTTTTCAATAATTTTTAAAAGTCATTACTAACAGTGCCATGTGCCAAGCAGCTTTCTCTCTTTGTTCAAATCTAAACGGTTTGACTAAGAGAAAAACTAGGACTTAATAAACTGTCTTAGGTACTCAAAATATGGAGTAGGTATCAACCTACTTTTTCTGTTAGTAGCCCATACAGTTCTTAAAAAAAACAATAGCTACACTCCGAATTATATTAAAACAGTCTTTTATTCAAACCATTGCCCAAGAGTTAGTTTAGTAAGTAGACATACAATTTAACTGGCAAAAAAGTGAAAGCCTTCTGTGTCTGTCCAGAATAAAATTGGTTTCGTTCTTTTTCAAGTTCAAGTTCATTTTATATTAATTCCAATTTTTTCTGCAGTGTTCACTCAACACAAGTACGAAAATAATTTTACTCTAAATTAAGCTCTGACCATCAATGTAGTGATCCAAATTAACAAAGTATTGGAAATATCTCAACATTCCAATGAACTCGTATTCTCATCTTCTATCACTCCTTGTGATTCCGCCATTAAAACAATTCCCTAGGCACCACTGCATAAGTTTTTGCAGTCTTCTTGTATGAAGCATGAGGATTCCAGAAGCACCCACAGATACTTAACTCGCCAGTGTTTCTTTTATTATTTCCATGCTTAAATCTACACACTGATTCTTAAGTACAAAACACACCCATTCCCATTGTGTTAATTTGGTGTGCCTCGCGCCAGCCGAGCGTCGGTCGCCAACTTATGATAGCCTCATAGTGTGTTAGTTAACCAATATGGAGTGTGATTAAGAAAACGGGGTCGTGCTTCACTATGAATAAATAGCTTTTTTATTCAGTCTACAAGGTTGTTCAATGGAATGATATGCTCTTTAAGTTCTGACTGTGCATTCCGGAGAGTAATTCAATTACTTTTATTTGGAACTCGCGTCGTTGAGTGCTTGGATTGAAAATGATTTTGTTTGCTTTGTGCGGTTAATAGTTTATTTGAAAAACCAGTCTCGGCACTTGATAAAGAGTTCATCGATATTGCTAAATCTATTCAACTATAGTTTTTGAATGCAAAACTAGCAATTTACTAGAAAATTCAATGGTCAACTCATAGAAAAGTGGAACAAGTTCTCATAAAATCTAGACAACAACTACCAAGTGGGGTGCACGTTGGCGTTGCACTGCACCGAGTACTCAGTGCCAGTGCAGTTCGAATGCATGTGATACTACTAGTTATATCTGCCCTCGTGTTGGTATGAGTGTTGTGCAAAAACTTTTTGCAACTACATGTGTCTAACAATCGGGGTTCGGCGACACAGCTGCAATGTATGAAACTATGTATCTATGAAGCTATCTAACGAACGACATGTAGCTCTCCGAATGAGAATAGAAAAGTCAGCTGTTTGTGTCTAAGCACAGAGTTTACAGTGTAGAGAGCTCAAGGAAAATTGAAGGCAACTCTCAGAGTAGGCGATTTCGGAAAACTCTGGTGTTTCGTCTATTAGCAACAAAATTTCAGATAACACTTTTCTCAAACCCAAATTGTGGCGGTGCACTTTCATACAATTGCAGTTGTTTAAAAAAAACTTACAAGAACCGCACATGATTTTTCTTCATCAACATTTGGTATCAGAAACCCAGAGAAGGCAGCAAGTGCATTAAATGCATTTCGACTGACGTAAAAATGCATTTTTGTTGAGGCGCGAAAAAAAGCGCAGCAAATGCATCACGATTCAAAGTGCAGTTGTAGACTTGTGTGCCTATAAGAAAACTGGCACTGATGCTCCAATACATAAAGGCTTACGCCTGTACGGTGTTGGCGATCTGCAATAATTGCATCATGATGACGTTGTTTTCTGACGATTGCAGCAAAGCAGCACATGGGTTACAACGTGCAATGAGACAAGGATGCTGTTGGCGGTTGTTTGGATGGAAGACAGTTGCGCTTCTCGAAGACTTTTGCATTTTTCAGATGCGAAAATTGTTGCAAAATCTCTGAGCTCCTTTTCCCGATGTAACTCAAACATGCAGTACGAGTGCACCCCAGTGCTCTTGGTGATTACATTGACTCGTCCCTCTCCCACCCCCTTGAGTTGTATTGAAGCGACTTTTTCCGCGGTCATGACTCCCGTTCGTCGTTCGTTTTCTTTGTTTCTTTTTGTTATTTTATTTTTATTTTCGTATTTCATTCTCTTTCATCGCCGTCGAGCGTCGACGTCGTCGTCTGGAGAAGAATACAAAATCAGAGGGAGACTTAACTTGCTTCCCCAGAGTATAACAAGAGGTCGGGTTGGACGTACACATAATTGACGTTGGGCTTGTTGTAACTTGTAACTTCCAAATTCCATGTGCTGCAAGTTCTTCTCCGCCTCTAAGCATCGTTGCCCTGGGAAGAGATTCGTGGTTGGCACTCGGCACAACGCGGCTCGATGTGGGGAAACGTGGTTGGCACTAAGTAACAGAGTGTACTGAGAGGTATCAGGCGAACAGATATATGAGCATGCAAGCTTTACACTGAGTACCCATGCTGTTGACAGCAAGTACTATAATGTGTACTTACAGTGTGGGTACATTGCGTTTGGCGTTGGGAGAGTATGTCGCCTATAACATAGTAATTTTTGTTTTTCCTCTCCATCGTGTTAGGAAAAATTTAACATGACAAAAGCTTATGAAAATTGTCAGGGTAGTTGATGCTTGAGGTGTACTCGTATGTACGTTGTTTTAATTTATGCAGCAGTTGTTCTACGCCTGACAATGCCAATGGTGGTAGGTGTTTGTTGACTTTTTAACAAATAAATTGCTTATATCGACTTGTTTTATTAACGTAGGTTGATAGAAACATAAACAAAAATGAAGAGCTCTGAAGCCAGTTATGGTGTTTGTTTTAAAACATACATACTCGTAGTTCGGGATGAGTTATTTACAGTACATTTGAATAAGGCTGGCGCTGAATCTTTTATTTATTTATGATCAGCCTTGGTTCTTCTTCCTACCAATTTTATGTGAAATATGTTTATGAAATTTGCGTAGCAGTTGTTTGTTTCTACTTCTAAATAAATAAACTTTAGTGTTTAATATCTGCCTAGTTGCACTTACAAGCGAAAGGTTTCTTTTATTGGGTGAAACTATCATTTCTCAGTTCTTAGGTGAACTAACGTGCAGCCACCTATACTTGAACCTGACCATGGTAGAAACCATTTTCACTTAAGTCTAAGGCCAGCGTTTAAAGCTTCGTTCGTCATAGTCGAGGGCAATTGCGGTCTCTTAAAGATAAAAGGGGGCTATAAGTAAGAAAGAATGAACTTGGTGAAAATAATAGCCTCAATTAAATTCATATACATATACAGTGCTTTCGGTACACAGTTTCGGTTGATTTTAATTCGAAGACGTGTTTTGTTTTTGCTGAATGTCTAAGCTAAAGTGAAGAAGTCGTTCACGGCAGTTCAAAAACTGTAGAAGACAGTTCATTTAAAACAAAACAAAATATTTCCCCCTCGAAGTCTTTATTACCATGTTACTTATGGACACAGGTTGTGTTCTTGAGTGAAAGTTAGTCGTTCAAAGGATACCATTTATTATCAACACTTTCGGAACAAAGCATGTGTAGATATTATGTGTTGATGATAAGATAGATAAAGAGATAGATACCTATATAAATATTTCGATTTATTGTATCTTGTTTTTAAATTATTTCTTACAGACAAAGAATTGTTAAAGTTCTCCTCTCATTTAGATGATGTTTGAAATAAGGATAAGTTCTTTTTCGTTGCGGAAATAGTTTGGATCAAAACGATTACAGTTGAGGCTGCTTTTAATTTGTCTATAAAAAGATGATGAAGCTTCGCTTATGAGCTCTTTTTAATCTGTACCTCCGTTTTAGAAATTTTACAAAAAGTTTGTTTTGTGTAAGTGTTGGAAGTTTCTGATATACAGTTTTTCTTTGCTCTACAAGAAAAACAGCACATGTGGTAAAACCTAAAAGGGAGCGTTCAAGTATTACGTAACGCAGTTTTTGAAGTTTTTTGACCCCCCCCCCCCTCCTCCCCTTGTAACGCAGCGTAACATTTTCATATACCCCCCTCCCTCCCCCTCTCTAAACGTTACGTAAGACTCAAGTGACCATTTTTACCCTAAAGTCGCAAAAAGTTATGTTATAGTTTTTATCCTTGGTATACTTGCGAGAACAAATTAAAAATGATAACCAGACTATAAAATCGAGGGATTCCCCGTAACACGTAAATGAAAAGGGTTGCCAATTTGGGAGTTTTTATTCCCTAATTTAAAAAAAAAAATGTTACATAAAGTGTTGTAAGAAAGACCCCTCCCGCCCCTTTAACGCATCGTAACGTTTTACGAGACCCCCCCTCCCCCCGAATTGCGTTTCGTAAAACGTAATACTTGAACGCTCCCAAAGCAGAATTTATATATTTGATAATTGCTGGTAATAAATTTCAACAAGCTAGTGTTTTTGAGTTCCATAGACAAGAAGCCAAATCATGAATTAAAGCAGATTGTTGAATGTTTATTGATATCAGTCATTAATGGTTTTCGTTGGACTGAGCGAGTATAAACGTCTTCGCTTGCGTCGGTATTAAACATATGAATACTGCAAAGCTTTTTAATTTGGGAAGTTCACGAAAACCAAATATGGCTCTATAGTGGGAACTTAAGAAAAGCCACACATTGGTGACGATGTGGAAGTGCGATGCTGACGATCTGTTAAGTAAAGTAGCAATAGTTTAATTGCAAGTAAGGAAAACTTGGAACTATTCGTGATGTCTTTGTTTTTCAAAAATTTCTTTTAGATTGTTTTGAAGAAACTGATAGCGACAAGGTTGCGACGACCTTAGACAAACAGCAATTTTAGAGTAGAGCGTTGTTTGCGTGTTATTGTCA
The DNA here is from genome assembly GCA_949752695.1 of Melanostoma scalare. Classification (NCBI taxonomy): domain Eukaryota; kingdom Metazoa; phylum Arthropoda; class Insecta; order Diptera; family Syrphidae; genus Melanostoma; species Melanostoma scalare. Next base: position 6,932,222 of record OX456986.1, on the reverse strand, counting down.
TTTGCAATCTGTTCCATGAAGTGTTTGTCTTATAGGGAGGTCTGTTGTTAGCCATATGGTCTCTGCCACCCATGCTGCAATCGTCTATAAATTGTGGACTTTTCTGTTTAGTCAGATTATCTTACCATAACATGCAATAAGTCTTTATTTCTATTTCGTCCCAAGAACCATACTCCTCTGGCCATAAATTGTTTTAAGAAACAAACTAAGCATTGCACCGCTTTAATCCGATTTGCAAATTGTTTGCAATCTTTTGGTTTGTAGTTTGTAGATGGTTGATAGATGGTGATGATTGATGACCAACCTTGACAACAACGCATTATTAACACCCTTCAGCATCGCACAGTGGTCGGATTCGACAATTTAGCGGGACAAAACTATTTTGGAAAGGAAAAACATGTTTCAACTTACTTATGTTTTATTTTATGAGTTCAAATTACTAAATTGTACAATTTTTTACAAAAATAACATTTTTTTTCAAAAGAGACACTCAGAAAATATGGAAATTATACAAAAATAAGAAAAAAGGTTTTTTAATAATTTGATAAAATCAATTTTTCACCTAAAAGTTTTATTTTTTTTCTGAAGTAAATAAGAATATGTCTTCATTTCTTTTGCTGTTGTCCCACTTGTACGTATTGGTTGGTACATGTCGTTAACTAGCAATATATGGACCTGATGATACCAACAACCGATTCAACAAATCTGTGTTTGTGTTAATTCTTGAACTTTTTCTTGTTCATCTCTCTAAACTTCCTCGTATTCTTATTCTCTTATTCTTAGCCTCTGATGCCTTCTCCATGAAAAAGCACTTTATGAACACTTACTGGCATAGTGTACCAAGAATATTATCTTGAACACAGATCTCTTGTTGCTTCTGTATAGTTTTCAAATGCACTTTCACATATAGCATATCCACTTCCCAAAGTTTGCAAAATTGTACGAAACCGTTTTATGAGTTTTTAATTAACACCGGTTTTTTTTTTACAATTTACAATCAATTCTATTCAAGAAAAAATTATTATAAATTATTCCAAAAAACGGCACCGTAGCACTTTTTATAGCTGAACCAAATTTCACAAAAAAAAACCTTTTATTTTCTGTCGTTAAACGGCTTTCATGAACTACTTACTTTAAAGTTTAAAATTTTCTCAACAGTGCAAAAAAAAAAAAAAAAAAAATATGAACTAAAGTTACCTATTGTATTGACAAGTTAGCTACTTCATTTTGAAACCGTTCGCTTGACTTTGATTTTTGTATTTTGTCCCACTATATTGTTGAATCCAACCACTATGCATCACGAAAAAAAAATATGAACATTGGGATTGCTCTTATACTCTCTATCATTTATGGGTACTATGACCTTAAAATTTGTTTGAAAAAGCGCAAAAGGTGAACGAACAGCATACAGATTCGGTAGTCTCACTGCAGATTGCGAAAGTGTTTTTTGTCTCTGATCTAAAATATTGCTATTTTACTCTCCCAGCGTTAGCATGTCTGCCTGTTAGCGTCGGAGTTCGAGGTACGAATTTCAAAAGCTTCCAACTGTTTATCTACGAATATTAATTTTTCCGAGTATTTGCTAAGCCTTCTTACTTACTTTACTTAGGTGGGCATTACAGTTCGGGGTGAACCTGGGCCTCAACCAACATCCTTCTATAACGATTTCGATCTCGGGCGAGCTCTCTCCAGTTTCGCACTCCAAGTCGGTTGAGGTCTTCATCCACTTGATTGCGCCACCTAAGACGAGGTCTTCCCTTTCCGCGATTTCCCTGCAATGTGCTTTCGAACACCCGACGAGCCGGAGCGTTTGGGTCCATCCGCTCTACATGGCCCAACCATCGTAGCCTCGCGATGCGTACTCTTCTGGCTATGCCCATGTCGCGGTACAGCTCATACAGCTCGTTGTTGTATCTTCTTCTCCACACATTGTCTTCGCATACGGGACCAAAGATCATTCGGAGAATTTTTCTTTCGAAACGACCAAGAGTTTCCTCATCCGCTTTCGATAAGGTCCATGCTTCCGCGCCGTACAGCAGGACTGGGATGATTAAGGTCTTATACAAGGTCACCTTGGTTTTTCTAGAGAGGGTTTTGTTTCTCAATTGCCTTCTTAACCCAAAGAAGCAACGGTTGGCAAGAGTTATTCTCCGTTTGATCTCCGCACTGATGTTGTTGTCCGTGTCTACAGCGGATCCTAGGTAGACGAAGTCCTGTACTACCTCGAAGTTATGTCTGTCTATTGTGACGTTTTGTCCAATTCGTCGATGTTCTGTGTCCTTGTTTGATGACAGCATATACTTCGTTTTGCCCTCATTAACCATCAAACCCATTTTTGCCGCTTCTGTTTCAATACTCGCAAAAGCACCTATGACATCACGCTTTTTTCTTCCCATTACGTCAATATCGTCTGCATAGGCGAGTAATTGTACAGACTTTTGAAAGATTGTTCCTCTGGTGTTGACGTTTGAGTTTCTTACAATCTGTTCAAGTATGATGTTGAAGAAATCGCATGACAGTTTGTCGCCTTGCCTAAAGCCTTTTTCGACATCAAAGGTCTCGGTGAGTTCTTTTCCGACCTTGACGGAGCAGCGTGAATTCTCCAAAGTCATCCTGCATAGTCGTACGAGCTTTGCAGGGATGCCGAAACTAGACATGGCTCTGTACAGCTCGTCTCTGTAAATACTGTCATACGCGGCCTTGAAATCGATAAAGAGGTGGTGAATATCGATATTATGTTCTCGGGTTTTTTCTAAGATCTGCCGTAATGTGAAAATTTGGTCTATTGTGGACTTCTCTGGTCTAAAACCACATTGATAAGGACCTATCAAGTTGTTGACGTGGGGTTTCAGACGTTCACATATTACAGCAGACAAGATGTTATAAGCGACGTTAAGGAGGCTTATCCCTCTGTAATTGGCGCAATTGTGAGGGTCTCCCTTCTTTAGGATCGGGCATACGATACTGAGGTTCCATTCATCGGGCATGCTTTCTTTCGACCATATCATGCAGATCAGCTGGTGCATGCTCCTTTCCATCTGATCTCCAGCTGCCTTGAAAAGTTCGGCATCAAGGCCATCTGCACCTGCAGTCTTATTTGATTTAAGTTTGCATATGGCAAGCTTAACCTCTTCTAGGTCGGGAGGACGGCATTCTTGATCATCGTCCAAGCTGAATGGGGCAATCTGCCTGACAGCGGAATTTGTGTCCTCATCGCCGTTAATCAGTCTGCAGAAATGATCTTTCCAGATCCTCAGTAGTGACTGTGACTCTATAACTATGTTTCCCTGCTGGTCTTTACAGGCTTGAGTTCGGGGTTTGCCACCCAGGCAGGATCTTTTTACCTTTTGGTAAAACTTCCGAATCTCGTTCCTGTCATGGCACCTCTCTATTTCCTCAAACGAGCGCTTCTCATGCTGCTTCTTTTTCTTTTTGAGAAGTCGGTGTTCTTCCCTCCTTCTCTCCTTGTAAATCTCGTTATACTGATCGTTAGCAGCCCTTGTTCGTGTTTGCATAAGCATTTGTCGTGCTCTTTGTTTGGCTGCATTTGCCTGCCTGCATTCTTCATCGAACCATGGGTTTCGTTTTGGTGGCCGAGTGAAACCCAGAACCTCAGAGGCAGCGGTTCTGATGGCTTCTTGGCATTGCTGCCACTGGTCTTCAATGTTTAATGCTGGCGGCATGGGATTCAAGGATAATTGAAGGGACACTCGATTGGAAAAGGCATTGGCAATCTCTTGCGATTGAAGCTTTCCGACGTCATATCTCTTCACAGCGTTAGTTCGCGCTGGTCGAGAACAAGATATCCTCATTCGCACTTTGGCTACAACAAGGTAGTGGTCCGAGTCAAAGTTGGCCCCTCGGAAAGTTCGGACATCTAGCACACTGGAAGAGTGCCTTGCGTCGATCGCAACATGGTCAATTTGGTTGACGGTTAATTGATCTGGGGATCGCCATGTGCCTTTATGAATTTTGAGATGCGGGAAGCGCGTACTACTTACAACAAGATTCAGCCCCGCAGCAAAATCGATTAGCCTCAGTCCGTTTTCGGAGGTTTTGTCATGGAGGCTATGCTTCCCGATTGTGTTTCCAAAGATGTCCTCCTTCCCTAGCTTTGCGTTAAAATCGCCAAGAACGATTTTCACGTCGTGTCTAGGGCACTGCTCATACGTTTCTTCGAGGAGCTCGTAGAAACAGTCTTTGGAATCGTCGTCTTTCTCTTCTGTGGGGGCGTGGGCGCATATGAGGCTAATGTTAGCGAATTTAGCCCTGATGCGGATGGTCATTATACGCTCATTGACTGGATTTTGGCTAATCACCTTATCCCTGAGTCTTCCTCTAACGACAAATCCGCACCCAAATAAGCGTTGTTTCTTTTGTCTGTAGCAGTCGCCATAGTAGATGTCACAGTTTTTCATCTTCTTTATGCCCAGTCCACTCCATCGCACTTCTTGGATGGCGGTTATGTCTGCTTTGCAGCAGTCCAGGGCGTCCGCTAATTCTCCAGCTGCACGTAGTCCGTTAAGAGACCTTACGTTCCACGTGCAGATCCGGAGGTCATTGTCCTTTTTTCGTTTGCTTGGGTCGTCAACTTTGAAATCATTATCGTTATCCGAGGCTGTTAGTTGTTTCGGAACAAACTTTTTTTAACGTGGTTGGGTAGTTAACCCTACGCACAACCCCCAACCTGGAGGGCCAGGTCCTTTTGGATCCCTTCGGACACAAAGGGCTGGAATATCCAGTGTCAGTACCCTGCTGCAGGGGTGTGAGTGCTGCCGTTGGCTCACCAGGAGCTCATCCGCCACCATCTCTACTTCAATACCCTGTCCTAGTATTGAAAGACCCCGAAAGACCTTTAAACCAAATATGTTGGAGTAGCTCCTTCAGGGGTTTCTGCTTTTATGGCTGCTGAAGTCCACCGTTGATTCTGTCCTTCGAATTCATCCGCTGGAACATTTACACGAAAGCTCTCGTAGACCACTGAGATTCGTGCAGTCAGTCATAGTTCGCAGAGCAATTATAGTGTTGACCGATCAATTCTTTTGTTCCGGATTCCCTAGTCAACACTCGCACTTACTAGTTTAGCAGGTCAGCTCTGGACGGAGCATCCCAGGTCCCAGTGGATACCGCTTGGAGGTATAGTAAGCACAATTGACGTGTACTATAAGTTACAGCATCTGGGCGCCGCCAAGTTGCTAAGCCTTCGGATAGTAATTTTATTGCCATGAAAAATTGTAGGGCCGCTCCATTCCTCACAAGGTATGAAATATTCAAGGCACTGTACTTCCCGCTTTATTGCGCCACCCTATTTATATTTTTATTCACGCTTCCAGCTAGGGTATATCTGTTTCGCAGTAAAAAAAAAATACCATTTTCAGATTGTTTCGGTTTATTTTATTTCAGAATTAAATTTTTAACAGAATTAAGTTCTTAAAGTTTTATTTTGATGTGTATATTATATTCATACAATACTTATCTACATTTTAATTTTAAGTCAAAAAACATTTAAAACTTTGTACGTTATTATATAAAATTTGATACATTTAGGTTTTCTCTGACAAGAAATTGATATGTTTAAGTTTTGTGCACATAAAGCTGTGAAGAAGATAATTTTGTTATTTTTACATTTACTTGAAATTTTTTTTAATAAGAAAGAAACATTACCTACTTTAAATTCTCTCAATCAAATGTTTCTAAGTGAAATAATCGTTAAAACTAAAAGATTGACAACAATAACGTTGCATGACTATTTTGAAACTTTAAAACAAGAGTTTCAACAATTTTTATTTATCTACGTCTTATCATTCTAAGCTTATAGATATTGATATGTTTATGTATGTATTTTCAAGTTATATAGATTCTTTTTCTTTTTTTCGTTTTAACATTAATTTATCACAGTTAGAGAATTCATTTGATATGTATGATTATGATATGTTTTTTGTTTCCTTACAGCTACACTACATAGACGTAAAATTTTGAAACTATACATATTTTCGTTTAAAAAACAATACCAACTGACCAACTGAAACATAAAATCACAAAAAGAAAATAATAACAAGACATGCAATGTAAAATGTGTTGAGACCAAGTGATTGATTTATGGCACTCCCAAGCCAAAGTGATTTTGTAGCTGTGACAGCGACAGAAACTCTGTGAATCGCATTTCTGTTACCGGGACAACTACAAATGTATAGAAACACGGTGTCGTTCTTGTCGCGTCAAATTGGGTACTCTCATATTTTGCAGCTGAATTTTTCACTTTGGCTTGGAAGTGCTTTAAATCAGCCACTGCAATTTGTGTTTTATAAATTAAATTAAATTAAAACTTCTTCCATACTTCCTGCTCCACGCCTCGTTGGATAAATTTTCTATTTCCGTTTAAAGGTTTGTTCGAACGAAGATGTCTTTAGAAAAGTTGAATTCCAAAGTATTATTTATGGATTCGTAATTCGGGTAAAGTTAACATAACTAATCTTAGAACTCGTTCAATTTTGGGGAGCTGCAGGCGTCCTTAAAATTTGTAGCATTGAGGGGAGCAAAATAATCCTCGTGAAGGAATCTTATAATATTTTCGATTGGACATAGGTCGGCTTTGTTGCCCCGACTGTCACGAGTAACGCGTAAGCTCTTACCACCCTCACAGAAGTCAATCTGTTGAGTGACATCTTTACCGTTGTATAAAACTCGAAAGTAGTAGTCCGTATTTTTCTCGCTTTTATAAACTTCCACTGTCAGTCGAGTGGCATAGGGAATTGATGTACTTTCAGTTTTGATACCCAAGGCTGCTGTAAGATATTGAAGAGTCCAATCATGCCCAGAGTAAAGAACGAATTTTGTTCGATCTCCTGAAATCATTTTAAGCATATAGCTGACCATATGTCGGATCATACCGTAGGCTCGCAAAAGTCCTATTTGCTTGTAGAATGAGTGGTTGACTTCTTTCGATGACTGCCAATTGGTGTATGACATGAGTGCAGCTACGTGACTTGGTTCGATGCAGCCTTCCGTTTGACTTCCCTGATTACTTTCTTCACTCACCATATTCGACATGGGAGTGTCCACTAAATTTGCAGCAGTATCGTCTTGATCAATATTGATAACGTCGTTGAGATCCATGTTTGTCGGTTCGGTAGTGACAATTTTTGATATGTTTGATGAGGTTTTTCTACAAGGCAGTGGTGCATCATGGCAGAGAACTGTAAGAACTGCATCGACTACTTCATTTGGGTTGTTTATTCCATTGGGAGTGTGTTGTAGCAGTGTTGAGCCGATCCATTGAACCACTGCAGCTACAGCTGGATGTTGACTTATGTGATTGGCATTCATCCAGTTTAGCTTTTTACGAAAAGTCTCCGCTTGAGGACAAGCACAATCAGAGAAACAGAATGCCATGCTGTGAGATTCTCGAACATTTAATGCCAACCATTTTTCGGGCGGTAGAAAGGGGAAGAGGAGAGCCATGGCTGATTGAAAAGTTCTGCGGTAACGAGTTGTGTAGAGAATTACTTCGTCGGAATTTAGCAAGGAATGGGGAGTGGAAATTATATAGGATTTTGTTTGTTGAGGCTTCAGCAAAAGTCCCAATGGATGAGCGTAGATTTGATGAAAGATCTCGCCAACATGTAGAAGTTGGGCAATGCCTCTGAAAACAGAACAAAATTAATCTTTTTTCTATGATGGTCTGCATGCTTTGGACAAAAAAACAATAAGAAGACATGCCAAATCTTAAAAGCCAGATCTTAAGCATACATACTTTCTCTGCTCTGACCAACAACACTTCGGTAGCAAAAATATTTCTCATTATCGACTTCTAGCCTGATGACCAGTTAGATGTTTGTAATCAGAGTTTCCTATTTTACCTATTCTTCAGTGTAGGGGTGCAATTTGAAACTCAAACCTTTGGCAATGGTTAAACTTCACAAGTATCGCGTAAATGTGCGCACAACAATTCACAAATTTTATGAATTGCACATTAGTAGTTCGTTGTCTCCATGTCCTTTGGCGAACTCATTCTCCTACTAACTCCACCCCTGTCGAAATGTTTCAAAGTTCATACCTTCTGTGGTGAACTTTTACCAGCCAAAAACCATATAAATGTACACTAAGGTCACTAATCAAAACACCTCATAAGGGTGGAGACCAAGTATGTGTACGTTTTCAAGTGGAAGTACTCTGTAAGTTTTTTTCAAACTCAAGTAGGTCGTCATTGCAATTCGTACACAAAGTATTTTTCCTCTTTGAGTAACCATGGCAAAAAAGTTGTAAGTAAATACCTGCAGCATACCCTGAGGCAAAAACATCATTAATTTAAAATTAGCGCCTCGAACATCACTGTGCATATTTTCAAACAAGCCGTTAAAACACTATGTACTACAAACTACAGGGTAGTCGATTCGCTATGTAGCTGGAAGGTGTAGTCATGACACGGGCGGCGACGCTTGCTGGTTGTACATGACGTTCCGTTCAAGCCATTGTTTAATTAGTACAGTGAAAATAGAACAGAAATTAAACAAATAAAATTTAACCTTGAGTCCACTCTTTTTTTCTGCAGTTGAACACGAGAAAGATTTTTCAAGCAATTCGTAATGTCCTATATCTCCCCTCATTGTGTGCTGTTCCACTTAAACTATGATGGCTATTTGCATTTATGTCTTCTTCTACGATAAGAAAACAAAGCCTCCAGCTGCATATGATGGTATACGACGATGAGGTGGCAGACTAAATAGAAAAACATATTCACCCACCTGTCACCTGTCCATGACTCCCGCAGAGGTAAATAAACAAATAACCTCCCCTCAATTTCTCAGTCCACTTGGCAGAGCCGACCGCACCGCCCCATTAACCTATTTTCCTGACAAAACTTTAATCAAGTGAAAGCTCTTGCAACAGTTCAACACTCAAGCACTGCGAATTCAAAGAACACTCACTTAGAAACGTCAAAAGTATTCAAATTCAGATTAAGATGCGTTTCTCTTAGTAGTTTCTATTTTTTTAAGATGCCTTTACACTTACAAACAATGCAATTGGGATAATCTTATTCAAACTCACTTGTATGTCAATTGCCCTAGAAGACAGGCCTTTTCAGTGGCTGGAAGCAGAGCAAATCCATGGAAAGGTCCCAATTTGTTCCAATACATGTGATTAGCTCCAGCAGGACTACTGGTTGAATTGTAAAGGAATGATCGATATCTGAAACAAAGAAGGCTTTGAAAACATGTTCTTTTTAAAGAAAAACACTTCATCGATACTTGTTGAGAAGGCTGTCTCCTTGAGCACCACAGTCAATCGATGAAACACCCCGAACATGTGACATTGGTCCTCGATCTCCATGTCTTATGACCAACAGCACGCCTTGCAACTTCCAACCGTCCAAAATCCCGCCATCATCCTTTCTTGTGAGCACATCGATTGGCGCACATCGCTGTTTATATTTCCGAAATTTCGAGGCCTCTTCATCTTCCAGTGTGGTCATGTAGACACGTTTGCCATTTAGGAAGCCCAGGGTGCCGATAGGGCTTGTATTCCCGATATATTTATACATACCTTGGACAATATACACAGAATTATACTATACAATGCAAACAAGAATTCACTGTGTCCTTATTACCTGCTATGAGTAAAAATATCCAAACACTCAGAATCAAGTAGCAATAAAGTGTTCGGTGTTGAGTTGAAAAGCGGATCAATTCCTTGAGGAGCATTTTAAATATATTTTGTGTTGTTTTGAATTTTTCTAATTAGTCTTGTGAACGGAAAATAAAGATAAACACCAAAACTTAGGTTAAAAATAAACTTTTATCACTTTTTGCACTTGCTGAACGACTGGGACGTATACGTTATATTTTATGGGGTGGAAAACTGTTCTGTCTTGTGTATAAACAGAACAGCTGAAGGCAACCCCATGTGTCATTATTGTGTAGAGATGAATGGAGAGTAATTGAAGGGTGTGCGCACTAGTGTTTATATATAAGGTGCTTCGATGGAAAATCATGATGTGGAAAAGTATGAAATCAGTCTGTTTAGAATTAGTTTTAGTAATAGCAACAGTTCTTTCGTAATCGCGACGACTCTGCCGTAATCGTGACTAGTCTTTTGTGAATCTCTGGTAATCGCGACAGTTCATTCGTAGTAACGTCTCCGTTGGGCAATGATGTCCTAATCTTCGCAGTGCTCTCATATTCGTGAGAGTTTTCTAATTGCGTAGTTTTGACATTGCTGCTACAAAGGTGGGCATTACAGTTCGGGTTGAACATGGGCCTCAACCAACATACTTCTATAATGACTTCCATTTCGGGCGAGCTTTCTCCAGCTTTGCACTCTAAGCCGGTTGAGGTTTTCTTCCACTTGACTGGGCCACCTAAGACGAGGTCTTCCCCTTCCTCGATTTCCCTGCAATGTTTGCAGCGTTTGGGTTCATCCGCTCTACATGGCCCAACCATCGTAGCCTGGCGATGCGTACTCTTCTGGCTATGCCCATGTCGCGGTACAGCTCATACAGCTCGTTGACATTGCTGTTATACTTGTAAGAATCTTTCGAAGCGTTACTTTTGAAACGCAAGTTCTTTAGCACCGTTTTGATTTGAAAATTCGATGAAACGAAAAACTAACACCAAAAAGAGATGTTCCTAAGTAGGATTTAGCCAGCGAGAGAATGAGATAGTATACAGTGTTTCCTATAATCTTCGTCTTCTTAATTTCTTAGTAACTTTGCTGAAACAAGTCTTGAGTTTTTGCTAAGGTAAAGTGAAAGATAGCGTCTTATTTGATTTAAGTGTTGTATCCGGCCACAAATGGGTATCATTAATGCCAATTTAAAAAAAAAAATTCAGAGTTTTCACTTTGATGGCAAATAATGTTTATTACGACATCTTTGAATGAAGCTTTAACATTCTCCACAGTGCCGAAGCCAAAAATATCGTAAAAGTGTTCACTTTTTAAATTAATTTGAAACCAACCGACAAAAAAATGGGTATACATATAGGAGCATTATAACTATTTCATCCATTTTTTTTTATTTATACACCACTACCGTACCTACGGCCTACATCATCTTAATTCCACTCACTACATTACCACATTAAGCGTTTCTGTATCTTGTCCACAGGTGACGCGTTCATAGTTTGAGAGAAATGTGCTTTTTCATTTATCTTTTGTGGCTTTTTCGCTAAACACCTTGCAAAAATGAATAAGTTCTTTTTGTATCGTCTTTGAATATGCATCTTTTAAATGTTGAATAACGCGGCGGGTGGTTCATTGTAGTTCGATTTTTGTATTTAGTGCTCTTTTTCGAATTGTTTTTTCCCTTAAACATACTCTGATTGTGGCTTCTTCCCTAAAAAAGTATTAATCAATGAAGAAACAACTTAATCAGCAGCAACGAGAATCAAATCCAGGAAGAAAAACGTGTACATCAGTGACCAAGTAGAATTTCTTAACTAATAAGAATTTGTTAAATTCGCGATAATAGATGTATAATTTTTGTTAGCATCATTGAGCATTGTTAGCTAACAGTTCAAACATCAAATTGGAACTAGAAGTGTAGTGCCATAGAGTGTAAAAATAAAATAAAAGGAAAAGTAAGTGGGCCAATCTCTATTCTTTATCTTATCTCAAATATTTTTCCTAATTTCATTGACATTTCAAGAATTCCGAATACAAAAGATAGAACCAGTCAAAGGCTGTTTAACTAGTTGGAGTGGTTTTTTACAAATGAAACTTTAAACAAATAAGAATATACACACCGAAAAGTTGAAGTAAATTTGCAAAATGTCTCCTCTGCTTATTCTACGCTGCATCTGTCTTTAGCCCCTTTTTCATTTAGGTTGAGCCAAGAAATTAAAAAAAAAATCGAAAGTTTTGTCTTTATTTCCTTTGTGACCTTCTGCCTGCTTAAACTTCTTCATACATACATCAAATAAAAATAAATATAATTCTTAAGTAATTTGCGATGATATTTTTAAATATTTTCTAAAATCATCATCTTCGGTGAGCGGCAACGTCAAATATAAATAAAAAAAAGTCTCTACCATTCAACTGCGAAGACGAGTGATCTCAATGTGAAAAATAACAACATAGATTGCTCATTTGTTCGCAGAGATATTTATTAATAATTATTCTTTTCACGTGTTGTGGATGAGTGGTTAAGAAGTTTAACCTTTTTTGTCTCATTATATCATCAACAGAATGGAAATTTATTGCACAATCGAAATGAAATGATGCCGGCATGGTTTCTGCTTGCTAATTGTTCGATTTATAGACTTTTGTTTTGGGTAGTAAGAGAATGTGGCACTATGAATTTTGCATGCAAAAGACAAAGAATGCACTTGTCGTGTTCCAGTATTTAGTGTGGGAACTGGTCTGCAACGTTGCATTGGGTTGGCATTGGAAAGTTTATTAACACAAACTGGTTAACGGCTGGTTGAGCCTTATCGGGGTCAAATGAACCGGAACTTGGCGTCTATACAATGAAATTGGATAGTTCTATGTAGGAATTAGTATAATAGAGCAACGCTAACATGTAGTAGATATGTTTATTAAACATTAGACAGCTGAGAAGGCTTTTGTCAACTGATTTTTTAAGGCCCCGACCCATAGAATCCGCTGCGTCCGTTCGCTGCCGGATTCAACTGACAGCATTGAGTTTTACGGGACACAACGGATTGGGGTGACCCATAGAACCCGTTGCGGTGTGAAGAGAAAACTTCAAATTATTTTGACAGCTTATGTCATCAGTTCTGCCGGACGCAAAAAGTTAAAAGTTGGGCTACTTTTTCCGTTGCATACGATGCTTAAGGGTCACCTCTCATAAGATCGTGTGTATTTAGGTCTGTTCGTTGAACTTTCCCCAGGGTTGACCCAGGTTTTCTTGACAACCCCATGAGTTGTCAAAAAAACCTGGGTTTTCCAGTCCTCAAAAAACACTACATCACAAATCACCATACATCCCTGTAATTAAAAAAAAATACATGCCATTTTGACAGCCCTCAAATCGCCACAGCAAAAAGCTAGGGCGAGTTTGGGGAAAACCTATGGCAAACCTATGGCTCAAAAAACACTCAATTTGACATTCAGGGTGAATTTAGGTTTCTCAAAAAACGCTTTGTGGCGACCATAGGGCAACCCCAGGGCTTCAACGAACAAACCTTTTAATCGAGCTGTCAGTTGAATCCGGAAGCGAATGGACGCAACGGATTCTGTGGGTCGCGGCCTTTACTAACCAACGCATGCGATTGCGCAAAAGCTACATGATTTTTGTTGACTTGTGATTCTGATGATAGCGAGGTGATATGTACATACAAAAGTGGTGCGTACGTACTACGTATTAAATAAAGATTCAATGAATATTCATAATTAACGCTTTTTTCTATTTAGGCAAACAACCTGACGTAAAAAAAACTTATTACCTTCAAGACAACGCGATTGCTGGTTACCTTTCCACAGGTTTAATTGAAAAATAATTTCACTGATTTCCCCGCAACTTTTTTTTTTTTTTTGTCCAGTGGTAAAGTGTTTAGTGGATAGGCCTGGTGCATTCGTATTCCGCGCCCGGTATAAATATCTACTTATCTTTCTTACTTACCTAGGTGGGCATGAGAGTTCGGGGAGAACCTTGACCTCAACGAACATCTTTCGTAAACAATTTCGATTTCGAGCGAACTTTCTTGCTTTTTGCACTCGGTTGAGTTGGTCGAGGTCTTCATCCACTTTATTGCCCCACCTAATACAAGATTGTCCCCTTCTACAATTGCCCTGCAACGTACCTACTTTCAAAACTCGTTAAGCCAGAGCATTGGTGTTCATCAGCTCTACATGTAAACTCATTGAAAGGAGTACTCTTTTTGCTATGTCCATCCCGCCGTACAGCTCATACAGACCACATACATGTACTTATCTTTAAACCTCTCCATTTCATCTGGATGCTGCCCTTGGGGTTATAAGAGAGATTACAATAACCTTATTTCCGTCTACTGATTTAAAAAAATAGAGAAGGATGTTACACTGGTAGTACAATGGATGGGTAATTGGTCTAATTTTTCCAGCCTCTTCTTATGAAAACTATGATAACTATATATTGTGTAATTTGTTCTTATCTCCGCATTTCTGTCATTAAATTCACAATAGTGGAGTTCACACTGTAGGTACAATTAGTTGGACAGACTCTGGTTTCGATGACCAATGTTGGATAATGTGAACCCTCAGACGACCGCTTGTCCAACTTGTTGGATGGTTTTCAAATATTTTTGAAAATCTTCAAGTTGGACGGAGCGGTGGAATATATTTCATAATGTTTGTTGGACGATAAGTCTGATAAGTCTGAACACAAATTACACCCGACCATCCAACATCCATCAAATGAAGTCTGTCCAACTAATTGTGAACTCCGCGAATGAGCTTCTCAATTTAGTTCTCTAATTTTTAGTTCAAAGACTTCTTTAGTAATCCAAATGAGTCAATTTTTCTGCTGTGTAATTATTAGAAAGTAGAGAATTGTCGAAAAATTTCAGTTGCAAACAACATTCAAAACTTTCTAGTTTCAGAAAACGAGACTCTCTCATGATGCCAACTTTATTACTATTTAATCTTATTGCATATACCTAATAACTCACAAAAGCCCCAATGATAGCTTGCAAAGCCTTCACGTTTCATACAACCAATTCAATTAACTATTAAAAAAATATCACTCACATTCAAAATTTTAAATGAGCTATTAAAAACACGTTCATTGAAAAATGTACTAAAAATCTTCGCTTTTAATATCATGAAACAACAGTCGAGACAATGGAAAGCATTCGTTGTCCACAGAACATGATACTCCAAGATGCAAATCATAAAACATTGTCTCTGAATCTGAAATCGTCCCAATTTCATACAACATCGTCGCGAAAAAGCGTCGCCTACGGGTTTGGCTTTATAAATTTTACGATGTTTTTCAACTTCCGTTAAAACTACAGTGCATGTGTGTTTCTTATTTTTGAAGTGTTTTTCATGTTATGGTTGCGTAAAATATTTTAGTGTCGTTAAAATTTAAGAAAAAAAAAAATTAAATCGGACTTGTGAACTGTTAAGTCCTACATTTAAGACTTCTGAGAAGAGTTCACTTGAGCTGTTACGATAAATGTTTTATATAGAGTTGAAATTGAGTAAACGAGATGTTGTTCCTGTGCGTTTCGATATTAGCCCTCGACGAGACCAACGATCTGATATACTTAGTCGAGACCAATGGTGCCTGAACAGACCCTCATATACTTATATGCATTTGTATGGACATATATGTATGTTGTATTGAAGCTCATATACATATGTGTACGATGGAGATACCTATTTTAATCCTTACCTTTCTAAACGTTTTAGAGCCCCGATAGTCTCGACGAGGGTTGAAACGGGAAAAATCAAAACTCCACGCTTCAAAGTTTATTAAACACTAATAGGTTTGTTTATTGAAGCCCTGGGGTCGCCACAAAGCGTGTTTTAAGAAACCTAAAGTCGCTCTGAACATCAAACTAAATGTTTTTTGAGCCCTAGGGTTGATCTGGGTTTGCCCTCAACTCGCCCTAGGTTTTTGCTGGGGCGAGTTGGGGGCAGTCAAATGGCATGTATTTTTTATTAAAATGATAGGGATGTAGTGATTTTATGGCTCAGAGTTTTTGATGACTGTAAAAACCAGGTTTTTTTTGACAATTCATAGCGTTGTCCAGAAAACCTGGGTCAACTCTGGGTAAAGTTCAACGAACGAACCTTATTGCTCTGTAAACTTTCGAAAATAGTGCGAGTAAACTTAGTTACACAATATTCCGCGGCCAATGAAATTAAGCTGACCCTACACTACTCGAACTTATAATTTTTCATTTTGCATTATTTCATTTAAGTCTTCTTAATGATATCGTTTGCTTGAACATCATTGTTCCTTAACTTTCTTAAAAGTTATAAATGAATCTCTTTAAAATGGGATTCTTTTTTAATCATTGAAAGTAATCAATGGTACCAATAGAAAAACTTAAAAATACATTAAATCTTGCAGAATTTTTTTTTTTGATGAACTAGGGATTAGGATTTCAACAGCAACATAGCTGATAAATAATTCTAATCTGTTTTAGCTCTTAATCCCTAAAACAACCTGATAGAGGTGTGCCAAGGCTATGACTCTTCACTCTTAAAAGAATCTTAAAAGAGTATATTTTACCTCTGTTGACATCAATGTCATAAAAAATATGACTTCTATTTTCATTGTCAAATTGAAATTCTTCCAGTATTCAAAACATAATCGAGACATTGGCAATAAGCCAATCAAAACAAACGGCCGTCGGCATTGGAATATAATCTTTATTGATCTAAACAGTGGGAATAGAATTATTATTTAAACTGTGTATGTAGTTTTATCTAATTTAATTAATGAATTATTGGTACCTTGTAATTAGATTTAAATCTGTTTAATTCAGAGTTCTTTACCAAAAAAGAAACTCAATCTTAGTACTTACTTACTTACTTGTTATCTATCTTAGTACATATCTACATTAAAAAGTAGATTTGCGAACATTAAACTTGTTGTCTTACGTGCAAGTGCTTGTGGTTTGTAGCTTATGTATGTGAAGCATGTAGCAGGAACTTTCAAACATTTAACATTTATACTTTCTATCAATTGGTTCGTTTCATCGTTTCATCTGATATTACTTAGTATTCTGCGGAATAGGCTATAATGGTAAATAAAGAGTGATAAGTGTGTTGAAGTACTTATTCACGGAGTGCTAACTACACTCATGATAATTTTTCTCTTGGTCATTATAATTCTCCGCTTGAATGCTTCACACAAGATTATTGAGTACGCACTGTGTTTTTGGCAGGATCCCCTTACTTAAACCATTTAAACCTGACAATATCAACTGAGCCGGTTGTCTTGTATTTTCTATTTGATGATGCTTTTAACGAAATCTTTTCACTTCCAATTCTATTACATTCAGTTACTCCTTCTGTTAAACCAAGTATCTTCATTTCAGCTGCCGTCAATTAACTACCATATGTACTTTGTATGTTGTCCATCATGTACAAGCCTTGCCTTTACCTTGGGGTATTTTTAAATTACAGAAGATAACGGAGTTTTCGTCCCACTTTATCCAAATTTAACATGTCTGAAGATTGATGTCTTGATCACAAGTTGCTTCACTATTACTCATATGTTCAAGATAGAAGAACATTTCCATTCAAATACATATATGTTTATGGTAAAAGCTTGCCTGGGCCAGAAACGGGCAAACGTTTTCCCAAATTTCAAATGTTTGTTGCATCGATATAGGAACATTGTCACCAAAAGGTTGCTAATGTCCTTCGGTATCGGGTACTTTCCCCTTGAGCTACACTCATCATGATGCCCATCTTCTTCTTTTTCATTTTTGGAGCTACGATTATTGTAATCTCAAGGGAGTAACCACTCTCTCACTTGTCTGCTTCGCACACAGAATTGAGTTTAAAAATATGTTCCAACCCAAGTAATTATCAAAAAGCTTTTTATCAGAGATTTCATCCAATAACTACTCTCTTTATTGGTTTCTGAAAAATACGCTCTAATGGTTTTAATGTTTATTTTGTTTTTATTCTATTTTACCAACCCAGAAACTTACATACATATACACTTCATGGTACTTACTACTTGAAACGATAAAAACCTCGCAACAAACTGTTTATTTGAAGTATCGTACTTAAACTATTCTATTCGATGCGCTTGATTGTTTACATTTCAAACCAAAGAAAATAGCACTTCAGGCCGTGTAACTGACACTAAATATTGTGTATCAAAGAATTATGTCATCTGTCTAAATTTAGTTCGTTCGATAAGTCAACCAGAGGCAACTAGTTGGCAGTTGGCAGCTTTCACAGCGTTAAATGTGCTTGTGCATTTATGTGGAGATCGATTAATTCCCCACTAGTTGTAAATCACCATTGCTGTATGTCTTGTCTCGTTTTGTATGCGAACGGTCTCAATCGCGGTTCTCTCATTGCCGGTTGTGTTTATTCAGTTTTCATTTTGTTTCACTTCTGTAATTAACTGGTGTTTTGTTTATTTTAACTTCCTTTTTGTTATTTAAAAGGGAAAATTACGAATTTAACAAAGTGTAATGAAATTTACATATTCATGTGTATGAATGAATAAACAGTTGGTTTACTTTTCCTTGAATCCAATTGCAAGACGATATGTAAACTTTGAAGTTTATTTAGTGATTGTCCAACGTAGTCCGAGTGCAAAAAGGTATTGATTTTTGTGTAATATGTGTATGTCCCTATGTGCCTATGTGCCTAAAAGCATGAGAATTAAAGTATTAGTGCATAAACCATACCTATTGCGTGATAAAAAAAAATCAAACCTAGAGTCAAGAACTTATATTTAATTTAACAACCATATGAGTAAATCGATAAATAAACTATTAAGGTGGGGGTGTAACAGCTGGTTAACCTAATATGTAGTAAAACAGCTGATGAATTACATGTCTCTAACTGAAGCACGGTTCAAGGCAGTGAAACGGCAAAACCGGATTTCAAATATATGGCAACTTATAACTTATTTGTTTTTGTGGAAAATCAATATAACTTCCTAATGGCGCTACGAGTAATGTGATCTCAAATCAATCGGTTGGTCTACTTCGCACTAGTGATCCCCCTGCAGGGTACGCAGAAAATAATGATTACGAATTTAACAAAATTTGTATCAAAATTCAAAAGCGGTGCATGTGTCGTAACGGTTAGCTTTTTTCTTGTGTCGAGGTTCGGATCCGAGCAACATCCAACGGGTGTTTCAACGGGTATCGCCTTTCGCAAGGAAGTAACTAGCCCTCCGATAGTAGTTTCAATGCCATGAAAAGGGGTTTCTCGATTAGCCATTCGGAATTGGCAAAAAAATTGTAGGTCCTCTACATTCCTCGCAAGGTAAAGAAAAGAAAAAGGTTCAGGCTCCCCGCTCTTTTGCGCTACTTTATTTACCGGACGTGTAGGTTGAGTCAAGACAAGAAAAAAAATCGTATGGGAGGGGGTCTATCCTCCTCGTTTTAGACGGGGGGAGGGGGTTTATAAAAAAAGCCACTTGCTTCCACATATCATGTGGTACCCGTAGCGTTATGGTTAGCATGTCTGCCTGTTAACCCAGATGTTCGTCGTTCCAATCTAAAAATGAAGTCAAAAATGTTTTTCCACAGGTATCACCTTTCGCGATAAATTGGCAAGTCCTTTGTTACTAAATTGATTGCCATGAAAAGCGCTTTCTTGATTAGCCGTTCGGAACCGGCAGAAAACTGTGGGTCCCCTCCATTCCCCCACAAGTCATGGTTGTGAGAAATGCGCTGGGCCTCCTCGCTCTGTTGCGCCACGCTATTTATTTTTACCACATACCGTAGTGTTTTTGAAAGCTTATACTTTGTTCATCAATTAAAATTTTAGTTCAAGTCACTGTAGTGAATGGTTTTTGAGTTCCAAATCTCAAAGTCAAAACTTTGATGCTTTCGTCGCATTTTATGCACCATTTGTATAGCCATGATCAGCAATCCCTCAATTGAGTTTCATTTTTTGGATGAATGAACTTTTGCAGACTTTTTCGAAGTTCTGACTTTACAAAGCTAGGTATGTATACGTTTTCTCTCTTGAAATTTGAAATTTTAGTGCGACAATGCAACAAGATCGGGACTTAGTATCTTGATACGATTTAATTTGCATTTAGTCAGAAGTCACCACTCACCGATCTGGTTGCATATTTCTAGATTTCTTAGTAGGTTTTGCAATTTGATAGCTGATTTAATGAAACCGCAACTTGAAATTTTTTATCATTTTTATGTCTAATCAGTAAACGTTCATATATGTACATTGAGTTGTCTTACTTTTTCACATTCCATCACAGCTTTTGTTATAAAATATCTTCCTCCCATGACGATGCCGGCATTATGCCAAAATTTAAGGTAACAAATCCAACCAAAAAAGTATGGGATCACCTTCCCCAAAATAGTATGCCAGCATTTCGATGTCCCTTTCATCTTGCTTTCTGTTTTGTTTACTTACACTAATCAAGGCATTTATATGTGTGTATTCAAATCTAAACGAATAAAATCATGAAAGAAAACATGTGACAACCGTTAGAGCAGGAAAGATATTTCAAAATGCTATTCTTCTACTATTCTAAACATTCGTTAAGTGAGCTTCAAACAGTCTGCCTCTGCATCAATAGATACCCCGTTTAATGAATATAGCCGGCCGGTTGTTTACCGCAACCGTTCGTATATACGCTAGTATGGTGACAAAGCTATATTTGTTTAACGCTGTTTCATCAGTATTAAAAAACATGAATTAACATATGCCTCTGTACATATCTTGAAGTCTGAAACAAATTAACAAAACCTGATGAAGTGATGATGTCGTTTTGTTAGCAGAGTCGTTTGTCATGATGATATACACATACCTACATATGAATAAAATTTTTGCTGCTCTTTCGAATAAACTTGAACTTTTATTCTTTCTTGTGCGTTCTTCTATTGATTTTATTTCCCCGAATTTTTTTTTTGATGTAGCAGTTTGTAAAGCAAAACACGACCTTGAACAGCGGGCGTAATGTTAGTAAATATTTTATTTGAGTAGGTGATTTCGGGTAGTAGAAATTTAATTAAATTGAATGAAACGAATTGAACGAGTAAACTTTTAAAGAAAGTGTTTGAATTGGGTGAATCTATGACGCAGTTGTTACAACAATAAATATTTTTAGACTTAATACCGAAAGTGGTGTTATGGTTCGTTAGATTTTGCAGTCGAATTTCCAGTCGTAGAAGGCAAATCTAATCGCTCCACCGCGTATATTACCTTTCGCGAGTGCTCAAATCCATTCAGTGTTAGTTTTGTATAAGAAGTTTTTTTTTTTCAACTTCTAAGACTAATAGAGTTTTTCATTGACGAAAAGAGTTAAAGTTCTCCCAATCCAAAGCGATTGTATACAAGCGCTATATGAGAAATGAGACTGCCTACACTGAAACGACAGGACTGAGTTTTCATACATTTGCTGTTTCACAACGACAGACATCCTGTCAACAGCGTTTCTGCCGCTGTCGAAACTTCAAAAATGTTTTATTTTGGGAGAATCTCTTCTATTTAAATGTTCAGTTACTTTATTATGTGGGTGGGCATTACAGTTCGAGGTGAACCTGGACCTCAACTAACATCTTTCGCAATAAATTCCGATTTGAGGCGAGCTTTCTCCAGTTTTGCGCTCTAAGTTGGTTGAAGTTTTCTTCCACTGGATTACAACACCTAAGAAGAGGTCTTCTCTTTCTGCGATTTCCCTGCAATGTGATTTTGAAAAACCTTCAAGCTAGAACATTGATGTCCATCCGTTCTACATGACCCAGCCATTATGGTCTAGCGATTGGTCAAAATAAATAAAAATAAATGAAAAGGAAGGAGCCCAGTGGCCTAGCGCATTTTTCACAGCCATTGCCTAGTGAGGTAATGGAGGGGACCTACAATTTTCTGCCGGTTCCGAACAGCTAATCAAGAAAGCGCTTTTCATGGCAATGATTTTACTAACGGAGGACTTACCAATTCATCGCCAAAGGCGATACCTGTGGAAAAACGATGTTGCCTCTGTTGGGATTCGAACCACGAACCTCTGGGTTAACAGGTGGACATCCTAACCATCACGCCACTGGTACTAGCGATCTTGTAGTTATGCTGTCTGTCTGCATTCTTCATCGAACCATGGATCTCGTTTTGGAAGCCGAGGGAAACTCAAAACCTCAAAGCTTAATGCTGACGGCATCTGATTCAAGGAATGGTGTAGGACACCGTCCGACAGAAAACGTCAAGGATATTTTCTTTCGTATCTTGGATTCAACCAAGTAGTGTTCCGAGTCGAAATCAATTAACCCTAGCCCGTTTCGGAGGCTTCGTTATGCATTCTATGCCGACCGATTGTTTTTCCAAAGAAGTTCACTTAGACGAATTAAAGGTTCATTGTGCTTACAAGAAGCAGACTTCCTTTTTTGTGTCACGGTGGATCAAAATAAGATGGTTTTTTAACTTATAAAGAAAAGTCTAACCTACCGACTAAACAGTATCGTTGCACCACTGTCGTAAGTTACTGAGTAAGTTACTCCAGAACAGAGTTGTGAAATAATGATTACTTTGTGTAATGGATTACAGGTTCAATTACATGTAATGGGTAATTGAAAATTTTCAATTACAATTACATGTAATGGTTAGTTGAAATTTTTCAATTACCCATTACATGTAATGGAAAAAGTAATGCATTTTTCCAAGTAATTGAAGAAAACACACCGCTAATTACTTTTTTAGTAATTGATTACTTCAATTGTAATGCATTACATACTTTTCAATTACAAATACGTATACTATATAAATTTTTTTTTATTCATAGTCAATGGTTATTATTGTTTTAGTCTACATTTTGAGCAAGATAATCGCGAAATCGCACTTTATTCTCCCTTTCTGACAGTTTTTCACCAATAACTTTGTATTGTAAGGAGTTGTCAAAAATGTTCCACCGGAAGGGTTTCAGAGAATACCCTCCCCAATAAAATAATAGAAAACACAATACTCTACGACAATTAGTACACGAGAAAATGGCAGAAGTTTTTTTTGTTATAATTTCTGAATTCAGACTCTCCAAATGCTACTCTTCACTAAAAAAGAAAGAATTTGACAAAGTACCTGTTCAATTCTTTAATTTCGTTTAAGTTTGTTTAATTTTAAAAATGTAATTGAGCAAATTAGGTGATCAATTACATTTTTGTGCAATGATTACTGAAAAAAGTAATCATTACAGCATTTTTTCAATTATGTACTTGGGTTTTCAATTACATATAAGTAATTGAATTCCAAGTAATTGAAACTTTTCAATTAAAAGTAATGGGTAATTGAATTTTTCATTTACTTTTGGGTGTGATGGAAAATGTAATGGAAGATTTCAATTACAAGTAATTGTAATTGAAATTTTTTGTAATCATTATTTCTCAAACTCTGCTCCAGAATTGCCTTTTTTCAACGAATTATTGAATTTCCACAAAATAGAGTAACTTTTTCCGTCAATGAAAATACTAATCATTTTTTTAAATTTGAACCGAAACATAAAAATTAGAAGGTTCCTTATTTTTTAGACCTTTCCACAAATCTAAATCGTTGTAGCCATAGGTGAATTTAAAAGATCGAACAACTGCCTTGTATTAGGTCATAAATCTACCTGCGAAATGGTGTCAGTAATGAAGTGCACAATAAAGTTTTACAACTAAGTATCTTCTCCGTATTTTTAGGTAATTAAGAAATGATTTGCAATCACAGGAGAAATTGGGAAATCCGTTAATCTGCTATTTCAAATGTATATAATCAGGTTCAAGAAATTATACATACATCATTAGTTGTCGAGCAGGCAGCTTGGGAGGACTTAAAATTAAAAATTAATTCAGCTAAAAATTAATTTAGCTGCGCAGTGATAACAACTATTCTTGTACGGTAAATTAACAGAATCATTAGAAATCAATAAAATCATCAGAATCAATAAAAAACTTAAAATAATTTAAAAGTTGGTGGCAAATCATTTAATAATAAATTACTTCTACTTTTACGATTTTCAGATAAAACTGCAAAACGAAAAATCTTAAACATTTAAAGACAAAATGCTTCGCAGTGCAGCAAATCCCGCTTTAAAGCTTATCTTAGGCCTTGGCCTTTGTACCGTTGGTGGTGCCATGTTATATGTTTACTTTAAAAATCGCGACGAAGAAGAAGATGAACTGGATGCAATTAGCAAACCACGATCATCATCAACCACAAAAGCAGCACCTCCACAAAAAGAAATCACTATTCAATTGACTATTAGCAATGAATATATCCCGCTCGTAGTTGGGCGTGGTGGAGCCAACATATCTGGAATCGAAGAGAAAAGCAAAACGACTATTCGATTTAGGTATAGAAATATTTATAATTTTTCATTCAATTATTGAATTAAATTGATCTTTTTTTTTCTTGCAGAGAAAAGGATGACATAAGCAAACAATGTGATATTCGTGGTTATCCTATGGCAGTAAAAGAAGCCAAACAAATGATACTCAAAGAAATCGAACGCTCCCCGATTGTTAAGGAGGAGATTTTTGTGGCACAGAGTGTTTGTGGTAAAATAATCGGGCGTTGTGGTGAAGCAATGCAAGAAATATGTCGCCAGTCAATGGCCAAAGTGTCTGTAGATTCAGGCGGTCGTAATGGTGGCATAAATAAACGTCGTATTGTTATCACTGGCAATCGCTCTCAAGTTAACATAGCTAAAAAACTCATCGAAGACAAAATCCAGGAAGATGAAGATCTCAAAAAGTCTATGGAAGAAGTCGAATCGACCCGAGAACCACGCCGCAGCCCTACCAACAGTATGTCGTCAAGTATTTATTCGTCACAAACCTCGCTGAACTCACAAATGCTATCACCAAGAGAGAAACTATGCACCAGTGAATATGAAAAACCCATGGAAGTGTACGTTTCAGCGATAGCCTCGCCAGGTAAATTCTGGGTCCAACTTATTGGGCCCCAATCTAAGAAACTCGACAATCTGGTCAAGGAAATGACTGACTACTACAATGTTACCGAAAATCGTGAGCTACACACTATCACTGAGCCTTATTTAGGGCAAATAGTAGCTGCAGTCTTCAAGTATGATGGAAAGTGGTATCGTGCAGAGGTTGTAGGCATTTTACCAAATGAATACAATGCGAATGAAGTGGTATTGGATTTGTACTTTGTGGATTATGGAGATAGTGAGTACTGTGCTCCACATGAAGTATTTGAATTGCGCACGGACTTTCTTACTCTGAGGTAGGTTTTTGTTTATTTGTTTAATGCGTAGCTCATTTTGATGATGAAATATTTTATACACGATTTAGATTCCAAGCTATTGAATGCTTTTTGGCAAACATCAAGTCAACACTGACAAATGATCCAGAGACATGGGAACCGCAGGCAGTTGCTAGATTTGAAGAATTAACACAAGGTAAGAACATGCAATTTAAGTCTACGAAGTAATGGTTATGTAAGACAAGTTTTTTACTCTCTGTGTAACTCTTTGTAATGTTTTATTTAGTTGCAAACTGGAAGAAATTGATCTCCAAGGTAGTGACTTATAAGGAACGCCCAAAACCTGGAAATCGTTCGAAACGAGAAGGATCTCCGGTTCCTGGTGTTGAGCTCTTCGATCTCTCTGAGGGTAGGTTCAAAACATGTTTTCATTGAATCATTTTCGTAAATTTATGTTTTTCCAGGTCATGAGGTCAGTATCAGCAATCTACTTATTTCGAATGGGCTCGCTTTGCCCGAAAATGGAAACGAAGTTCTGCGCCTTGGCGGAGGTGACTCGCCGATTTTAAGTCCGAGAACAATTTCATACGAAAGTATTCCGACCCACAACGAAGATAATACAACTGGAAAGAATGCTGTTTTTACAAATGGAAACAGTTGCCATTCTAATGGGCTTCAAAGTAAAAGCCCATCAATTAGTCAAAAACAAGCTAAGGGCGATTACCTGAATGGAAACTTCGCAGCTGTAAATGATTTAAGTTCAACTGCGAAAAGTAGATTTGAAAATTCGAAGGGACAGTGGAAGAACGTTATAAGTTAGACTCTAGGATGGTAGGTTTTTTTTTTTTTTTTAATTTTATCGCTTTGTAAATATTTGGTTCATTTCACTCTCTTCTCCCTATTTACACTAAGATCTATGAAATTTATGTTCATAAATGTAATAGTAATTGAAGCTTAATGTTATGAAATAAGTTTTTGCTTAAACTCAAGCAAGTGAACTTGAAAACCTAAAATAACATAGCAACTATATATTATATATGTTACCAGACGTAGTAGTAAGATAAATTCAAAGTTAAGATTTTTAAAAGAGAGTATGTTTTGGAACGGTAGAATGTTGACGTAACCATTTTAAAGCTTGAAACAAATTCATTTTTTTTATGTTTATTAATTATCAGCCTAAGAACTTTTTTATTACAATTTGAATTTATAAGACCTTCTATCTACACGACATTTGAAATGAAACTCAGCTTTCATTAAATTATTGTTTATTTTTTAGGGTTTTACGAACCTCGCAAACCAAAGCGTTTTTACAGTCGCGGCAATTGCAGTTGCCAGAATTAAGCTATACAGCGACATATGGGAATACCTACACCGACGCGACAAAAAGAAACGCAGTGTTTTCATACAATAGTATTGTCGCGACGACAGTAATAATGACAGCAGCTTTTCTGCAGCTGCCTCAACTGCAAAAACGCTTAGGTCTGGGAGAACTTTCAATTTTTTATTCATTACTTTTTATGTTTGTCAGCCTTTTACAGTGACATACTAAACTTATTATTAATTATTGATCAAGGCCATGCAGTCACTTGAAAAATGTACATACATATCCTTAAACATAAACTAGGTAAAGATTTTTCTGCTATAATTTTAAAAATTATATTTGGAAGAAAAAACTTGTAAGTTTATCTATTTTATGAATGACTCAAAGTTGTATGTACTTTCATAATAAAATTACTTACATATTTTCGAACATTTGTTGCCTAATCTATATTATAAGTTCCAATTTATCATGGTAAGTAGTACACGGAGATCAGAAAGCTCTTCATGATGATGAAGTAGGCAGAAACTGCATTACCTTTAAGAGTCGTTAAACTGGTATTTTGTATGGCATTTCTATGAGGCCCTTCTATTTCAATTCAGTTTCAGTTGGCTGAACTGATAAGCTTTCAGTTAAACTGATGTCCAAATTCAAAAACTGAAGCGTTTAACCGAAATTGAAACATGGATTTCCAACAAGTTTGTCAGTTCGGTCACTCATTAAACTGACTTTCGGCTTGTCACAAGTAAAATGAAAGCTCAACTGAACACCGCACTAACGACGTCAAAATACACTGTTTTTTACCGAAGTGAAAACTGATAGTCTCAAAGGGTCTTGGGTGTAAGTAATAGCTTGTAAAGCCAATATTCAATAATGAAAGAACCCTAATGTTGTAGGTAAAAACAAAAAGTCCGTGTGAAGACGGTATGCAAAAAAGTTCTCTTGCTGAATGCATCCATCGTTAAAGCATTCAAATCATTTCAACCAATTTTGTTCAAAGCTTTTATGAAATCAACCAACTTCAACCGGCTACCTACGACAGTTGTCAAATCTCAAATTAATTTGTGAAAGAAAAAACAAACTTGAAGAAAAACGAATAATGAAAACCTTTGTAAACAAAAATACTAAAAAAAATTCATTAAAGGAAAAGTATACATAACCTACAGAAGTAAAATTAGCTTGCCACACCCAGTGGTTTTAGACATGTGAAAAGAAGAGTTCTTTTTAATATTCTCAAAACCTTACGGACCTTACTCCGTTGCCATTCCACCCTCTTGGTGTAAATATATTCTCTGATTATGACTATGCATATAGGAACTTGCCTACCATTAATTACATGCGGAATGCGGTTGGGTAGTTTGAATTGGTGCCTGAGCCAAAGAATTGCTGGCGATATCAATTTTAGAACCCAAGGGCGAAGACATAATTTGTTTTTTGAAAATGGCTGTTTTTCACACCAACATTCATCGATGAATTCAGTTTTTAGTTCAGTAAATCGATTATCGATAATTCAAATATTCTGAACTCTATCATGTACAAGCACCTTGAAGCTTCCTATAAAAGTATGATGCACCTAAAAGTATACTTTCTGAACGAGCTCTAATCAAGGTTTGGCTTGTTCCATTGCAACGGCTTTTTGTTGATTTCACACATCAATTTTATAGCACACATTTAGGCTGATCGATAAATTTCAATTTGCTAAAATTATCGATAATCGATTTTTGCAGTTGTAGAGTAGATCGGCCGGACGCGTGGGTTCGAATCCCGCTCTGCGCATCTATTTTGTATTTTTTTCAGCCTCCCAATCTCCCAATTATTCTTGTATTGCTGTTATTGTTACAAACAGAGAGAGACATCTAGTGTGGTGTGGAGTTGGAGTTAGTAAGTTCAACAACCATTTTCCCAATGGCGAGATCACTGTCATTAATGAGTAACATTTTTACGATTGATGTTGTTTACATGGTATGGTCTGATGGTTTCGTGCGTGGCTACGGTGTGGATGGACTCGAGTTCGCCTCCCAGTGCGGGCCCAAGTAAGTATGGTCTGAATATTACAAATTAACATAGTTATTTCATATTTCAGAGTTGTTCAACGTTACATGAATACACCAAGGGTAAAACATACCAACAACCTAAAACACTATAAGCGAATAACACTGAATCGTCGTAAATTATCAGGTATGCAACAAAAAAAACACACTTGATCGTACCACTACCAAGAATTATGCAACACAAAAATATTAACTAAAATATTTACATCCCAAAATTATGCTCAATATTTCTTATTTCTTCTTTTTTCAGTAAAATTAAAAAACTAAATCATTTTAAATTAAATTCACATTTAATTTGAATAAAAGAGGTTTTGGCCCCGATTTATTGCGTTTTGTTCTTGTTCAAAGCCTTTTGCTTGATTCTGCTGTGTTTTTCTGCCTATTCCAGAGCAAATCCCTGATTTAAACATCGATTAGCAACAAGAGGTGATATAAAATGCTGTTTGCTTTGAAACCAGTGAGCCATTTTTGTTTTATATCACTTCAAGGTGCGTCCACACTATGCCGAGCGGCAAATTGGAACATTCCGTTTGGAAACGCCGAATATATTGGGGATTTCCCATTCGGCCAACCTTCTTACTGAAAGCCGACCCAAATTCCAATAATTTTGTATTTCTTAAACTCGTAGTTAGTGTTTTTAGACCTTTGTGAAGTATTCAACAACACAGAAAAAAAACACTGCCTTCTTCCAAAACACATTTGTGTGTTTAATTTGAAAGTATACGGAAATAGAATATGGAAAAAATTCTACTTTCTAGTGTGTTTCTGCAGGTCTAAAATTAAAATGGTACTAGGCGATCAGAAACAGCAGTAGGTATACTTACCTGCAAATTTTGTTATACACACATGCACATCAACAATTGAGGGGCAAATTTTCACACCAATAGACCTACGTGATAGAGATGTGTCGCTCGTCTCTCAGGTAACTGGATAGTGGTGTGCACCTCAATTTTTACTAGCAAACAACTTTCGGTCGGAATCCCAAAATAAAGTGGTGTTAGTAAATTCACTTAATACGTATATCAGAGATGGATCTCGTGTTACAAAAACACCATTGTAAACAAATGGAAGTTGCGTGGCAAGAGAGGTAATGGTTTTCCCTCTTGTTCTTTATTCCTCTAAGCGTGCGACTCTGTATTGTGTCACACATACACTTGTTTAAGTGTTTTGTATTCTTTCTTTGTTCTTAAGTATGCACTATGCAGTATTGCAGCGAGACGCCTACTGTCATTTCTGATCTCCTGGTGGTAAATTCAATTTATAAATTTCGGTCGGGATCATTTCTGAAATGTCAGTTCGTTTTTCTTTGTATTTTTCTGAATGAAAAATGAAAACTGCGACTTCTATATTTGAAATTATTTTTCAATTAGAACCTCTACTACTTAAATGAATAAATCCTTCTACGAAAGAAAAACTGTGTCGTTATATTTTCTAATATTTGTCCCTTGTACACAAACACCAAGTGTTACAATAGTTTGTTCTTGTTTTTCCAGTGAATTCTTGTGCTTTTCGACGTTATGGGATACATGTAGAATTTTTAGGATAACATCAATTTTTTTTGTACTTTCCTGAATAAAAGAAGTTTTATTATTATTTAAATAAAAGTCTATGCTGAAACACAAATAATAATTTTTTAATAATTTTTCAAAGTTTGACATCAGTTTATTCTTGATTTTCAGTGGTTGCTTCTGCCTGTTGACGTTATTGAAGACTTAAGCTTTTCAATTTACCGAAACAACATTTCAACTAAGAATCCGCTCAACTCAGAGATTTTTAAATAGAAATTAAAAGCTAATTTCCTTTTCCAAAAGTATTTCACTCCTTCACGCCACTCTCGTCGCCTTTTGGAGTTCGTTAGTTGTGATGAAATCGCTACATTGCTTTTTGTAAGCTCTTGGTTTTTTTGTTACAGGTGTTCACTTTATCTTGAGGGATCAATGTTCAAATCCTGGAATCGTGTAAAAAAGAAAACTTGGAAGATTTAAATAGGGGAAACTGGTTTTTACATCAAATTATTACCCTTCTTAGATTTCCTTTCCTGCGGATACAAATTCCATTTTACATTGTTCAACAGTACTTGACGTATTACTGATCACTTCCAATATAACTAAATCTGATCCATATCTGAGGCCTATGAATTGGTGATATCGTCGCGTTTGTTGTACCAAAAATATTTTGATCCATAAAACAAAAACTTCTTTACCTTTAAACCAAATAATCCAATGCATATTCAATTAAAAACTGCTGTAATTTTTTTCTTTATCTATGTGTTTATTAATTTTTTTCTGTATGAAATTAAAAAAGAAAAAAATAACTGAAATATTTCATTTGACTTTTTTGAGAGAATAATGTTTAAATTGTGTAGGTATGTATATTTTTTTGTATTTGATTATTTCAAAGAAGACCTAAATATAAATGATTCTAATTTAAAAATAACTAAAAGAAATTTTTTATAACAATGTTTGATTACACGAAAAGATACAAGGTTTCTTCTTACGTGATCTTTATCACTATAATAGTTGGATAAAAATACATAAAAATAAATAAGTGCTTTGATAAATTTTTATTTTTGTTCTTCCCCCTCTCTCGCTCTCTCTCTCTCTTTCTCTTCAATAACTTTTATGAATTCATTATATCGTGTGTAAGGAAGGTTTATGAATATAAAAAAATTATTTTTGAAAAAAAAATATATTATTTAATATTGTATTTTTATAATGCAAAGAAAAAATAATAAATTAATAAAAATTTATTATTTTATGGTTGTATTGAAGGAAATAATCGGAAAGTTTTGTTTTATTTTTGTTATTTTATAAAAAGAAGAGCAGTTTCTTGTTTTTATTAGATAGGTAATAATTTTTGTTTTGTATATATTGTTTTTTGTTTTACGTTTTAATTTGAGTCAAGTTTTTTTTTTTTCTGTGGAAAACCCTCCATTTTTCTGTATCTAGTTTTCAATATATGTATTTTTCTTACTTGCCAATGTTTTTTCCACGTTTCTGTTTTCCTTTTTGTTGGCATTCTATTTTTCTTTTTATCTTTTGCAAAAACAAAACCATATTAAATATTTTGTTTTGTTATTTCTTTAATTTTTATATCATTTTCAAGTCTACTTAATTTTATACTCCTAATTGTAGCAAACTAAAGTTTTATTATTAATATTTTTTTTGTTTCCTTTTAAAGCAATTAAAAGTCACCGAACAAAGATTTTAATTGAAAAAAACACCAACGAGAACATATGGTAGTATTTCAACAACTTTTTTCCTCAAAAATTGTGTATTTTTGTATATGAAGTAATTTGCAATGTCTATAAAACTCATCATAAAAAAATTATAATAACAAATGAGACGGGTAGATACTAACCTTTAATAATTTTGACTTGATTTTATGAGTGCCATGATTTTGTTTCGTCTTTGAGGATATTTTAAATGGACCAGCCATTCAAATCAATTGCCAATCAGAACAATCCTAGGGAAAATGTTTCAATTTATACTAGAACCCTACCTACGTGATCTCTTGTGATAATATATCAGAAATCAAGCGAGAAGCAGGATGTGTTCCTTCGAGTTGGTTGCTTTTACTTTTGAAGTCGGTTGCTCTTTCTGTTTAGTCTTCTAAGTCAAAAGCTCTTCATTTCAAGTGCCAATTCGTCTACTTTAAACCGAATAAATGCCTCTTAGCTAATGGTTTGATAGGTTCAGTTTAATACGTATCAGTCAGCTTTAAACGCCTTGAAGCTTGATAAATATTCGAAGTCTTGTGCTTTTCAGGCCTAACGGTCCAATAAATGCTACTTAGTCATTCGTGACTATGTGATATTTACAGCTCCGATCAAAAGGCTTTTAGTTTATAATACCAATTCATCATGACCATTATTGTTTGAAATCTTTTCCCTCCAAATAAATACAAAAAAAAAAAACACTCAATTCCTACAAAGACCACTGTTTACTGATTAGGCAGCATCCCATAAGATTAACAAAACTGCAGATAACTAAACGAGGAATAAAATGGATATGCAAAAGAAGAAAGAAAAGTGAACCAAACTAAAGTATTTTTTTTTTGTTTTGTGATTTTTTTTGGAATTTTTTGTTTTTTTTTTATTTATTTGAATAGCAATCAAGTTTTTCTGGTTGTTTTGGGTTTTATGTTTCTGTTATCATTGTTTATAATAATAAATTGTGGTTTGCAAACTTTCTCTTACTCTTTTTTAGCTTCAGATAAGCTTTGCTTCAATTTTTTTTCCGCAATATAATTCAGTTATTTTTATTCTGTAGTAATTTTGTTGATGTTTTTTTTTCTTTATTTTAATATTATTATTATATAATTATTTACTATTAGTTTTTTATATAATTAATAATAATAACTGTACTCTTCTTGTTGTTCTGTTGATTTTCTTTTCTTGTTGCTGTTTTAATTTTTAATTTTATTATTATTTTTTTCTTTAATTTATTCTCTTAAAGGAAATAGTCGGGAGTTCTTCGTGTAACATGTGGCTCTCCACGTCTTGGTGCTGGGTCGAATTGTAGGCTAGAATTAATGAAAAAAAAAAAAAAAACAAATGTTAGTTTTCAAAAATGTTGCAATTTTTGATTTTTCAAAGGCACACATTTGGTGGTACAAATCAACAGGAGGAAATTATGTTCTCAATGTCTATTACATCAATCTGCGAATTGATCTTTATAAACAACGACTCTAATCAAAAAGCTTGAACAATGATTGAGCTTCAACTAATGTCCCAAAAAAATATTAGCGATGTTTATTAGTATTAAAACTATTCTCACCAATTGGTCATGCCAAATTAGTTTTCCAGTTTTTATTTAAAACTTGAACTGGTGGCAAAAAAGAAAAGAAGGCAAAAGTTAATAATAACTTGCTGAAAGTTTGTTTATCTTCATACTTCTTAGCCATAATTTCTATTTATTTAATCAGTATAGTGACCTAAAAAATCCAAGTCAAACACTTTTCGAATGCCTCATTCGTGTTTAATGACTTCTGAATAAAAAAAATTCAAGCAACTGCGTAAATAATATTTTATTTGAAGGCGAATAGCTATTGAATTTTTCCACAACAAATAAAATTGACTATCTATAAAGTTGTTAAAACGTTCTCAAACGCTAACAACAAACTACGCCGATTTTCTCTGGAGAAATCAAGATAACTCTCGTTTATTAGTCGTTCTGAGTCAATGAGTACCTTTTATGAGAGTTTTTGACTAGCTGCTCTTCAAGGTAAAGCACTGGACAAAGTACATCACTTTTTCTTTGTTAAAAATGAAACTATCCTAAGCGGAGATTCTACGTCTAGACTACTAGACGAGACTTTGTAAATTGTTTCGGAAGAAAGTAAGTACATACCTTGTAAGTTCAAAAAAGACTAAATACTCTTCGCTCTTCGTTTTTTGATGTAAGTATTATTATTGCAGACTTTAATTTGAAAGGACATGTAGTTCATCGAAACTAGTTTAGCCTACCTATTCAACGACGACCAAATTTTATAAATAAGGGTTTTAAGAGATATTACCAAAGGTGCATAGCGCTATGCTTATTCTATGACGCATTTTAATTTGAATATACATATATGTATATAAAATAATTACGGCAGATCTTGGAAAAAGCCCGAGAATATAATACCGATACACTACACCATCTTTTTATCGATTTCAAGGCCGCGTGTGACAGTATTTACAGAGACGAACTGTACAGAGCCATGTCTAGTTTCGGCATCCCTGCAAAACTCGTACGACTATGCAGTATGACTTTGGAGAATTCACGCTGCTCCGTCACCGTCAAATTATACAAAACTCAAACGTCAACACCAGAGAAACAATCTTTCAAAAGTCTGTACAATTACTCGCCTACGCAGACGATATTGACGAAATGGGAAGAAAAAAGCGTGATGTCATAAGTGCTTTTGCGAGTATTGAAACAGAAGCGGCAAAAATGGGTTTGATGGTTAATCAAGCCAAAACGAAGTATATGTTGTCATCAAACAAGGACAAAGAACATCGACGAATTGGACAAAACGTAAACGACATAACTTCGAGGTAGTACAGGACTTCGTCTACCTAGGATCCGCTAGACACGGAAAACAACATCAGTGTGGATATCAAACGGAGAATAACTCATGCCTTGTGGGTTCTTTGGGTTAAGAAGGCAATTGAGAAACAAAACCCTCTCCAGAAAAACCAAGGTTACCTTATATAAGAGCTTAATCATGTCAATCCTGCATTACGGCGCGAAACCATGACCCTTATCGAAAGCGGATGATGAAACCCTTGGTCGTTTCGAAAGAAAAATTCTCCGAATGATCTTTGGTCGCGTATGCGAAGACAATGTGTGAAGAAGAAGATGCAACAATGAGCTGTATGAGCTTTACCGCGACATGGGCGTAGCCAGAAGAGTACGCATCAGGCTACGATGGTTGGGCCATGTAGAGCGGATGGACCCAAACGCTCCGGGTCGACGGGCTTTCGAAAGCACATTGCGGAAGAGGAAGACCTCGTCTTAGGTGGCGCAATCAAGTGGAAGAAGACCTATTAGAGTGCAAAATTGGAGAGAGCTCGCCCGAAATCGAGGTCTTTATAGAAGGATGTTGGCTGAGGCCCAGGTTCACCTCGAACTGTAATGCCCACCTTTGTAAGTAAGTTACATTATTTTGAGATTGACAGCTTTTCCCCGCTCGAAATCTTGACAGAAAGTCAGAAACATACATCTGCGAAACGAAATGAGTCGCTTTAGGTTTGAACATCGTTGTGAAATATTTAAAACTTATTTCTAAAGTTAGTGCTGTGTAGCTTTAACAGTGTGTTTTAATTGGAAGAGAGGTTTTGGCCGAATAAAACAACCACCGCCTCTGCTACATGTTAGTGCAAAAAGTTCGTGAGACTGGAATACTAGTGAACAACACGGTTATAGTCCCCGTTTTTGTACGCACAGATAAGAATTTACGACAGTGTGACTCAATCCACGAACATAATCAATTTCGGCAACAACATTTCAGTAAGCGGTTGCGTTTTATGCACCCGTTGCAAAAAATTTGACTTTTTTTTTACTAAAATTGGTGACATAAATTTGACGACCTCATTTTCGTGGAAGACGGCGCGGCGGGCCATGGCCCACAACCCATGCCAGAATGAGTATTTTTCGCACCAAATCAGCAAACAGTGCTATATGCCGCCTGGGGGTTGTCAATGGGCCAATTTGGAGCTGCTATTTATCCACTTCGAACTTTTTTTTGTCGGGATATCATCCAAGCAAGCATCCGTTAGCTACAACCCGAAACCATCAACAAAGTCTTGGAGAATTTGAGTGACCGAGGCAGTCACTTGAACGACGTTGTGTTTCATAGTTAAGGGACAAGTTTGCCCTTACTAACAAAACCCATAATACATAAAAAATTTAATTTCGTTCATTTTTTAAAGAAACTTGTATTTGGCCCACTCTTTACAAATACTCAAACTATGAATGTGTGCTCATTCAACTGTAACGAACTTTATTCTAATTTAAGAACAAAAAGTCTGTCACATTCTTCCCTACAGTCCTTGGGCCTATTGTAAAAGTATTTTCAATTTATTTTTTTACAATAAATAATGCGAAAATATGAGATACCCTAACACACACATTCAGATGTATGCATGAACGAACTGGTTTTGACTGCAAAGAAGAGAATTAAATTACATACTCAAATCTCAAATATCAGGTGACCACATTAGTCACGCTTTTTCGTGTACATTTAATCAATCAAAAGTAATCAATTTCGGGTGTGTGACATATTTGTGTAATGAAACTTGAGGAAAGTTTAAAATTTAAGAAGACATTAAATTTATCTGACTATGTACTTATTACTCATAATTATATTCTCCAGAACAAATGATGAAATTTTTTTTTATCTACAAGCGACACGAGTGAGCCTGTATAGAGGCAGACAAAAAAAGGTCTGAAATGATCTTATCACCTCTCTCATGCTTTTTTATTCACATTGGAGAGATGTATATTTGCATAATATGTTTGGCGGTTCTATTGTACACAGATCATCGGTTTGTCGCATGTCTGCCATATTCGCAAAATGTTTATTTAAAAAAGAAACTAGTCAGACGAAGAATGAGGCAATTTTATTTATTTTTCGTCTACTTGTCACACAATTATATTCAATTAAACTCGTGATTCCATTGAGAGTCAACTGATATCGAAACTCAGCAGATAAGATATCGACATTCACGCAAATAACAACTCACCTAGGATTGTAATCAACCAGAAGATAACGATGTGCAAATAATATAATATAAACGATACCTAAATAATTGCTTTTATTGATTTTGTACTTGAAAATATTGTTTTCGATTTAAAATGCGTATTGAGATTTTATATCAAACAGGAGGAAATTGAGAGCTTGACTGAAATCGAAAATGTGTTTTGGTGGATAGCTTCATTTTTTTTTTTTTGTCTATGTTGGAAAACAATGCTATTTGGTTTTATTGAATATTTTCTTTTTTAGAAGTTAACACTTTGGATATTAAATGTACAAACGCGTGTTTATGATGCCGGCTAATCAAAGGCCAATAAGACATACTACATAACAATATGCTATTCACACAGCTTCACAGAAGGGATAAAGACTGTAACTAGAACTCTTATCAATCGTTGATATCAAATAACCAAAATATTGTAATTTGCATAAATGTGTAGTTAATACTTA
The DNA here is from genome assembly GCA_949752695.1 of Melanostoma scalare. Classification (NCBI taxonomy): domain Eukaryota; kingdom Metazoa; phylum Arthropoda; class Insecta; order Diptera; family Syrphidae; genus Melanostoma; species Melanostoma scalare. Next base: position 6,895,349 of record OX456986.1, on the reverse strand, counting down.
CAATGAAAATTTAAGTGAATCGTCTAATTCCATTAGAGCCGCTTGGTTACCGCAGCGGTAACAATAATTTGGCGCTGAGAAGATTGTGACAACATTACGATCGTGACACCAATTATAACCCTCCATCACCAATTGATGGGCGCGTGAGACCAATGTAAGACCATTTGTGTTGTTAAATGTTTCCGAAATGTCCTACAAAATAACACGATGTTTTATTGTTTTTCCAAAGAATTCAATTGAATAAATACTTACTTGACCAAATGTGTATCCAGCACCACGTGGTGAAATGCCCCAGCCACCCCTATCATCTGGATCGGACCAAAGGAGATCACACATTGGACCTTCGTGTGGTACCTCTTGCAGGCGATCTAGCGCGCGGATATGATCCAAACTATCAATTGATGGACTCAGACCGCCATGCAAGCAGAATATTTGTCCATCAACCAAAGCGGTCAGGGGTAGGTAATCGAATAAATCGGTAAAGTATTTCCAAACATTAGCATTGCCATATTTACGCAGACACTCATCATAGAATCCATAGACTTGAGTAATCTGTCGTGATTCATGGTTGCCACGTAAAATTGTGATTCTCTCACGGTAGCGTACCTTGAGGGCAACCAAAAGTGTTACTGTCTCAACCGAATAATAACCACGATCAACATAGTCGCCCATGAAAAGATAATTTGTGTCAGGCGATTTACCACCTATCCGAAAGAGCTCCATAAGATCATGGAATTGTCCATGCACATCGCCGCACACTGTGACTGGACATTTGACCTCTTGGACATTTGACTCTTTCGAGAGAATTTCCTTAGCCTGTAATTAAAAAAAAATAATAATATGATTAATCTTTGCCCGCAACTTATTCAGCATTTTAATTCAAATTTACATAAAATTGACATTTTTATGGCCAGACTTATAGCAAGAAACCATTCCGCTCAAACACGAAAGTTTATTACAAACGAACGCACCCCAACAAACAAGAATCGACTTTTCATCGCAGACAGACAGTTGGGCTGTAGTTTGTGCCCACCCTCTCTTCCATTGCTAGTTTAGTTTATCTATGTCAATCGATAAATATGGCCTCTAAAAGCCACAAAAACTCAATCGAACACTGGTTTATTTTTATAATATCACCAAACAACTTGCTGTATTAGCACAAAGAATGTTCGGCATCGTAGAGAGGCAGACATGTTATTGCACATTTTGCATAGTACTCATTTCAAAACCCACTTATACTTCCCACAACTGCACGCGAATTGGCATAAATTGATATAAAATTTAATAATTCAACATTTACATGAATTACATGAAACTGCAACTCAAAATGGCATTTGATAGCTGCTTTTGTTGTGTTTGAGTTTTTTTTATTTTATTTTTGATTTTAGCGTTGATCGGCGGATGGAGTGTTTTTTATTTGAATGAAAATTGAAAAAAAAAAAAAAAGAATAGAATCTTTACAATAATGTTTCGATTCAATGACAATCCGACAATGAGTTTACCACTCGAAAGTCGTACCAAAAACTTCCTGTTAATTGCCTCAAAAAAATTTAATGTTTGAAAAACCTAGATATATAAAAAATGGGCCCGACTGGGTCGCACGAACTTGCGATCGTTTGCTAAGTGCAATACCAAAATCTTAAGACTGAGTACAAGGTTTTAGTATTCGTTCTTAATATATTTGGTGGTACAGGGTTGCCAACTTCACATTAATTATGAAAATTGATTTAAATTACGCAAAATATTGAAAAAAATTAAATTAAATATTCCAAAAGTTCTAAGATGTTTAAGCAATCTTTATTAAACATCTTAGGACTTCTTACATATGAAATTTCGTCAAAATCGTGTTAGCCATTAGCGAGAAAGTCGGTTTTGAAAAAAACGGTACTATGGGGGGTACGGTTTTTAGACTTTTTCCAGAAAATTTTTTTTACATTATTAGAACAGTTATTCAAAAATAATATCTCACGTAAAATTTTAGCAGAATCGTTAGAGCCGTTTTTGAGAAAAATAGGTATTATCATATCGTTTGTATGGCAGGTACCGTTATTTCAAGACCTAGAAACCCAATTCCAAAAATCCCTCTGTAAGCTACTCCAGAGACCATAACTGCAATTTTTTAAGAAGATCGGTCTAGCGGTTCAGGCTGTAGATCCATATACGGACAGACAGACACAGACAGACAGACAGAATTGTAGGACCCACTTTTTTCGTATTCTCTATCATCGTAATGTCATATTTAGTTGTTATCTCAAATTTTTTTTTCTGCACGATTGCAAGACTTGCCTTATAGTACCTATAATCGCAAGTAAAAATGACAACAATTACGGGGAAGTAAGAATAAAATCCTATTGTCCGGTATTTTACTATCGTCTTGTTATTTTTGGCAACTTTTCAGTCGTTTGAAACGTTACAGAATCCGGTCCCTGTTCTATTTTTGATTGAAGTATGTGCCTTCATTGGCGGGGAGCACATCACACTTCATATCCTACTGACTTTGTCAACACATTTCCGATTGTAGTCTCTTTCCGGCAGGTATTATGCTTTCAGTTAGTCTAAGTTTCACACAGTTTTACAATAAAAAATTCGACTCTGTTCAAATAAGAAAAAAATAACGGTAAAGCAATTTTTAATCACAGAACAAACGGAAGTAAATACGTACGTACAATAAACATAGTAAGTACCTAGCGCACGTACCTCATACATAAACTACGGAAGCGAATGTTTTGAATTTTTTGGAAGCATGTGCTAATGGAAGAGGTTTTTTCTTTTTTAGTTCCAAACAAAGCAATTAACTGAGACTGAACGCCATGAACGTGTTCTGTCTCAATTCTCTTGTTCAGTTGCTCCGTTTCTTTTTTCTTTTTTTGAGAGAAAAAAGAATTCCAACTCAAGCTTTCAGAAGTCGCTGAAATTCTAAAGACATACTCTTAAGTTTCTTTGACTCAGTTCACTGTTTAGAACTAAAAAATAAAAAAATTAAATATGAAGCATGATAAAGCAGTTACGAACTGATCTAAACCAAACCCAATGTACATATAACAAATGCACGTGGCCAGCCTATTTTGGATTTTCAAAATAACCTAACAGTTTGAATTACGTACTGACAAAATTATATCACAACGAGATACCAAATATTTTATCTTGTCACAAGTTGTAGGTTTTATAGCCACTTTCCTTTAATGTCAATAAACAACTCACCGAAACCCTATCTATCTGCTGATAGGTAAAATATAAAACCAATAAATATGATCCGCACTCTGTGGTTAGTTTTTATACCACTTCCGACTTTTAATAACAAAAACAAAGAAAAACCATTTACAATAGACACACAATTCAATCAGAGTTTGTTTTTCATTTATATGTGGTTTACAAAATGATAAAGAAAAGAAAAATATCAGAAACAGGAAATGCAATTTTTCTAATTTACCTCACTGGCAAAATAAACAAATAAATACAAATAGGCGGTATGCACAAAAATTAAAGATTAATTATTTTTTACTGTTGGACGATCATACACAAACATACATACATCAATGTGCACTTCATTAAGAGCAGCAAATTCAAGTCCGCAATAATATAGACTGACCTCCTTAAGCACATTATGCAGTTTAAATAGCAATTAGGAAATTCGCCACTATACTCTGACTAGAACTAACCAGTGCCAGCAGCTAACACAACACCACACACAGGCATTTGTTATAAAAAGCGACAAATTAAAGTGTGAGGTGGAAGAAATATTAATTCAATTGTTTGCATTTTATCGGGACTGTCAGCAGTTTATGGAGGGCACAATAATTCAGAAAAGGAGGAGCCAATGCATACAAAAGCTCACTAAAGTGATTGGATAGCATGAATACATTTCATCGTTCATTTAAATTGTTAAGTGCAAACTGACGTTTATATCTTCGTTGTTTTTAAAGAAGTTAGTACACACACAAGTTGTATTTTAACAATGAAGGAGGTAAACGCATTTTTATGACTTTTAAGAATATCAATTGAGTAATGTACTTTCTTTCGAAAACATTAAGGTACTAATCATAAAGAAGGTTTTTTTTTTAATTTGTGGAAGGAAATCAACCTTCTATCACTTTACTTGCAGAGAAAAAACTTTATTTTTTTAGGTCAAGGCAAGTTACGTTTATTTTTTCCATAAAACTTATGCTAACGCAAAACAGTTAAAACTCGAATTAACATTACTCAGCAGAGGCGAGGATTCCGTATGTAGCGAGGATTAGTGTTAAGGAAAATTGAGGGGTAAAAGGTTGTGCAGTCAACGGTTCCAGAAAAGACACTGTGAATGAAGATAATATCGAATATTTCTCTTCGATTTTTCAACGTTTTCATCCTGAGAGGCTTGATGCGATCTTGGTAAGGAGGGAGAATCAAAGGATTATTCCAAGAAAGGCCTCTCAGAGCAAATCGAAGAAAACGGCGCCGAATATTTTCAATTCTAGAAATGTGAACTTGGTGGAAAGGAAACCAGACTTGACAGGCGTATTCAAGGAGTGGGTATGTAAATGTTAGGCACCTATCTTTTACAAAAATTCTAACTCAACACACAATTACCTACATATTGCTTCTTCTTTTTTTTTAATAAAAAAAACAATCTGCTTGGTAAATGAAACCCAAATGTGAAATCAGTTATTCTTATAACAAAAAAGATTGTCTTCTAACACAATACACAACCCATTTTTTTCCTTTTAGACGATAAAGTTTCATTTAAAATAAAACGCACGTACATATCGTTTCTACACAAACCATAACCAAGTACAATATTCACTTATGAGCGGAAAACTTTGTTCTGTTTGGAGCTCATACTTACTATTGCAACTACAGGTGTATTATATTTCCAAAAACAAAACAAAAAACAGAATTCCCGTGTTAAGACCCCGTGATGCTTTGTGCCTTTTGCATCGTTGCAATAAAAAACAATTTAATTGAAATAACCTCATTCTCATGAAACGTGATTTCGTTTTTAACTTCTGGGCTTCATTAAAATCTCAACTAAGGGAAAGGTAATGTTTTCTTGATAATTTATTTCAACAGTTAAATCACAATAAAAAATGCACATTTGTTTGGGTTTAAACACAAACAATTTTCATCTTTTACATGCACGAGTTATGGTTATTGAAAAAGAGTGTTGTTAGGTGGCGTAATTGCTTGGTAAGTTTGTTTACAAAACAATTTCCTCGAAAAAAGCTTTTGGTATGTGATATGTGGGTTTTCTTAAAACTCAAGTGCGACTTTATGAAGAATGAGAAGAGATATTAGGTACTCTCAAAACACTAGTTTTTTTTTTTTAGAAAAAGCAAGATGAGATATATATTTAAAAAAATACTTTTGAATTGAAGACAGTTTTACACAGTAGACTGTGAGGATGTAGCTAATGCACCATTCATCCCGGAAACAATGACATGATCTATTCAATGGCTCTTGAAAGGATTAAATGAAAAAAGTACATACATATTTGAATTCATTCGTGTACAATTTCATTCATTATCCCTACTCTACGCAGCGCCTCAGAGTTTATTTCAAGTAAGCAACTTTCAATGGCGTACACTAATTCAAAGACGAAATTTGTTGAACATTTTCCAAACTGTTTTGTGCCTACATTTCATTGTACATAACAACATACAAGCCTAAATGTAGTTTATTTATAGAAGTATTCAGTTTTCAGACCAACATCCACGTACTTACATCGTCTGAATATCATCATCATCTATAAGTATTTTTAAAATGACAATAAAATCATCTCACTCCTCTATAAAGGTAAAAGGCCCACAACATCGACATCGACATTCAACATCCTGCTCACTGAACTATTTTAATTTAGATGCAAGAGTTTTGTTGCAAATTGTGCAATGATTCAAAACGAGAACACTTCCTTGTTGTGTGCAGTCTGCTTTCGTTCTCGTCGCACCTATCGCTTACGACCTCGTTAGTGCGAAATTCTTAAAAAAAATATATCGAAAAATACTCAAAAAGCATGAAATAAACTGGGGTTTTTTTTACATAAAAAAAAAGTTATTTACCTATGCTACCAACTCCAGAAAGTGTATTTAAAAAAGAACAAAGAAAAACGAAAAAAAAAGTAGAAAGTCATTTTATTCAAACGACAGGTAGGCACGCAGCTCTGCAGCAGCGAACACAATAAAACCACGAAAGAGCTGGTGGATATTGTGGAGCTTCACGAATACTAACGTAACCTGAGACCAGAGATCAACTCGACGCTGCATGAAATGAAAGAGCCTTAGTCAACTGGAGTTATAACAGAAAAAAAAAAATAGTAATAATAATAATAACAGCAATAGTCAATGATAACGAAAGTTTTATTGCGGATTTTCCAACTGTAGTAAGTAGTAACCTATGTAAATAAAACTTTCAGCAAATTCAAATGAATGAGCGCGCCTAAAATGAGTCATTCACCTCTGCGGTTGAAGTTTTGCAGTGGTTGAGAGTTAGATTATATTTTTTTTTAACGGATGCGCTGAGATTTGCTTATGGTTGATATGAGTTCTCATTTGAACTGATTGGTAAACTTACCAATTAAAACTGCTGCAAAATGTCATGTTACTGTTTATATCTTTTCGGAATATATTCCTTTTGGGAACAGATACTGACTAGCACTCCTGGGAATGAGATTGCTTTGTAGGCAAATGCTAAACTATTGATTTTAAGTATGAAAGACTAGCTCTGGAACGAACTTCTAGCTCAGATTTAAGCAAAGGCAAAGTGCTTGCTTTTCTCTTAACCCTAGGTGTAAGTCGGTGTAATAATTTTCTACCCACTTTTAAATTCACTTTTAACCTCGAAAAGAGCTTGTCAATTATTTGCGAAAAGATAATTTCACAATAATTTGTTGTTTGAATACTAGACTTACAACTTACAAGTAAGTCTAGTATTCGACAGCGGAGTACCCCACGAACGGATCACTAGTGTGAAGTAATTCAGTGAAAAGCCTGTGATTCCTTCAAGATCATGATGATCCTACGTAACGCCGAAAAAAGAAAGAAGAAAAAGTCTAGCATTCGAAACTCAAACATTACAGGTACGATGAACCTGTCTGAATCTTGTTCAGCAGGGAGTATAACAAAATTTCTTACCACGTTGGTGCGCCAAAAGTGCAAATAAAAGGGCAAAGTTTTGATTTTTTTTTTTGCAACAATTTCTGGTTTTGAAAGCATGTTAACAGATATGAACATTAAGACACACTGCTAAAATTTGAATGCACATTCAATTTTGTAGAAAACCCATCCATTAATTTGTTTAGAAAAGAAAGTGTGTTTACCAATGCAAAAACCTTCCAAATTTCAGTGCTATTATTAAATGCGTATTATTATCTCGCACAAGCTTAGATCAAACAAATAGCTAACTACCCATTTTATTTATTTTCTCTCTTCAGAGAATTTATCTCGACAAAAAATGTTTTTTTTTAATTTAATCTCAAATGAGAGATGCGGATCGATGAATCACAAAGTCACAAAGCCTACGTTCTACTATAACGCAACAGATTCTTATTTAAGAGAACAAAAAAACATCTGAATAATAAAGCCTCCACCAATACCCATGATTCATAAGTAAAACAATTTAGGTGGTATTAAGTTATTGTTTAAAGTTCAGACACGTGCAGACGACAAGGTGACGAGGAGTCGAAGTTTTTGGTGGTCACATTTACGAGTTCACTCCGGTTTAATTGTTTTTATTTATAAAAACCATTTCGTACAAGATTATCGACTCTAACATGCTCGTAAGAAAAAAAATACATAATGCACTTGTACATATACAGACACATATGCAGTAGCAGTAGATAGAGGGGGTTGTCGTTAACGAGGGTGAATGTCACTACATCGCTCAAACAAAACTCTGCGTCACAACGTTAAATATGTGTATAACTCTAGAGCAGACGGCTATAGATACTCATCTAATTTACAAAAAGAAAAAGTTTCTTTTTTTCTGCACTACTCGTACTACTACTCCGACTCCCTGATGTTAGTTTTTACTCATCCCATACACACAAAATGATAATCATTTAGATTTTCGCAAAGCCAATTGTCGGAATTATTTGTGCATTGTATAGCACACGTAAGAATTATACGTAGTAGATGCTCGTTATTCATACTCCCCTCCTCTTGAATTAGTGATTTTTTTGCTATTGATTAGTTGTTTCTTCACAAGCGCCTTCTAATTTTCATTTAACAATGACGGTGACTGTCTCATTGGCTTCTTTTCAACTTCAATTGACATCTGATCAATGGATGTTTCAATGAAATTTTCACTGCCCTGCCCATGTTCTTGTAATGAGCAGTGAATTAGAAAAGCATTTTTATTTTAAGACCGTTGTTAGACAAAACTGTTGTAATAGCATTGACGCTTATTCGACTAAATTGGGAAATGGTTCATGGTTGAAAAGTTGTATTGTATGAGCATCTATTTGATAATTGCACACAGTGATTCATTTTTACTCAAATTTGTTTCCTTTTGATGAATGCTAGACAATTCCGATTTTCATATTACGTATTACATCTAACTAACTATTGCTTCGGAATCGTAATTTTGAATGAAAAACGTATAGGTTAACATATAGAAAAGTGTTTCTGGGCTCTAGAGATAGTTAAAAATTGTCTGCAGACTGGAACTGGTTTTTATAATAATAATTTGCGTCAAAAATGTGTTTGCAATTTGAACAATATTTAACGAAAATTGGCAGTTCAAAACTTGAGTGGGAGCTTTTTCTTAAGCACTCGTGCCTGCCATCAATGTTCATCCTCTTAGCATACCTACTCTTCAAGTAAAAGGTCTTAGTCATAATGTGCTTTTACACATTAATTAATAGTTACAAGTACTAAGTGTGGAAAGTGTCAAAAGATTTATCTAGTCTCAAAACCATAAGTACACGCTTATTATTATCCCGCTTGGTGGACTAGGTTCCATCATTGGAGAAGATAACAAATCTTAAAACCAATGGCCAACTTCCAAAAACTTGGTTAATATGCATGACAGCCACTTCAACCGCTCACCAAAAACCTTTCCATAGTTAGCACCCTACGATTTATTTGCGATGATGTCTCGGGAATTTGGTTTCTAGTTCTTATCATTTCTAGATCTTATTGTTAAATGGAGTAGTATCACATCGGAAAAACTTTCCTCTCAAGGAGCGATACCTGTGAAAATATGCTTAGGGTCTTGACCGAGCAGCTCTAACCATTCCACCAAGAGTATTAATATAACCTTATCGAATTTCCCTTCAATAAATAAATCAGTAATGATACCAGTATCGTTACGACTTCCAGCCTTGGTGTAGTATGGATGATAAGCCTTGTTTTACTTATCACGTAGATTATATTGTTGCGAAAGCAAATTCTCTCTCTGGATTTATAAAGAGAAACTCTAGTGACTTCCGTAACCCTTAAATAAATTAAATAAATAGGGTGGCGCAACAGAACGAGGAGCCCCAGGGCTTAGCGCATTTCTCATAAGACAATTTTCTGCCGGTTCCGAACGGCTAATCAAGAAACCAATTTTCATGGCAATGAATTTACTAACGGAGGACTTGCCAATCCCTCGCGAAAGGCTATAACAGTGGAAAAACATTTTTACCTCTGAAAAAGGAAAGTTTATTGAATTATTTGAGGTCTCACTTAATTTCATATTCGATTTTAAGAAATAATAAAAAAAAAATACAAATTTACTGTAAACGTTGAACAGAACAAAAATTACAAAACATCTTATTTTATGTATACCTACGTTAAGTTATTGAAAACAAACCAAATCCAAACTATATTTACATTTATATCCGTTTTAAAAGTAAACAAATTTAGCCTCATAAAAAGCGGCATCCGGTATTTCTCAATTCACCCACCGTCAGTTAAAAAAAAAATTGCCAAAGTAAAAACAGCTTTGATCAAAGGCAAACATTTCACATCCCTAGTCATTAAAAAAGGTGTTAAAATAATGCCAACGCCCAAGGTCACTGAAAACCCTTGTGTCCACATGCTTCTTGCAAAAAAAAATTGATTTCGAAAAAATAGACTGGGGTGTGATATCTTCATATTAAAGACTCGTTTCTTTTCCTCTTTACATTCGGCTTTATTTACCTAGGCATTAATGTTCAGTTGTTTTATGGGTAAAGTGTTTTATAAACTTTTTATTATCCCCTTTATGAAGAGATTGCCGTGACTGGTATTTGGCATTAAATTCTCGGGAACCCTTTTTAATCGATTTTCTTTTGTCAGTATTTTTTCTGTCTTCATTTCGTAGAATTAATAAATATTTATGTGCAGGTTAGCTTTTTCCCTGATAGAATGTAGAAAAATATATCTACATTGTAAATTTTTTTTTGCTGAATATGGAAATTTAGCATTTCAATTTTCAACAACAAGCAAAATCATGGAACGGTCTTTAAAATTGAATCTTTAAAAGGAGTTGCATAGATTACACAAAAGTTTTGAGGGCAAAGTACGGTGAAACCAACAAGGTTTTGGAAAACTGGAGTGGCAGAATGCATTACTGCGAAACCAGCTGAGCAGCCATTTGAACGACGTTGGGTAATATAATTGATGGGAATGTTTTCTCTCACCATAGTAACCACAATACATGGAACAAATTTAATGTTGTTCATTTCATTGCATTTTTGGAAATAAACTTTTTGTATAACCTTTGACGAGGAATTTTACCAAAAAATTTTCACGAGTTGCTGTTCAGAATAGGACTAAATATCTTTTGTATCAATTCATATTCAGGATGCAAGAAAATATTCTTGCGACGAATAAATAAATAAATAGGATGGTTAACAGAGCGAGGAGTCCTAGGGCCTAGCGCATTTCTCACAACCATGCATGGTGAAGGAATGGAGGGGACCTACAATTTTCTGACGATTTCGAACGGCTAGTAGAGAAAGCACTTTTCATGGCAATGAATTTACTAACGGAGGACTTGCCAATTACTCGCGAAAGGCGATACCCGTGGAAAAACATTTTTGACTCTTTTGGGATTCGAACCACGAACCTCTGGGTTAATAGCTAACCATCACTTCACGGCGACGAATGGAGAGGATACAAAATGTGAGTGACTAGGCTTGAAAGAAATTCCTACTGCAGTATTAACATTTCAAATTTGGTTTTAGTGGCGCGGATAGTTCTTTCAAGTATTGTCAGTCTAAAAATTGTAGATCAACTCCACGGCAGCATCACTCTTAGTGGGATTCAAACCGCATTATCCCAAACAAACAATGCTTGATACTCGAAATCACCCTTCCCACAAAAAGTGTAACTTTGATTAAATAAAAAAAAAAAAATATGTATCAGAAAATTGTAGATTTTTTTAGCTAATGGCTATGAATTTTCATTGACTACGTATACAGTTAAAAATAAACTCACTTAAAAACGTAGGTATGCCATAAAAGTTAAACACAACGCAAATCTTCCTGGCATTATGAATGGCATTCGGAATCTTTGAGAATGATGAAAATTAGAAAAGTTTTTCATTCAAATAACCATGAGACACCTTTTTCATTCGCCCCTTGACATTAGCCACAAGCCTACGCTCTACGCACTTGAGTATCCCAAACTGTCTATTGCCACTTGGCATGACATTGCTTTGCGTTTTGCCCAATTTTTCCATGACCTCATAAATAAAAGGAGTGTAATCATAAATTGATACGGAAGTCAACATAACCTATTTTTGAAAATCCAACATTGATTATATAAAAAAGAACTCTTTATTGTGGAATCGGTGCTTCTGAAACATAAAAATAATTGACTCAGCATAATCAGGCTCAGATTTTACATAGTTTTTCTCTCTTAATTCTTTTTTTGTGTTTATAAAAATAGCCCCTACCCCACGTAAAATTGAATGCAAACTATTAGAGAGAAAAAAAATAGAGAACACTTTTATTGCGGCTACGGAAAATCTATTTCTGAGTCGGTTAACTAAAACAAACATTTGATTGGTTTGTTTCTTTTATTTTTCGTCTTTATCTGATGCTGACTTGGTTATACAATACTAGCAAGTCTGCGAATAATACACTAAGCAAAGTAAATCACTTTGGCACTTGAAAAAATGAAAAAGAAAAAAAAAACACGACATACATGTTTATAATATGTACCAAGACTAAAGATAAAGGGAAATTTTAACAGTGACGCACTTTTCAAAGTAACTTTTTAAACATTTTATTAAGTAAATAAATTTTTTCTAGGATGTCTTCAATGAAATGTTTACTTTCGTAAGACATCGCGGATAATATAATTACTTAGTCTGTGTCAATGTGTATAGTAATTAATTTTCATTGCTAATCACCTGAAGGACGTGTGTATCTCTTCTTTGATCGAATGAGTAAACTTTTTGTCTAGAGTATTGAAATTGCATTGAAGGGTCGATAGAGTCATTGCCAATAACACAATTCAATTTGTTTGCATTAACATACGATGAAAGATGTGGACATGTAATAGCGACTTAGGTTGTTTTTGTCTTTTCTTACCCAGATTTGGCCCACTCATAAATAAAGAAATAACAATATTTAACTAAACAATTAAATGTATGTACCTATATTAGGTACTGGTAAAATTGTAACTTTCAGTTTGTCGACTTTTAGACCGTTAATTTCACACAATCTGAACTTAACAGAAGCAAAATTGTTTCTCCATGGGTATCGCCCTTCGCGAGGACTTGGCAAGTCCTTGTTAGTAAATTCATTGCCATGAAAAGCCCTTTCTCGATTCGGAACCGGCAGAAAATTGTAGGTCCCCTCCATTCTCTCACAAGGCATGGTTGTGAGATTTGCGCTAGGCCCTAGGGCTCATCGCTTTGTTGCGCCTCCCTATTTATTTATTTAACAGTTGATTTGTTTCTCTCTATGTAACACAAATTAACTTTGGTTGAAGCTTTTTCAAAATTCATCAACCCAAACACTAATTCAAAACAAAATGTAAACAGATTAAGTCATGCGTATAAAGCATGATCCGGTTTTTTGGCATGAAAAAAAGGCTCCGACTGCTGTGAATTCAATTCGAAGATAGTTTAAAAGTGTGTAAGAAAAGAAAAGCCTGAGTTTGCGTTTGTTTTATGTTGAAACGCCAAACAAAAATCGTATTGGACTTTCTCTTGGTGTTGACAGTTTCCTGTCAGTTTGAACAGCCGTTGGAAAATAAATATATGTATAGAACAAATTTAAAAACATGTTTTTAAAAGCACTCTGATACTTTTCTCTGTGTTTTTTTACCTGAACGCAATGTGAAGTGTAAATAGCTACACTTATCAGTATGGATCTAAAAACTCTTTATTGAATTATTTTTTATTTTTATCAAACATCACTTTTTCAACCATGAAAGTGGATAAAAATAAAAGCGATTTCTTTTATTTAAAACAGGAAGGTCTGCTATTTTTATTGATGTTGCTTTTAATTCTTCATCAGGTCAAACATAACCTCAGACAATTGAAATAGAAATGCTATTGCCAATTTAATTTTAAATTAGAATCGAAGACTTAAATTAGAATTCAATTTTAAGAAAAAGTTTCAACAGATGACGTTTTATGCCGGGTGTCAAGTCGATGCCGTAATTCACATTTTCTTTCATAGCTGTCTAGAGAATGGATATTGGTTATTTTTGAAACAAATTCTTATTATAGCGACGATTTTTAGATTTGTATAGAGTAGATAGAATAAATGAGACTGAGGGCAGATTTAAATCCTTTAAATAATATTATCTATGACCTTACCACTGGTGAGGGTTATAGATAACAGCGAACAATTAAAATGAGCTTTCTTTATAATTAGCGCGCACATCAAGGGGTTATGAATACCCTTATATGTACACAGTGCGAGAATTTACAAAAATAGGAGAGGATTTAATAGGAGACACCGATGCGATTGAATTTTTGTGAGTCGTAATGTGGGTGGGAAAACAGAGTCAGGTAAAGCATTCGACTTCGGGTGGTGCGACTAAAATATGAATCTCTATACTTTACTGTACGTCCGAAGTTGGGCTCGAGGTAAAACTGATGGGCATTCCTAGCGAGGCGGGTGTTGTGGCTAAATTGTTTCAGAGAAGGAATGCAACTGGCTATTTCACTGGACCACTGTTTGTAGAAAAAGCGATAGAAGAGAATGAGACAGGTAACGTTTAGGCGATGTTCGAGAGAATCAATCGATTCTGCTATTGAACTATCACCTATCAATCTCAACGCTCTGTTTTTTACCCTATCAAGTAGGCGCAAAGATGTTTGAGGAGCACCTGACCAGATATGTGATTGTTCTCTAGTTTTGGGCGAATTTATGCTTTATAAAATGTAGCCAGATCAGAAGGGGTGAAGAATTTCCTACATCGTCTCAAGAAACCTAAGCATTTAGCAGTGTTTTTTAGGCGACTTCAAATATGTCGTCATTCCAACGAAGGTCATCGTTTACACACATACCAAGTACTGACAGCTTTCCGGTTTCTTGGATGCAGGTACCATTAATTAAAACGACAATATTATGCTATTCTATTTATCTAAAAGTAGTTTGTTTTATCCGAGTAAACTATTTTGACTGAGCAAAATATTTATAAAAGGAAAAAATGAGAAGTTTTCATATTTTCTAATACAACATTTTGTCTGATTAGTTAAAACATAGCAATTAGGAATCTTCAAAAATATTTTTCAACCGAAATATCATTTAAAAACGCCAAACAAATTAAAATGACGACATTTATAATCAACATTTGGCATCTTAAAGCAACAGAATGTAGGTACATATCTACAACATATTTCTTTGGCATTTTTTACATTAAATTTTATTAACTGGCTTATTTTTAATTGAATAAACAGAATCAATTTTATGAATTTACGTTAAGATAACTTACGCACGCATGAAAGTATCTTTATTTGATTTGGTCTAACCAATATGCTATTTCTGATTTACTCAAATAAAAAAATAATGAGCGCTTGCGATGTGTGTTCTGTCGCTGTCGAGAGCAACTACATTATGTACTATATCATCTACGAATTAGTCGAATAGAAGGCGAGGAATAAACATGTGCAAATAATAAGTCAATCGAAGGGTTGAATTAGAAACATGTTCATGTTAATTTATTCGCAATTCTAATTTTTTTTTTAATAAATGACCTGTTTGAAAGGTTTTTTTTATTTTTTTATTTTATTTTATTTTTTGACAGTGACAAATGTGTGGCGGTCTTGATACAATTCTTTTTTTTTTTTCTAATTTAAACGCAGAGTTTATCTGTCACATAAAAAATAAAATACTAGGTACCTCTTGCCTGATGTCGGAAAATAAATTAAGATTCCGTATAAACACCCGATGTTGCAAGTTGTCGTAATTGAAGTTTACAGAAACTTTCTGTCAAAACTCAAAAGGTGTTTAGGTAGGTACATGTCCAATTATTATTTTTCATGTAAATAAAAATAAACGAACCAATCAGTTTTTTGCAATTCATACATAGATCGATTTGTTTACTGTGCTGACTGTCAAGTTGAATAAAATCAAAGTCTGCCATTTGTTGTCGTAAATCAAATGTGTGGTGCGTGTTTGTTGGTTTTTAGATAACTTGAATACGGACCAAGATTCCTATAAATTCTCATTTGTTTTCTGTAGCACAGAAAAAAAAAATCATCTTCTTTGGCAAACAAAAGACAAGAGAGAGGCGAACTTTTCCCAATGAAACAATTCGTAAAATGCCAGTTTTTTGTGTTCATATTGAATCTAAACAACATGTACCTAGAACATTCGTACGTCGCGTCGTAGGTACATAGGTATTATGTACATTTATATTTTTAACATTGAAACGCATTAGAATAGTTTTTATTCTTTAACTACTTTCTTTAGATAAGGCATTCAGAATACGCACTTATTCATATAATAAGTATGTTTGCCCTTCGATTTTCAAAAAGTCGCATTTGCAAACACCAGAAACTTTTTGAATAGATTCGATTCATATTCATGATTCCATTGGTTGAAAGAATGCGAAAGTGGAGCAATATGGTCATTCAATTAATTTTATATTGAAAAAATAGAGATTTAAATAAATTGTGAATCACAATTTTTATTATAAGAAAAATGGTAAAAATAGTAAAAACTCAATCAAAAACTAATAGAGAAAATATCCGTTAGAACCAATAGGTGATGAATGCGTGGTAGAATGTAAGTAGGTAGGTACTAGGTATGTATGTATGTTTCCAAGGAAATTGAACGGAAGTTACAGTTTCAATGAGAGGTCCATGAAGCAGAGAGTCAAACTGCTACGTGATGTAACCTAATGACTGATTGATTGGTTTTTCGTTTTTTATCTTTTATCAAAAAATGAGGAGTACGAAGGTACCCATTAAAGAAAACTTGGAGGTAGGAGAATAAGTACAGTAAGGAAGAAGCTGTATTTGGCTATAAGGTATGTTCTCAAAGAAAGCACTGAATCACCTTAGGTACGGGATAGGTATATACCTGGCAACATTTTGTAGTTTACTATTTTTCTGAATAATATAATAATTATTATTAGATTGAATATCATTCCGAGAATTCTTTTCCAAAAGCAACCAGAGATATTTCCAACCGATAAGGACCGATTCAAAACATTTGCATCACGCAGAAAAAACGCTATGATACTTTTAGAGACAACGTTAAAAAAAAACATTCGTGTCAAGTCTATTCAACAGAAGGTATAGCATCCTTGTTTTTCATCCTCTTTATTTTACCAACATTTCTCAGGCAACGACGTCGTCGTCGTACCTATTCTATATACCTTCCTCAAAATAAACAACATTTAATTGGCCGTAGATTTTCTTTTACCTACCTACTCTCCTAGTCCGAGGGCTTCATTTTTAAATGTCCGTTGAAATACTAAGAACCTGATTTTAAACAAAGAAACTCTGTCCACAAGAAGAAGATGAGAAAAGAGAAGTGCAACGAATGCCTTGCCACCTTACCTTAAATAAATGAAAAACATATAAAATGAAAACCAAGGAATTCAATATCTGAGTCAGGCAGGTAGGTAGGTACACAAAACACAACACACATGTATGTGAACAACAATTTCTTTTGCCTTGCTTTCAGGTTTTCTCCTCCATAAAATTCCACTATAGCCACAGGATATCGCTCCTTTATGTGAGGCAAATGCTGAGAGTTTTTCTTTATTTTCAAACAGAAATGACTTGCACCTTGCAGAGTTTAAATGCAACACTCTTTAAAAACATGTTCCACTGAGCCATATGGAAAAGATGGAGACAATTTAAATTGACAATTGATTGGTTTAAAAGAATTTTATAGTGTAGGCCAATATTTTCATCAGAATTCTACATGTATCACAGATTTTGATTTGGTTATGTTTACAAAATTCCCAATAGTCCGATGAACGGCTATGCAAAGAGCAACTCTTCACATTTATTAATAGATCAATAAAAAGAAAAAGAAGATGCCAAGTGAAAGATTTCTTCCTGCCTTTCAACTCACACTGGAGCAATCAATATTTTAAGTTCAATAGAAAATTCGCAGTCCGCTGTATGGAATGTAGGGTACATCATACTATGTATGAACAATATTCCAAAAGAAGTTTTACAACATCTAAGGAACCAGCTAGGTACATGGATAACTACTTGTAGAAGGTATTCACTTTGGCTTCGAAATAATACCTATAAGTGATGAATTTCACTTGAGCTTGACTTACAACTTTAATTTGAAGTACTTTTAGTAGATAACTACCAAACTCAAGCAGAAAAAGAAAACCGCATTAGGTACCTACCAATATAAACTTAAAGCTCAAGTTTCTACCTCATGACATAAACTCCTAGCGTAAAGAAATTCAAAATTATTTGAATTCGGTATTTTATAAGTTGGTAGATACCTACTTGCACTGAGAATCCACTTCTCACGCAAGCCTAGAGTATCGTTCATAAAGGAAGACGAAATTGCAAACTTTAAATCTGGGTAGGTACTCACTTTTAGATTTTTACCTCTTGGTGGACTTCCCATTCCCACGTTAGTCAAAACTACAAATATTATAGGCAACTTTCGTTCATGGGAAGAGTTTGACCAGAAATGTTTTCAACATGTGTGAATTGCAGGAAAATTCAAATCGAAACTAATGCAAACTTAAATATATCTCCCTATAATTGGGTTGCTAGAAAGACAGGCAGGAAAACATTTGCACCGACCTAGCAGGTACCTAAGTACCTAGTATGTATTACGATTTACGACTTTCAAACAAAACTTTCATCACTTCTCTTCGGGGTAGGTAGATATAGGCCGGCCTAGAAACTTAATACAAGAGCCATCTCCCATCTCTAAAAACTGGGTGTTCTCAACTACACGTAAATCCTAAGAACAAGCTCATTAGGTGTGGGTATTTTTATATCTGATTTACATGTTTTGAAAACACACACCTACAATCAAACTGAATATAAATATTTTAATTTTAAGTAGTTTTTCAATAAAAGTAAACAGAGATTGATTTTCATTTTATCAGAAAATATACATAAATTGAAATTGAACCATTAACTATTATGTAGGTACTGTTGATTGAAAGAATAAAACAAAAACAAAATTCAAAGTTTCCACCCAATCTATTCACACAATACCTACACACACGAATGTTATAAAATTCAACTCAAAATGGCAGACATGTTTTGATTAACCCGGCCATTAGCTTTTTCTTTTAAGGCTGAATTCATCATAAAATCCGACACATAAACTTAAATAAACGAGAACTTTTCACGGCATACCAATTCATCAAAGTTTATAACAACAAAAGAAATAAAATAATTTTCATAATTTCCCATTCTTACGTCATTATTTTTCTTTAAATTCACCCAACAGAAGAAAAAAAAATACCTACATATATAATTTTCTACTCAAAATCCGGTTTGCCCCTTCTTTGGAGAATGGCAAATAGACACAGTCGGTGCATCTCAATTCCCAATAATCGCAACCAATAAAATTTTGCACAACTTAAAATCGTGATGTTCAAACATCATTTTCCTATTTTGAAAATAAGAGTCCAACTTAAATTGAATTTAGAAGCAATTCATGGAAAAAAACCATCTCTCCACCATTTGAGTGGGTCCCATTTTTTTTTCGCCAGCAGCTACTCGTTTAATCATCGGTGACGAGTCAGTTGAAACAAAATGATTCACGATTTACCCTGCCCTCGCCTTACTAATGAGCCAGAGAGAGACAAATATGCAAACAAAATTAAATTCCCACCATTCCCATTACCCCGCATTCTATTTCAATACTATTTTTCATCAATTTCAGCAAATTAAGTTTTTTTTTTTACAGCATGTAAAAAAAAAATTGCACTAATTAATGTAATGTAGGTACAAGTTATGTCAAAGTGCACTTTGCACCCATTCGTTCTTACCTTATCGCACAGAGTCTTCACTTGTGTCTCTGTCAACTGATTACATTCATTCAGCTGCTCAATCCATTGATCCAGGTCTTTTGTTGTAGCTTTATCCTCCATGGTGGTAGAAG
This sequence comes from Melanostoma scalare, assembly GCA_949752695.1. Classification (NCBI taxonomy): domain Eukaryota; kingdom Metazoa; phylum Arthropoda; class Insecta; order Diptera; family Syrphidae; genus Melanostoma; species Melanostoma scalare. Next base: position 6,875,893 of record OX456986.1, on the reverse strand, counting down.
AAAAAGTCTCGTCGATCTTTGTCGATTCAATTTTGACTGATTTTATTTAACCGGTACAAGCGAAAAAATTCCCGTAAAACACAAGAAATGCGTTTTCTTCTTTCCGACTTCTCTCCGACACAGATCCAAGGATGTGTGTGAAATTCACTCTTCTGTCTCACTCTTTGTGATAAAAAGAAGAAAAAAAAAACTGGGAATTAAAAAAAGACTTCCCTTTTAATTTTTTTTTTCTCACAAAGTTACGAATTAATACTTCTCGACGCGAAAATATGAAAATAAATTTATGTAAATAAATGAACACACAGTTTAGTAAAAAAAATTAAATAAACAAATATGTAAATTATTTTCTTTTATTGAAGACAGTAGAAAATTTGCGTTTTGTTTTTTCTTATTTTCACACTTTTTACACGCACTGAGTTGAATTTTAGCTCCGTTCTGCTTCGGACTTGTGTTCGGGGGAAAATGGGCGATCGCGGTGCTTTTTTCGGTTTCGATTGATTTTTTTTTGGTTCGAGGGGAGAGAAGCGACGCAACACGGAATTAGATGGAAAATTATTTTCGGTTTATTAATAAAAAGGGGGTTAGTTTTAATATTAGTACTTGCTGAAGGGTAAATGTAAAATTGGTTTATAAGTTTTTAATTATTAAATATTTTGTCTTTGTTGAAGAATCGCCGAGCGAAGTACGGATAAGCGAATTGTTTGAACTTCAGCAAGCACCAAGCACACTTGTACAAAATGGCCGAATAGTTTTTTTGCCGAAAAATGAGGAATGTGACGTCATTTTTGTGGCGTTGCCTTTGAAAGTTTCGTTAGGTTTGAGACTCCATCTAGGTGGTTCAGGTTGAAAATGATAAATGGGTGTGCTCAGAGCGTAGCAAGTAAAAAATTTATTTCTTATTGTTTTAGGTAAAAAATTAGTTGTGTTTATAAAAAAAAGTTTTTTGGTTTCTGAAATTTATTTCATTGTTGTCAATAGTACTATGAAAAGTAACAACAAATTATTGAAAAACTTTGAAATTTCTTGATCAAAAATGAGCGTTATGAAACCAAAGCGAATTGTACTTTCTTTTTCTTAAAATGTAGGAAAATACAAACGAAATAAGTAGAGTGGCACAAATCTATCGCAGCTATTACAGTAGCCTTTGAATATCGCAAGTGGAGGCCATTAATGCTGGGTTTAATGCAACTGCAACTGCAGAAGGGCAGAAAAGTAAAGCGGGACGGATGAAGATTATAAAGCACTAAAGTTAAAAAGAGAGGCGAATAGAATTATGGCTGCAGATAAAAAATTATGGTTGCAGATGAACATGTTCATCTGCACCTATAATTTTTCATCTGCAACCATAACTAGGAAGTTCGTTCCCTCTCTATCAGACAAGTATGAATTTCACATCTTGTGTCTTTTTCCGATTTTCATCTGCACTTGCAGATGCGTGTAAATCCACCATAAAGATGAAGCTGCTTAATGCTGGGCTTACATGCATCCGCAACTGCGGAAGTGCAGAAAAGTAAAGCGAGACGGATGAAGATTACAAAGCACAAAGGTTAAAAAGAGAGACGAATAGGATTATGGTTGCAGATGAAAAATTATGGTTGCAGATGAACATGTTCATCTGCACCCATAATTTTTCATCTGCAACCATAACTAGGAAGTTCGTTCCCTCTCTATCAGACAAGTATGAATTTTACATCTTGTGTCTTTTTCCGATTTTCATCTGCACTTGCAGATGCATGTAATGCTGGGCTTACATGCATCCGCAACTGCGGTAGTGCAGAAAAGTAAAGCGAGACGGATGAAGATTACAAAGCACAAAGGTTAAAAAGAGAGACGAATAGGATTATGGTTGCAGATGAAAAATTATGGTTGCAGATGAACATGTTCATCTGCACCCATAATTTTTCATCTGCAACCATAACTAGGAAGTTCGTTCCCTCTCTATCAGACAAGTATGAATTTTACATCTTGTGTCTTTTTCCGATTTTCATCTGCACTTGCAGATGCATGTAAATCCACCATAATGCTGTGTTTACATGCATCTGCAACTGCGGAAGTGCAGAAAAGTAAAGCGAGACGGATGAAGATTACAAAGCACAAAAGTTAAAAAGAGAGACGAATAGGATTATGGTTGCAGATGAAAAATTATGGTTGCAGATGAACATGTTCATCTGCACCCATAATTTTTCATCTGCAACCATAACTAGGAAGTTCGTTCCCTCTCTATCAGACAAGTATGAATTTCACATCTTGTGTCTTTTTCCGATTTTCATCTGCACTTGCAGATGCATGTAAATCCACCACCACTGCCACAGTTGCTCTGCTTTCTTGTGTTTGTCATGAATTTAGAGCAAGTTATATCCACGTGCAAAAAAAAACCAAAACTGTCAACTTTTTGATATTTAACAACCAGCTGAGCTATTTATTTTTCATTTATGAAAGTTGTTTCAATGGGTCGTTTATGAAAACTCTAGAGTGAACTTACAAATTACACAAAATGTATCCTTGTGCCGATGCATGAACACCTGAATTGAAAATACGAATGAAACGTGTCACCCTACCTCCCATTTTAGCGCGCCATCTAATATCGATATTTTAATGAAACCTAATGGAACTGAAACAGTCTTCTGATTTCGAACTGCAGCCAAGTTCGCGACGATGAGCATTTTCCTTCTTTTTCGTCAAACTTTTTCCTCGAGTTGACGCGTGTCGCTAACGCTCCGGCAAAAGTGTAAAAAATATAATTATGTCTGAGACATTGCAATTACGTGGTACCCTTTTGGGGCACAATGGCTGGGTCACCCAAATCGCCACCAACCCAAAGGATCCTGATACCATAATTTCTGCTTCTCGCGGTAAGTACATTCGACTAACATGATGTCCACCTTTGAGTGCTATTTTTGGCTACTATGTAACTTGTAACCTACAAAATAGAAATCTCTCATTATCTCGTGCATCCTTTAATTAATTTCTTTTATGTAAACTGAGTTTTAAGCTAAAATGTTTTCCGTTTTCATTCTATTCAATAGATAAGACTTTGATCGTCTGGAAATTGACCCGCGATGAAGACAACAACTACGGTTACCCCCAAAAGCGTTTGTATGGACACTCTCACTTCATTAGTGACGTTGTCTTGTCATCCGACGGAAACTACGCTCTTTCCGGATCCTGGGACAAGACCCTTCGTCTTTGGGATTTGGCAGCTGGCAAGACCACCCGTCGTTTTGAAGACCATACCAAGGTGAAAGACTTTCTACTTATATGAGTTGCTTAGGGCCTAGATCAGGGAACAGATTAAGTGGTACCTTTAGTTAGATGAGGGATAGGATGAGGTAAAAAAAAGTCGTTGTGACTAATAAAATCAATTGATATTGGGTACCACATTTTATTGCGCCTATGCGAGGCAGAAGAATTTAAAAAATGGATAGACGTTCAACACGATTTATTGAGTAGACATCTCTTGAGACCATGTTGAAAAGTTGCCCTTATTTGTAAGTTTGTTTTCCAATTTCTTAGATTTTTGCCATTTTTATTTCTATTTACGTAAATCAGTAGTTATTGGAACTAACTTGATTTTTCTCACACGCAGGATGTGCTATCAGTTGCTTTCTCCGCTGACAACCGTCAAATCGTCTCCGGCTCGCGAGACAAGACCATCAAGCTGTGGAACACTTTGGCTGAGTGCAAATACACCATCCAAGAAGATGGACACACCGACTGGGTTTCATGTGTGCGTTTCTCACCAAACCACTCCAACCCAATTATCGTGTCGTGCGGTTGGGATCGTACCGTTAAGGTATGGAACTTGGCAAACTGCAAGTTGAAGAACAATCACCACGGCCACAGTGGCTACTTGAACACCGTGACAGTTTCACCCGATGGTTCTCTCTGCACATCCGGTGGTAAGGACGCCAAGGCTTTGTTGTGGGATCTTAATGACGGCAAGAACTTGTACACCTTGGAGCACAACGACATCATCAACGCCTTGTGCTTCTCGCCCAACCGTTATTGGCTGTGTGTTGCCTATGGTCCATCTATCAAGATCTGGGATTTGGCATGCAAGAAGACTGTTGAGGAACTCCGCCCAGAAGTCGTTTCACCAACAGCCAAGGCTGACCCACCACAGTGCTTGTCGCTGGCCTGGTCCACAGACGGACAAACTCTGTTCGCTGGTTACTCAGACAACACCATTCGCGTATGGCAAGTTTCGGTCTCCGCTCACTAAGGAGTGTGGACTCGAAGGCGCTGCGGGACATGATTCCTTCAAAACGTATTTTTTTTTTATGCATTGATGTTTGTTTATTATATAAACAAATAAAAAACAAGAAAAATTAACTTAAAAATAGTTTTTAATTTTTGTAGACACGCTTGTAGAATAAAGTAGACTTAAAGTATTTTATGAACTCTTGTTGTGAATGGATATTCATCGGAATTTGAATCGGTACGTAATGTTGTTTAGGCTGGAAAAGCGAAAAATTTCTTTGAATGAATAGATGTGATTTGACTGTAACTATGATTTGGCTGTAACTATCGCCACGGCGATACACGGTGGAAAATGGAACGAAATCCTACTAAATTCATAGTTACAGAACAGGGGCACAGCGCACAGGCAAATTGAAGCTGTTTCCTTCGTCGGCTGCGTTATGGAAAAAAAGAATTTAACCGAGTGAGCGAGAGATTTATAAATCTCAGAGGTGTTTGTCGTAGACGAATTTAAAAAGTAACTTTGTCTTTCCATCGTTACCGATCGGAGAGAATTCAAAATAAATTTTTTCGGAATTGTCTTGTCCACAGAGTATTCTGTGGTCTTGCCAATCAGAATGGTTACCATTATCTGGTACAAGTTTGAAAAAATTCACAATCAGAAACGCATTTCTCACAACCATGCCTTGTAAGGCAATGGAGAGGACCTTTAATCTGCCGGTCCCAAACGGCTAATCGAGTAAGCGCTTTTCATGGCGATGGATTTACTAACGGAGGACTTGCCAATTCCTTGCGAGAGGCAATACATTTTTGCCTCTGTTGGGATTCGAACCTCGAACCTCGGAGCTCGAACCTCTGGGTTAAAAGGCAGACATGCTAACCACAACGCCACGGGTACAATGACGGCAGGTAAAATATTCGGCCCTCTCGAGTTAACAGTCGGAGCGGAGTTTTCTCCACAACGCATCTTTTTCGGAGATTCAATTTTGCTTATTTTGTAGTAGTTGTCATGCAATTGTGCTGTTCCCTTAGGTTTAAACACGTAAAGTGCAGAGTTGTTCATTTGAAGTTGAGGCATTGTATATGGTTGAGGTCATGTAAGAACCTAAGAATATTCGAAGAGGGTGTTTTGAATATTTTTAGCCCAAATCTGGCTGTAGCAGGGCATTCACATAAAATGTGTTCAGCCGTTTCTGTGTCTTCGAGACAGAGACAGAGAGTGTCATATTGGCTGATGCCCATGTTTTTGAGATGATATCTGGGAGAGCAGCGTCTAATGAAGAGTCCGTTTGCTAATGTCAAAAATTCTTTCATACGTCTTTTGGAATGATTCAAATGTTAAATACATATGTAAAAATTTCGAATCTTTCGAGTTTCAAAATGCAAAAATAAGCATGATTATCAACACAATTAAGTTTAAACAAAGTGTACCTCGAGACTTTTTGGACGGATTCAATACGATTTAACACAATTTATTATCGAGTTTAGATTTCGTTGTTTATATTCTGTATTTTTGGTGTGTGTAATTATATGTATGTAAGCTTACTGGGGTAGAGACATAAATCTCGTGTACTAAAGACGGTTGAACGAATATGTACAAGTTACGTAGGCCAGCGACGTTATGATCAAGTCTATAACAAAATTGAGCTTAAAATTGTAACTAAAAAAAATTCTTTAGGCTTATATTTTTTCTTCTTAAGTCTGTTACAGTAAAAATTCGCTTGTTTAATAATTTAAAGTTTATTTCTTAAAAATTTAGTTTATGCATCCTAAGCCTGAATATGTTTTCGATTCTCGCTCGCTATGCGCTTGATTTTCGCTTCTTTTAATTTATTTTATAGTAATATAATAATTTAGTACTTATAATAGATAACAAATGAAAGTATGTAGTAATAATAATAAAAAACGTAAACAGATCAAATCGTAGTAGTAGCGGGCTGATCAAAAAACCAAAAAAAAAAAAACCAAAACAAAACATAAATTTCTTTATTATTTTGAGCTTGGTGAATTTTTATTTAGTATCGTCGCTGTTTTAGTTGGTGTTGTATTGGTAACAGGCGTGGCAGCATTTGTACCAATTTTATAGACGCCATTACGAAATAGGATTACCAAAACTGTGATATTGTCTACAGAGCCACGATAGTATGACTGCATTGCAAGGCTCTTGGCTCCATAATCGGTTTCATGAATATGCTCTTTGATGTAGGCAACTGCCTCTTCATTGGAAAACGTATCCCAAAGACCATCAGAAGCGAGGATTAAAAATGTTGGTCTTAATTAAAAAAAAAAAAAACATTTAACATTGACATTGACATGACAAACAAATTTGAATAGCACTTACTTATGATCGTTTAATTCGAATGTTAGTATGTCTGGATTTGCTATGACTAGGTTTTTGTCTTTTAATGGATAATCACCGAGCGCTCTTGATGTGGCCAATATGCCAGCGACGCGCCAAACGCCTCTGAACGCAATAAATCCACCAGCGTCGTGAATTCGTTTTCTTTCGCGTACCTGTGAATAGAATTTGGTTCATGAACATTTGCTGTGATTTGATTGAAAAAATTTGTCAAACCTGTTGTGGCTTATGATCAAAGGATAGTGGTATGGCCACACCTCTCGAATCACACATTACACCTCTTGAGTCTCCCACATTGGCAACAATCAGTCTGGTGCCTTGGATTATGGCAATCAGTGCAGTTGTTCCAGCGATGTTTGTCTAACAATTCAAAAGAAAGTTTTAAGTTACATTCGCATATAAATTCGATTTTTTGTGATTACCGTTTTTTTAGCTGCTTCCACGAGTTTATAATCAGCGGCTAGCACTTCGTCTGTTATCATTTTGCCGAAATTTATTTTTCCATTTTCAATGTAGCATTTTGCATCAAAACTGGGTGGTGCAGCTGTCTTGTTTCCAGAATCTTTAGAATTATTGCTGATGTTGAAAAGATTGTCTTTACCCAATGGACGAATGAGTGAGTTTAGTTTGGACGTAAAAACGTCTGTTTCCTTTTGTGTGCCGTTTTGTTTTGGAGATGAGCAGTCATCTGTGGTGCTGTGTAGGAGGATTATAGAAAAAAAAGTTTATTAAAACCTAAATACCTGCCAAGAAGTTGGCATTTGTTTATGCAAGCTACAGATTTAATCAAAATTGAAGCCACAGCTTATCGGAAACAATTAGGTATCTTACAAGTGTATAATTGTTGCGATAATCATGTTGATAACATCGTGAGAGATTTAAAAACGTATTGGTATCAGCAGGCGTACGAGGATCAATCGGCTGGACATCATCCAATTTTCTCAAGTTTTTGTTTGAAACGTTTTGAACGAAGTAAACACACAACGGAGCCGTAATTTCGACCATATTTATTAGGTTCGTTCGTTGAAGCACTGGGGTCTCCCTGTGGTCGCCACAAAGCGCTTTTTGAAAAACCTAAACTAACATGAATCAAACTGAGTGTTTTTTGAGCCTTGGGGTTGACCTGGGTTTGCCCTCAACTCGCCCTAGGTTTTTGTTGGGGCGAGTTGAGGGACATCAAATGGCATAAACTTTTATTCAAACAACAGGGATGTGTGGTGATTTTGTGGTTTACCGTTTTTTGAGGATTGGAAAACGATGGTTTTTTTGACAACTCATAGGGTTGTCAAGGAAACCAGGCTCAACCCTGGGTAAAGTTCAACGAACGAACATATTTATTGCAATTTTTGGCAATCGAAAACTCAGTTTTTTGGCAACTCATAAAGCTGTCAAGGAAACCTAAGTCCACCCTGCTTCCGTTCAACGAAAGAAGCTACTATTAGATTCGTTCGTTGGAGTCCTGGGGTCAACATAAAGCGTGTTTTAAAAAACTTCAACTCGTCCTGACTGCCAAACTTTGTGTTTTGAGCACTTGGAACTCCCCGAACTCACCCTAGGGCCTAGGTTCTAGGCGAGTTCCGGTTCGTCAAATGTTATATTTTTTTCTTCAAGTGACAAGCATATGTGATGGTTTCATGGTTGAGTGTTTTTTGAGAACCGAAAAGTCCAGGTTTTTTCATAACTCAAGCAATTGTCAAGAAAACATAGGTCAACCCAAGTTCAACGAACGAACCTATTAGATACCCGTCAGTATGCGTTGGGACATAGCAAGAGGTGAACAGTCGTTTGGACTGTCTTAAGCCCGAAAGACTCTTTAGTACAACTCAAGAAAAAGGCTGTCGCTGTTGAAAATAGCTGTCGACACATAACTCCTTTGAACATATTTTCCGCTTTGATATTCGACATAAAGAGGCTGACGTTATCGCCTTCCATGAAGACACGAGCAAGGAAACCAGGCAAACATCGTTTTCTATCTCAGATTTTGGCCTAAAGCAATTTTGAAATCAATAGTAAATAATTATTTAGCGGTTTTACTTTGGTTTTATCACATAGGATGTCATATTCATGAGACATGAAAAATATGATGTCCACGACTTTGACGAAATTCCAACGCGAGTTACGCGGGGCCATCCATTTCGCATGGAACTAAGCTTTGAGGGTTCCAACAACTGTTATCAATGCATCAACTCGGCCACAGTAGCACAAAGACACACAGATTTTTTAAAATCACAATATTTAGATAGACTGGACAATTGTCTGCCCAATTTGCAGGAACTTAAGTACTTCGGGTTGAAGGGAATATAACAGATAGAACTTAACTTCCAGTGTGGGTTTGGTTTTCATATATAATAGGTTTGTTCGTTGAAGCCCTGAGGTCGCCCTAGGGTCACCACAAAGCGTTTTTTGAGAAACCTAAAGTCGCCCTGAATGTCAAACTGCGTGTTTTTTTAGCCCTGGGGTTGTCCTGGGTTGCCCTCAACTCGCCCCAGCAAAAGCCTGTCAAATGGCATTTTTGTGTTAAGATTATAAACAAAAAACTTTTCCTTGAAACCTTGGGTATGTTATTTATAAAGTAAATGCTACTAAAAAGCGGAAATCAAACAGGGGCCGAATTACCGCATCAGTGATCGAGTGAGTGGATATTTTTCTTTCCGAATCGTGGCGAAATTATTCAATATCAGTCGGTTTTCCATCTATTGAATCGAGTTCTGTTCGATTAGTGATGATAGACTATCAAATTATGGTACTAGATTGCTGTTAACGTCGGTAGTAATACCAAACTCATAAAATTCAGTCACGTATTACTCGATAGCGTGTGCGGTGATTCGACCACAGGTTTTCGGTTGATTAACAATATGATAAATCAATGAATAAAATAAGCAGAACAGCTCGGTATGCACCAGAACCTAGTATATTCTCTCAACCATTCTTCCGAGGAATGAAAGGACTTACGATTTTCTGCCAGTTCCGAACGTCAATTGTCAATTTTCATGGCAGTATTACCTTCGGAGGTAAAAGTGCGACAAAAGAACCGTAACAACATCTTCTGAACCTTCTGATTTACTTTTTTGAATTTTTTTAGCTTTAAATTGAGCTTCGTATGATGCAAAGAATTCTTTAAGTCTTTGAAATACCAAGGATATTAAACGGTACATCTTTGACTTAGCACCTGTAAGGAACTGTATCTTGTAATGATCTAATTCTTTATGGCCTGAATCATTTAATGAGTTAAATGAATTCTACATAATTTACTTTGAACAGCAAACAAAAATAAACGAAAGGACTACCTTTCTTTATTCATTCGTCATGATGGTTTTACAGAAAGCAAAAGACGTTTTGCATATTCTTTATGACTGCTCCCTACAAAAGGTAATTATTCCTTTTAGTGCCTGCAAAAACATACTTTTCGCGTTTCGGTAGAATTTTCAATTAGAAGTTTTAATTGCACGAGGAACGTTGCTTAAAGCGACTTTCACAATTTAGAGCATGTCAAGTGCATACAATGGCGTATATTTTCGAGACTTATAATAATTCAATTTGCCGCATATTTTAAAGTTGCTAGAAAAATGAAAATGAAAAGAATAACAGGCCGCACTAGTCGCAATTCACTTTCAATGACCAAATCTCGACGGAGGCAATTAAATTTTCATTTCAACTTGGAGTAGAGCCAACAAGAGTTCAGAATGGGTGAGTTTGTACACATTTTCTTTTCATATCACAGAGGTATCGATTAAATGGTCCCACGATAGAAAACAACTCTGCCGTCCAAATAATTTTTTTAAAAAAAAAGCTTAACAAATAAAAACTCAAATCACAAACGATGCATGACGGCGACCGAAGGTGGCGTTTGGAAATACCCTGCGCAATTTATGATCATTCATCTCCGTAAACAAGTTTATAACAAAAAATATTATTTAGCTTTGATCCACTGGCACTGAGGGGAATAGATACTCAACCATCAAGGTCAATTGGGGGTGTGGTGTGTGCAAATATATTTTTTTAAATGAAAAATAAAATAAAAAAAACATTATTATTTTGTTCTTCTCCTGCATAATATGAGTTTTTGTGTGTGGTACACTTCCGGGACAAAGAACAAAAAGTAAAAACTTGTTCAACAGCAACTCAACATACCTCAATGATTTCCTCAAACTGTCTCTTCGGCGAACTGTAGCTGAAGTGTCGTTCTCCTTGTTACTTTCATCCTTCCGGCTAGACTTTCTCTTTAGATATGGACTGCCCTCATAATCACTTGTATTGCCATTTGTTGTTAAATGATCACCAACACTCAATCCACCAGTATTGGCAGTGCCTCCTTTAAGAATCGCAGCTGTCTCTGTGATTTTGTGATAAATGTTTTTCACTAAAATATCTTTTGCAAAATCAGCAGCAAATTCGCCACCGTGTCCATCGAAAACGGCAAAAAATGAAATTCCAGTATCGTTGTTGACATTCTCTTCGATAATGAATCTGCAAAATGAGAGAATAAAAAATTCATTTTAATTATAATTCAATTTAGATGATGAATAAAAGGAAAGTGCACAGAGATTGTGTTCCTACCCTCAACAAACCGTTTCTTTTTCAACCCTTAAATTCTCATAGTCAGAATGTTTAACCCCCATAACTTTAATATAACGTAGCTTTTAGTAGCTGGCATTGATAAATAATTTTTTTTAAATGGATGTACGCAAAAAGTGGATAAAATAACAAAACAATGCGCGAAGGCTGAAAAAATATTAATAATAATAACAAATAATGAATGGTCTTTACGTTTTTACCTCACGCAGATAAACATGAACATTTATGAAAAAAAAGTCCTCATAATGACATCAACCACTTTGTTATCTCACCGAGATTACGTTGTACCAATTAAAAAAGTAGACACGAACCTCATGTTTGTGAAATAAAAGGTCGCATGGTCTATTTAAGCTTTGAAGTTATATGTGTATGTGTATGGAAGGTTTTTTTTACGAAACAGTTTCACCCTAATTTTTTGTCTATTAGTAAATGTAGGTACATGCATATGTATGTCCGTCCTTGTATTGTCAGTGCCAAAGGCTAAGGATGTTTAAGGTTTCATTGATTCGTTCGTCCCATCACAATCACAACTTGGTTTAGGTACCTGACCTCAATTTAAATTTCCTTTTCTACATCACTCAATTTCAACAGAAAACAGAAATGTTTTTTCACGGGTAGTGCTGATTCGCCCAAAAAGGTGAAATTTAGTGAATTTTTTGACCACATACATAGTAACAATCTATTTATTACAAACAATGCTAAAACATAAAACATAAAGAAATATAAAAAAGTACGGCAACGGCAGCAATTATTGTGAAGCGTTTCGAAAAAAGTAGAGTTGTGGTGGCCTCATAGCTCAGTGCTGGATCATCCGAAATCGAAAAATCAAAATTAATTCGTTAGATCATAATTTCCCTGTTAACGCTGGGAATGTTTTTAGAAATTTAAAATTTTTAAGCTTTTGAAAGAATAAAGTTGATTTTTTTTAGAAATAAATCAACGCATTTTTTATTGTTAAATAATAATAATAAAAAAAAACAAGTTTAAAAAAAAAACTCAGGCGTTAGCGTTGTACATCATTTACAGAAATAATTTTTAAAATTTCAAAAGGATCGGTGCCGTGTTTTGAAGTTATGAGGGGTTACATGTAGCAATAGTGAGCTCGGGTTGAGACACTACCTATTAATTTAAAACAATTTTCAAACCCAACCCATCCCCTTCCTTTATTAAACGCTTAAAGGCTGGCTGGAGATCCAGGGCCCTGGGTTTGCCTGAGTACCAAATTGAGTATTATTTGAGCCATGTGTAGCACTAGGTATTTCGTTAGGCGTGTACGTTTAGTCAAACGCAGTTAGCTGTCAAATGTATTTTTTAAAGCAACAAATAAAGAGTGTTTTTTTAGAGGTATGTATATAACTTCAAATTGAAATAAAACACAAAAAAATCGTTTTAATGTCCATCATGGCTTTATTGGAAGAATAATTTTATTAAATTTATGTTTTTAAATTAATGTTTAAATATGATTTGGGGCATGAGGCCGCCGCGGCTGGTTTGAATAAAGCCAAGCCTAGAGGTCCGATTTTAAACCACTTTTTCGAGCATTTGAGGCCGTATGTCGGCAATAACGCCACGAATGTTGGCTTCCAAGCCCCCTATCGTTTGTTGACGTAGACGAGCGACTTCACATATCCCCAAAGAAAATAATCCAATGGGGTCAAATCACACGATCTTGGTTTCCAATTGACAGGTCCATTCTACGAAACTATGCGCTCATCGAATGTTTCCTTCAATAAATCGATTGTGACATCCACATTCATGCCATCCAATTCGGGAACAAAATAGTCGGTTATCATGGCTCTATACTGGTCTCCATTGACGGTAACTGGCTCGCCAACATCATTTCGGAAGAAGTAGGGACCAATGACTCCACCAGCCAATAGAGCACACCAAACAGTCAGTTTTTGTGGATGTAATGGCGTTTCAAGGAACTCATGTGGATTCTCTTCACTCCAAATGCGGCAATTTCGCTTGTTGACGTAACCATTCAACCAAAAATGAGCCTTATCACTGAACAAAATTTTGCGATGAAAATCGTCATCGAAATCAATCTCACTTTCGGTTCATATACCAAAATCACGAAGCATTGCATGGTCTCGCGGCTTTAATTCTTGCACAAGTTGGATGTTGTAAAACAGTCAAATCATCTACTCCGTTGAGGTGATTCGAGACCTTGGGATTATTTGCGACCGTCAGCTGAATTTCCTCAAGCATATCGACGATATAATCCTTAAGGCAAGTTCAGCACTTGGCTTCGTGAAACGATGGTCCAAAGAATTTGTTGACCCCTTTGTAACCCGCTCCCTTTACATTTCATTTGTTCGTCCGCTTCTTGAATACGCTTGTCAAGTTTGGTCGCCTTTCCAAAAAGTGCACATTGCCAGAATTGAGAGCATACAACGCCGTTTCCTCCGATTTGCTCTTCGAGGTCTTAATTAGAGTAATCCTTTGATATTGCCTCCTTATCAAGACCGAATCAAACTCCTCAACCTCAATACGCTGAAAGATCCAAGAGAAATATTTGACATTCTCTTCATTCACCGAATCGTTACAGGTACCATTGACTGTCCAGCCCTTAACGAATCCATCATTGTAAATACTAACCCTCGTAACACACGGAATCCAAGTCTCTTCTATCTTCCCACCCATCGAACCTCTTACGGCTCCAATGAACCCATCTCCCGAATGCTGAGGAATGTCAATTCTCACTCTTCTAGTTTTGACTTCAATATTAGTACTCCTTGCCTAAAGCTCCGTCTCCTAAGCCCTCCAACCAGTTATGTTTTAGCTATTAAGTTTTAGTCTGTAAGTTAGATTTAAGTAATAGCTTGCATTAAGCCGAATAAATGGGGGTTTTGCCCCCACCAAAAATTAAAATTAAAATTGTAAGGTCGTAAGCCAAGATCTTTACACAAAATCTTCCATAAAGTTGATGGACAAATCTCCAATTGCTGTGCACGGTGGCGAATCGATTTATTCGGGTCCTCTTCAACACTTTGCTCTACAGCGACAATTGTTTCTTGGGTGCGCACTGTTCGACGACTCTGCGGATGCGTATTATCACATAGAGTAAACGTAGTGCGAAAACGATCCATGGTCAACCGAATTAATTGCTCTGATGGACGATTATGTCGACCATAAAATGGACGGAGCTTGCAGTAAACTTCGCGAACTTAATCATTATTTTCGAAATAAATTTGCACAATTTGCAAGCGTTGTTCTTTTGTCAATTTGTTCATGACGAAATGGCAAACCAAACTGATCATAAATGACATTAGAGTTGGCCGATTTGATCACAAGATGTCAGTTTTATCCCTACTCAAGAAACAAGCTCCTGAAAAAACACCCGATACCAATTAAATGCATTTATTTTTGTTTGCCAATAATGGTGTTTTCACTGTTCCTTACTAACTTAAAAAAAACAACGGCTTATGCTTTAAACTTATTTTACTTTCGGGAGGAGACAACTTGAAGTTTTCATAAAACATTTTATTTTTAACTTACAAAAGATTGTAAACGTTGCACAAAGACAATACATAATTGCAAACACAAGCATTCATGTCAATTTTTGTATAGTGTGACATCATTCGCATTTACCATCCCCATTGTCATTTTAGAGAAAAGTTCCAATTTATGACTTGAAACCATTATGTGTTCGTGGACTATTTCCCAAAACCATCTTTCTTATTTGAACTTTTATTAGGTAAGCATTTATTTTAATCCCCGATCAAATTTTATTTCGGCAAAGTCTTCTTTTGAACATTTAAAATTTGTAAATGAGACATCGGATATGGTAGGAATTACTATCAATCAACTTTAATAGTAGAAAATTTAAAGTAATCAAAACATAATTACTTTTTTAAGTTTTGTTCTCAAACTGGCGTAATGATTCATAAAATACCCACGAGATTTGATTATTCAGAGCATTTGTGTTTTTGTTATGGTTCACGTTAACACGAGACTTTATTTAGCATTTAGATTTAGCAGATTCTCAGACTACTTCCCAGTCACAAAAAAGTTATAAAAGATTGTCTGGCTACATATTAAGTTTCATTATTTTTCTGTTTTGGCAACTTGAGGCAACTGTGCATGTATTTTTATTCCAACAAGCGCAGAGGGATATTTTCTTATTTTTGCACGAAAAACTTGAATTTCCAAAACATCGATCTATTAAGTTGGATGTTTCAATTAGTGGGCTTTAAATTTAAAATCTGTACCGTACACATTCTCAATGTCTCCTTTTTTTCTTCAAAGGCAATAATAAAGCAGTTTTTAAGAATTCATAATTGTTAGGAAGGCAAAATCGTATGTCAGCATCATGATTTTTCTTCTATAACATGGTTATGATTATGAGCTTTCCCACTTGGCTGCTTCACATTAGTGATCCGCTTGTATGGTTCGCCGATATATCAGTGTCATATACTTTAGATACAAGCAGATTAACCATCTGATGAGCGCTCGTTCATAACACATGACAGCGTATTTCAGTCGAATGCTATAAATCCATCAAGTTCTTAAAAAGAAGAACTATTGGGAAAAGACTTTCAAAAGTATAAATACTTTAAGTCAGATTGAATGACCTATTGAGGTGGAATTTTTATTGATTGTTTTTTCTTAACCACAAATTCAATCATAAAACGTAAACAAAACGCTCGATCAAAATGTTTTCGTTTTTTTTTATCTGAAGAAGAAATTCAATCAAAAGTTAGTGACAGTAAACATTATCTTCGACAGTCAGAGACAATTTTCGAATTTAATTTTAGAGCACTTAAAATGACCTCAATGCCAAGTTGAACTTGGCTAATGATTGGGAACCTCCTCCCCAAATTGACGTCTACCAACCACGACCACTTAATATTGTTTTATTGGAATTCAATTATTATTTCTCCTCAAATTGTGTTCCTGTAAATAAACAAAAAATTGTCTTGGATGTGGTTGGTATTGTTGGCTTTCGAATTATCATTTCCTTTTTTCTTTTAGGTACTAAATCCATGTAATGTACATTGTACAGTTAAGATTTTACCTTGAGATAATGCCTATACTTAAAGAATAATGTCAGTTTGTGTATTTTTAGGTTATGTTATGTTGTCGAGTTCACTGTGGCGTATACTTAACAGAAAAGTAAACAGATAAAGGAGCAAAGTGCGACTTTAGTTATTATGAATGAACTAACTGAATTATTACTTAGGTTAAGCAAAATTGAAGAAATGTGGAACATTTGATGAAAGCATTTCATCTATATGTGTTTACTAATACTTACCTGCAAGTAAAATGAAAACGGAAGGAAAAAGAAACAGACAGAGATGGGAAGGATAAATATTCTTCAAAGGCAATGTAGTTTAAGTATTTTCAAAAGAAGAATGTGACCAAACAAATAATATTTGTGTGGTTAGATAAATGCGTTTTTGTCCTTACATCATATTTTCTTTTAGTGGATGTAATTTCGTATGTTCTGCCTTTTATTTACTTTCTTTAATGACCTGAATTTCATTGACTGACTGAATTTTGAAAGGTCATAGTGAGTACTGACACGCAATGGTATTAACTGATTTAGAAGTTGCATATGTGAACTACAATTCAGATGCCACCCACACCCAGTACATAAATGAGTAAATATTGGAAGGATCCTTTGAGTTTAGGGCAACGTTCAAAATGTCAATTCCACATACGCGCTGTAATCAGTAATAGTAAACATGCACTTAAAAAATTCCTAAGCGAAGGTCTTTCGAGAGTAAATTAAAACTGCAGGGAACAAATAAAGACGGATTCAGATTTTGTTGGGATTTTTGAATGTCTAGGGAAAATCTCACCACAAACTGTAAGTATCTTGCATCAGTAAAAATTGTTTACTATTTTTAATTGTTCTTTCTTTCTTAAGAACAAGAAAGTTATTAGAGCAACAAAAAAGGCTAAAAACAAAGCTTCAAAAATTGAAGTTGAGTCTTTTCTCTGTCGGTATGTCATTTTACTGGAGTTTTACTAAAACGCTTATTGTTAAAAGGGTGAATGAATGTATAAAATACGTCAGAGATTGTGGAAACATTTCTCAACCTTCTAGAATAAGCCGTTCGATGGGCAAGCAATTAAAATGTGAGTCTTAGTAAGTGGAAGCAACAAGAATTGTTACGATTGCCAAACTAACCGGAGAAATGAAGAGGATTAAGCTTTATAAGCTCTAGGATACCATTTAATTACGACTGAAGTTCCCAGCTTCTAGAAAACAAACGGTAAATCATCATCTAATTAACAAGGTTAGGTTAGGTTAGGTTTAAATGGCTGTCAGGAAAACAACTGACACACTTAGACCCATATTAGGTCGATTGTGATATTATAAGAATTATGAGAGGGAGTACCTCACTTAACAAAACCATTTGGAGCTTTTGTTAAAGCGATAGAGATAAAGGGTATCTGTGTTCGCCAGATAGCTTAGATCATCAAGGAAATAATTTCCTAGATGCAGTTTTCTTTTGAAAGAGAGTGCAGGGCATGAGCAGAAGAGGTGTGGGACTGTCTCTTCTTCCTCCTTATCTAAGCAGCTTCTGCAGAAGTCGTTAGAGGAAACGCCGAGTCTTATGGTGTGTCTTCCTATCAGAGATAGGCGACAGTTGAGGGCGGTTACTGAGTTCGTAGAAACAGCGCCGAGTGATTTGAGGGCTGCTTAACTGTCTGAGAAGATTCGGATATTCGCTGAGGATATCACGTTTGCTTTTAGCCACGATAGAACCTCTTCGATCACCAGAAATTCCGCTTGGAACACGCTACAGTGGTTTAGAAGGTGGAATGAGAGACTTACATTGACGTCCCTTCTTCGGTTTTTGAACCATCTGTATAGAAATGAATTGAATATCCTCTCAAAAATTCTGAGTAACATAGACTATATTTGATCCCATTCTCTCACTGGAACGGAAACATAAACACTACTTTACCTAATTTCCTCAGTTCAATCACCGTAGGATCCGATTCACGCCGGGCGGGTAAGCTAGCCATTTTATAGACCCAATCAATTTATCGTGCCTTGGAAGCTTAGCATACAACGTTCGGCAAAATTGGTAGACAACTTTTCTATATATTTTCGTGTAGGAAAAAAAAAAATACATACTTAAATTAACATTTATTATCAATCGACTTCTACATAAAAACCAATAGTTGAATGAATACATTGAGAAGACAAGTATACAATTTTTGCAAGAATTTAGACAAAATGTCACCCAGTTCAAATAGCAAAAAAAAAAACACTATTCGTAGGTAATGCCAAAATTTGTTGTTTGCCAAAAACGTTTTCGTCATTATATTTGGCGCAGTCACATACATCACTCTTCACTATTCGTTACCTCAAAGATGCAACAGTGAAAAGCTTAACATTAAACATCACATCTAAGAACGCTCTAAGTAATTAATGTGTTTAATGATGCAATTCCTTCTATAAATAGTGACTTAATTTAGTTGAATGTGACATGCAATGATACAGCATCACATAAGGAGGTATGCACATTTCTTTAAACTATTCGATTGTTCTGTTCTTTTTGTTTGTTCGTTTTGTTGTTGTGTAACCCTCATTGGCCTTGAACTAGTGTGACTTTTTGTCTCGCAAATTCATTTCCTATACATCTGCATAGCTCGATTGCCGTCAATAAAACAAAACAATTTAAATTAATTCTGATTTGAAAATAGTGAGAAAAATTTCGCTTTAGGAATGAAAAATCTTTGCGATCAATGATGATAAATAAAAACAATAAAAAACTTGTTCTATACAAGTCACGTTCCAGTCACATCAAAATTTTCCACCTAATGCTTAAATTG
Organism: Melanostoma scalare; assembly: GCA_949752695.1. Taxonomy (NCBI): domain Eukaryota; kingdom Metazoa; phylum Arthropoda; class Insecta; order Diptera; family Syrphidae; genus Melanostoma; species Melanostoma scalare. The sequence goes on along the minus strand of OX456986.1, from coordinate 6,856,962 downwards.
TGATGTTTTTCGCAGCAGGTCACAAAGTTACGACTTGCGATGTCTGGGGCTACCCGTGCATGAGTGATTTTTATTTTTTTCTCTTTTATTGTTCTCGGAATTTGGCAAAATAATCAGCCGATCGACAATGCGCGGTAAGTCTAACACGATGTTCCAGTGTATTCTATAAAACATATCTATTTTTAAAAATTGAAAACAATTTTTTTTTATAAAAAACTAATTAGCACAAAGCGATGCACTTTGAACCGTTTAATTTTTCCGTTGTGTTGATTGTTATTTCTTTTTGTTTCAACTTTTTTATTTCAGCGGCATGTGATGTACAAAAATAACTTTACAGCCGGGGAGACACTTAATGATTTATTTAAATTTTGGCAAAGCTTACATTTTAGGGGGCATGGTTTCACATACAGTATACATTTTTTGTGAGGTAGACCACTGACTACATCTGTGTTAATGAGGAGGATTTCGTCATGCTGTCAATAACCCAATCCATCTGCTTTCTTCATCAGTTTTTGTTAACAAGCCACAAGCGTACAGGTAGAACAAGGAAGACTTTTTTTGTATAAAACTAGAGAATTTGATTTTCCAGAATAAACTAGAAACAGAATGTCGTGCTGAGACCATCCTCTTCATTGTCTTTGTTGTTTGTATTTTTAAATATTTTATATCGAAATGATTTTTATTCGAAAATAAGAACATCAGACGTTTTCTAAAAGCTTAGATAAACATGTTGATGTTTGCCTTTTTGAAATAAATTATTTCAGAAGACACCAAAAAGCAGTACAAAAAAAATTGTATTTGTTTATGGAGTTGATATGACTCACTTTTTATACAAGTCAAACTTTTGTACGTGTTCTAGAATTATTTTTCATACGTTATGGGAACACTACGACTTTGTTTTTTATATTTCTTACAAATTTTAATGGGCAGTAGGTGCCCGTGGTGTAATGGTTAGCGTGTCTGCCTGTTACGTGGGAGGTTCGATATTCGATTCAAAGAAACATCCAGGAAAAAATGTCTTTCCACGGATATCGCCTTACGCCAGGAATTTCATACCATGAAAAGAGCTTTCTCGATTAGTCGTTTAGAATCGGCAAAAAATTGTAAGTCCCTTTCATTCCTCCACAAGATATGGTGAGACAAATGCGCTAGGACCCGGAGCTCTTCGCTCTGTTGTGCTACCCTATTTTTTTTTACTGTTAACATCATGGAAAGTATCGGTGGGTTTTTTTAGAAGCTGGTTTTTCGAATAGGGATAAAACTGACATCTTGTGGTTAAATCGGCCAACTCTAATGTCATTTATGTTCATTTCAGGTTTACAAAAGAACAACGCTTGCAAATTTATTTCGGATTTCGCATCCGCAGAGACGTCGAACAGTGCACACCGAAGAAACAATTGCTGCTGTGGAGATGACCCGAGCGAATCGATTCGCCACCGTGCACAGCAATTGGAGCTTTGTCCATCAACTTTATGGAAGATTTTGTGTAAAGATCTTGGCGTTAGGGGGCTTGGAAGTCAACATTCGTGGCGTTATTGCCGACATACGGCTTCAAATGCTCAAGTGGTTGAAAATTTGACCTCTACACTTGGCTTTATTCGAGCCAGCCGCGGTGGCCACATGCCCAAAATCATATTTAAACATTAATGGCATAAAATTATCTTTCCAATAAAGCTTGATGGACATTAAAACTATTTTCTTGTGTTTTATTTCAATTCGAAGTTCTATACTTATAAAAAACACTCTTTATCAGGCTTCTCCTTGTCTTTCGTTGTTGGAGTGAAACACTCCTCCGATGTCACTGTCTGTGAGTGAGAATTGCAATTTATCAAGAAACCGAACAGCTTGTAGTTCTCTGTATGCGGTATGCACAATGCACATCATTGACAACCTTTTGTAGAAAAATATGCGAAATGCTTTGGTTGTTCTTAAAGGATTTACGAATATTCCACACCTTCTCATATGATTCTTTCATACTTTCAAAGCAAATATGGGCAGTTGCGTAAATTAAAGATGGACAGTTGCCCTTTATCCAATTGATTCTCTCGGATATAATACAAAAAATAATAAAAATGAAAGTAACAAAATTTTATAAATTTGTACCTCTCAAACACCTTGGCAGGCTTTCATTCTTCAAGGTTCTAGTAAAATAGTTGCATTCTTCCATTTCAACAATAAACAGTAGTGCTTACTAGTGAATTTAGGAACGCACATCAGTTCGTTCGAACACAATTCGGATGTACTGATAGGCCGAAGAAATATTTATTTAGTTGTACCACACGAATGTGGTTTACACACGAATAATTTACCCAATGATCTTTTTTCCTCTCATTTTCATATTCAGAGCTTCAAGATTAATGCACACGGGTATCTCATTTAAAATCCATATCTATTTTCTTAGCACAAGCACATTGATTGCACAAATGATTGCCAAAGATTTTAAATTGGAATTTCTCATATTAAATATCAAGCTGTAGGCCGCCTTATTTCAGAGTTTTAGATCAAAATGAAATTTATTTGGTTGAGAAAGAGTTTCTTTGCTCCACTTTAAACCGCTGGATGCATGAGATACGACCATCAAACTACAAAGTACAACTCTACTCACATCCCAACCTAATCCGAAATCAGCTTGTCATGTCTGATTTACCCAGCTCTCAAAGTTTTTCATAAAGTGAATTTATTTTTTTGCTAAATGTATTGTTTACTTTTTATTCTTTACTATTCAAATAACAGACCCTTAGAGCCACCATTATCAGTGCTTTGCGATTAGCTTTGCATGTGAGTATGTGACCCCTTCGGCACCCACATTCTAAAGCCTTCTAAAATAACGTCACCCGGTGATAAACAATGTGTATAGCCATATACCGAGTCTGGTAAGAATTAAGATTATCAGGAAATCGTAGAGATATAGAACATAATTACATATTTTATTTTATTGAGTTCTTTTTGATTTCTATCGCATACAAGTTATGAAATGATTTCTATGATTTAAAAAACCACCTTTAGATAGCTGAAGATACTAAAATAAAATTACGTAAGACTCAACAGCACGGCAAAAAGCAAGCAAATAAAAACTAACTTTTTGTGGCTCATCCAATGAGAAAAGTTAAATTTATGCTTGGACGCCTATTTCTTTGCGAACTGCAACATGATAGACGATTTCATGTCTTTGTACTAAACTGCAGTCAACAAAACGAAATGAATTTTTCTTTAGTCTAATTATTTTTTCATACTTTTATAGTACAGAATACTCAACAACCAGTCACCATAGATGAGATGATAGAGAACAAATTTAAATTAGTTTTTCAAAGTGACGCAATACCACTGAGCGTCCGTCGAGCGTGCATGTGATCTCCGATGGGTGAGAAAATTAATGTGTTTCTCGAAAAGAATTGCAATTTAAAAATTGTATTTTGTGTATTTTAATGATAGCACACCGGTGGCCCTTTTGTGAGTAACGATAATTTGGTAAAAATAGAATTGACTAAATCCACTGTTGTGTCTGCTCATCTGTTGGCACTTATGTGTTTTATGTCTACTCTACCAGAAAGGCCTACTTTTCTCTTAAAAATTCATGGGGCATTTTTATTTATTTGAATGTCAAAAGCTCCGCAACAATGCGTATTTTTTCTATTCAAACTTTGAGCAATGGGAAGGGTTGACCATTCATTTTTTCTGACTGTCCCATCTGAGTAAGTAGAAAAAAGACGCCTTAGCTTTAATAACGATTGTTTAAACAATTTCTATTTTTAGAGTGATGACAAACATTCATACAAACGTAAATAGCAGCAATTTAATTGAAAATAATGTTTTTGAGGGCGGCGGCGTTAGAAGGCAAAATTATAGTTTCCTTTTTTCTATTAAGGTATACTAAGGTATATAAGGTATATAAGGTTCGATTCGCTCTTCGTAACAACTTAATCTATATACAAAATCGATTTGGCGGAAAGGGTGAAGAACGCGCTGCCAGCCGACATTCTAGCCCTTAAAATAAATAAGGGCATTTCTCTCAACCACACCACAACTTGTGAGAAATGGAGGCGACCTACATTTTTTTACCGATTCCAAACGACTAAGTGAGAAAGCGCTATTCATGTCAGTGAAATTCTTTTGGAGGGAGGAGGTTAAAAAACAAATGGATGTTTTTGAGAGTAGAGTCTGGAACACTCAAGCAAGAGGCAGACATGAAAATCATTCTGCCACAGTTATCACCCTCTTCACTTCAAACTGAGTTCGTTGTCCAGAAAAAATGTTTTAACAAAAATCCAGACATATAAGGATTGCATGCATTTACGTATTGAATATTCCATATACAACAAGTCAACAATACAAACACAATACTACGCATTACATCTACATAGCGCAACGGACCTGGTTTCTGAACGAATTTCTCAATTTTTAACTTTTTCTCTAATATAATCAATATAAGTGAAATGGAAAACTTTTATTTGGTAAAACAACACAAAAGAAAGTTAATGAGGTGCATGGAAACAACAACATTGTTGAACTAAATTGTCTAAAGACTAACAATCACTATTACATTTTGCATTTGCCTGTAAAATGTAAACTTTAATTTGATGGAAAACTAAACTATGTCTTCTGCACTTGAGTTCAATGAAAACTTTCAGTTTCGTTGATTGAATATTTTAGTATATTCAAAGTAAATAATCACAATCGCATATGGGCGGATATTGATGAGTAATAATTTCGTTTGTCTTTTTATGATTGAACAGTTGCTTGAAAATAGTTTCTGGTGTTTTTTTTATACTTCACTCATAACCTGAAAGCAGGGTAAAGATGTAACAGGAGCGCGAGGAATTCGGCGTGTTGTTTTGCGCCCGCTTCTCTTAAATCTTTTGTTATTCATCTGGTCACTGATACCAAACAACCAAAGCGAGTAACACGATTGAGCGGCACCTCCAAAAGTGCCCATAGCATGCCTGATTTTTATTTGGGAGTTCGAGATTTGAGTTCCCAAAAAATCAACTTGTTTCTAAACGGCTATCGCCTTTCGCGAAGAATTGGCAATTTATTTGAGAGTATTTACAATGCCATGAACAGCGCTTCCTCTCATGCCTGTTCGGAATGGGTATAAAATTAGCCGTGTTTTATTGGGAATCTATCTATACTCACGTTTGCAAAACATCGCACATGGGAAAACAACAACGATTAGTGAACAAAAATAAATTAGTGTTCAGAAGTGAACAACAGGGATGGCTGGTGTATGGAATAAAGTTAAATTAGTGAGTACAGCGTTTTTTTGAGACTCGCTAGTGAAGATGACTTTACAATTTCCAATAAAATACGGCTATTGTAGGTCCCTGAAATAGGCTACGAGGAAAATTCTTTATTCTAAATTCTTATCACAGATTTTTGTACATATGTATATCTAAACTTTGCAAAACTCTCTGAAGTTAGAATCAAAACCCTTAATCAAGCGTGAAAGTGGGTAGTTCGGGTTTCATCGTAAAAAAAAGTATTTTTAAAGTATGGATTGATTAATTTTATTTGCAGCTTTTTTTTTAATATTGAGCATACTTTTAACTACGTTCTATGGTTTTATCATGCAGAAATATTGAGTCATTAGCCGTTAACAAAGCTGGCCGCCGAACGCCTTGGGGGAAAAATATTTTGCTTTGTTCGCTGTAACCTGAACGGCAATCATGGGAAATGGAAAAAACCATTAAAATTTATTGAAATTATTATCAAATCTTCCCCCCAACGTTCTACTGTAATTTTTCTATCATTTAAAAAATTCTTAGAGCAAACTGTTATTTTCCACCAAAAATTCCTCCATTTTGTGGGTACCCTGTGGGTACTGTAAAATAAATTAACTAAACGTAGGGGAGGTGTTTCATATCTAGAAAATGTATGCAAAGTTTTGGAATAAGTCGATAAAATGTCAGTAAACAAGGACTTTGAAAAAGTAGTTTTGAGAAAAACTCATGTCAAGTTTAACGTTCGCAGCTGTTAATGTTTGAGGACAGGAGATTAGTAATACAATAGCTTTAAGTATTTTGCTAAGATCGGCTTACAATTTTAGGGAAATATTCATGAAATGTTAAGCAATTTGATTAAAAAAAATAAAAAATAAATTTCTCGAAAGTGAAAAACCAAATCCCTTAAAGGTAGGGGGGGGGGGGGGGGGGGGGGGGGGGGTGTTGTAGTATTGAAATATCTCAAGAATATTGTGTTAAAATTTTAAGTCGGTCGGAGTAAAATTGACGAAGTTATAAGTATTTGAGCGTCTATTGTTCCATACCGGGCAGCTGCTGCTGGGCGCGCCATTGTATTTTCGACCCCAAACAAATTCCTTCATAGACGGGCCTGTTCCGGTCTATTTATTTATATTCAAGGCATACACATTAGTCTGAACACGACCAAACACTTCTGCGTTTTTCAAACCGGTTTTCTGAGACTTGTCATATTTAAAGTCCGTGTGCACGATAACTCAAAATCTACTTTACCAATCGCTTTGAAATTCTGCACAGTACTTCTTCACATAATTCACCAGGTATTGTCGAGAGCTTTTTTTTTTTAATTATTACTAATTTTTTAACAACAAATTTAGCGAAAACAAGTGCTACGAAAAATCTAAAATTCTAAGAAAAAAAAAAAATCCTCCCGGCATTACCTCGAAAAACATGTCCTTAAACGAATGCATTTCGATTTTTTTGTTTCAGATGATTCTGTTGCGAGTTATGGTGCACACCGCAAATCAACGTTTTTTCCAGGCGCCTCAGGAGTTTAATTTTCACTCGCTCAGTTTTGAATATTTCACAATGCAAATTTAGAAGAATGTTGTTCAAATGTTACTTTATTATATGTTAATTTTTCAATTAACGAACACACCCGTTACGCCAAAAAAATCTTAAAAATATACCTCTTTTCGGTCGAATTAAATACCCCTCTTTAATTGTGATAAGGTATGCAAATCTTTTATCATTTGCAACATGTCAAACATCAAACAATTCAAAATTATAGCACACAAACAAATATAGAAAAAATAAGAAGTTTCTAAAAAAATCCCAAAATAGAATACATAATTACAGAATAGAAAACATATTTGGCCCTCTCACTAAACAAATGTATCTCATTACCAAATGCTTCCTATTTGTTTGTTTGCATAAGAAATTTATGTGTCGCAATTATTTATTTCACTAATTCTATGTGTCTTCAAATTTGTACAAAACTTTTCAACACACAAGTATGAGTTTTTTTTTTAGATAAATACTAAAACCATTTTGAAAAGAATTAATTTGATAAAATCGTCTGACAACAAAACATGCATCACACATTTTAATAACATAAAATATTGCTATCAAAGCGAATCAAATCAAAGAGATCATCAGTTTTTTATTATGTACTATGAAAAATAAAGGCGTGTTGACTTGCAATCTCATCAACAAAAATAGTTCGTTAAACGTTCCCTCCTCCAGTATTTATGTTAAGAAAACTTAAGTCAAAATAAACTTTAGCGCTGTTATTTGTTTCTTAATAGATGATTTTCAAAGTTCTTAGCTGAATGGCAACGAATTTATTAAAGATATAAATATAAAAACTAATAATAGCACCAGTGAGTGTGACTTGAGCGGATGCCCAGTGTTTATAACTTCATGACGATTTGAATCAATAGATTTCTTTATATCACTTCAAGTAAACTCTTGAAATCATAAACATTTTGAATTTTCAAAAAAAGAAGATATTTTAACTCTCTTTTTCATTTTTATATATGTACATATTTACTATAGAATGAAAGATCGCTTTGATTGTTTAGAAATGCATAGTCGAGCACAAGGTGTATTCCATGGGCGGCCCACCGGTAAGAAGGCTGTAAGTTGATGTTCCAAGCCTTGAAGATCGTTGACCCGGTATTGGGTAGCCGATTAAATAAATAAATAAATAGGGTGGCGCAACAGAGCGAAAAGCCCCTGGGCCTACCGCATTTCACACAACCATACCTAGTGAGGCAATGGAGGGGACCTACAATTTTCTGCCGGTTCCGAACGGCTAATTGAGAAAGCGGTTTTCATGGCAATGAACTTACTTGCCAAAAGAAAAAGATTTTTGCCTTTGCTGGGATTCGAACCTCTAGGTTAGCAGGTGGACATGCTAACCATAACGCCACGGGTATCACATTGGGTAGCCGAGTACGGAAAATAATAAAGCTATCTGATAACCAATTCGTGTTTGCCGCGGAAAAGTCAAGAACAAAGTATAAGGATCTTATTGGAAAAACAAAGTAATTTATTAGAGGAGTAATTTATTAGAGAATTAGACATTTGAGTAGCTCCAGCCTTCAGAGGCCTATTGCGGATGATTGAGTATACGTATGAGAGAGCAGTATCGAAGGTGAAGTGCTGCCCAAGTCTGAAAAATTTAAATATCTGGGATCTGATCAGACCCAGCAAACAAAATGGCTTTGTTAATCCACATTCAGGTCAAAGTCAGAACGCAGTTTTACAATTTAAAAAAATAAATAAAAAATATCGCAACTATGTATCTTGGCAAGCAGAGATCCAGCCAACGATGGCCTAGTATTCCAATGCTTGATTTTTTTTTGTAAATAAAAAATCATATGATTATCAGGAAACATCGACTTAACTCCATACCCTCGGGTCTAAATGTTTTATATTGAGTCGTCATGCGACATAAAATGCAAAAGGCACTTCTTTTACAGCAAGAAAATCTTTATTTCTGCTTACTGGACCTCAAATTTTGATATTTCCTCCCCCATATAGAAAGAACCAATATTTCTTGGTTTTACTAAGTATCAAACGAAGTGAATGAAGCCTGTATTTGTACATTTGCTCCTTTGTAAAACCAACAATAGGCGGCAAACGTGATTCACCCATTCACCCATGCATCTGTGCAGCAAGGAAATTTCCAGAAATAACACGTCACTACAAAGAAGTGAAAAGAAGCTGTAATTCCTCGAAGACTTGTGTGCAAATTGCACGCAATTCTTTTTTTCTTCTTCTATAAATAGATTAGCCTCAATACTGCGCAGCGGAAAAAAAATTAATTCAATGAACTCCCTTCTATTGCATTGCAGCCGCATCGATTTTTCTTTTACATATTGCATTTCACCCACTTTTAGAGCTTTTAGCACTTATCATCTATGAAATAGTTATGTTCACGTAAATACACTTACCTGTCTTCCATGCGGGGTCTACGACCCAATATTGCAAATGCAGAGCTCTGTGGTTGGATTTCTTCCCAGCATTGATGATCAGCGGAGCCTGATCCATCGATGAGTTTCATTCGATTTGCTTTTTGCCGGCCTAGAGTTGCTTGCAGTCGCCCAAGTAAGCCACGACCCCATACATCAACCGCTTGCAAATAAACAAGAAATATGAAAAGGACGATGCCACAAAAAATTACTTCCGGACGAAGGACATAAAGGCGGCATAGTTTCCACACGTAAGCCAGTGGTGAATTGATGGACGAGATGCCAACAGCAAACTTGGACAGAATCTTCATGTGGGAGACGTATGTTTGGTAAAAAACCTTGTCCTCAAGCTCATCATCCATTTAAGGAGTAATGTCACTTGGATATTGGATTGGTAGTGAATACTCGTATTTCAGTTTCGATTTCAGACCTTGATGGAACCGAATTTGGTAACCAAAAATAGGGGGTTTGAATGCACACACACAATATGGAACACACACTTTACGATTTATGAGCGGAACTGAGAATTTTTACTTATTTTTTTTTTTATTGTTGTGCTTTAAAAATAGATTTTGATTCTTTAGTCGATCCCGAAAAATGATTTCGAAATTAAATATAAGAAATTTGGCAGAAGAACTTGTTTCTTTTTTCACAAAACACAAGGTAGATATTGAACAAAGAAATTTAGAAGTTATTGGGTTTTATTTATTATTCACTTTTTTAATATTATTCTAGAAAAACAAAATAGTGTGCTCGCAAGAAAATTCACTTGTTGACAATTGGAAAATTCGCCGTCGACTGCAATCTGAAGAAATGGCGAAAAACAAAATAGCGGATATTTCCCTGAGAAACGTCAAAGTATAGTAATCGCTGATGAGCACGAAAATTCCCCTTTAATATTATTTCAAAGAGGGAAATTATTCTGCGTCTGCGCTCGAATATTTGGATTTGTTTTGCATCTGTTGAAATCAGATTGTACGTTCTTTGAAGTGTAATATTATTTATGACAACAAACAACAATTATGATAGTCATAATGAAGAAAAGAGTAGCAGTAAGATCTCATGTAAACAAGATCTTAATATTTTCCATGCGAATATTTATTTATACAGGGTGTTTTGCATACTTTGCGACAAAAGTTCAGGACGAATTGGTTGAGTCAAGACAAGAAAAAATATTATTGTCTGTGTACCTTCCTTCAATTAGAAGAAAAAGCGATCCTTAGTAATAATTAGGCAACAACAAAAAGAAAAAATAGTAGAACTAGTTTCAATTTGATTTTCTCCGAAAATAATGCAAACTTCCACCGAAGAACACATTTCACTACAATGAAATCGTCTGGCTGAATGACGAATTGCGAACAGTGCCAAAAAGTATGCAGTCGATAATCCGCGTTAAACGTGTTACGCATTTATGTTTGCAAGTCGCATATGAAGTTTCACTTAAAAAAAAAATGGATTTTTTGAGAGATTTTGAAACGTATTTGATATAAAACTATTCACTTAATTGACTTCAAGTAAAACTTTATTTAAAGAACATAGTATTGACCTTCATTATGGATTTTTTTTAATCTGAAAAAAAAAAGTTAAATCAATTTTTTATAAAATCGATCCTAAATGGAAAGAGATAGACCTTACCTCAACACCGATTTTATCTTAACCCAACCTATCCATCCAGAGCTTTTGTCGCACCGTATGCAAAACAACCTGTATGTTAGCGTTTTGGGTTCCAATGGAAATCGACATTACATAATGTCACTATTCAAAATTGCTTTTCAATCGAAAACCGATTCATTGTTTTCAAAATCTTTTTGATTTGAACGCACTTGTATAAATAAATAGGGTGGCGCAACAAAGCGAGGAGCTCCGGGGCCCAGCGCAATTTCTCACAACCACTGCGTTGTGAGGGAATGGAGGGGACCTAACATTTTCTGCCGGTTCCAAAAAGCTAATTGAGAAAGTACTTTTCATGGCAATGAATTCACTAACGGAGGACTTGCCAATTCCTCGCGAAAGGCGATACCCGTGGGAAAACATTTTTGCCTTTGTTGGGACTCGAACCACAGACCTCTGGGTTAGCAGGCAGACATGCTAACCATCACGCCACGAGTACCACACAATAGGTGTGTTCTGTGACGCCAATTAGAAATCCTATAATCAGCTCAGCAATAGATTTCATCACTGAAAACAAATAAATACCGAGCACTTGGACTTAGTGTGATTTGTTTTTCTGTTCAGCGGTGAAATCCATTTCTGTACCTGATCATAGAATTGCTAGGTTGTGATAAAAATGCTCCTTTATTAACACAAATTGCTTCATGTACACCAGTTTAGAGTTTGAAATGAGAAAAGTGATTTGTGAATTGATTTGTTGAAAGGATATTTGCACTTGAAAGTAAGAGTTGCCACTACATTTTTGAAACACAAAATGATTTTTTTTTATTAAGCTCTCAAATGGTAATTTGATATTTTGAAATTGAACAGCATATTTTTTGTAGCGTAATGTTTTCATTGAGCAGAACATATAGCAGGTTCAGACATCATATGCAGGATGTCAAGAATCGCAGAATTTTGGTAGCAAATTGAAGATCTTTATTGGCATTTGGAGAGAAATATGTAAAGACTTTCACTCTTGTTCTATAAAACCTTTCGTCTAAATTCCAATAGTGTACAACATTTACCAGCACCGCGATCAGGAACTCCACGTGTGTCTCCTGTCTCTCTCCATTGGAAAACTATATAAAACCGGCCGTCCGAAAGGGATACGGCACATAGACTGACTGAATTTCGTAACTTATGGTTCCAAAGTGGTAGGTACACTTCAATTCCATTAATTGAGTTTTCTGTGGGCTAGTACCTACTTTTGCTCTACAACCCTTTTTCAGCTACCGGCCGACGATTGTTCCATTTCTAGCTACATATATAAATTATGATTTAGAAACTAGCACACACTACTGTGTGTACCTACTCCAAGATTGCAAAATCAATGTTATCAGCAATTAGCGGTGGTGCAAGCCAACATTCTCAACTCTCAACAGGGTAACCTACAGTTCGCTTCGTATCAATTTATTGATTTACTCAATTTTCAATTCACTTGGGTTATAAAGTGAAAGCACAATTTAATTGGTCAATCCTTAAACGAAAGCACGCGGCGGAGTTCTCGGCCACGAAAAAAAATGTTAAGTATACGCCACCAAAAATCAGGATTAAGAACTGTAAAGAAGCCAATTTATTGCCTTAAACAGATACACAAGTTTGCTTGGTTGAAAATAAAAAATATGAATATGTGAGGTAGAGTTCTGACGACGACAAAGAATGGTTGAAAATGAACAATGTCCATAATTTTGGGGGTAGGTAAGACATCAAACACACGAATAAATCAATGAATAAATTATATCTAATGATAGTAGTTGTTTCCAATCGATAAAGAACAACAAGTTGAAAAGGTAAAAGTATGTCCATGTAATGGGAAGAGTATTTATCTAGCAAGGCCGCCCTATCACTTCGGTTTCAACCACGAAACAAAAAATATAAACAAATAATTGAACATATTCCCAGTCCACGTTCGCAAAGTGCGAGTGCGCATTTTATTTACATGGATGTAGAAGATTAATTAGGTCTTGCACGACTTAGCGTAATGCGAACGTCATGAGAGTATACCACAGCATGCGCGGATCTCTTCCACAATATAACCAAGCGATAGAACGTGTGTAAACAAACCGACGAAAAGTGGAAATAAAAATTTATTGCAAAAGTGATCTCTAAGGTTTGTTTTGTTTTGTCAATTGGCCAAACATATAAAAATAATTCACTATACACAAGAGAGGATAAGAAACAAAACCAAAAATATATATAATTATTTTAATAGTAGATACAACAACAAAAATTTAACCTTGCACTTCAAATATATACACAAAAACACAGGTGAAAATAAAAGAAATATTTAAAAAAAACTAAAAGCGTTATAGTATCACATCCGGTTTAATATCCAGTTTATACCTCCATTTAATGACAGTGACCTCTTTATGGATCGCTTCATGTTAACTTATATCTTTGATTGGAACTCTTTAACTTTGAAATTAAGGAAAACAAGTTATTAGGTACACCATTCCGATTGCACTCAATGGCAATCACAATTCACCGTTATTTCAAGTAGGTTCACTTATTTGTTGGAATTGAATTTTTTTATTTCTTATTTTTCTTATTATAACAGCCCTCGACTTGAACGTGTGGCGTACTGCGACCCGGTAAAGGAATTGGTTCTTAAAGTTTGCGATAGACATGCACAAGACAACAACTGCCGCGACACTCACTTACAGTTACAAGCTAAGGGATGATGAGAACGCGGCTAATATTATCCCCTTGCCTCTTTAATTAAACAACAGCACTTGCACTGCACTTTTTAAATATTTTTTTTTAAATACTGAACCGCTAGACGCTAGAGGTGTTCTAGTGAATAGAAAATTTATCTAGAAAAGCTATGGGGCGAATAGACGACACGACGACATTCAGCGGCGAGTTTATTTTGTTCTTCTCTTATTCGTAAATAAATCGAATTGCAATTGCAAGTAATAAAGGTGGCGAACATATTTGTTCGTTTGTCCTTTTGGTTTTAGATACAACACGTAACTAGTTTGACTTGCAAAACAAAATTTATGTGGCAGATTGAATAAAGAATTCGAAAAGCCACATTCGTTGCGTCGCGTCGTGTGTCGGTCAGTTGGTCATTGGGTACTGTTTTATTGAGCAGTTTTGTTGGTGGTGTAATTTCACCGATGTTCGCACCTTAAGGGGTGATTGTGGGTGGTATGCGGTCGTGATGGTGTCAAGCGTTGGCGCGCAATTTGGTTGAGCGATTCTATGCCTTCAAATTTACTCCTATTTTCTGGAGAATGCTAATGCTAGTAGAATATACCTATACATTCGAGGGGTGTAAGCGGCCTATTTTTGGATTACGATTCAGCTTGTTCAATTGCTAATGCAATTATATTAATGTTGTGTTGTGTTGGCCTGCGGTTTTGCTCTATTAGTCATCATTGCAGGAACACGTTGTGACCTAGATTGTTTAAAAATTGAAGGACATTGGTTTGGTATTAGTTGAAAACTAGAAAGGTTAGGCTGTATTTTATTTTTTCTGCATAGGGCATAATAATTACAAAATATTTGATATGATTGTTGATGGCATTTCATGTGCGTGCTGAGTGTAAGACTGAAAGGGCTTGATGGCTCAAAAGGGAATTGTAATTTTTGTTAGTTTATTATGAACATTGAGTTGAGGCAGGGTGAAAGGCCCACTACGTTGAAGATTATAAGCAGTCATTTTTCGTTTACTGGAATTAGTGAACTCACTGATCTATTAGGAGTTTGAGGTAGTCATTGTGTTAAATTGGTAGCTCTTGGACAGTTGGACACACATATCGACATTCACATCATTTAAAACTATAATTCGGGATTGTTTACGTGCTAAATTTCGAAGATTCGGTTGAATGGAGTTAACCTTCAAAAATTATGTCGTTTTAAGTGGCAAGCTGTGAGCCGGAACTTCCATATGCATGTGCAAAAATTACTCCTCATGAGCTTTCACATGACATAGAAGTTCCATTACTGAGTCCTTATCCTTATCCTAATGGAACCGATTCGAGCTTAAAATGAAGCAGGAGAGATGCAGGGCGATGAACTTCTGCCAAAGTCGTTTGAGGTGACTCCTAGCCTTGCGGCATGTCGTCCAATAAGACAGTGTCATGTGATGACACCTATCGTCGCACTGATGTGTTCACTTTTAAGAGAGATCAAGCCGTTCGATCGTTTAAGATCTAGCTTGGGCCAGATCTGTCTTATTGCGTTACACGTCCTGGCTTGATGTTCAATTTTATTTCGTCTGAGTAGACACCACAACCTACTTCTTCATTTGTTTTTAAACTACTCTTATAAAAATGGACGTATTTGTTTTCCAAGAATGATTGGTCCTCCCAGTCAGTTCTGGATAGACTTCAAGCAGTCAAAAGACTCCGAGCAGTAAAAAAGAATTCAAGCAGTCAAAAGACTCCAAAGCAGCCAAATGACTGCATTACTTTCAATGCAATCGAATGATTGCAAAGAATGTAAAAGACTTTTAAGAGACTTCTAAGATTGCAACCAGTTAAAAAGTATTGCAATCTTTTGACTTCAAGTCTTTTTACTGCTCTAGGTGATTTGTTCACTAAAGACTTCAAAATTAACTGGGAGTTATTTTTGAAAGTTGAAGTTCTGTGACAAGTAATGTGAATGAATTCCAAATAATCAGTTAAACAAATGGGACGTTTTGCAATGCATTGCCAAATGAATGCATTTTTTTTACAGCTCTGCCAAATACCTACATATATGTACATCATTCAAGAAGAGATTAAAGCAAACATGACTTTTTTTTTTTAAATAAAAGTGAATGAAATATGATCTAAGGCCAGTTAGTTCTATTAAATTCTGAGTCTGTGATTTCAAAGTCCAAGTGCGTTATTATCTAGAAAAATTAACTTGTCTCATCAATAAGCGCTCTTATCAGTAGCGGAGAATAAGATGCTCTATTCGTTCTTGTCAATCGAGAATAGTCAAGTTGAGTTCTTATCAGGGAAAAAACAGTGCGGGTCCAAGGAGCCCAGCGCCTTGTTTCATCATGAATAACTGAATGCTTGCATTTTTTTCAAACTGTAAATCCATATACATAGTTTTAATATCTCCAAGCGAAGCAGTTATCACACTTAACAAATCTTTTTGTGAATATAATCCTGAATTATTTTTAAATGTAAATGTAAATCGAAATTCCTCAAACTTTGAGGGCAGGATATTAACTTCGAATTTCAAATGATTTTAATTACTAATTCACTATCAAATTTATCAACGGATTTGTATTTAAGGCCCTTTTTTCTTTTGACACAACTACACTCCTGGTATAATGACTTATCAGGTACTAAAATTCAGCTTGATCATTTTCCTACAAAATAGAAATATCAGTTGGTTTTCGAGTTTTCAAATGGTATGAAGCCTCTCATCACAAAAATGATTGAAGTAAAGAGTCCTAAGTCAAACGAAATATTTCGATTGAATGCCTTTTGGCTGAGAGATCATTGTCGATGTGATAAGTGCTACAATAGTGCAACTAAGCAAAGAAAATTTAGTGTTTTGGATTTGGCTGACGACATTTTTCCAAAAAGTGTAACTTGCAGCAATGATGGGGAGAGTGTAAGTGTAAAATGTGAGTGTAAAATATCAAATATTTAAAAAATAATTCATTTGGCTAACTTTCTTTTTTTTTCTAATAGGGAATGATGGACATGAGTCAGCATATTCTTTCGCATTCCTTTACACCAGTCAGTATACAAACTATCTAAAATCTAAGGATGCTTCTACAAAGATTCCGTGGGACTCTACAACAATTGCCGAAAGAAAATATGCTGATGTATGCTTGCCTAAACTAATTACCAACGAACAGGAGGCTAAAGATGTGGTTAAGAGCTTGTGGTGTTATGGGATTGCATTAATTGAAGAAGTTCCACCAAATCAAACAATGACCGAGATGGCAGTTCGTCGAATATTCCCAGTGATGAAAACATTTTTTGGTGAAATGTATACGTTTAGTGATCTTCATACGCAGAATCATACTGACACAGCATATACGAAAGAGTATATTGGCCCTCATACAGACAATACGTACTTTTGTGATGCGGCTGGGTTGCAGGTGCTGCACTGTATACATCACGAAGGGACTGGTGGTGAGAATTTTTTCGTGGACGGGCTCAAAGTTGCATTAGAACTTCAAAGAAAAAATCCCAAAGCTTTTGACATTCTATCAAAAGTCATTGTGCCAGCTGAATACATCGAAGAGGGACAGTTTCATGTTCATTATGGTCCAGTCATACGTACAAATCCGGTTACTGGAGAGATTATTCAGCTGAGGTTGAATATATATGACCGAGCTGCCTTAAACACTCTCCCTCAAACAGAAATGAAGCAATTTTATGAAAGCTTTAAAGCGTTCCTGACTTTGGTTGAGAGTACACAGAATCAGTGGTCTATTAAACTGAATCCTGGCACTGTAGTGATTTTTGATAATTGGAGGGTGTTTCATGCCCGACGAGCATATACTGGGGTTCGAACAATGACAGGATGTTATGTACAAAGAGCTGATTACTTGAGTAAGGCAAGGATATTTGGCATAATTGACTAAGAGCGAACTTAAGGACCAAGAAATAATTGTATTAGCTATTTCTAAAGGTACAATTTTTTGTGCATTTTTGAAACTTTGAAAACTCATTAAAATTAAGTTGTATTTTTATCCATTGGAGTTCATAATAAATTTTGCAGAACAATAAGTAGCATTAAGTTTGTTTCAGCACGAGCTAAAGGAATAAGTAAGCTGCCAGGAGCTCAAGAATTTACTGATAGCGTGATATCGCTTTCCATTGAATGCAAGCTACAAAAAAGCATTCGTTTCTGTCAAATGACTTGAGAGATGTCTAAAAAATGCGGTGTAAAACCAACCTACCACATTTTTTCCACCCATATTACTTAAAATGCGGTGTAGTGGTTTTTCAAAAACGCGCACCTAAATCAACTACACCGTGGTTGCATTTGGACACGTCCTTTTGATTATTATTATATCTATTTCATTGAATGGTTAAATCATAATATATTCAATTGCTGGTTGGCAGCTCATTTGTATGATGAACAAGAAGGAAAACCATTACCTCTCTTGCCCCGCAACTTCCATTTGTTTACATTGTTGTTTTTGTAACACGAGATCCACCTGTGATACACGTATTAAGTGAATTTACTAACACCACTTTATTTTGGGATCCCGAAACTAACACCACTTTATTTTGGGATCCCGAAAACAGTTTCGGTGTCCGAAAATAAAGTGGTGTTTGTGAAGTCAGTTCGACGGCAGATGCCGTGGTGTGTGTGTGGTTTTCCCTCTTGTTCGTTATTCCTCTAAGATTTGTATTCTCTGAAGTATAACACTTCAACTTCAACTTCAACTTCGACTTTAAAATTTGTGAAAATTTTGGATGGCCCAATGAATCCGTCGCGTTAATGCGCTTTTGTTACACTGAGCACCATGTGTGTGAGCATGTGTGTCTACCAACCAACAAAAAATACCAATAGGAAATGTCAAAGTCGTTAAGTGCGTTGATATTAAAAATGTTTTAATCTCAACGCCGTCACGGACGTCACGCACGTTGCTTATGGGCCATTCCCCATAAGAATACATGTGTTTTAATCGAGTTGTCAGTTGTGGCCGCTGAAGTCGAACGCGTGACGGAGTGATTGGGCCATAGCCATAATGCTGGGTTTACATGCATCTGCAACTGCGGAAGTGCAGAAAAGTAAAACGAGACGGATGAAGATTACAAAGCACAAAAGTTAAAAAGAGAGATGAATAGGATTATGGTTGCAGATGAAAAATTATGGTTGCAGATGAACATGTTCATCTGCACCCATAATTTTTCATCTGCAACCATAACTAGGAAGTTCATTCCCTCTCTATCAGACAAGTATGAATTTCACATCTTGTGTCTTTTTCCGATTTTCATCTTCACTTGCAGGTGCATGTAAATCCACAATAATGCTGGATTTACATGCATCTGCAACTGCGGAAATGCAGAAAAGTAAAGCGGGACGGATGAAGATTATAAAACACAAAAGTTAAAAAGAGAGACGAATAGGATTATGGGTGCAGATGAACATGTTCATCTGCAACCATAATTTTTCATCTGCAACCATAACTAAGGAAGTGCGTTCCCTCTCTATCAGACAAGTATGAATTTCACATCTTGTATCTTTTTCCGATTTTCATCTGCACTTGCAGATGCATGTAAATCCAGCATAAAGCGCTGTTTTGCTATTCCCAACGTGAAGGCAAAAGGCATCATATAAAGCGCTGGTCCAATCTAAAATTACAACCGCAATCCCTCTCTTTCTTTCCGGAATCATGGAAATCGAACGTTGTGACGTAAAAGGTGAGTTATATTTTTTCTTATTGTAGGGCCCAGTTATGGAATTCGAGGCGAGTCGTTTTGAATTCAATATCACCTTTTCGATTTATCACAATTTGCCCAGTTGCCGAATTTGAGAAGAGTCAAAAACAATTTTTCCATGTTTCCAGTCTTTTCAGTAATTTTACAGCAAATCTCCAGGAAATATTTTTT
Source organism: Melanostoma scalare (assembly GCA_949752695.1). NCBI lineage: Eukaryota > Metazoa > Arthropoda > Insecta > Diptera > Syrphidae > Melanostoma > Melanostoma scalare. Next base: position 6,837,612 of record OX456986.1, on the reverse strand, counting down.
TACTTAAAAATTGCTTTCGACAACTTTTGTTTTGCTTAACCACTGAACGCTCTTTAAAAGACACGTAAGTCAAATAACTTTCGCCCTTAACGTCACGTAGCATGACAAACTGCCAACCTCCCCAAAAAAAGTCCAACCAAAAGCAGGCCCAGGCAAAGCAGAGCGCAAAGGTTCTTTTATTGATAAAATATTTAATTGCCGGGTCTTTTGTTATCTTATTAAAGATAAATTTCTGGAATACTGGTTGATTTAGTGATAATTTAAAGAAAAGCATTGAACGATGGCAGAACAAGCGGTGAAAAATCTTGCCCTTTATGTGATGAACGAGGAGTGTTACGATAACTACTTTGTCGATCATGACTTCCTTGACGGTAAGTGAAACAAATGTAAATAAATCCTTTTTCAAGTTATGTAACACAAGAGTTTTTTTATCATTATGTTAGTTCCATGTTTTAAGGCTCTTCTCAGCAAAGGTCTAGGTATGGGAATAATCGCAGGTTCGTTGCTAGTCAAAGTGCCACAGGTGGTAAAGATTTTAGCCAACAAAAGCGGAGAGGGTATCAGTGTGATGGGAGTTTTGCTTGATCTTGTGGCCATAACATTCCATATGTCGTATAATTTCATGAACGGATACCCATTCAGTGCTTGGGGCGACGCGGTGTTCTTGATTATCCAAACGGCTGCTATCGCGGCACTGATTTTCTTTTATGCCGGTTCGCCGATAAAAGCTGCTGCTTTCCTAGGCGTATACTCTTCTATTGTATATGTACTCAACTCCGGAATAACTCCGTTGAGATTTATTTGGATGGCTCAGAGCGTAAACATTCCGATAATTTTAGTTGGCAAATTAACCCAAGCGTATGCTAACTACAAAAACAAAAGCACCGGCCAACTATCTGCTGCAACTTGTTTCATGTTGCTTGCTGGTTCGTTGGCAAGAATCTTCACTTCAATACAAGAAACGGGCGATTCCATGATGGTCTTGACATTCGGTGTGTCTTCATTTGCTAATGCAGTGATTGTGGCTCAGATGATCTACTACTGGAACACGACTGACAAGAAAGCAGCTAAGGCTAAAGTATCTCCGAAGAAACAAAAGACCAAGAAGATAAACTGAAAAGGCTTCTTCTTTTTTTTTTAGTTAAAATAAAGTGTATCACTTGACTTTTAATGTTTTATTGATTTTCGACTTTAAAATGGTCCTGAAATGCTGCTAGAGCACGGTATCGATGTGAAATTTTATTTTTTTCCAGCTTTGGCATTTCTGCGTAAGTTTGGTGGTAATCATTTGGTTTAAATACAGGATCCCAGCCGAAATCTCTTGGGCCACTTGGTGTTACAATCGTCCCTTCGGTAATACCCTGAAAGACAATTGGTTCAGAGTCGACCCCCTCAGAAAATCCTAGAGTGCAAACAGCTTGAGCAGACTTGTCCTCCCATCCGGCTAGCATTTGATAAAGTCCTTCTGGACCAAGTTTTTCTAAGAACCACTTAATGTATGGACCTGCAATTCAAAGCTGTTGCTATTAGTAAAATACGGATATTCCTATTTTTACAGACCACATTACCTGGTAGTCCTTTCATGGCATTGAAACACAAACATGTGTCTTCAACAAGAACTGGTCCATCTACTAGCTTCGCTGCTTCTTTGCATTTGATCACGCAAATTTCGTTTATTTCTCCTTGAAGTTCGGGCAAATCAACTTTTTTAGAGATGACCTTTCGGGGAAAATTTGGTCCTAGAATAGCGACGAGTTCTTCGAGCTTTTTTGCGTTCCCAGTCACAAATGTTATTGGCTTCGACATGTTTTTAAGCATAAATTTCAACAAGACTACCGAACACGAACACCGAAGGAAAGATTTTTGTTCACCGGGTAAAATGTGGTTTTGACAGACAAAACACGAAAAAGATAAACGTAGGTGAAACGTCAATAATGTGTCAAAGTGATAAAGTGGTTCCAAACTTATGTTTTTACCATCAGAGCTGCCGAGTTCAAGCAAAACATCCTTCACTGCCCCTTATTACAATAGTACTCAGTAATATAGGTTTATTTTAAAAATCCATATAGACACCTTCAGAAAATTGCAGAAATATGTACTATCCACAGAAATGATTAAGAGATATTTATTTCACCATTTGATAAGGTTTAGATCTTTCTACATATTCAATTTGCGCAATACTACTGGTATTTCATTTGGATGTTATACAAAGGTGCATTTTTGTCGCTACTGAGCAATGCGCTTTGACATTAGACAAAAAATAAATCAATACGAGCTGAGATAGAATAATTTTTGTACTTTGCATTGCTCAGCTAATTATAGGATTGTTGAGTTGCCAAAAAACGCAACTAGTAAATTGAACAAATGAGAATTTGTCAAATTTGAGCGAAATTTATAAGCTCTTTTTGAGTGAATGTTGACTTTCAATCGAGAAGCAATTTGTTTCTCTAAATAGTCAGTTGTGAATCTATTTATGCCAATAAAGTGGTTTAAGAAGGCTTTTTGTCTGATAGAAACCGGCATATGCGGTACGTTTGCATTGTGTGAACTGCAAGCCGATTGTATTGCCTCCCATTAGATGAAAAGAAGAAGACAGGAGCGTTTGGGAGCATTCTTAAACCGCACAACTTGGAGAAGACAATTTTATTTTTCGACTTTTTAAGGAGTCGTCTCAAACAATTTTTGCAAAAGCTGTATTTATGAGGAGGAGGAGGAAACTATTTCCCACCTTCTCTGTTCATGCCCAGCTAAAGCTCACAAACGTAGGATACACCAAGGTTCTTATTTCTTTGATGACCTTAGTGATCTTACTCCTGCGTCTCTCCCGCTTTATTGTAAACTCGAAATGGTTCCATTAGGATAAGGATACATTAGATTCATTGTGCTATCACAATTTCACAATGGGCCCCAACGGGCTATAGTTTGTTAGCCGAGCTAACAGTAATTTTAACCTAACCTAATCTAAGTGAGACCCAACTTAAGAATCACTTTACTCAAATGTGGGAAAGACAATTTTTCTAAACGAATATGCATTTTCTGTTCCATTGGCTTTTCCAATAAGTTCTTCCTTGAGTGAAGCCTTAGGTAAGCTCTGTATGAGTTCAAAGTTTACAAATATCTCTTTTATCAAGCTGGAATGTTGAGTAGATAGAAAGAATCTTATCCAAACTTTTTTCGGACGATTTCTACATTTGAAGACAAATTGATACTCTTTTCTGGAAACAAACACACTCTAAACAAGGATAACACACTATTCGAGTATTCATTGAAAACTTCAAACATTTCTTATGTATTCGACAACAAATTTATTGAACTAAAAAAGCAAACTAAGTTTCCTGCTTCTTTCCAAATGGATTTATTTTTGACAACCAGTTCGTCGATGATGGCGAGTCTCTGCAAATAATAAAATTAAAGTCAAAATTACACAAAAACAATAACTGCTCGATTGTTCACTTACAATTGCAAGCCTTCGTTTTCGTCTCCTTTGCCGCCCTCCACAGCGCCAGCCTCTTTTATGCCTGCATTTTTCAATTCCTCAATCAGCTTGAGTCGAAATTCAACTTTGTGTGGGACGATTACGTTGGCAGCTCGAATTTGGGCTTGTAATTTCTTAATGGCTTCAGGATATGTGAGACCATACCATTCAATTTCCTCTGCTGTATACTGAGTAATGCGAAGAAGAAAACATTGAATTAATCGCTGATATTCTGAGCAATGAATGAGTTTCTTACAGCTTCTAAATATTTTTGGTATTCTTCAAGAACCGTCTTTTGTTCGGCTGGGCTCATAGTCCAGTCAGGACATCCATCTAAAAGAGCTTGCAGAATCTTTCTTTTCAATTTAAGGGCCAGCGACGATCTTAAATCACAAGCTGGGTTCTTATTAAAAAAAAAAAAAAAAGAAGAAATTAACGAGATTCACTTTTTGTTTGTTTCAAAATACTCACCTTCAACAGATAATGATCAAATCCCTGGGATTCATGAATTAAATTCAATGTCCTTTCAGTCACCACTGTCGACATATACTTGTCCAAGACTTTCGAATAAACGACCGATCGCTTAAGAACTGGTACCCAAAAATGAGGTACTCTTCGCTTGGTTGGTGTACGCTTTTGAAAACCTTTGATGACTGCTTCTCCACCCCAGATACCGGCATTTGACTCTGGCACATCAATCAATGGCAGTGGTTGATCTTGAATTGCCTTTATTTCTCCCGTTAATTCATCACGTTGCCATTCACCATCCTTTGGGATGTAATGAACTGCAGCGGGTTTCGTCAGCTTCCATTCTTTCCAAAATTTTTTATATGCTTCAGGCAGTTCAGCTCCAAGGCCTTTTTCGAAACGTGTTGCCCTTTTGAAGCCATGAAGAAGATTAGGTCCCTGTTATTGGAAGTAAATTATTGCGTCACAATTTCTGGAAAACATTTTACGATTTCATATTAGATTTAGCTTTACCTGCGGTGTGGCGTGTGCCATATCTTATGAGATGATAAGGTGTTTATTTATATACCAGTAGATTTTGTAGCATGGGGTTTCAATAAAATTGAAATAAGAGATTTTTCGTTTCGGAATGAATATTTTAAAATTTATAATAAAAATATAAATCCCCACTGAAAATTCACGTTTTGACAACTAGTACAGGGGTGGTGTGGTCTTGTAAGAACTGTCAGTACAGAAAAAAAGGAAAATAACATTAGCAGCGCTCAAGTGATGAATAGGTGTAATGCGAAAAGTGAATTTTTGAAATTCAAATTATGTAACGTCGACTTAGAACATTTCTTTCTTGCATATGTAAATATGTTTTTGAAACTATTTGCAAGCGGAGAAGAATAAAAGCAAACCAGTGATAGTTTTTTTTTTTGTTATTTTTTGTTTTTTTTTTTTTTCACTACATGGCTAAGTTATCACATTGAATGCAACTTTTTTACGTTTGACAAACGCAAGCAATTCACTTATTTTCATTTCAATATTGTTAAAAAAGTGAATTTGGTTCTGTTTTCGCTCGGCGAAGAATATCAATTTTTTTTTCTTGGCTAATAACAATACATTTTTCGAAATGGCACATGAAGAGTGGAGACTGCATGATATAGTCACTTTATCCCCTCAAAAACTTTATTTATGACGGAAGAACATTTCGTGGGGATTTAAGGACACTGTCGTACGTCGCACCTGAAGAGTCGAAAAATATTTATGTGAATTCTTGAAGTGTAAAATAAATTTAAACAAAATTTAGTACACATATTAATACGTGTTTGAACGATATTTTTTAATTTTTCACACATCAAAATATTCAATACATCTGAACTTACATGTAAATAAGTAAGAGCATGTAAGAAAATATTTTTTTTTGCGGTAACCGCGATTCATATTTCATATTTCATATATTTATTTGAGTAGATATATACAATAAGATACAATATCTTTTTGAATAGTACAATCTTAACAGTTATTTGTAAAAGTGTGTTTCATTTGGTTTATAGTTGGTTTATATCCAAAGACAAAAAATTAAATGAATCATAAAAAATAAAAAGGAAGAAGAATATAAATGATTGAGTTCTCAGAAGGAGAAAGATGAAAAAGAATAAACAAAAAAGAAATGAAATCATCACTACCTTAACTCTGCAAAAATGCTTTAATTTTAGATTGAAAGAGTTTAATACAGCTAATCATTCTTAAAGATCGCGGTAGAGAGTTCCACAATCGAATCGCAGTTATAAAAAATTGGCGTTCAGATATTAAGAACGTGTATCGTAAAGGTGCAAGATATAAAGCTCTAGAAGACTGCGAGTGGCGTATTTTATTATAAAGGTATGGAGGCTGACGTGTCTGTATTATATTATTCAGTAAAATTAGAGTTCGACACTTGAAAAGATTTTCTAAGCTAATGCAATAGAGAGATTTTGAGAAATAAGAGACATGATCATATCTTCTTAATCCAAAAACATATCTAGCTATGCTATTGAAGGCAACATTGAGTTTTCGCTTGTGTTCATAGTCACAGTTATAAAAGATTTCACAACCATAGAGAATTATAGGCACAAGCAATGTTTTGGCTAGCATAATACGTGTCTTAAGTGGTGTTATTTTTTGGTTGATCCATAAGAGGCGAAGACCTCCGTAAATTCTACCTATTGTCAATCTAATATGGGTGTTCCACGAAAGTGTTTTTGTAAAAATAAGACCTAGGTTTCTAGCTGATTCAGCAAACTCAATTTGTCTATCGTTCAAAAGTATTTTGGGAAAATCTGTATCCGTATTCAAAAATTATCTGAAACAAAAAATTTAAAAAGATATCGTTAGATAACATTTTTTTATGGTACTTAATCGATAAGACCTCTAAAATTTCGATTTTGGAATTTTTGGTGACCGTTTGAAATAAAAGTTCAATTTTCCCCACAAAATCGGAGTTTTAATCGGCTATAAAATCGGTTCTATTGAGAAAAAAATAAAAACCCTACGATTAAGTACTTCGTTTTTGCATTAACAATAGGTAGTGTAAAAATTTGAGGATGATCGGTCAAACCGTTTTTGACTTCAAAAAAGTGGTTTTGAGATAATCGCATTAAAAATGTCAAGTTGATGTAAAACATAACACACTGTTAACAAAACTATTTAAATGAACTATCGTTAACCGTCGCTACTATATGCAGTATGCTGCCTACAGCTGCTTGCTAAAAGTTATCGGTAAGTTCGTATGTAAGCATTGTAGTACCGTGTACACTCACCAAGTGGCACTAACTCGAACGAAAGGTGCCAACTTTAAACAGACGTAACTCGGAAACTATTCGTCAGATCGACTTGAGATATTTTCCAGGATAAAGAAGTTTCCGCTTGTCTTGAAGACCCATTTGCATTCAAAGTATAGACGTGTTTGACCTTAGGGTGGCACAATGGATCTAGAGCTTTAAATTTGATTCATATATGTTCATTTAGCATTAGTAAAGCTATTTTACATTTTTGATCGTAGCGATTTCAAGGCAAGTCCAACGAAGGAACCCATAGTATTGTATTATCATTTGCTGGAATTTAACTTCTTAGAAGGACTGATTTTTGGTAAAAAGTGCCTGTGCAAACGTCGTAATGCTTATGAAACTATGTCGTTTGTTGGATAACAACGTTTTACAGCCCGTTTCTGACTGACATCACTGATGCCTCACAAGTCACAACGTTCCATCCTAATCCCACTTTACACTTTATACTTTAATTATGATGTCGTTCTTACAACACAGGTCACAAGTTTGTGTTTTGAGCAGAATCGGCCTGTAAATCAGTTACCTGTGCACATTTCCTTATCCATTCTTTGGTTTTTTTGCGGTGCTAGTCACGTTATATGAAACGTGATGAGAAGAGATGGCAGGTCTTCTCTTACTTTGCCGTTTGAATTAAGGAAAATGCAAAAAGTAGATGATTTCTGTTCTAGAAATATAAATTTATATTTGTACACATTTTTATAAAAATATTTATGGTAAATTTCTAAGTTTATGCAAAATGTATTCTTTTTAAAAACTTTAATTCGAAAAAGTCCTAATTCATATTCTATGAATATTCTTTTATTAACTTAATTCATTAAAAAAAAACATATACATTCATACAAATTTTATAAGAACTACAAAAATATTTAAGTATATAGGTAATCGATTTATTTTATTTCTGAGTTAAAAAAGTCAGAATATATCTCAAGCTATTCACAGAATTTCACTTAAAGCTAAATATTGATTCGCAATACATTATTTAAAAACATATTGTAATATCAATGTATGCCAAACTGTTAAAAAAAATAACAAGTGCATTCTAAACTGACGTGAAGGAAAGAGCAGAAGTAATCGATAGTCTCCTTCCCAGTTCCTTTCAGCCGAATTTAGAATGAGCAGTGCTTATAGATTTCAGGCATGTCTACAATCAGTATTGCAAATTTTTTTGTATTATGAACTTCCATAAATATAATAAACGAATTAAATAACTTATGGAAGAATGAGGTCTCATCAACGCCATAAATGATAAAAATAAATATGGTGGCTATGGAAACCTTTGAATGCATTTCAAGGGCCTACAATTTTATGCCGATTCCGGCTAAGCTTTCTAAGCTTTTTCTCGGAGAACTTGTCAATTCCACGCGAAAGGCGGCACCAGTGAAAAACATTTTTTGTGATGTTTCTGTGATTCAAAACACGAATCTCTGGCGTAACAGGCAGACATGCTAATCATTATGTATGTTAACCTACTGCTTCTGTATTTACTATATAATTAGTCGAAAATGTCGAAGCAAATTCGAATAACTCAATGTCTATGCTCCGTCCTTCAATTCTCTTCAATGAAGCCGCAAGACTGTAAAGTGAATCTTCAAATTCAGTTCCTTGTGATTTGAAAATAAATAAAAAACGCCAACATGAAAATCAAGTTGATAACGATCCCGCTTGGATTAATGAATAAAGCGAGAATCGAAAACAGAGAAGAAAACGGACCTCGTTTAAAAAAATAAATAAATAAAAAACGACAACAGCATTTCAAATAAATGAAACAGAAAATGCTGGCCTGTTCAACGAATAAAAACTACTTCTTTAACGTTATGGCCCTATTTCTAGCCTTGCTCAAAGACCAAGTTATTGACCAGAAGAGACTTCGCCAAGAAATAATAGTAATTTATGGAAGAACAAGCAACCGAATAAAATAAACAATGTCCTCGTTTTCCAAGACATCAAAATGTTAGTTCATCTGGAGAAGAGATCATAAATCAAGTCATAAAACATAAGATCGGAAATCAACCTACAAACTCAGTAGCCCAAAACACGAGCATCCCAAAAGCATAACTGATGAGGTATATTGATATTGAGTACATTCAGTGTCCGCACTTCGATATTACAATATTATTCTTTGATCGATTTTGTTTACATTTTTCAATTTTGTTTGATTAAGGAAAATACATAACAGCGTTGCTTCAAAACCGCTGGAGAAACGTCTAAAGATGTTTAAAAAGACAATAAAAGTTATTTGTGGTGTAATAATTTAGAATATTTTTTTTGTATATACTTAAACGATAACAAATATACTTAAGACTAGAAAATTATTCTAAAATGGAGCGGCAGACCAGGAAGAAGAAAGACCTTTTTCCCTTCCAGAATGTGCGGGATCGGGATAGTGCGAATTCAGTCCATTGTTTTCAAACTTGTTCCTACTTACGTCCCTCATTGACAGTCTTCAACATCAAATAACTGGGATTAGAGAAAGCATCTTTGGTGCCATTACTATTCATGAACTTCTTACTTAGGTCTGACGCTTTAACGTTGACATAGTTCCCATCTGTGGTGTCTGTAAGGGAAGTTTCGGCTTCGACTGGCTTACGGCTTATCTGGGCAAAGGTTTTGCCCATTGACTCTGGACCAGGACTTTGTTCCGTGTCAGAGTCTGATTGTGATCCACCTTGACTAATACCATTGGAAGTTTTTTTTAACATGGGTATTTCCTCAGGCGGAACACCAACTTTCTTGCGATTCTTCATCACCGGGCTATCGAGATTATTTGAGATTGTTGGTGAATGTTGCTCTGAGAACGTAAAATTATCAGCTTTAACATAGTCGTCGTTGGGGCGAGGTGAAAATATAGCACTACCTGTTTTAGGGCTCATCTGTAAGTAGTCGTCTGAGGATTCGATTCCTAGAGAGCATGTAAAAAGGGAAACAAAAACAATAAATAAAAATCATAAAGTGAATTTTGTATTAAGAAAAGGATGAGGCTCTAGGCATATGCCGCTACAAGACCAGCACATTGTTAAATGAATAAGCAAATAATTAAAGAAAATGCGAATCTCAAGTGGGTAAGTTTTGCTTTTCTAGGAAGTTTATGTAGAAAACATGCGTATACAATTAAATGAAGTAAATGCATTCAATTCTATCAATTTTGGAACTACACACATTTGATTTGTCAATAGAAATAAACTACAAAAGCAAATATTTAAAAATGGCGCCCAACAATTGTTATTTTCGAATAAAGGATTGACCTTCAAAATCTGGCTGTGGGTTGGATTTCTTGTGATTTCTTTCACTTTTTGTGTTGCACAAAATGTTCTACTTTACAATATTTTGACGATGTCTTTAGATTTGTTAAAGATATTTCCGATGTTGCATTTTCTACGATAGTCACTCCGAAACCATCCATTTATCCTGTTCTGCCTTGGGCTCATTCACATTTTGTGCTTATTTTGAACAAGTTTTCTAAAAATAAAAATGATGTTCATTTTCCTGACCAACATATTTCCGTGCGTATTCTTATAATCCATAAAATCGCTGGTTGGCAAATTTTATAGCAAAGACACGGATATATCTTTTAAACGTCCGTTCAAGGTTTCCAAATATTCAGCTCTAAAGGTTTTTACTATAAAAATATCCAAAACCTCACCTTACAGAGCAATTCAAGAACTGGATTTGGATTTAGCAACTCAACACCTATTCAATCGTGCAAGAAATTTAGGTAAAAGTGAGAAATAAGAAAAGTGTTTTAAATGTTAACTAATGGCTATCACAACTGACACAATTACGTTCTTTCATGTTCAGAAAAAGTTTATGTTTCTTGATTAGCACCGAAAGTGTATTGCAATGATTTAATCACCCGTGGTTTTTTTTTCAAAGGCAGTAGTTAGTACAGTGTTCAAGTATCTCTTCATTTTGATCCAAAGACCATTAAAAATGCTTTGTTGTTCGTCAAGTTAGTCTTTACTGTAATAACTACTGGCTTAAAAAAACACGGTTGGTGTAGTTCACAATGAGAAAGAAAACATTTCACTAGCAAAACAGTAAACATATATGATTTGAATTGAATAAGCCAATCATGCATGTCAAAGTATGAGTAAAGAGCAAACACTCATTGTTAGTATTAAAAGCAAAATTAAAAATGAAGTCAAACACATAAATTCTATTCTAATAATGAGCTTGAACAGATTGCATTTTATTATATTAATCGAAAATATCTGGAGGAGTGTCGCGTGAGCTAATTTGTGGTAAGCGATAGTCGCAATCCTTTCAAAAATTTAATAGCTAATGTGACCATCACTTATCAGGTGTTATTAAAATCTACTTCTCCCTGGGCTCTTATTTAGGAGTTGTATAACAGAAAGATACCAAAATTTTTCTACAATTTTAAATTTATTGAAGAACAAAGTTTTTTGTTGGGCGCCATTTAAATAAAAGGCATTTATTTTTTGATGGCCGATGGGTACAAGAGTATTGTTCTAAAATACACTCTTTGTTGATGGTTCAGCTGTCGAAAAGGTTTTTTTTTAAACAAAATTTCAATATAAGTCTGCGAGTTAAATATAAAATTGGAATAGGAAAAAGAAAAACTTACGAATTTCTGGTAATATCATTCCATTTACATATCTAGGTGGGGGTGGTGCCATCTCATCTGGCGATCCCATCAACGCTAAATAGTCTGTAGCAGTATGTTGCATATGCTCAGTATTTATTCTTAAGTAAGGCTCATTCAAATCCACATAGTGCTACAAGAACAAAATCATAAAATATGTATTTTGCTGTTTCATAATATTTCTGAAGCTTACATTTGTTACTTCGTCTCCTAAAAGTCTGGCGAACTTCTTCTCCAACTCATGGAAAAGTGGTCTACTTTCTGGATTTGCACTCCAGCACTCCAACATAATATCATATCTGAAAAAGGACAAACATTCACTGTATTCATGAACTTCTAAAATAAAACTGGAACTTACAATTCCTCGTTTGCGTAAGGTGGCTTTTCCATGCGGTAGCCATCTTTAAGTTTCAGATATAAGGTCTGATTTGCATCCATGCCTGGATACGGTACCTTTGCTAGAGAAAAGAATTCCCAAAGCACAATACCAAATGACCAAACATCCGTATAAGTGCTGAAGACCTGATCACTCAACGACTCTAATGCCAACCATTTAATTGGCAAGGGTGCTTCTCCTTGTTTCTTGTAGTTATCGTTTTTGTACATCGATCTTGCCAATCCAAAATCACAAATCTTAACAACATTATCTTCACAAAGAAGAATATTTCTTGCAGCCAAATCACCATGCAAAACCTTCCTCGAGGATAAATAGTCCATTCCACGAGCCACTTGGAAAGCCCAACTCACTAAATCTGAGGTGGTTACAGTCATGGCTTCGGTTGAATCAGGTTTGTAATTTGATCGCCATGCCGGTTGTACAGAATTATTCGACATAACATGATCTTCACCTGGAATTATACTCTTTTGTTAAACCATGTGAAGCTTTAAAATGATAAAACTCACCTTCGGGAATCGTAGTCATCACAGTCTGTTCAGTGGCACCACTATCTACATTACCTTCATACAAATCAGATTGTCTTAGGTAATTGCTTGAATTTGGTCGTCCAGCTCGAGTTCCTGATCTTGGATCGTTCTCAGAATTTCTATGATTGTTATTGTTGTTTAAATATTGATGTGAAAATGATAGGTTTACATATTTAAGCCCATCTCTGTTAGTCATTTACAACCATCACCATTTTATTTGTTTTGTGTGCATTTTGTGGTTATATTGATTTGCATGGATTTTAATGTTATGTCATCAAAAATTAAACATAGAGACACATATAAGGAATTTGAAGGAAGTACACAAACACCATGGGGAGAAAAAGAAATTTATAAAAACAAAAAGAACAAGGTTAACATTGATAGACGAGATGTTAAGACATTCGGTTAGTAACAAGTTAAGAGTTAATGTTGCCCAAGTAGAAAACTACAAGTGATTTCAACACTACTGTTAGTACGCTTAAGTTCTATATGCCTCGGTGTCAGGGGACATCTAATCTTATAAAAAATAGGTTAAGCACTGTTTATATTTCTTTTCAAATTTTTGTTTGAAAATTCTTTGAATAAAAATATCAAGGGCTAAAATTTAGAGTAGGATTAGGTTATGTTTAACTATCCACTTAAGTTGCTACACTAGAAACAAGTTACAAATGGTCCGGTTTACAAAACAGGGTTTGGTACCTATGTTCTATAACTATCATTACTAACATTTTTGCTTTTTTTTCTGTTGGAGGTTTTTTAAATACCAGCTCACTCAGACCTAAATATCGGTCCATTGTACTACCAGATAGCTACCTTCTATTTGTTATAGCTTTCCAGATGTTCGGAGAAAAGCCAAAAGACGCTGCCATGACAAGGGGCCTAAGTTACCAGCTCTCACCATTTCTGCGCCTAGTATCTGTGACGTCATTCGAGAAAAAGCAGGACATTCACAGAGGAAGTGCTCTGCGGTGTCCTCATCTTCTCCACAAGATTCACAGAGCGTGGTATCACTTGAGGCTAACATGTTTAAATGCTTGGCAAGAGAGAGGTGCGCGCTGGCAACGCCAATATGACAGTCTTTTCTGGATAGCAAAAATGTTGCAGTCTTCTTTTTTACGTTGGGGAGCATACTTTTGGTCTGTCTGCATCCAATGGAGGCATGTCATCTACGTTTGCGTTCTTGGCAGATCCAATCGTTGATTGAAGCGCTCACTGAGGACGCTGGCAGACCTATCGACGGTTCATGTCCTGAGAGAGCTGTCATTTTTGCTTGCGTTCTGCGTTAACGAAGAATTGTGACATAAGTGGGTAACTCAACAAATAGGACTTAAAAACCTAATTTCTTTTCTTTTATGGGGTTAGTATGAAGAAATGTTAGCTTCAGAAACTAAAAAATATAAAATCAGCAATATTCACTACTTTAAATGAATTCTCTGGCAAACATTTTGAGTTTTTTTTTTTTGGTAAAACAACAATTTTATAAAATAGTCTCTCTAAAACCAAACTGCTTGACGCATTGATGTGATATAAGTTCACTATTGTTTTAGTTTTCTCAGCGCAATTGTAATTGAAGTGCTGATAGTATGAACTTGGTAAAAAATGAAGATCTCCACACAACCTTCTATAAGTTGTAATTAGCGGTCTAAATGTCAATGCCTTATAACATTTCTACTTGGGCTGCTATGTCATAGTATTTAAGGTTAGTTTGACAATTCTATTCCAAGTCCACCTAAAATGGCTCCCTTACAAAGACTTACCGATTCAATTCAAAATCGCCAGCTGAAAATCTCTGTTCGATGATAGTTGGATCGATTTTGTCTGTGATTGGATTGATCTGATTAATAAACCGTTTACGGTTGCGCAATAAAAAGTTCTGCACATTGCCATATCGGCAATATTCAACGATCACCATAACCTCACCTGAAAGACGAAGAATTGATTATTATTGTTTTTCTTCTATAGAAAGATTTGATTTTTACTTACGTTTCGCAATATTTTTAGTCACAGCGCCAAGTAAATTGACAACATTTAGATGCTGCCCCAAATGAACCATGATTTTGAGTTCTGATACCAGGGCTTTAATAACTTCGTTATCAGCAGTACGCTTGACCATTTTGACCGCAACAACTGATTCCTTTTCTTCAGGAATGATTCCTTCAGCATGAGCCTTAAGAACAACTCCAAAAGCTCCAGCGCCAAGCTTCTTTCCTAATGACGGATATATGAGTTTAAAACAGATTTGCCTTAAGACTTGAGGTATTTTTCTTACCAAGCTTCAATTTATCCCTAGGGAATTCGAAACGTCTATCGTAGGGCAACAAATCGGCCTGTTCATCTAATGACATTGCTGGGTTTATTTGCTCAAGAGCTCCTTCCTCGAAATTAGCCAGACCAGCAAGCTTCATTTGACGTAGGACATCTCTTTCTTTTACTATGCGAATACCTAGGTACACTATAGCTGTGATGAGAACTGCTATCAAAACGACGATTCCAATTATCCAACCCAATTTCAAACCAGGCATGTCTGCAAGTTTAATGTTGAAATTCAAAATTCGAGTATTAAAGGGCATTTATAGTCAATCTTACTTGTAATCTTAACTTGTGAGCTGGCTTCGGCAACACCCAAGCGATTGGAGGCCACACACTTGTATAGACCTTCGTCAGCAGGCTTGATGTAAGGTATCTTCAAAATCGAGTTGTCTTCCAGGATTTGGAGGTTTTCCTCGGCGTTTATTTTTTCATCATCCTTAAACCACAAAACGTTGGCCTTTGGAATGCCTTCAGATTTGCAAACAAGCTCTAAGGATTCGCCTAGAGTTCGTTTAAGAAGTTCTCCCATGTTGGTTTGAGTAACGACTGGAGCCGAAGGTTCTGAAAGAGCATTTAATTGCTGTTAATGCACCAAAACTAAACTAAATTGAGGAACCTACCATGGACAACGATAGTCAGAAACTTGCTTTCGAAGTCTGATTCGCTGTCGACATTCCTTGCCCGACATTCATAGCTACCAGCGTGATGTTCTTCAATATTCTTAAACTTAATTGATTTCTTGTATGAATATTGGGAAGAGGTTGTTTTCAATTCGATTCCCCTGTCGTTTTCGATCATACGACCATCTTTGAACCAATCCAAGTCAGCAGAATAGTAATATGCTAAGGCAGCGCATGTCAAGACCACTTCATCTCCCTTCGCAATCTGAAGGTTTTCGTCAACACCATACACAGTCATGTTGTCTGTGATATCACCCATTAGCACATAACCTTCGCTGGTTGTGATGCCCATTTCATTCCCTGCGCTGCACAACATTTTTCCTGGCTTGTCAGGTTTGAAAATAAGTTCGTTGACTCTGTCGATCTCGGAAGGTTGAGAAGAGTTTCGAGTGGACTGCAATATGTAAAATGAAGAGCTAAAAATTCATAAATATTTTCGAACTCACATTAAATGTGACAGGCTCTTTTGAGCACGAAGGCCATTTGGGAGTTATACTACAAGGATAGAAGTTCCAAACGATCTTTGCAACGGGATATGCAGTTGTCCTACAGAGGAGTCTAGCTTGCTCACCAGCCTGAACGTACACATTCTCCATAAAAACTTGAGGTTTGTCTGAAAATTTGATTTTGAATTTATTAAAAATTTAAACCTCAAAAATGTTACGTCAAAAAACAAACCTTTGACATAAACGTTAAACTTTAGTTCCTTTTCGTCTACACCATTGTTCGCTTTGAGGATATATTCTCCGGTGTCGATCAGTTCCATATCGTTGATCTTCAAAGTGATGGATGCGTTTGTTCGGGTAATTTCATACTTTTTACTCGGCTGAATTAGTTTCGGACCAGGAGCAAACCAATTTAAACTTGGCGTTGGGAACCCACGATAGTTTGCATTTATCATGGCGTTCTTCGACGCATTTGTTCTGATGGTGTAGTATTTGTTGGGTTCACTTATGTTTATGTAACTTTCACCGTTTCCTTAAAGTAAAAAGTGAAGATATTTTGTAAAGGTTGTGACCGTAAATGAGGAGGAGACTTACTTAAAATGGTCATTAGATAAGTGCTGTGGGCTGAATTGCCAGAATGGTCTTGAACGTAGCACTTGTAGTTTCCACCGTCACTTTTTTGAGCATTAGACACAGTGAGGACGCTTCTTCCGATATGACGTGTCTTTTCACTATCGTCTATTGATGCGTTTGTTGCAAATAAACGGGCTTTCTAAAAAAACAAGTATTAAGAAAAATTTGTGATGAAAAACGGTTTTTGCAAGAAATTTTCGTTGTCGTCCATCTTAAAAATATGTTTTGCTACTCTAGTTTCTTTTTGCTTGTAAGTTTGTCGAAATGACCCTGAGTCTAGGTCGTGAAAGTCACTCTGAGTTAAGATTGCGCAAACCAACACCGAGTGTGATGGTCCTCGGGGGCGATTTGAGTATACAGTCCACGTTAACTCAAATTCAATTTAAGTATGTGGGGGTCACTTTAGTTCGATTGGTTCAATTTTGTGTCTTGAATCAATTCGAGTTTAATTGGAACGGAACGAATCAAGTTAGGGTCCCTTTTGGAATGATATGAGTTAGATTCAGCATCGGTGCGACTCAAAGTCGACTTGTATGATGGGGACCCGGGTGTGATTCGTGGTAACTTTAGTTGGTTCCAGAGAAATTAGGAATTGACTCGATTGCAAATCAGACCGTCTTGCGATAATTCGAGTTAAATTAATTTGCAGTGGGAGGACTTGGGAACTATTTGGGTCAGATTGAGTTTAATTTGGGTAACTCAAAATTGACTCAGGTCGACATGAGTAACTCTAATTGAAAGTGACTTGAGTTCAATTCAGGCACCTCTTGCTTAATCCGAGACACTTTTGAGCAGCTGGTGGTGGCTCAGATTTGATTTAAGCGAGTTTAATTCAGGGCCCCTTTTAGAGAATTCAAGTTCAATGCGCGGGGCCTGTGCAGATTTAAGTTCAGGTCGGAGTGTCTCAGGGTAACTTGAATTTTACTCCTGACAACGTAAGAGGATTTCTGTTTGGTGACCTTTTAGGGTGACTTCTGATCGGTTAGGGGTACCACGGGGTTTCTCGAGTTGATGGCCGGGGGCCGCGGTATGACTGACACCACGACTTTATTTCCACGACTTTATTTCAAGCGCGTGACTAGAATTCGATTTAATCTCTCTAAATGGAGTGTAGTGTTCCTTTTTAAAGTCAAACGGCAAACGGCAGTAAAAAAAACTCAGATAATAATAAGGAATTGAAAATATGAAAACTTACACTTTCCGGATCCTTGTCCAACGGTGTTTCCCATCGCATTATAAAACGAACATCATGTGATATCTCCACTGAGCAGGTTAAGTTGAACGAATCGCCCTCAACAGCGTGCCCATGCACGTGGGAGTGAATCTGCGGTTTGGCCACATGTGTTGTCTTTACTATAATTTTTGTTGTTATTGAGAAGAAAAGTTATATTAAAAGACGATCCTTTAAATTCTGAATAATCAAAAGCCAAGCATTAAACAAGCTACATAAAACATAATTTAGCACAGTGTTAGTGTAATTACATACGTATACATTTACGTATATACGATAAATAACAAAAATATACATGAAATAAAAGCATGATTAAAATAATATAGCAATTGTAGGAAGCCAAAACTTCAGAAAAATATTCATCATAAATTCCTGAAATCATACCTCAAAAGCATGTAGTAAAAGAGTGATGCAGCAAAAAAAGAAAAGAATACCAAAGAAAAACAACCACCAAAATGCAACAAGAAACTGAAATCCAAAGACCGAAACATTAAATTGTATAGTGTGTAAAACATAAAAACTAAATCAAGCAATCGGATTAAGAACAAACGGTCAAGCTGAGACTTACACCGTGGACTTGGTGTACTGCCATAGCTTTTTTTATACGATCTACCCCGATGTGAGTTAGTCGTTTGCCGTTTGCCCATTCTAACACCATAACCAGATTCAGTTGTAAGCTCAAAAGTTGACGATGACAATGCAGACAATCCCACATTAGTGCTAGGAGGAGGAGTGTCATCGTCTTTGACATCCTCGCGACTATCATCAATATCACCATTACTATCACCACCACCATTTCTATCCCGATCACCACCAGTCTCACCATCATCGCTATCCAAACTACTACTAGCACCAACAACACGTCCTTTTCGTGTAGTTGGCCTTCCAGTGGTCAAGGATGGGGATGAGGAACGTGACTTGCGTGATGCTACCACCACCACATTAGTCACATCGACAACATTCAAAATGTTGGGGACGGATTTGTTGATGTTGTTGTTGTTGTTGATGTTGGAGTTGTTAGGTTGGGAAAAGAAATGTGTGTTATTCACTGGACTTAGACTAGATAGAGTGTTGTTGTTATGTTTTAGCGGAATCTCGCTGGCAAGTACTGTGCAATTAATAGTATTGTTACTGTTATTTCTATTTATTGGGAAAACATCACAAATGGGTGCCAACTCACGATCATTAGATTCGTTACCACTATAAAGGATTAAGAAGTTGACCTCTTCTTCTTCATTAAGCGGCGATGGTTGCTCTGGCCGACATGCATACAGACCCGCTTCAGTGATATGTTGTATTTGTACAACAAAACCACGCTTTGGGTCATAGCGACCGGTTGTTTCACTGGAGTACACCTATAAAAATTTATAATTTTTTTTTTTTTTTTTAAATAAATGTCAAATTTATTTGTGGAATGGAACACATAAAACACAACACAAAATGACGGTGTTTTGGTATAAGAGTATAAAAAGAACAACAGAAAAAAGTGATAAGGGGTTTATTTATCTAAAAAAAAACTTTTGACTGAGACCTATTTTCAATTTTTCTTCTTTTTTTTTCAGATGTAATGGACCGTAGGATTTCACACCAATCTATGGGTAAGTCGATAATAGTCTTATGACGTGTTATGTCTACCTAACGATACACTTTCGTTTGAAATTATATTGAAAAGAAATAGTTTTTTTAAAAAATGGCGCCCAACGAAGGGTCGTAGGGGTAACGAGTATTTGTTTGTTGAAAAAGCGAGCATTAAAACGAAAATCATAACTCTGTTATATTGATATTCTAACCTAAAGATTGTGGGAAATAAGAAATAATATCTCTTAGTCCATTGCATGGTTACGGCTTTCTCCAAAAGTAAAAAACTATTCACATTAGAAAGTCAATCGACCAATGAATGTTCGGCCATTTTGACAGTTCATTCCAATTTGAAATATTCTATTTGTTACACTTCGCATTGATATTTAGGCAAAATAAAGTTCAAGTTATCCGAGCTTAAACAATTGATTCGTCGGTGTGTTGATGATATGTGGAACGCATTCTCAATTAGAGCGTTTAGTCACAGATTTAATTTTTTAAAATTTAGCTTTAATTATGAGGTATACCAAAATCAAACTAAGTTCCACCGAGTTCCTTATTCGCAGTTTAGTGAAATGGGTAATCAACTAGAACAACTTTCTGCAAACTATCAAAATTATAACGCAATACACAACTACTTCAGAACACGTTCCACAAAGTAGAGAGCCAATAATTTACCCCATGGAAAATTGTTGTATAACTCGCAGCTGCATGCAACCACTTTTCTGATTCAAATGTCTAAGGGTCGATCTTGTAAGGGAAAAGGCTTTAGTTTTAAACGTAGATCATCACAAAAATGATTTGAATCAAAACTTTCAGCCACTCGGTTTTTGTATGCAAACACGTTTGTTCTGAATTATATTTACAAGTTTCTACTCACAAATTTACAAGTAATAATATTTTGTTGGTATAATTAACTATGTTGATGATTAAATATACAAATGAACAGCAGGAATAACGTCCCGCCGTGCATGTCTCAAACACTACTTTCTTGACTAAATGGGATAGATATTGTTGTGTTGATTATAAAATAATAAATATGCGTATATTCGCTCGCAGTTAATGTATAGGAGTGTTATTATTCATATCAACGTTACTGGATAAACTAAACCTACTATTTAACGAAATGTACATCGTGTAAGTTTCTTTGTGGCCGTGTGATTCACCGCGACAAACCAAGTCAGTTAGATTGACTGCTCCTTTCATCAAGAAGCCAACCTTTGGATCGTAGTGTACGGCATTGTAGGCGATTTCCGGTGTTGATTTTTGCGGTTGCATAGTTTTGAGGGAACTTATTACAATTTCTTCCTAGAGTTGTAAGATTTGTTTTGTTTTGTTTTAATAAAGTTGTGTAGGTATACAAGTGGAAAGTGGAAAACTAAACACCAAACAATGTCATATTGTATATGAGTCATGGTTGCTTACCTGTTGATCGGGTGTAATTAAATTCACCACATGGTTGGGCATTGTTGGCTTGCAGGGGATCACGACATCGTCGTATTGGCTGGCACTTATAACAGGTACGATCATCGGCACCAGAAGAACATCCAAATCTAGAATGGATTTTTTTTTGTAAAGGAGTTAATGAAATTAATAAAAGCTGTAGCGTTACGTTACGTAAATGAAAGCTTGGGTATTTTAAGATTCATAATCAAACTTTTTTTCAACACAATTTATAACCGAAAAGTAATGAACTGTTAGTTATTCTGTAGCGTTAAGTTACGTAAAAGAAAGCGTTGGTATTTTTTAAATTCATAATCAACCCTTTTTTTTTAACAATTCATAACCGAACAGTTATGAACTTTTAGTAATTGTGAATCATCTGTACTGTAAGATAACGTAACGTAATTGATTGATAAAAATTATAACAGAAGACGCTGTTTTTTGTGATGACCGTAACATACCCTTTAGAGTTACAATTTGAATAGTTTTACTTCTAAACTCACCATTTACGAAAACATAAATTTTGGCAGCCTTAAAATTCTCCACTAGCTCATCGTATTCTGTCTCATCGGCCAGTGCACTTTCCTTCACACAATAGTAATATCCCACGTATTCTGAAGTAATATTTTGTAAATAAAGCATACTTCCAAAAGGCGTTTCGGAATTAAGAGTCTTAAACGAAGCATTGTGATGGTTTTCTAATGGCACTGATGGCGCTGCTCGCCATGTTATTGGTTCATTTGCTTCACAACGTATAGTGTAGTTGGATTTGACTTCAAGTGTGATTTCTTGTGAGACTGGTGTTATAAGGGGAGCACCTTTTGTAGCTGCGAAGTTTGCAAAGTAATCGTCTTCGTCGATATTTACTTGCGGCTTTGGCACTGGAAAGAAAAAAGAGAGTATGAATAATTCGCATTTATTGATTCTGTGGTGAGCGAACAACGAGTAGAACATGATTCATTTATCCGGTAATGAGTAAGATTTGAATTGTTTTCGAATAATTAGTGCTTTGATGTTAAACACTTAACTGCCGTAAGTTATTTATTGGTGGCGTAGTAAAAATAAACCATATAATAAATTATTCTTTTAAAAATTAATATTCTTTTCAAGCGATTCCTGGAAATAATAGTGAGGTGCTCAAACCTCAAAGGTAGATCTTCGTTAGTTAAATTTAACTTCAAAAACATGCAAGTGTCTGAAAACTATTGATTGAGAGATGGAAACTAAAATGTAAAAGCTTCGAACAGTTTTGTGCGCTGGGGTTAATTAATAGTATTTTGCTCGCTAAAAAGTCGGATTTTTTTTAATTTCCTATGTTGGCAGCGTATCACCTTACTTCTTTAATTTTCATTGTGCAAAATTGGCATTCTCGATATCAAATAATTTAGGACTTAGTTGATACCAATACCAACTTAACGTTTAGGTTTTCCAGGTGGTTCAAAATCAAATAATGTGGGTGCTGTACGCTGTGAATCTAATTTATACGACTTTTGGTGACCAAGCTTTAATCTAGAGTAGAAGTTGCTAATGGTCTTCACATTATACGAAATATGTACATCAGGAAACTTGACTGGAGTAGGACGACCTTAGGTGGTATTCCGTATTATATATTTTTGCTCTGACACAAGGCAAAAAACTGAAAAGCCTACCCATTCAAATACAAAAACCAAACCAAGGCACGTATTTAAGGCAACACCCTTACGAAGTACATATAACTACTTTTATACAATTTAAAATCGCTTCACGTTTAAGTGAGAACCAATGTTATTTGCATATTCTGAGTTGATTTCATCATTCACACCCTGAGTACACCTTTTGTATGCCATTGACCAAGTCTGTCAACTGTGAAAACAAACATTTCTTTCATGGAAACGAGTGAAGATTTCCCGAAGCATAATCAATTGGTACACCGATAGCCTATGTTCATACTCTGTTTAGCATAATGTAACGTAATTATACGTCACTCCGTCCATTTGCATTTACATTTAGAGAGCCTGAAACGTTTTACATGTATCTAAATGTTTGGTTTAGATCGACCATAGAGACAATTTTTAACTGATGACAGCACATTAAATGTAATAGGTGATGACGGTAACAAGAATCGTTGTAGTTTTTTTCTTTATCAAAGCCTTCAAGCAGTGTTGGGGTTTTTGTTTATTTATTGACTGATCGATCTCCAAGTTGAAACCACTGTTCTTAATAAGTCTTATGAACGAATAAACATAAGCAATAGCCCAAGAGGTGTCATATTTGACAACGCAAGACTAAGTTTCAATAAATGCAGCGTGTGCAATAAACAATAAAGCATCCCTGCAAAAGTGATTGATATACTGAAGCCATATAGTACACAAAGAAAAGAAACAAAGTGGCGTTACAGAAGCAAATAAAGAAAAAAAAACAATTACACAGTGATAACGAATGCCTCATCATTTGTTATTGTTATTAAACTTATTCAGACTTCGTCCCACTAACCGGCCGGCTACCCGACTTGAAACAAACAAGGCAAATCGCATTTTAACACTTCAAAAATTCAAACTAAAACAATGCAATAAAAAGTCGGCATATGGAAAACTTCACAGTTATTTGTTTTTTTTAAAATTTTTTTTTTTAATGCCGCGCCGGATACCCTTTGATGAATATGTTTTCTTCTTCTTTTGGAAAACACGAACAACTTCAACGCCTTTGCCCCAATTTTCGCACCATAAACTCAAGCAAAGGCTGAAACGTTCTTGATAAACAAAGATCATTATTAATTAAACAAACTTGAGTGCATTGCTTGTCAACAAATATGTGAGTAGAGCATCTACAAGTGTAACGCCATATTATGGTGTGGATGTTGATACATTTTTTTTCTACATAATTGCATTTGCCCATCGTTGTCGTTTCGTATATAGAAAGCAATTGAAGCCTTTAGGCGGTGATTGAGGTTCACATTCTGGCTTGAGTCTTTGATGTTTACTTTCGACTTATAGGGTGAGGACTGAGTGTTAAAGATTAAATGAGTCGCGCGGAGCAAAGAAAAGCCGAGAATTTATTTATTATTATTTACAGTTGAGTGAAGACTGATTTTTGTGTTTTTTTTTCTCTTACAGCGCAAAATGCGATAAATTACAAAGCGAGAGGTTATAATTAAGCTACTGTGGGTCATCGGAATCGGACGTTCCTGGGCATGGTTGGATGAAAATAAATGAGGATGAGGAATATTTGATTGTATGCGGCGTTACTTTGTTCAGTTGAACAAAAAGAAGTCTTGTTAAAGATGAATTCGGTAAGCTCTGTTTATATTATCTATATTCTATACATTTACTGTTGGTCAAAAAATGGGATCCGATCAGTTTATTGTGTAGGGAAAAGTAGCCCAAACCCAAAACCTAGAATACGTTGTTAAAAAAAAACAGATGAGGAAAACCAGCTATGGATGGATCCTTTTTTTCAACCATAACTTGTGCAAAGCGGTGAACGCACTTGCAATATTTGTCGTCTAAGAACGGCGCCGGCGAATGGAGCTTTTCAGTGAAATTACTTTTGATGTACTGGCCAGTTTCTTGCGAATGATGATACCCGTGAAAAAATAACCTAACGTTTCTGTAATTCGATATAAGAACTCCAAAGCAATAGACAGACATTGTAAACACTACTCCACTGGTATCTTTTTTATGTGTTTGAAAGGAATTTAATCGTCAAACCATCATTCGTTCTTAATATCTTATTCTTCACCCCTTTCAAGTTTTCTCAAATATCACCATGTATACATTTTTTTAAATTTTCTGCAAACTTATGAATGCAATTTTTGCTAGTTAGTGTTACAATTAGAATTAAGGAATTTCTTCAGAGCTCTCACAGGGAGCGAACATGCTTAAAGTTTTAGGGGATTAACTCCTCAATTTTCAAAACAATTATTGTCCTATCGGAATCTGCTGTCATAGCCTTGAAAGTTATTGTCTATAATTTGCTTCACATCAGCATGCCGTGTCGTGTATCACTTATTTTGGGATGTAAGTTGAAAGCGTTTTGTGGCTGTCTTGCTTTTGTTGAGAAACTTTAATTGGCAATTTGTATACGTTTTTGAATGGATAAAAGAGTTGCAGTAAATAATACACGTTTTTGATATTCTGATCAAATTTTCGAATGCATTCCCGATAAATATAGAACCAAATGCAGCAGTGGCGTAGGAATGAGCTGCTATTTAAAGATTGAGGGTGTAGGAGATGCTCAATAATACGAGCCACTGCGATGTCTTTCCGTCCTATACTTAAGCAATCTGACCAAGCTCCTCAAAGAATAACTTTGGTACCTGTTTACGCATTCTTCACCTCGTTTGGATCATTCATAAAATGTAACATTTTTTAAGTCATGACTTATGACTTTTCAGATACAACTACAACGATTTCTAAATCTCGTGGATTTCTCAATTTATTTTTCAACATCGTCTAGAAATAGCAAAATAAAAAAAAAACTCTGCTCCAAGCTTTAGTTTTAAACACAGGTATTCGTCTACGCACTCTTCTACTTTAACGAATAAAATTGCAATAATTTTTATAGTCAAACTAATCACCAAGATTGTAGACAAGTAGTCCAAATAGATATGGTTACAGAATATCAACAACAATTGAATTTATAGAAAACTCTTTTCATAATTTTTTTAACCATTATATTAATAGCAGGGATCATTTCACAAAGAAAAAAAACTTGCTCTGGAAGAAACAGCTACCATTATACTAAACCATACCAATTGTAAAGCATACAGTTGCTTTGTTGTGAGAACAAAGTGAAGTCATTTGTTTGGAACACAAATAAAATCCCAAAAGGTTAAGATACTTAATTTTTTCCTATATACAATGTTCGTTGGTTAAAGGGCCACTCGAAAAGATTTAGATACAATGAATTTCTAATGAGGGTCTCGTCATAAAAATTTAACGTTAATTAACAAAATTAAGGTGCAGACTTTACACAAACAAGTCTGCCAGAGTTGTTTAGGCAAATTTAAACTGCAACGCAGTAGCATTCCTGCGGATGCGCTCTTTTTTCCGATTTTTTGTTCATTCCTCCTCCTCCAAATACCAAATCAAAACACAAAAGTCAAAGGTGGTTTGCTCTTTGAGAAGACCAAAAAAAGCACATATCGTAGTAGAATGGAAGGATAAAGGAAGGAAAAAGCCATCGTGAAAAATGTCCATCTAATCGAATTACAATTCAAGTTGAAAAGACACTAACATCTATTTCCGCTTTCGTTTGGTAATTTAAGAATCTTGACTCTAGAGTATTTTGAGTAGAGTAGAAATTTGCACACTGTATACCAAAAAATAACATAAAGTATGTTGGTATGAGTGAAAGTGTGTTTCCTTCAAAAATTTCTTATCCTGAGTTCGAAAAAAGGTCCTCAGAGAACACGAAAAATACTCTGACCAAAGAAAACATCGTACAAATGTCTAACCTTCGATTCTGTTTTTCAAAGAGTGTTAAGAAAGGTTCTCCAAGACGAAAGGAACTTTAAACGAAACCATTTTATATTTATACAAAACGGCACCAAAGTTTTTACCAGAGCGTAGACTAAATAGGCTTGAGAGTCAACTGCTAAAATTAACTATCTGCACTTTGTACCGAAATATATTCAAGTCTTTCACTAAAATTCTTTCTAAAGGCAGCTGATTGCGTGGGACTTCTTTTGGGATATCTTCTACGACATCTTCATCCACTGCTGCGATATTATTACTCGGTAATCGGCCAAACCTGCGGGAGCATCACTTGCTGTCCAATACCCTTCTAAGCGAGAGCTTAAACCTCTTAGTTTTTGTCCGGTCGATGCCGGATGAAAGAGAGATCATAAACAAAAAATCACACCAACACTATCACCAACATCCGCAATCTTTAGGAGTATAGGGAGTCATGTCCAGTTGCCCTGCAAATGTTGATCTCACAAATTTAAAAATTGGACTCTTGCTACCACTTGCATTTTTCGAAAATGTAATGACTTTTGCAACGGCGTTGGTAATATTAAGTCTCCAAAAGAATTTTCTCAGTACAAAGACTAGAATGTATGAAGTCAGCCAGCGTCATGTTAAAATTTCAGAGTTGTTTTGATGAAATCCAATTTAGTTTGAAAGTTTGAATTGACATATCAACTTGCACCAGAAGTTGATCTTGCCTGTTTTGCCTTAGGTTTCGACAGATAAAATTTTGCCTCAAAGACACATATGTATACACTTGTTTCAAAAACTAACTAAATACATAATAATAAACGATAAGGTTCTTACTCTTATTTCTGTGTAAATAGAAGATTTTCTTTTAAGACTTAACCAATAAATATGCAATTAACCTAAATGGACTATACAGAGTGAAAAGAGGAAGGTTCTTTAAAATGTTTCAATCGAAATAAAGTTTTCAAAAACTAAAAAAAACGCAAAAATAACTTACAAGCACTGGTATTGGTCATAAAATGGGCT
The DNA here is from genome assembly GCA_949752695.1 of Melanostoma scalare. Classification (NCBI taxonomy): domain Eukaryota; kingdom Metazoa; phylum Arthropoda; class Insecta; order Diptera; family Syrphidae; genus Melanostoma; species Melanostoma scalare. The sequence goes on along the minus strand of OX456986.1, from coordinate 6,810,568 downwards.
ATCCATAGCACGGTTCCGCATACAAACAGAATCCCAGAGCGACTGCCTTGTAGTCCCATTGTTTGATTAAAAGCAAACACTTTTAACACCGAATGGTTATATTTTTTAATTTTTGCTGACCACTTTTCCACTTAGCACATCAAATGAGAAGGGCTAAGCTTTTCTTACAAAGATTCTCTACTTAAACTCAAAATAAATTATTTTCATTTTGTTTTCACAATTAATGAATCTTCTTAGCCATTAATTTTTTAATTAATTTTTTTCTTTTATCACTTCACTGTGTGTTTATTCAAAGGCGCTTGAACTGTAATCGCAACACAAAACCTCTTTAAAGAGTTTTAAACTTCCCGCCACGAGCACTTAAAATCAACTACTGCTACTGTTACATTCGAATCCAATCTCCAGCTCAGGGCTTCTTGTGCTGCCGCGCCGTCGTTGTCGTTTTATCAGTTGTTGAATGATTGCACCAGTGTTGGCTGTTGGCTTCTGAAATAAACAAAAAATAATTCTCATTATTGAATATACTTGTTTTTTTTTTTTTGGTAGAAAAGATAAGAAAAAAAAAGAAAAGAAAAATATTATAAATCTGGCAAGTTTACTATTGGAGACCAAAATATCTTAACCGCAAAGTTTCAATTGACCTTGTTTGCTTATATATTGATGATGGCAAGTGCAAGTGTTTCTTGGAACATAATTATGTGGGAAAGCAGTGAAAGAAATTTGCAGAAATTTTATGATAAGCCCAGTTTCGCGACGACCAAGTGATAAAGAAATCTTTAACGAGACAAAAATCCTGAAAGTGTGGGTTATCTTCTGAGTCAGGCAGTTAAGTTTAGAGGAAAAAAAGATTCTAAGAAACGAAAATGTGGGAAGCACTTTATAGTTTTATGCAAATGTTTAAAATTCCTGTTTTAATTTATATGCACAAAAAAGCCCTTCACTCACTCGATCGGTTCCTATTACTTATCAAAACGCAAGTAGTACTTAACCTGGACATAACAAAATAGATTCTCAAGATAAAAGTAAATGAGTTCATTTTTCAGGTCCACTATTTCAAATCCATGCAGACTGAAATCACTTTTTTATGAAACCAAAACAGTTTTCTAAAGCGTTTATTTAAAAAACTCTTCGTTAGAAATAAACACAACATGTTTATATCGTTCCATTTCCTTTCATCCAAAGTATCTTAACTTTTCATAAAAGAATAAAGAACAAAATGCTAAAACATCCTTGGAAATCTTTTCTCCACATGTCATAAACACTCACAGCAGGCAATAAACAAAAATATTGTTTTCACCATTAATTTTTTTTTTCGTTAAAACGTTGAGAGAATTTCTGAAATTTCGATTTCATTTTGCAATAAACAGATCTCCAAATTAATTTAGCAACATACATAAACACGTATCCAAGAAAAATAAAGTAAAAGAAGATATATACTAGAAATTGGATGGAGAGTACTTTTATATTCTCTCAGTTTAGGTTCACAGAAGCTAATACGATCAATTTGGCATCAAATACAAATGAAATTATTCAAAATTAATCCAATAAAATTACGTTACATTAATGCTGGAACTACTTAAGTAGTCTAACACACAATACACCATTTCGAAAATAAACAAAACATTAATACTTGAGTCAAACGGTTCTAATAAATCGTTTGTATAAATTGGACCACCGACAGCCTGACATTTACGAGAATAAACAAACAAACGAACATAAACAGCCACTATACACTGTACAGAGTGTACAACAAACGGAGAGGTAATTGCAAAAGATACTCGTATAGTACTTTTTCCACGTCAATTGAGGGTGCTATAAAAAAATGGTGTCTAGATAGTTTTCTTGGGTGGAAAAGTTTTTCTAATAATAATCATAATAAAGGAAAGAACACACAGGGAAACCTACTTCTCGTGATAAACCATTGTAATTGAACTTGAACCAGTGGTGTTGGTCCTTTCTTATTCATGAACTTCATTTGAACCAATTTAAAGTTGAAATTAATCTTTTCAACTTGAGTGAACTGCAGATTGGAAAAGATATTGTGCAGTTTTCAGCAATTGCAGTAATTTCTGTTCCTCTTTGCGATTCGGCTCAAGATTGATGATGGACCTGGCCTATAACGATTGGTCTTGGTCTTGAGAGTTTTTTGTAGGCCAAACCAATGTGTCTATAATTTAAATTTTCGTAATGAACAACACAAAAAAGTACAACACGAAGGCACCAGCTTGAAGCGCAAAACACAATGAAAGGCCGACATTAATGAGAATTATGTGCCTGGGTTTATGTGGTAGGAATATGGTTTTTAAGAAAGTTGTTTTGTTTTTATTACCAAATAGCTTTTTGTTTAATTTTTATTACCGAATACTTTCCCGAGGAGTTGCGACAAAGATTAATGAGAAGGTTTTTATACTGAAATGAAAGATTTGCGGAATGCTAAATGAGTTTGTTGGTTTTTTATTTTTAATTTTATTTAGTCGTTGGAAAAAAAATTGTGGATTAATTTCGGTGGAAAGCGTTGTGATAATTTGCTTACCTAATCATGACAAGAAAATAATTCTGGCTTATGTTTGGCAGTTGAAATTATCTAGGGACTGTGAAGAAGTAGAGGACGAAGGAATACTTTAAATTATTTTGTATGTGATACAAATAAAGGAATTACATTGGAAATGTTTGCTTCTTTGTCGTCATCGCAGGAAAATCCCAAGGGAAGGCTTTTCTAATGCTTGAAGTTGGCGTGAACCGAAAATGTTTTTCTGTAGAAATGCGGGCTGTATAGGTTTGAAGTGACTGAGGAGGCGGTATGTATTGATTCGGGAATTTTGTCTCTTCCCATATCTTGAGTGTTAACGTCACCAGAGACATAGTTTTTTTCCTCAAACAGCGAGCAATACGTCACTCAATCCACTCGCTTATATATGCGTATACATCACAGTTCCAGGCATGTTGATGATGTTGATGATGAAATAAGTTGAAGGTTGAATGGGGGATGCAGTCACAAGTGGCAGCACCTCACTCGGATCTCAAGGATCCATTGTGCTCCAATGATGATGAAATAAGTCGGCATCAAATGAGCAAATTCAAATCAAGAATTGAAATTCCCTTCACAGAATCGTCGCATTTCTCAGAATCGATGCATTCAAACGTTCCATATTCCCCAATACAAAAAGTGCTAAAAAACAACTCAATGCGAATGCATAGCTGGATAAAAGTTGCATCAACTCTTTTTGATGAAAAGCATAAACTTTGTATAGGAACTGAATATTCCCACCAGTCGACGGGTGCCCTCTTGCACTTTTAATTAAAAGTTTCTATAAAATTTAATTTTTCCATCAATCTATCTCCAATGAACTCAATCTAAAAAAGTGTGAACTAATTGTAAACATAAAAACAAAATGCTACCCTAGCACTGTCATCGATACATTTTTCATTTATCCATCCTTTCCTATGTTTACCAACCGGTCAGAGGTTACAAATAGAGATTCCCGCACAATGAACGACTTTTTAATTGGCCAGACGACTGGCAACCCAACCATCCTCAGAAAATTAATAAACAAAATTAAAACGACAACGACGACGACAGTATCAACGGAAGGCATTATCATCGTTTTGAAAAAAACAATTCATAATTCTGAGAGTGTCTCCACAGAACTGAAAAGCTTATCGAGTAGTGGGTTGCTTTTGATTCGTAAAAGGGTTGAAAATGATAAACACTTATAGCTACCTCAGCTCCATACAACCAGTTTGATCTGTAAATTAAAAATGGACACAAAAAAAGTACAGCAAACGAAAGTAACTTTGCTTTCGCTACAGTCAATCTCTATCAAAAAATAAAATTTGGACAAGTGAAATATTTTCACGACATGGGGCAAACTGAGATCAGCATTTGATTAGCACTTTCAAATCGTTTCGATCTCAAAAGCTATAAATCTCACCATTTTTCAGACACATCTCGGTTTGCAATTAGCTCAGCGAAATTCCACAGCAATTACGTCCGTCGTGTTTTTTTTTTCCTCTTTTAAGAATTTCAAACATTGTTGTCTCTGTTTGTGTGACGGAATGGGAGTGGGAGGCATATCGCTGATCTACATTTGAAGCACGTACCTAACCGGAAGATGTGTGGAAGTCTCATTGTAAGTGAGTGCTTTCACAATTTCCGTTGCAGCACCAGTAACTGTTGCTTTCAGTTGCAAAGATATGATTTTAATGCGCTGTGAATAGCAAGTTCATTGAATGGATATGCTGCTTTTAGATTTGTGGCTTTTGAAGAGCAATATTTTTTTTGTACGCACTTGAGAATTTATCTTAAGAACTTTGGCATGCAGTATGGGCGCAGCAGTGCGGAATGAGAATCTAGAATGAAATGAGTATTTATTGTGTGACCTACAAACTACAATGACTATGGCATTGTTTGGAACTGCTTAATTACTTCCAAAACACTTTTTGTACACATCCATTGATATAATAATTGATATAGCAATTTTATTTATATAAAAAAAAAGTTCGTACTTCTGCGTGAAATGATTGTGACTGTTTATTGCTTTTTGTTGTTTGTATTTTTTTCGGTAGGAACTGATGAAGTTCTTACTTTGAAAATTTTTGAAATGAATATGTTCTATACAAACAAACCCAAAAAGTTGAATTGAGAACGTATTGCCGTCTGTTTGGGCATTTTGTTTTTAATAGTTTCGCAAACCAATCTTTTCCAAAAACAGCATAGAAACTCAGATTTAAAACAGACAAACAAATTGAGCCGCCATCAGGCCCGGATTTTCCATGCAGGCACAGTAGGCAGTTGCCTCGGGCGGCAAGAATTGAAGAGCGGGAAATTTTGAGATAAAATTTGATAACATGTTATATTCGTGGGAATTGAATTTCCCGCCTATTTCGTTAGCACGCGTACCAACATTTTTATCGGAAAATGCTCGAATCAAAAAAGAATCGATTTGAACAAGTCTCGATATTTGTCTAATATCGAATAGTTTCTGTATCGATAATCATCTTATTCTCTCCAAAGTATTGTGATAAACATAACCTTCTCTGTCGTTATTACTAAAAATTGGTGAACGATCATTAACGTCATTGTTTATGTCAAACGTACGTGTGACAAGTTTCAACGGCATCCATTTCAAGTTTGTTATCTTTACAAGTGTTTTTCTAACATGCGAATTTCTACAAAATGATGAAAAATTCTACGAAAACTTTTATGGTCAATTCAATATGCAATGTTATCGATTATGAAGACCGAAAATAGAAAGTTTAAATTGCGTGAGAATAGTGTTGAGGGGAGCTGCAAAATTAAATATAAGAAAGGCGCATTGTTAACAATTTATTGTTCATCGCTCAAAAAACACCCTATAAAAAGTGAGGTTATGTAACACGTAAACAACGTTCGACTTCAGCTGTTGAATAGATATTGATCTTAACGTTTTCAATATTTTGAAAAATATCAGTTTATCATTTATTGAAAGACTTTCCGAACCAAACTTATTCCACCATTGTAAAAGTTTCGTAGGGCGAGGGGCGGCAAGTTTTCGCAACTGCCTAGGGGTGACAAATTTCTAGATCCGGGCCTGGCCGCTATTCCAGGCTCGTATAGATCATCGTTGTTTGATGCAAAAGCATTCTGAAAAGTGTAATTTTTACACTGGTGGTGTCCAAGGATAAATAAATCAACTATCTACTTTTCAATTAACTGTGCCAGAGAAAGTAAGTGTGACCCATCAGCAGTGTATTTAAAAATAAAAATAACTTCGACACACAGAATGCTAACTTCCTGGAAGTAAGAAAAATAAATGAAAGCCAATTTCCTTCGAGGAAATATGAAGAGCTAGTGGAATTCACTAGCTCTTCATATTTCATCGTTGTCCTCTTCAACTTTAGCGCACATATTTTTGCAAATAAATCCTTCTTTCTGGATCTTCTCCCACGTCCATTTCAACATTTTGGAGCTGACTCATAGCTGGTTTCGACACTGTTGAAAATATATCCAAATATATGTAATATAAAATCTTCTTGTGGCATTTATCGCCCCAACGCACAACTGCATCTGAAGGATACATCAATCAGTTGAGTTCAAAAGAAATTCTATATGCTTTCACTTTTCTTTTCAGAAGCAAAAAAGTATCCAAACATTAGTTTGACGTCATTAGCATTAAAAGCTCTCACTTCCAGCTAATTGACATTTTAGAGAAGTTTCCCGTATAATCCTTGTGTAGGTAGGACCGCTCCTCGGCAAAATTTTACATAAACATGCGTTAAGCATGTCAGGTTAAAAAAAGGGTTTGCCCTTTATGTGGTGTCATCCTCCATCGTAAACAAAAAAAATTAAAGAGTCTCTGCAGTGTCATTAGTACCTGTGGAACAACTCGACAAAGAACTCCGGTGTCAAGTGCCATAGCGTGTCACTTGACTTGGCGAAATTCAATTCACCAGAATAGGACACCATAGTATGCTAAAAAAAATAAAAATAGGATTTTTTTTGCAAGTCCTGGCGTTAAGTTTAATTAAAAGGACAGCAAAGCGTTGGCTGTATCTTGAATAATGTTGCTAGTTCGCCATTTGTTGGGTGTGGAAGTTAAACATTTTATTTGAAAAGAACGCTGTTGAGGATAGTTAAATGAAATTACAAATACCAAGAACTTTGTTACACTGTTGGACTGTTGCACATTCACCCAGCTCTCTTGAGACAGATCTCATGGTCATAAATTTATCACCGCAAAAGATTCCGACAACACCAACAAGCAACAAGTATTATAATTTGTCTCAGAGACCTGGGACAGTTTATCTCGTGTTATCCACAAGACGGATGATAAATGATTGTAATTTTTTTTAATTTGTCTTATCTAAACGACATCGATGTGATGGTCAAATGTGTTGCAGTTAATGGCTTCGAAGGAGTTAATTGATTGATAGTTTGTAGGAATGCATGAGTAATGTTTAAAATTAATAGAAGTAGGTACACAAGGTTGATTTGAGTTGATTATATTCAGACGGCCGAACAAATTGTTTAAAATTGTTTCGTATAATTCAACTTAAAATCGAAGAAAGTACTATTTGGCAACACTTCGATCATTCTGACATCGCTTTCGGGTGGTGAAAGGCTTATGTTATGTCCCTTTCCATAGGTTTCACTCGGGGAAGCACTCATTTTAAAAACCAATGGAACACCCCCCACTTTTCCTATTCAGTTTAACGTAATTGCCTTTGTGTGAGTGAAACACCTATGGCTCTTAAAAAATATCCCTGCAAGAAAATTTTCTTTTTGACATTTGAGTAACATGTGTTAGTGCTCCTTGAGTCGATTCTCACTTCAAATCGAGAATCATGAGAAGCGATCTTTTTGCACCAATGGAATGGTTTGAGGATGCTCCTGGACGCTCCTGGGCGGTTTTCTTAGTCCAATGGAAAGCGACATTAGTCTAGTGTTTCCATGCAACTCTCAAAATGGCTCGATTGAGGTCTATTAACGCAACCTAACATGGCCCACGATACGTGGATGCGTATAGACACTTCCCTCAATATCAGATAAATCCATGAGAATTAAAAAAAAAAAACATCCAGGCGCAGCACGACGGAGACAAAACACATAAACATCTTAAAAATCGGTGAACTCTACCAAGCTTGAACTCCGCACAGTTCATTTTGGCTATGAATTGCTATTGTTTTCTAAACTGGACATACCTTCCACCAATTGCGCCAACAAAACACGCTTTTAAAATATACCCAATGAGCATTAAGATGTATTAATTACCATAAATCATATTATTTAACTGACATCTTAGTAGATCACAATTTTTTTTTCAAAGTCCAATTCGTGTTTTCATAAAAATATATTTTCCACTTATCAGCATGAAGGCCATCAATAATATTGTTTATAGTATAAAATGTAAAAATAAAAGAGGTACATATATGTATGTATGTTCAGCTGGCTGATTGAAGAGAAGTGACTCAACCGGTTCTGTCTTCTGTGTTCGTCGTCGTCGTGAATCGTGATACATAGCAAGCTAACGTCGCAGACAAAAGCGCACTCAATAAACAAGAAATTCACAACTAAAATCAAAAACTCTTCAACGACAATCGGGAAATCGAAACTATCTTTGGTTTCCAGTCGAGTAGAGATTCTACTTCATACTTTCCGCAACTGCAGACCGCACCCACACATAAAGGCAACGTGTGTTTGGTGAGTTAAAATAATTTAGTATCCAAGGCGACCGTTGAAACAAAACAAAGTGAAATATACTTTGGTTATTCAAGGCAGGGATGTTATATTCAATAATTATCTCCAAATGAAAAAAATATTTTTATGGCAGAAGGCGTTCTAAAACTTTAAAAGAAGAGTATTCAAAATTTATAACGGGATGGGATATTTTATCAACCACACCTTTTCTATATTCTTATTTTTATATGAACACATAAACTCTGCTCAGAAAAATATGTCAGTAAAGTCCTCATAGGAAAGTTTTTTCAAAGTAAACTGCGCCTGTATTTTCAGTATGCAGAGCGGTTTCTTTTAAAATTATGGGCTATTCTGACACTGTCAGCTGTTTTCCGCTCGAAATATTGACAGGATATCAGAAGCATACCGCCGCGGATCGAATAAGAATACATGTGTTTAAATCTAGTTGTCAGTTGTGGCCGCTGAAATCGAACGCGTGGCGCAGTCATTGGGCCATAGCGTTAACGGCTGTGTTGCCCAAACGGTGCGTTTTTTTTTTAGAAGTTTTTGGACTGATGTTCAATAGTCTGGAAACAATTCAAGCAGTTAAGGCCAATATCATCTAAGTAAACAATGGACTACAGCCTGGCAAAGAACAAGGTCTAGGAAAGTTGGACACAATGTGCTACTGCGAAGTCAGCCGAATCAGTTGGGTTCCATAAGATACCAAATGCCACAATATATGGTAATAATTTAAGTTTGTTAGTTTTATTGAATTTTTGAATAGAAACTTCTATTTGGCCCAACCTTTAGTCAAAGTTACAAGCCAATTCCTTATTCTCCGAAACCTCAACCAGAAACTTCGACAATGATGGACGAAGTTTCCAGACTTGTTCGTCACCCGGTAGACTTTATTGTAATACGCTCTACTTTTTATGGCCTAAAACTCCCTGACACTGACATATGATGATGTACTTACAAAGTTCAGAATTTCAGCTTTGAATTTTCCTTTCTTTAAACACTTTTTAGTAAAATTTGCTCGTCTTTTTTTTAATTTGTCCAGAATACAACATTAAAACTAATGCCATCCCTGCAACAACTGCAACTGATTCCCGTTTTTTCCCAAAGTAAAACGACAGGTTTGCATTTGTATCTAAAAATTCATTACCGACTTATGGTAAAGGCCAACCGGTTCACTTTGAATATGCCTACTGAAGCTGTCTCGCCTGAAAAGGCATTGTAAATTCAAAATAAATCACATCAATGCAACGGTGTGTATAGGTACGATGCGACGCGACGTTAACGTTATTATTTCGACCGGTTACCGCTAGATAACAACCAGTTGTGCAACATCAAACCTCAAACCCCCCACAATGATTTAACGACTTATGATGGTTTAAATATTTTCTTTTTTTTTCAACTAAAAACGACTCGCATGTACGAGTACAGCTTTCGGTGGATTTGCAAATTCAGACCGGACGTTGGATGCCAATAATATACAAATACACATCTGGGCAGCCTATTCAAGGGAAAGTTGATCCGCTTGAGTTTTCATTTTTTCGATGGAAATGAGTGTGAATCTCGAAAAACACTTCGGAAGTCGTATATGTGGACTGAGGAGTGAGGACGTACAATGAGGGTTGAGGAGGTGTTTTTTTTTTATTTTTTTTACTCATGAACGAAACTGTTCCAGAAACCTAGTGAGTGTGTGTTGTGGTCACATTTAAAGAAATGACGTCAGCACCAAAGTATGGATGGAGTATGTTATGTTATGGTCGCTCGCTTCGTTATTTTTGTGGAAAGTTGAGAAAATCTGTTCTTGTGGCCATAAAAAAAAGCGAATGAATAGACAAGCCATTTTGTTACAAAAGGCCTTAGCAGGCCATTAGGTTTTATGTTCAATAAAATCGGTTTCAATTATAGAAGGATATTGACCAGAAAACTGTTTAATCGTTCTTTTTATATTTTCGCGTGTTAAAACATTTTGTTTACGGTTCAAGTCAAGCGTTTGTTTGAGATGTAATTTTTGTTACATTAGCAACAAAAAGGTTGTTTCGCTAGGTAACTTTCTAGAAATGTCATTGGGTTATCCTTATCCATGTATCCGAGTGATTTAACTTGAGAGGGTGGAAAAGCGTTCTTTTATTTTCGTCGGTTTACTCATGTCAAAGTTAAGACTGATGACTGATGATGACTAACCACACAGTACCTACATACTTATGATCAAATGGGAGATACGAAATGCCCTAAAAACGTTAACAGTCATCAAATACTCCATATTAAGGTTAAGTAAATGTTTGCAAAGGTTTTATTACCCCACACAGAGGCTAATTGAGTGTCAATTTATAGGAACCAAGTGAGATTATCATTTTTGCAGATAAACCATTCAAGGTGTTGGCTTTTGTAAACACCCTAATCGGTAGCATAACATTTTTTTCCCAATTTGCGAGTTGAGAATGCAATTTGACATTGAGAATGGATGGTATGGAGCAAAAGCTCTTGTTTGGAAATGCTTTTAGGGGTTTTGATGGCTTGAAAATTCATATCAAGGACAATTATAACAATTGCATGAAATAGAATTGCAACTTAGCAGTGAATGTGTATAAACTATCCGTTGGCGCACTTCACTTGAAAATCACGAAGTGGATCAGAGCAAACTTGTGTCATGTAATCCTAGTTAATAACGGCTGTTTTTTTAGAGGTTTATAACTTTAAATTGACAATACTTTTTTAACTGGCGGCCATTTTGTCAGCTATCATGTGATTTATGTTTAGTTTGGTTTGGCATTTCAACATGATTAGACTAAAGCCTGAACAACGCTTCTAAATTGTGGAAATTTATTTTGAAAATCATAGTTCTGTTCGAAATATGTAAGTATCGCGCAGCGCGCACTACGTTCATTTTACGGTCAACATAATCGTCCATCAGAGCAATTAATTCGATTAACTATTGAACGTTTTCGCACCACGTCATTGATAATACGCATCCACAGAGACGTCGTAGAGTGCGTACAGAAGAAGTCATTGCTGCTGTAGAGCGTAGCGTAGCGGTCATATGCCAGAAATCATATTTAAATTAAAGTGCCAGAAGATTGTCTTCCGAATAAAGTAAATTTCATCTTTGTTTTATTCCATTTCAAAGTTCTATACCTCTAAAAAAACACCCTTTACATTGGGTCCTTTTTAATAAAAATGCAAAACTAACACAAATAATTGCACTGGGCGGTGATGGCAGGTGCCATCATTCAAAATGGTGGTCAATAAAAATGGTGGCCATTTAAAGCATAAGTATTAAATGGCGGCTATTCAAAATGGCTGATGATAGACTATATTTGAAATCAATAACCTAAGCATAAAGCTATCTTTTTTCCAAAGTTTTGAATTCTACCACCATAATCTTCCTCTTCCCCCTTCACGGGTCCACTCTGCTTCACAGAAACCACAAAAGATGTTATATGTGTTAAAACAAATTGATACTTTTTGCAAATGAGCCTACAGTGTCAACATTTCTCGGTATGAGCCGATCAATCGACACAAACGAATACGGATACGATGCTGCTTTTTTAGTAAGAAAACAAATAAACATATGTCTGCCATTACCACAGCATCTTGGCATACCCCAAGAAGATGTATGCGGCGCAAACAGACCTAGCCAATAAAAAGCTAACATCAAACCATTAACACAATCTATCACAAAGCATTGGCAAAGATTCCATAACCAAATGAATCCATTTAAAAACACGGTCGTTTAAACAACCATGCCATTCAAGGCCACATATGCTCGTATCTCAATGATAACAACCAAATGTTCTGCCAGCTAAATTGTGTCAACAATACACATTTCCAAACCAACTGCTTGTTTAACGGCTGCCTTAAGTAAATTGTGTTCACTCAAAAAACTGTATACAATACAAATATAATACTCTATAAATTATGCACTACTTTCTTTATTGATAATTAAGACTCTTTCACACAGACGTCGAACAAGCGGGCGCCAAGATCCAAATAAATTTAAGGTCTATTACACAAAGATCTAGTAAAATCTTCAAATAATGTTAAAGGGTGCCTGTGTGATTGACTGACCAATCGGAAACTAACCGGCTCTCTTAACCACTGATGATATAATTGTAAACATACGAGAACACAAATCAAGGCCTTTATCTTATCACTCAAAAATATGATATGGCAACGAAGTATGAGTTTCCAGTGTTGCTGCCTTATGAAGGAGAGTTTCACAATAATCTTGGATTGGAACTATGACGTATCACGTACATATGTGCGTCTTGATCTATGGATGGTGGGGTATAGATATAGTTTAGCATTGAGTTTATTTTCTGTAGAAATATTCGTCATCGAATACATTTGGAAAAATACTAAGCACACAAATGGAACTTTGTTTATGTAAATAAATTTTGTAAGTGAACTGAGTGTCATTAGTTGTTTCGGGAAAAACCTGAGCCATAGTCAGTTCTTTCGAGTTGGTGCTTTTTGATTTAAATTTGTTTAGAACACAGCAATGCGATGTGCCGATAGAATTTATAGTGGGTAAACATTATCGGCTTCAGAGCTTCTACTGATGAGACGATTTATTGCGTCAAACTACGTACCTCCAACCACGAAATCACATTACGCATCTATCAAATGTATCGATATTTGCTTTGCACAAATTAACAGTTGTAAATCCGTGTGTCTTTCTTTAATGCACAATCGTAAATAGGTAGGCGCATGTACCTACACAAATTACGTATGCAAAACATCATGCAAATAAATTGCAAAAGCATTTCCTCCTCTTCGACCGCCGACGGATGGCGGCAGGAGCAATATGCGTTTTGAACGTAAATGTACGCACTGCCAGGCTTGGTAATGAATGAAATTATTTTTATCACATCCGATTCCAGTGCACACTACAAGAATGACGCATTTTTATTTGTGGAATCTCGTATTTGGTTTAGTATAACGGAATATTGAACTGATATAAAATGTAAAAAAAAGAATTACAAAGCAGAATGAATGTCTTCGAGCTTACACAAAACTCATGTGTTTGTGTGTGGAGTAACCTACCGGGGTAATATTTTGCATGACATGTGGGGAGCATGTGATTACATAAATATTTAAAAAGTGATGGACATGTGACACACTCAAAAAAAAAAGCTTTAACTGCAAGCAGTATGCTATAAGGAACTCTTATGGTAAACGAATATCGCTTATTTTAAACAGTTATCGCTTGCCGTAAACGAATAGCTTTTATTGTTAACGCTTTATCGTCTTACCTGAAATTCATGAAAATATCGCTTACAATTATTACTAAAACCCATAGGCACAAGCGTCCACCGATGATTATAAGAGAATAATCTATTACCCGATAACTACATTACCATTTGTTACAAAACCAAATATCAACAATCTCAACCGAGAAAACTGATTGCTAACAATGCAAAAAACACTTGTCTTCATAGATAAAATCATTCACTGCAAACATCCTTCAGAAATTTGTGATTAAATCTTAAACCATTTACTGTAAGCGGTATAACCCATCATGTGTATAGATTTGGCTCTTAATGATAAGGGTTACAATGTACTTGATAGCAAACGCTCAAAGCGATTCTCAGAAGATATAAGTGTTTGCTACAAAAGGTAAAATCCCTTATTTTAAAAGGAAATACAAATCAGTGCGAAAGACTCTTTGTAATTCACGATTAACTCTTATAGCATTAACCACAAACTACATAATCGATGGTGGTTCAAGATTTAGGAATTTCAGGTAAGGGTGGAAGATATTTCGCTTCAAGAGGCCAAAGCGTCTCTCACAAGTGAAAAGTCGTTAGCCACAAAAGATAAAAACGATTATTGTTAAAGAAAAAACAAATCATTCGCATTGATATGCATAATTTGAGACAAACTTTTAAACCTCTTACCACAAGCTACAAAATCGATGGTGGTTCAATATTTGGAAATTTCAGGTAAGCGTGGAAGATATTTTGCTTCAAGAGGCCAAAGCGTCTCTCACAAGTGAAAAGTCGTTAGCCACAAAAGATAAAAACGATTATTGTTAAAGAAAAAAGAAATCAAGGCCATTGATATGCATAATTTGAGACTAACTTTTAAACCTCTTACCACAAGCTACAAAATCGATGGTGGTTCAATATTTGGAAATTTCAGGTAAGCGTGGAAGATATTTGGCCTCAAGAGGCCAAAGCGTCTCTCACAAGTGAAAAGTCGTTAGCCATAAAAGATAAAAACGATTATTGTTAAAGAAAAAAGAAATCAAGGCCATTGATATACATAATTTGAGACTAACTTTTAAACCTCTTACCACAAGCTACAAAATCGATGGTGGTTCAATAGTTGGAAATTTCAGGTAAGCGTGGAAGATATTTTGCTTCAAGAGGCCAAAGCGTCTCTCACAAGTGAAAAGTCGTTAGCCACAAAAGACAAAAACGATTATTGTTAAAGAAAAAAGAAATCAAGGCCATTGATATGCATAATTTGAGACTAACTTTTAAACCTCTTACCACAAGCTACAAAATCGATGGTGGTTCAATATTTGGAAATTTCAAGTAAGCGTGGAAGATATTTTGCTTCAAGAGGCCAAAGCGTCTCTCACAAGTGAAAAGTCGTTAGCCACAAAAGATAAAAACGATTATTGTTAAAGAAAAAAGAAATCAAGGCCATTGATATGCATAATTTGAGACAAACTTTTAAACCTCTTACCACAAGCTACAAAATCGATGGTGGTTCAATATTTGGAAATTTCAGGTAAGCGTGGAAGATATTTTGCTTCAAGAGGCCAAAGCGTCTCTCACAAGTGAAAAGTCGTTAGCCACAAAAGATATAAACGATTATTGTTAAAGAAAAAAGAAATCAAGGCCATTGATATGCATAATTTGAGACAAACTTTTAAACCTCTTACCACAAGCTACAAAATCGATGGTGGTTCAATATTTGGAAATTTCAGGTAAGCGTGGAAGATATTTGGCCTCAAGAGGCCAAAGCGTCTCTCACAAGTGAAAAGTCGTTAGCCATAAAAGATAAAAACGATTATTGTTAAAGAAAAAAGAAATCAAGGCCATTGATATACATAATTTGAGACTAACTTTTAAACCTCTTACCACAAGCTACAAAATCGATGGTGGTTCAATAGTTGGAAATTTCAGGTAAGCGTGGAAGATATTTTGCTTCAAGAGGCCAAAGCGTCTCTCACAAGTGAAAAGTCGTTAGCCACAAAAGATAAAAACGATTATTGTTAAAGAAAAAAGAAATCAAGGCCATTGATATGCATAATTTGAGACAAACTTTTAAACCTCTTACCACAAGCTACAAAATCGATGGTGGTTCAATATTTGGAAATTTCAGGTAAGCGTGGAAGATATTTCGCTTCAAGAGGCCAAAGCGTCTCTCACAAGTGAAAAGTCGTTAGCCACAAAAGATAAAAACGATTATTGTTAAAGAAAAAAGAAATCAAGGCCATTGATATGCATAATTTGAGACTAACTTTTAAACCTCTTACCACAAGCTACAAAATCGATGGTGGTTCAATAGTTGGAAATTTCAGGTAAGCGTGGAAGATATTTTGCTTCAAGAGGCCAAAGCGTCTCTCACAAGTGAAAAGTCGTTAGCCACAAAAGACAAAAACGATTATTGTTAAAGAAAAAAGAAATCAAGGCCATTGATATGCATAATTTGAGACTAACTTTTAAACCTCTTACCACAAGCTACAAAATCGATGGTGGTTCAATATTTGGAAATTTCAGGTAAGCGTGGAAGATATTTTGCTTCAAGAGGCCAAAGCGTCTCTCACAAGTGAAAAGTCGTTAGCCACAAAAGATAAAAACGATTATTGTTAAAGAAAAAAGAAATCAAGGCCATTGATATGCATAATTTGAGACTAACTTTTAAACCTCTTACCACAAGCTACAAAATCGATGGTGGTTCAATAGTTGGAAATTTCAGGTAAGCGTGGAAGATATTTTGCTTCAAGAGGCCAAAGCGTCTCTCACAAGTGAAAAGTCGTTAGCCACAAAAGATAAAAACGATTATTGTTAAAGAAAAAAGAAATCAAGGCCATTGATATGCATAATTTGAGACTAACTTTTAAACCTCTTACCACAAGCTACAAAATCGATGGTGGTTCAATATTTGGAAATTTCAGGTAAGCGTGGAAGATATTTTGCTTCAAGAGGCCAAAGCGTCTCTCACAAGTGAAAAGTCGTTAGCCACAAAAGATATAAACGATTATTGTTAAAGAAAAAAGAAATCAAGGCCATTGATATGCATAATTTGAGACAAACTTTTAAACCTCTTACCACAAGCTACAAAATCGATGGTGGTTCAATATTTGGAAATTTCAGGTAAGCGTGGAAGATATTTCGCTTCAAGAGGCCAAAGCGTCTCTCACAAGTGAAAAGTCGTTAGCCACAAAAGATAAAAACGATTATTGTTAAAGAAAAAAGAAATCAAGGCCATTGATATGCATAATTTGAGACTAACTTTTAAACCTCTTACCACAAGCTACAAAATCGATGGTGGTTCAATATTTGGAAATTTCAGGTAAGCGTGGAAGATATTTTGCTTCAAGAGGCCAAAGCGTCTCTCACAAGTGAAAAGTCGTTAGCCACAAAAGATAAAAACGATTATTGTTAAAGAAAAAAGAAATCAAGGCCATTGATATGCATAATTTGAGACTAACTTTTAAACCTCTTACCACAAGCTACAAAATCGATGGTGGTTCAATATTTGGAAATTTCAGGTAAGCGTGGAAGATATTTTGCTTCAAGAGGCCAAAGCGTCTCTCACAAGTGAAAAGTCGTTAGCTACAAAAGATAAAAACGATTATTGTTAAAGAAAAAAGAAATCAAGGCCATTGATATACATAATTTGAGACTAACTTTTAAACCTCTTACCACAAGCTACAAAATCGATGGTGGTTCAATATTTGGAAATTTCAAGTAAGCGTGGAAGATATTTTGCTTCAAGAGGCCAAAGCGTCTCTCACAAGTGAAAAGTCGTTAGCCACAAAAGATAAAAACGATTATTGTTAAAGAAAAAAGAAATCAAGGCCATTGATATGCATAATTTGAGACTAACTTTTAAACCTCTTACCACAAGCTACAAAATCGATGGTGGTTCAATATTTGGAAATTTCAGGTAAGCGTGGAAGATATTTGGCCTCAAGAGGCCAAAGCGTCTCTCACAAGTGAAAAGTCGTTAGCCATAAAAGATAAAAACGATTATTGTTAAAGAAAAAAGAAATCAAGGCCATTGATATACATAATTTGAGACTAACTTTTAAACCTCTTACCACAAGCTACAAAATCGATGGTGGTTCAATAGTTGGAAATTTCAGGTAAGCGTGGAAGATATTTCGCTTCAAGAGGCCAAAGCGTCTCTCACAAGTGAAAAGTCGTTAGCCACAAAAGATATAAACGATTATTGTTAAAGAAAAAAGAAATCAAGGCCATTGATATGCATAATTTGAGACAAACTTTTAAACCTCTTACCACAAGCTACAAAATCGATGGTGGTTCAATATTTGGAAATTTCAAGTAAGCGTGGAAGATATTTTGCTTCAAGAGGCCAAAGCGTCTCTCACAAGTGAAAAGTCGTTAGCCACAAAAGATATAAACGATTATTGTTAAAGAAAAAAGAAATCAAGGCCATTGATATGCATAATTTGAGACAAACTTTTAAACCTCTTACCACAAGCTACAAAATCGATGGTGGTTCAATATTTGGAAATTTCAGGTAAGCGTGGAAGATATTTCGCTTCAAGAGGCCAAAGCGTCTCTCACAAGTGAAAAGTCGTTAGCCACAAAAGATAAAAACGATTATTGTTAAAGAAAAAAGAAATCAAGGCCATTGATATGCATAATTTGAGACTAACTTTTAAACCTCTTACCACAAGCTACAAAATCGATGGTGGTTCAATAGTTGGAAATTTCAGGTAAGCGTGGAAGATATTTTGCTTCAAGAGGCCAAAGCGTCTCTCACAAGTGAAAAGTCGTTAGCCACAAAAGACAAAAACGATTATTGTTAAAGAAAAAAGAAATCAAGGCCATTGATATGCATAATTTGAGACTAACTTTTAAACCTCTTACCACAAGCTACAAAATCGATGGTGGTTCAATATTTGGAAATTTCAGGTAAGCGTGGAAGATATTTCGCTTCAAGAGGCCAAAGCGTCTCTCACAAGTGAAAAGTCGTTAGCCACAAAAGATAAAAACGATTATTGTTAAAGAAAAAATGGGCACGACTGGGTCGCACGAACTTGCGATCGTTTGCTAAGTAAAATACCAAAATCTTAAGACTGAGCAAAAGGTTTTAGTATTCGTTCTTAATATATTTGGTTTTACAGGGTTGCCAACTACACATTAATTGTGAAAATTGAATTAAATCACGAAAAGTATTGAAAAAAATTAAATTAAATATTCCAAAAGTTTCAAGCGAAAATCTAAAAACGTCATTTTTTTGCAATTGCTTATACATATAAACCCTTAAAATTTAATCAAAATCGTTAGAGCCATTTTTTAAAAAACTGGTTTTTTATTTTTAATTTTTTTTTAAAATTAGGTTTTCAAAATTCAAGTACACAAGTTTTAAGATCTTGCTAAAAGATGTATTGACAAAAAATTTGAAATAAATCAAATATATTGTTTGGAAAATATTCGGAAAAACAAATTTTTTTTTAAAAAATTAATGAAAATTCGAAAAAACTAAATTTTTCAAATGTAGATATGCAATCTTTCTCAAACAACTTAGGACTTCTTAAATATTAAATTTCGTCAAAATCGTGTTAGCCATTACCGAGAAAGTCGGTTTTGAAAAAAACGGTACTATGGGGGGTACCGTCTTTAGGCTTTCTCCAAAAAAATTTTTTACATCATTAGAACAGTTATTAGAAAATAATACCTCACGTAAAATTTTATTAAAATCGTTAGAGCCGTTTTCGAGAAAAATAGGTATTGTCATATCGGTTGTATGGCAGGTACCGTTATTTCAAGACCTAGAGACCCAATTCCAAAAACCCCTCTGTAGGCTATTCCAGAGACCATAACTGCAAATTTTGAAGAAAATCGGTCAAGCGGTTAAGGCTGTAGATCCATATACGGACAGACAGACAGACAGACAGACAGACAGACAGACAGACAGACACACAGACAGACAGACAGAATTGTAGGACCCACTTTTTTCGTATTCTCTATCATCGTAATGTCATATTTAGTTGTTATCTCAAATTTTTTTTTCTGCACGATTGCAAGACTTGCCTTATAGTACCTATAATCGCAAGTAAAAAGAAATCAAGGCCATTGATATGCATAATTTGAGACTAACTTTTAAACCTCTTACCACAAGCTACAAAATCGATGGTGGTTCAATATTTGGAAATTTCAGGTAAGCGTGGAAGATATTTCGCTTCAAGAGGCCAAAGCGTCTCTCACAAGTGAAAAGTCGTTAGCCACAAAAGATAAAAACGATTATTGTTAAAGAAAAAAGAAATCAAGGCCATTGATATGCATAATTTGAGACTAACTTTTAAACCTCTTACCACAAGCTACAAAATCGATGGTGGTTCAATATTTGGAAATTTCAGGTAAGCGTGGAAGATATTTGGCCTCAAGAGGCCAAAGCGTCTCTCACAAGTGAAAAGTCGTTAGCCATAAAAGATAAAAACGATTATTGTTAAAGAAAAAAGAAATCAAGGCCATTGATATGCATAATTTGAGACTAACTTTTAAACCTCTTACCACAAGCTACAAAATCGATGGTGGTTCAATATTTGGAAATTTCAGGTAAGCGTGGAAGATATTTGGCCTCAAGAGGCCAAAGCGTCTCTCACAAGTGAAAAGTCGTTAGCCATAAAAGATAAAAACGATTATTGTTAAAGAAAAAAGAAATCAAGGCCATTGATATACATAATTTGAGACTAACTTTTAAACCTCTTACCACAAGCTACAAAATCGATGGTGGTTCAATATTTGGAAATTTCAGGTAAGCGTGGAAGATATTTTGCTTCAAGAGGCCAAAGCGTCTCTCACAAGTGAAAAGTCGTTAGCCACAAAAGATAAAAACGATTATTGTTAAAGAAAAAAGAAATCAAGGCCATTGATATACATAATTTGAGACTAACTTTTAAACCTCTTACCACAAGCTACAAAATCGATGGTGGTTCAATATTTGGAAATTTCAGGTAAGCGTGGAAGATATTTCGCTTCAAGAGGCCAAAGCGTCTCTCACAAGTGAAAAGTCGTTAGCCACAAAAGATAAAAACGATTATTGTTAAAGAAAAAATGGGCACGACTGGGTCGCACGAACTTGCGATCGTTTGCTAAGTAAAATACCAAAATCTTAAGACTGAGCAAAAGGTTTTAGTATTCGTTCTTAATATATTTGGTTTTACAGGGTTGCCAACTACACATTAATTGTGAAAATTGAATTAAATCACGAAAAGTATTGAAAAAAATTAAATTAAATATTCCAAAAGTTTCAAGCGAAAATCTAAAAACGTCATTTTTTTGCAATTGCTTATACATATAAACCCTTAAAATTTAATCAAAATCGTTAGAGCCATTTTTTAAAAAACTGGTTTTTTATTTTTAATTTTTTTTTAAAATTAGGTTTTCAAAATTCAAGTACACAAGTTTTAAGATCTTGCTAAAAGATGTATTGACAAAAAATTTGAAATAAATCAAATATATTGTTTGGAAAATATTCGGAAAAACAAATTTTTTTTTAAAAAATTAATGAAAATTCGAAAAAACTAAATTTTTCAAATGTAGATATGCAATCTTTCTCAAACAACTTAGGACTTCTTAAATATTAAATTTCGTCAAAATCGTGTTAGCCATTACCGAGAAAGTCGGTTTTGAAAAAAACGGTACTATGGGGGGTACCGTCTTTAGGCTTTCTCCAAAAAAATTTTTTACATCATTAGAACAGTTATTAGAAAATAATACCTCACGTAAAATTTTATTAAAATCGTTAGAGCCGTTTTCGAGAAAAATAGGTATTGTCATATCGGTTGTATGGCAGGTACCGTTATTTCAAGACCTAGAGACCCAATTCCAAAAACCCCTCTGTAGGCTATTCCAGAGACCATAACTGCAAATTTTGAAGAAAATCGGTCAAGCGGTTAAGGCTGTAGATCCATATACGGACAGACAGACAGACAGACAGACAGACAGACAGACAGACAGACACACAGACAGACAGACAGAATTGTAGGACCCACTTTTTTCGTATTCTCTATCATCGTAATGTCATATTTAGTTGTTATCTCAAATTTTTTTTTCTGCACGATTGCAAGACTTGCCTTATAGTACCTATAATCGCAAGTAAAAAGAAATCAAGGCCATTGATATGCATAATTTGAGACTAACTTTTAAACCTCTTACCACAAGCTACAAAATCGATGGTGGTTCAATATTTGGAAATTTCAGGTAAGCGTGGAAGATATTTCGCTTCAAGAGGCCAAAGCGTCTCTCACAAGTGAAAAGTCGTTAGCCACAAAAGATAAAAACGATTATTGTTAAAGAAAAAAGAAATCAAGGCCATTGATATGCATAATTTGAGACTAACTTTTAAACCTCTTACCACAAGCTACAAAATCGATGGTGGTTCAATATTTGGAAATTTCAGGTAAGCGTGGAAGATATTTGGCCTCAAGAGGCCAAAGCGTCTCTCACAAGTGAAAAGTCGTTAGCCATAAAAGATAAAAACGATTATTGTTAAAGAAAAAAGAAATCAAGGCCATTGATATGCATAATTTGAGACTAACTTTTAAACCTCTTACCACAAGCTACAAAATCGATGGTGGTTCAATATTTGGAAATTTCAGGTAAGCGTGGAAGATATTTGGCCTCAAGAGGCCAAAGCGTCTCTCACAAGTGAAAAGTCGTTAGCCATAAAAGATAAAAACGATTATTGTTAAAGAAAAAAGAAATCAAGGCCATTGATATACATAATTTGAGACTAACTTTTAAACCTCTTACCACAAGCTACAAAATCGATGGTGGTTCAATATTTGGAAATTTCAGGTAAGCGTGGAAGATATTTTGCTTCAAGAGGCCAAAGCGTCTCTCACAAGTGAAAAGTCGTTAGCCACAAAAGATAAAAACGATTATTGTTAAAGAAAAAAGAAATCAAGGCCATTGATATACATAATTTGAGACTAACTTTTAAACCTCTTACCACAAGCTACAAAATCGATGGTGGTTCAATATTTGGAAATTTCAGGTAAGCGTGGAAGATATTTCGCTTCAAGAGGCCAAAGCGTCTCTCACAAGTGAAAAGTCGTTAGCCACAAAAGATAAAAACGATTATTGTTAAAGAAAAAATGGGCACGACTGGGTCGCACGAACTTGCGATCGTTTGCTAAGTAAAATACCAAAATCTTAAGACTGAGCAAAAGGTTTTAGTATTCGTTCTTAATATATTTGGTTTTACAGGGTTGCCAACTACACATTAATTGTGAAAATTGAATTAAATCACGAAAAGTATTGAAAAAAATTAAATTAAATATTCCAAAAGTTTCAAGCGAAAATCTAAAAACGTCATTTTTTTGCAATTGCTTATACATATAAACCCTTAAAATTTAATCAAAATCGTTAGAGCCATTTTTTAAAAAACTGGTTTTTTATTTTTAATTTTTTTTTAAAATTAGGTTTTCAAAATTCAAGTACACAAGTTTTAAGATCTTGCTAAAAGATGTATTGACAAAAAATTTGAAATAAATCAAATATATTGTTTGGAAAATATTCGGAAAAACAAATTTTTTTTTAAAAAATTAATGAAAATTCGAAAAAACTAAATTTTTCAAATGTAGATATGCAATCTTTCTCAAACAACTTAGGACTTCTTAAATATTAAATTTCGTCAAAATCGTGTTAGCCATTACCGAGAAAGTCGGTTTTGAAAAAAACGGTACTATGGGGGGTACCGTCTTTAGGCTTTCTCCAAAAAAATTTTTTACATCATTAGAACAGTTATTAGAAAATAATACCTCACGTAAAATTTTATTAAAATCGTTAGAGCCGTTTTCGAGAAAAATAGGTATTGTCATATCGGTTGTATGGCAGGTACCGTTATTTCAAGACCTAGAGACCCAATTCCAAAAACCCCTCTGTAGGCTATTCCAGAGACCATAACTGCAAATTTTGAAGAAAATCGGTCAAGCGGTTAAGGCTGTAGATCCATATACGGACAGACAGACAGACAGACAGACAGACAGACAGACAGACAGACACACAGACAGACAGACAGAATTGTAGGACCCACTTTTTTCGTATTCTCTATCATCGTAATGTCATATTTAGTTGTTATCTCAAATTTTTTTTTCTGCACGATTGCAAGACTTGCCTTATAGTACCTATAATCGCAAGTAAAAAGAAATCAAGGCCATTGATATGCATAATTTGAGACTAACTTTTAAACCTCTTACCACAAGCTACAAAATCGATGGTGGTTCAATATTTGGAAATTTCAGGTAAGCGTGGAAGATATTTTGCTTCAAGAGGCCAAAGCGTCTCTCACAAGTGAAAAGTCGTTAGCCACAAAAGATAAAAACGATTATTGTTAAAGAAAAAAGAAATCAAGGCCATTGATATGCATAATTTGAGACTAACTTTTAAACCTCTTACCACAAGCTACAAAATCGATGGTGGTTCAATATTTGGAAATTTCAGGTAAGCGTGGAAGATATTTTGCTTCAAGAGGCCAAAGCGTCTCTCACAAGTGAAAAGTCGTTAGCCACAAAAGATAAAAACGATTATTGTTGAAGAAAAAAGAAATCAAGGCCATTGATATGCATAATTTGAGACTAACTTTTAAACCTCTTACCACAAGCTACAAAATCGATGGTGGTTCAATATTTGGAAATTTCAGGTAAGCGTGGAAGATATTTCGCCTCAAGAGGCCAAAGCGTCTCTCACAAGTGAAAAGTCGTTAGCCACAAAAGATAAAAACGATTATTGTTAAAGAAAAAAGAAATCAAGGCCATTGATATGCATAATTCGAGACTAACTTTAAAACCCCTTATCACAAACTATTTAATCGATTATTATTCTAGAATTAGTATTTTCAGGGAAGCGTGAAAAGTATTTTGCGTCAAGAGGCCAAAGCGTCTCTCACAAGTGAAAAGTCGTTAGCCACAAAAGATAAAAACGATTATTGTTAAAGAAAAAACAAATCATTCGCATTGATATGCATAATTCGAGACTAACTTTAAAACCCCTTATCACAAACTATTTAATCGATTATTATTCTAGAATTAGTATTTTCAGAGAAGCGTGAAAAGTATTTTGCGTCAAGAGACCAAAGCGTCTGTCATAAGCGAAAAGTCGTTAGCTGCAAACGATTATAACGATTGTTTTTAAAGAAAAAAGAAATCATTTGTATTGATATAATGTAATTCACAAATAGCACTCAAAGCACTTGTCACAAACTATATAATCGATTATCTTTCTAGATTTAGGAATTTAAGGCAAGCGTGAAAGATATTTCGCTTCAAGAGGCCAAAGCGTCTCTGACAAGTGAAAAGTCGTTAGCCACAAAAGATAAAAACGATTATTGTTAAAGAAAAAAGAAATCAAGGCCATTGATATGCATAATTCGAGACTAACTTTAAAACCCCTTATCACAAACTATTTAATCGATTATTATTCTAGAATTAGTATTTTCAGGGAAGCGTGAAAAGTATTTTGCGTCAAGAGGCCAAAGCGTCTCTCACAAGTGAAAAGTCGATAGCCACAAAAACAAACAAATCATTCGCATTGATATGCATAATTCGAGACTAACTTTAAAACCCCTTATCACAAACTATTTAATCGATTATTATTCTAGAATTAGTATTTTCAGAGAAGCGTGAAAAGTATTTTGCGTCAAGAGACCAAAGCGTCTGTCATAAGCGAAAAGTCGTTAGCTGCAAACGATTATAACGATTGTTTTTAAAGAAAAAAGAAATCATTTGTATTGATATAATGTAATTCACAAATAGCACTCAAAGCACTTGTCACAAACTATATAATCGATTATCTTTCTAGATTTAGGAATTTAAGGCAAGCGTGAAAGATATTTCGCTTCAAGAGGCCAAAGCGTCTCTCACAACTGAAAAGTCGTTAGCCACAAAAGATAAAAACGATTATTGTTAAAGAAAAAAGAAATCAAGGCCATTGATATGCATAATTTGAGACTAACTTTAAAACCCCTTATCACAAACTATTTAATCGATTATTATTCTAGAATTAGTATTTTCAGGGAAGCGTGAAAAGTATTTTGCGTCAAGAGACCAAAGCGTCTGTCATAAGCGAAAAGTCGTTAGCTGCAAACGATTATAACGATTGTTTTTAAAGAAAAAAGAAATCATTTGTATTGATATAATGTAATTCACAAATAGCACTCAAACCACTTGTCACAAACTATATAAAAAAAAATAAACAAAAACAAAGAAAATTAACAACAAACTATCAACAATATTAATTGTCTGTCCAATTCATGGATGTGATAGCAGACATAAACGAAGAACGGCACTTGTTAATCCATTTTAGTTTTTTAGTTTTTTTTTATTATTAAAGTTCATCATTTGTTTGTGGGGTGGTGGAGGAGTTAGGAGATTTGTATTGCTGCTGTTGCTCCACCTCGAATAAATAATTGGCATAGGATTCCGCTTGTCGGCAGCGACTTTGCTCCATATAGGGTTTGATGTTGCGATAGGCTAGCACAATGCAAGTAGTGCCTATAATTGCCTTGGCTAAAATCCCAGGCGTTGAGTGACTATATTCTTTTAGAAACTTGATGAAACTCATCACCTCCAAGAGTAGCTGTTGCAATGGTGTTCCTTCGTTGTTCCAATTGCCGACGCAATTCCAAGTCATTGGCAAACTGCATGTTTGACATATTGTTCGAGTTAACTGTGGCATTCGATGATGAGGAAGAAGTCGATCGACGGCGTCTGAGCATATTGCTACGATTGCCAGAATTCGAACCCCTACCATGACGTTGGTTATGGTTCTGCGTTTGATGATGGTAATTACTATGACGTTGCTGATGTTGATTCTTCGGCCCAGCCAATGTAGAATCATATCCACCGCGAGAAGTGTTATTATTATTGGTGCTGTTGTTGCAATTGTTGAGTATCGAATTGTGCATGTGCAACATTTTCTGCAGTCCCATGTTTTGCTCCTCAAGTTTCTTCTTCAACATGGCATTGTGAAGTATGTAGTTTGCATGTGATTGAAGTTCTTCCTGGGTGTATGTACGCTGGTTATTCCCACCGATATTATTTGCTTGGAAGCCTCCAGGGGGAAGTCCTGATGCATTAGTGTTTCTCGTCACATTATTGACATGAATTGTGTTTGGTCCTTCAGCACTAAAAACCTTTAAAGTTATTCATATATCAAAATTTCTAAAATTTTACGTACTTACTTCGATATTTCGTAGATCTCAGAACTCTTTCCATCGAGCAAACGCAGTTCCCATATACCAGGATTCGCTTTTAATTAATAGTAGCCCAAGTTGGCCATCACAATAGTATCCACCACGGTAGGATGATCGTTTTTTTAAGAGTTATTTGCAGGCCTCTCGGTGGTGCACCCGTCATTGAATCAAAGCAGTGGCCTTCCAATAGTAGGTATTCCAATTCAAACTCGCTGTGTACTGAACCTTCAATTTTAACCAAATTTATGTTATCAAGATCGTAGACCGAACGCACAACTTCAACCAACCAATTTTCTCGGGACCTATGCAGGCAATTTAACTTTAAAAGAAAATCTCCAAACACCTCAAAACTGACAAATGCACGACACAAATGACTGTTTGGCAGGAAAAAGAAAAAAAAATGGTTTGACTTTCATGAAACAGTATGGGAATGATGTCAATACCGACCAATGCGTGTGACAGAGAAAGAAAACAGTCGCTTTATTCGCACGAAGTTTCAACGTGTTGATTGACGAAGTTCACATTGGTCGATTTGTTGAAGCTTCGTGCGAATAAATGCGATTGTTTTTTCACACAAAAGAAAAAGATTCTGCTTCCAAACGGCAATACCATTAACCACAAACGATAAAAGTAATCATGAGAAAAGACATTATATCTTTTGTGGTAAGAGTGAATGTATTTCATTTCAAGTGGTACAAACTATTATGCTAAGCAGATATAGCTTGCTACAAGAGATTATAGCAATTATATTTGGAAAAAAAATGCGGATGGGTTGAATATTTTTCTAGAACTAATAAATACTTAAAAAACATTTGTTTCATACGCTTTTATTAATTACTAGCTCCAATAACAATTTTCCCTTGGAAAACCAATAAAATGTCCTAGTTTTTTATCAAGAACTTTCTATTTTCCCTTCGAAAACCCACTTTGAAATTTTCCTGTTTTCCATTTGCAAACCAATGCAGCTGCAATAATATGCAATTTTCCCTTTGAAAACCAATGAGTTTTCCGAGATTTTCATCAAGAACTTTCTATTTTCCATTCGAAAACTCATATTGAAATTTTCCAGTTTTCCATTTGAAAACCAATGCACCTGCAATAATTTAAAAAAATTTTCCCTAAGAACCATCTACAGACTAACACGAGCAAAATAAAGAAAAAAATTGCCAAATCCGTCCAGCCGTTTATGAGTTATTCGATCATACACGAACAGGATTTCATTTTTATATACATAATATAAAGATATAGATATAGATTATCCCTCTTAATCACTTGCTTAAATCACGGACTACTATTCGGCGAAAAACAAGTCTGAAACAATACAATTTCATGTTCAATAACAGTGTGTGCTAGCCTTAAAGCATTATTTATATTCCTTTTCCAACAGTTCCGTAGTAGAATAAACCGAACTATTCACACAAAAGACAAAGATTCTGCTTCCAAACGGCAATACCATTAACCACAAACGATAAAAGTAATCATGAGAAAAGACATTATATCTTTTGTGGTAAGAGTGAATGTATTTCATTTTAAGTGGTACAAACTATTATGCTAAGCAGATATAGCTTGCTACAAGAGATTATAGCAATTATATTTGGAAAAAAAATGCGGATGGGTTGAATATTTTTCTAGAACTAATAAATACTTAAAAAACATTTGTTTCATACGCTTTTATTAATTACTAGCTCCAATAACAATTTTCCCTTGGAAAACCAATAAAATGTCCTAGTTTTTTATCAAGAACTTTCTATTTTCCCTTCGAAAACCCACTTTGAAATTTTCCTGTTTTCCATTTGCAAACCAATGCAGCTGCAATAATATGCAATTTTCCCTTTGAAAACCAATGAGTTTTCCGAGATTTTCATCAAGAACTTTCTATTTTCCATTCGAAAACTCATATTGAAATTTTCCAGTTTTCCATTTGAAAACCAATGCACCTGCAATAATTTAAAAAAATTTTCCCTAAGAACCATCTACAGACTAACACGAGCAAAATAAAGAAAAAATTTGCCAAATCCGTCCAGCCGTTTATGAGTTATTCGATCGTACACGAACAGGATTTCATTTTTATATACATAATATAAAGATATAGATATAGATTATCCCTCTTAATCACTTGCTTAAATCACGGACTACTATTCTGCGAAAAACAACTCTGAAACAATACAATTTCATGTTCAATAACAGTGTGTGCTAGCCTTAAAGCATTATTTATATTCCTTTTCCAACAGTTCCGTAGTAGAATAAACCGAACTATTCACACAAAAGACAAAGATTCTGCTTCCAAACGGCAATACCATTAACCACAAACGATAAAAGTAATCATGAGAAAAGACATTATATCTTTTGTGGTAAGAGTGAATGTATTTCATTTTAAGTGGTACAAACTATTATGCTAAGCAGATATAGCTTGCTACAAGAGATTATAGCAATTATATTTGGAAAAAAAATGCGGATGGGTTGAATATTTTTCTAGAACTAATAAATACTTAAAAAACATTTGTTTCATACGCTTTTATTAATTACTAGCTCCAATAACAATTTTCCCTTGGAAAACCAATAAAATGTCCTAGTTTTTTATCAAGAACTTTCTATTTTCCCTTCGAAAACCCACTTTGAAATTTTCCTGTTTTCCATTTGCAAACCAATGCAGCTGCAATAATATGCAATTTTCCCTTTGAAAACCAATGAGTTTTCCGAGATTTTCATCAAGAACTTTCTATTTTCCATTCGAAAACTCATATTGAAATTTTCCAGTTTTCCATTTGAAAACCAATGCACCTGCAATAATTTAAAAAAATTTTCCCTAAGAACCATCTACAGACTAACACGAGCAAAATAAAGAAAAAATTTGCCAAATCCGTCCAGCCGTTTATGAGTTATTCGATCGTACACGAACAGGATTTCATTTTTATATACATAATATAAAGATATAGATATAGATTATCCCTCTTAATCACTTGCTTAAATCACGGACTACTATTCTGCGAAAAACAACTCTGAAACAATACAATTTCATGTTCAATAACAGTGTGTGCTAGCCTTAAAGCATTATTTATATTCCTTTTCCAACAGTTCCGTAGTAGAATAAACCGAACTATTCACACAAAAGACAAAGATTCTGCTTCCAAACGGCAATACCATTAACCACAAACGATAAAAGTAATCATGAGAAAAGACATTATATCTTTTGTGGTAAGAGTGAATGTATTTCATTTTAAGTGGTACAAACTATTATGCTAAGCAGATATAGCTTGCTACAAGAGATTATAGCAATTATATTTGGAAAAAAAATGCGGATGGGTTGAATATTTTTCTAGAACTAATAAATACTTAAAAAACATTTGTTTCATACGCTTTTATTAATTACTAGCTCCAATAACAATTTTCCCTTGGAAAACCAATAAAATGTCCTAGTTTTTTATCAAGAACTTTCTATTTTCCCTTCGAAAACCCACTTTGAAATTTTCCTGTTTTCCATTTGCAAACCAATGCAGCTGCAATAATATGCAATTTTCCCTTTGAAAACCAATGAGTTTTCCGAGATTTTCATCAAGAACTTTCTATTTTCCATTCGAAAACTCATATTGAAATTTTCCAGTTTTCCATTTGAAAACCAATGCACCTGCAATAATTTAAAAAAATTTTCCCTAAGAACCATCTACAGACTAACACGAGCAAAATAAAGAAAAAATTTGCCAAATCCGTCCAGCCGTTTATGAGTTATTCGATCATACACGAACAGGATTTCATTTTTATATACATAATATAAAGATATAGATATAGATTATCCCTCTTAATCACTTGCTTAAATCACGGATTACTATTCGGCGAAAAACAAGTCTGAAACAATACAATTTCATGTTCAATAACAGTGTGTGCTAGCCTTAAAGCATTATTTATATTCCTTTTCCAACAGTTCCGTAGTAGAATAAACCGAACTATTCACACAAAAGACAAAGATTCTGCTTCCAAACGGCAATACCATTAACCACAAACGATAAAAGTAATCATGAGAAAAGACATTATGTCTTTTGTGGTAAGAGTGAATGTATTTCACTTCAAGTGGTACAAACTATTATGCTAAGCAGATATAGCTTGCTACAAGAGATTATAGCAATTATATTTGGAAAAAAATGCGGATGGGTTGAATATTTTTCTAGAACTAATAAATACCTCAAAAAACATTTGTTTCATACGCTTTTATTAATTACTAGCTCCAATAACAATTTTCCCTTGGAAAACCAATAAAATGTCCGAGTTTTTTATCAAGAACTTTCTATTTTCCCTTCGAAAACTCACTTTGAAATTTTCCTGTTTCCATTTGCAAACCAATGCAGCTGCAATAATATGCAATTTTCCCTTTGAAAACCAATGAGTTTTTTGAGATTTTTATCAAGAACTTTCAATTTTCCATTCGAAAACCCATTTTGAAATTTTCCAGTTTTCCATTTGAAAACCAATGCACCTGCAATAATTTCAAAAAAAATTTCCCTCATAAATCTCTTCTATAAATAATTTCTCCCTCTATCACTTGTCTTAAATCACGAATTACTATTTGTCGAAAAACAAGTCTGAAACGATACAATTTCATGTTCAATAACAATGTGTGCCAGCCTTAATGCACATTGTAGTGTAATCACCTTAAGGAATCAAATATCTCAGTTCACGTCGTTCCACCTTAAGGAATCAAATGTCTCAGTTCACGTCGTTCCACTTTGGCGCGTCTGCAGCTACAAAAGATGATGTCATGCCTCATGCCATTGATAATTCAATTTTGAAAGGTGAAACGTGAAAGGTTTTGTGTCGCGCTTTTTTCATTGTCGGTGTAAAATCCAAAATTAATAAGATTAAAAAAAAATTTTAAATTGAAAACTAAAATAATAAATTTAAAAGTAATAAAAATTGAAAGAGAACGAAAAACAAACGGAAAGTAATTAAAAGAAAAAATCTAAAGCCAAATCGGCAAGCCAATACCCATCTGTGAGTATCTACCATTTTGATTTTCATTAAATAAATATATTTTTCGTGTTTTGTAGCTTAGTTTGTTCATATTTTACATTATTTCTATTATTTCATCTAAATCATATTTCGTGAGTGTATATTTTGGGAGGATACAGTGTCCAGACCCGATTAAAATCAATTTTTTTGGAATTTGTGTAGGTATATTGAAATTCAACCATTTTGGTTTTCAATGAATGCATACTTTTTGCGTTTTTTGTTGGTTAGTTTTTTCATATTTGCACATGCACATTATATTTCGTGGGTTTATAATTTAGGAGATACAGCCCATTTGAAATTCCAAATAATAAAAACAAAATCTATGAATTCGTCGTGTAGGGGTCAGTTTTGAGGGCATAGGTTAGGCTAGGTTGCCAATTAGTTTAAATTAGCCAATTTTAAGTTGAAAGCTAAAATAATAAATTTAAAAGTACTAAAAATTGCAAGAGAACGAAAAACAAACGGAAAGTTAATTAAAAAAGAAAAAATCTAAAGCCAAATCGGCAAAGCCAATACCCATCTGTGAGTATCTACCATTTTGATTTTCATTAAATAAATATATTTTTCGTGTTTTGTAGCTTAGTTTGTTCATATTTTACATTATTTCTATTATTTCATCTAAATCATATTTCGTGAGTGTATATTTTGGGAGGATACAGTGTCCAGACCCGATTAAAATCAATTTTTTTGGAATTTGTGTAGGTATATTGAAATTCAACCATTTTGGTTTTCAATGAATGCATACTTTTTGCGTTTTTTGTTGGTTAGTTTTTTCATATTTGCACATGCACATGCACATTATATTTCGTGGGCTTATAATTTAGGAGATACAGTTCATTTGAAATTCCAAATAATAAAAACAAAATCTATGAATTCGTCGTGTAGGGGTCAGTTTTGAGGGCATAGGTTAGGCTAGGTTGCCACAGCCACTATCTAGATACTATCAAAGAAGGGAGGAACTTTTAAAACAAACGGAAAGTGAATATATTAAAAAAGAAAAAATCTAAAGTCAAGATCGGCAAAGCCAATACCCTATGTGAGAATTTACCATTTTGATTTTCATTAACATTTCGTGTTTTGTAGCTTAGTTTGTTCATATTTTACATTATTTTTATTATTTCACACAAATCATATTTCGTGAGGGTATAATTTGGGAGGATACAGTGTCCAGACCTGAATAAAATCAATTTTTTTAGAATTTGTGTAGGTATATTGAAATTCAAACATTTTGGTTTTCAATGAATGCATACTTTTTGCGTTTTTTGTTGGTTAGTTTTTTCATATTTGCACATGCACATGCACATTATATTTCGTTGGCTTATAATTTAGGAGATACAGTCCATTTGAAATTCCAAATAATAAAAACAAAATCTATGAATTCGTCGTGTAGGGGTCAGTTTTGAGGGCATAGGTTAGGCTAGGTTGCCACAGCCACTATCTAGATACTATCAAAGAAGGGAGGAACTTTTAAAACAAACGGAAAGTGAATATATTAAAAAAGAAAAAATCTAAAGTCAAGATCGGCAAAGCCAATACCCTATGTGAGAATTTACCATTTTGATTTTCATTAACATTTCGTGTTTTGTAGCTTAGTTTGTTCATATTTTACATTATTTTTATTATTTCACACAAATCATATTTCGTGAGGGTATAATTTGGGAGGATACAGTGTCCAGACCTGAATAAAATCAATTTTTTTAGAATTTGTGTAGGTATATTGAAATTCAAACATTTTGGTTTTCAATGAATGCATACTTTTTGCGTTTTTTGTTGGTTAGTTTTTTCATATTTGCACATGCACATGCACATTATATTTCGTTGGCTTATAATTTAGGAGATACAGTCCATTTGAAATTCCAAATAATAAAAACAAAATCTATGAATTCGTCGTGTAGGGGTCAGTTTTGAGGGCATAGGTTAGGCTAGGTTGCCACAGCCACTATCTAGATACTATCAAAGAAGGGAGGAACTTTTAAAACAAACGGAAAGTGAATATATTAAAAAAGAAAAAATCTAAAGTCAAGATCGGCAAAGCCAATACCCTATGTGAGAATTTACCATTTTGATTTTCATTAACATTTCGTGTTTTGTAGCTTAGTTTGTTCATATTTTACATTATTTTTATTATTTCACACAAATCATATTTCGTGAGGGTATAATTTGGGAGGATACAGTGTCCAGACCTGAATAAAATCAATTTTTTTAGAATTTGTGTAGGTATATTGAAATTCAAACATTTTGGTTTTCAATGAATGCATACTTTTTGCGTTTTTTGTTGGTTAGTTTTTTCATATTTGCACATGCACATGCACATTATATTTCGTTGGCTTATAATTTAGGAGATACAGTCCATTTGAAATTCCAAATAATAAAAACAAAATCTATGAATTCGTCGTGTAGGGGTCAGTTTTGAGGGCATAGGTTAGGCTAGGTTGCCACAGCCACTATCTAGATACTATCAAAGAAGGGAGGAACTTTTAAAACAAACGGAAAGTGAATATATTAAAAAAGAAAAAATCTAAAGTCAAGATCGGCAAAGCCAATACCCTATGTGAGAATTTACCATTTTGATTTTCATTAACATTTCGTGTTTTGTAGCTTAGTTTGTTCATATTTTACATTATTTTTATTATTTCACACAAATCATATTTCGTGAGGGTATAATTTGGGAGGATACAGTGTCCAGACCTGAATAAAATCAATTTTTTTAGAATTTGTGTAGGTATATTGAAATTCAAACATTTTGGTTTTCAATGAATGCATACTTTTTGCGTTTTTTGTTGGTTAGTTTTTTCATATTTGCACATGCACATGCACATTATATTTCGTTGGCTTATAATTTAGGAGATACAGTCCATTTGAAATTCCAAATAATAAAAACAAAATCTATGAATTCGTCGTGTAGGGGTCAGTTTTGAGGGCATAGGTTAGGCTAGGTTGCCACAGCCACTATCTAGATACTATCAAAGAAGGGAGGAACTTTTAAAACAAACGGAAAGTGAATATATTAAAAAAGAAAAAATCTAAAGTCAAGATCGGCAAAGCCAATACCCTATGTGAGAATTTACCATTTTGATTTTCATTAACATTTCGTGTTTTGTAGCTTAGTTTGTTCATATTTTACATTATTTTTATTATTTCACACAAATCATATTTCGTGAGGGTATAATTTGGGAGGATACAGTGTCCAGACCTGAATAAAATCAATTTTTTTAGAATTTGTGTAGGTATATTGTAATTCAAACATTTTGGTTTTCAATGAATGCATACTTTTTGCGTTTTTTGTTGGTTAGTTTTTTCATATTTGCACATGCACATGCACATTATATTTCGTGGGTTTATAATTTAGGAGATACAGCCCATTTGAAATTCCAAATAATAAAAACAAAATCTATCTTGATCGCATGGTTCAATTTCCAATTGGGAAACAAAACTTCATAAAGCTAGCCCTACATGTTTGCCGAACATGCTTGTGCGCGCTATGAATTCGTTGTGTAGGGGTCAGTTTTGAGGGCATAGGTTAGGTTAGGTTACCACAGCCACTATCTAGATGCTATCGAAGAAGGGAGGAACTTTTAAGAAGGTTGTGATCAAGCAGTTGTGCTAGTACCTCCCTATATCGTTCCCAGTTTGTATTACGGTGACTGCGAAAAATAGTTTATAGCCAGGAGTCCTAAGGCCTCTGATGATGGTGTTTGAACTAGTCAACTCGGTTTGCCAACTCGGTTCGCCAACTCGGTTTTCCAACTCGGTTTGCCAACTCGGTTTGCCAACTCGGTTTGCAACTCGGCTTGCCAATTCGGTTTGACAACTCAGATTGCCCTGAAAATTTTTATTTTTTTTATTTATGGCTTTATTAACCTATAATAAATGTTTTTATGCATATTAAGTATAGTTAGTAGTTTAAAGGTGTCTTTGATGTTTTGCTCTGTTTGGTTGATGAAATGGTGAGGAGGTTTGTTAATGTGTTGGAAGATGGGTTGATGTTTTGTAGTGTTGATTTGACGTATTGGCAGTCATATGTTAGATGCTTCATGCTGAAAGGGTCGTTTGAGGAGCAGAGGTGGCAGAGCGGCTGGCGATCTTTGGTTAAAAGGTGGCAGTCGGCATGGCTTTAACCTCTAATATTTCTTTTGAGATATATTCTAAGCCGCGATTAATTTGGAAAAGATTATATGATGCGAGTGGGCGGAGTTTTTCAATTTCATTATCTTTTCCATTAATAGTTTTTTCTAGGCCACATATAACTAGATAACGAGGGATGTTGTCGTCATTGGAGGCACTGGTTGGTAGTGGTGGGTAATGAGATTCACAATTTCGTTTGACTTTGTCGCGTTGGTTTAAGGGAGCGTCTGCATCGAGTCCCTTAAACCGGTTTTTCCTGGGGGAATGCCCAGGCATGATTATTAATGTTTTCCTTTTCCTTTTAAAAGTATTAGTTCGAGTTTGAAAAATGAAAATTAAGTTAGTAAATCGAAAACCGCGTGTTGCGGAAAATTTAACAGTTCAAAATAAATTATAAGGTCGCACTCTTTGCACACGTGTATACTCGGCGTTTGCCAGATGGCGACATGCCCTGAAAATAATTCTAGAAGACACTTAAAAAACGGAAAAAAGTAGGTTTTTTAATCCGTCAATCTCTCTGTCATCCGCCGATGAAATTTGAATGTTAATGGCTAAACAGAGAGATAAGGTACGAATCTAGGTCACTAGACGGATATTTCGTTCCAAATGTTACCGGATTGAGCGGAAAATCGCTCTAGAAAACATTTAAAAAAACCGAATTGGCAAACTCTATTATTATTTATGCAATGAAGCTATTTTTATGGTTGTTTTATTTGGGGGACATTTCTGTTTCAGTTAAAATAAAAAAAAACAACATTGCAGTTTTAATAACCAAATATTAACCAATTGAGCACTTATTCATTAAAATTGTTTTTCAATATTAAATTAATAACCTTAATGTTTTTTGCTGTTTTTTTAGACGTAAATTTAATAATGGCGTCTTCAGGTTCCATATCTGTCGACTCAAATTTTTTGTCGTTTAGTTTGTCGGCTGAAACCAAATTTTATTTTACGAAAGAGGTTTGTTAGTTTTTATTGTGTATTCATAAATGTATTCTAAATATTTTATTTCCTTGTTTATGTGTACCTTACTTGTCTGTAGATTTTTGTTTAATATTACCGTAAATGACTGTTTTTAAACTCAGAGCTTTATGCTTGGCATTCTTACTTCTGTTGTTACTGTTTTTAAAAACAGTTTACGTTTGATTTTAGTATACATAGTAAAAGCCACTAATTAATATTTTTGTTTAGATTGCTAGGGGTTTTCCCTTGCGCTATAGTGGTTTGCAGTATTTGACTTTTAAAGCATGTAAGTGCGGTATTCATAAGGTTTTAAAATAATTTTAAAAAGTTGTTCGGCTGCATATTTTCATAGTTTTAAAGTCAAAATTATATATGTATATTAGACTGTTTCAAATTTTTTTTTTTTTTTTTAATTTTCTCCCAAACAGGTTTAAAAGTTTCGTTTAAGTATATAAAGACTCCAGTTAAAATTTAAGATTTTAATAAAAATATTTAGGGGTGGCGCATCGCACATTTCGTTTTCCCATAAGATTAACATAGGAAACATTGTTTTTTCTGCTTCTGATTTTTATAACTAGCGAACGAAGCATCGTAACGAAAATGAAAATACATATTCTTGTAGGAAATTAAAGCTCTACAAAAAAAAAAAAAAGAATTACAGTGGTGAAAAAAAAAATTTACCATTAAAAATAAATAAATAAAACGGTAAAATAAATTTCCTACCAAATTTCTATTGGAAAATTATTTTATTGTTTCTGTTATTATTAGTTATCATCTAGTTATAGTAAAATGCATGCTTTACAACGAAACTCATTTCCAATTTATTTATAAGACCTGCAAAAGGTCAAATTATAGGTAACTTAACTTTGACAGGCTGTAACTTTGTTACAGTTAGTTTTACGAAATTTTGGCTAAGGAACTTTTTGTAGAGCATTCAATTTACTACAATAACATATATTTATATTTTCGTTACGATGCTTCGTTCGCTAGTTATAAAAATCAGAAGCAGAAAAAACAATGTTTCCTATGTTAATCTTATGGGAAAACGAAATGTGCGATGCGCCACCCCTAAATATTTTTATTAAAATCTTAAATTTTAACAGAAGTCTTTATATACTTAAACGAAACTTCGAAATCTGTTTGGGAGAAAATTAAAAAAAAAAAAAAATTAAAACAGTCTAGTGTATATATTCCATAAATTTTAAATCTCACACAAATGTTATTAAATAGAAAGAAAAACCTAGAATACTTAAAATAAAATACAATAAAAAACTTGGATTTGCTTTATAAAATATGAATCTGCTGCAAAATACCTCGACTTTTAATGTATTTGCATTAGTAAACACTATATGAATTTTCTGCATCTTAAAGTTTTTTTAAATTTAATTTTGTTTAGATCCTTTTGAGTGACTGCTTAGAACTCAATTTGGAAACCCTAATCATTTTAAGAAAGTACGAAACAAAAAAAACGTTGGACGAATCAGATAGATCGAAAATAGCAAAAGTCATTATCAACACTCTTTTATTGGATAAATTCGACAGACTGTAAATAGTCTCAAAATTTTTTTAAATAACAATATTATCTTCCAAATTTTTGACAATTAGGCTACAAAAACACGAATATATTCATCTTTCTACTTTACTGTGTCAAATATTTCCTACAGAGGAGAAGGAGACTTTTTATTCGCCCGCTGTTGGAAAAGTTAAAGCGGGGGGAAAACTTTTGTCAGCTTTAACGAACACAAGAACATCGCTTAAGGCATGTGGATTGATAGACCGGAGACCGATTGCAGGAACAACAACCATAAGCAATAAACCCCCAAGTGCGTTCGCATTTTCTTCTTTCTCTGTTATTCAAACCAAATCCATCAAAATAAAATATTCACTATTACTATGAAATGTTTTTTGTACATCCTTAGATATTTTGAATACTATATCTGCCGAAGAAGCTGAGAAGAGTTTACGTCTTAGCTCAGTGGAAGACAAAGAGTTTTTCAATTTGTGGACTGCATCCTATTGCTGTCGTAGAAAATTTGTTTGCGACAATGGAGTCAGCGCATATTTTAATCGCTACAAGTTTTTAGAGGGGGACATTACAATTCGATTGGTATTTTTTAATTTTTTGTTGAGTAATTTTGAAAAATAAAAACGAAAAGTATACCTTTGTATCTCGCTTATTTAACTTTATTTATTTTTAGCTTCTTTCAGACGCAGAAACTTATTTTTCTCAAGAGAGCAAAAACCAAAAAAAAGTTGATCTAAATATAAGTTTAATATCAAAACGCCTTGATATTTTAGCGGAAATTTTATTAGAACTTGCGTCAAAGAGCAAAAATACGGAATTGAAAAAGTGGTGGCTTTATTCTGAAGAGAACAAGGGAAATAAAGGTAAGATTATATAGTACACTTTTAGAATAATATATTATAAATTATTTTTTATTGTATATATTAGAATTGTGTACTATATTTGGGCTCCGTTCACTGCCCTATTTTTTCCCCGTTAAAGCCTTAAAGGCTAAGAAAGGTTCGACCACATCGAAGCGTTCAACGAAAGCAGTTGGAGCAGCTAATTTCTTACCACTGTTCTCTACTGAGCAAGAGGCTCATCAATTTTATACACAAACTGAAATCGAGACGCCACGAATTCATCTAATTGGACAAGAAAAAGAGGTGACTAATTTAATAACAGTTGTAGATATTGAGGATAAGCGATTCGTTTTCACTAATTTTAAGAAAGCTTTTCAATTCTGTTTTGCAAGTTTTTTTGCATTAGATGTAGAATATCCTAATGCTTCTAGTAATTTTTGGATTTTAATACAACAGACCGCGTTTCAACTCTATCTTACACAAGATAGAAAGGGCGAGGTTTCCAGAAATATTTCCCTAAGAAGAGAAATTTTAAATGAGTGGAAAAATAAAAACCCTGAAACTGATAACGTTTTAGAAAATGATTTCGATAGCTTCACTCAAATCTTTGGAACTGACAGCACTTCCACTCCGTTGTTTTGAATGCGAAAAAAAAATTGAAAACCTATTTCTCTACAGAAAACATTTAAGTACTCATACATATCTTAAAATGTTTAAATGTGTTTTATGTCCCACATTTTTTTCCACATCCAAAGGCTTAATAAAGCACATCAAAACACATTTTAAATCATGTAGACAAGATTGTTTTAAAAAAGAATCTGTTTCAGATATTCAAAATGTAGAAGTTTCAAATGAAATGAATAGAAATGCAATATGCAGTGATCTTTTAGATAATGTTTTAGATGCGAATACATTTTTATGCCAGTATCGCGACAATCTTTTTAAGTTCATTCTTACTATATATTCTGACGAGATTATATCTAGAAAAAAATCTAAAGAGTTACTGTTTCAAATTAATAACCAAAATAAACTAATTTTTAACTATCTCGGAACCACTGTCCCCAGGGAAGATAATCAATTTTTTTTTGAAAATTTAGAGAAAATAAAAAACTTAAATTCTAAAATCTTTACTTGTAGTGAATACAAATTTCTAAAGCTTTTAGAAGATTTTGATCTTTACTTTCCCCCAGAAGAAAAGACTATTGAAAAGCGGTTAGATGTTAAAAGCAAAAATGAGTTACTTCAAACTAAGTTAATGAAGTTTTCAGTTATGTTATTTCCTTTGCGAAAAATTTTTAAAGCTTTGTTTAGTGATACTGGTTTTTTGGATACAGTACTTAAATACATGAACGAAATAAAAGAGTTAAAGTCTCAAGGTGTGATTGTAAACGTTATGAGTTCTGAATATTGGGAAAAGAAGTTAAAAACTTTTCCGAAAAATCCTTCGGTTTTGTATCTTCCAATAGATGGATATTTTGATGACTTTGAACCAATGAATGCATTAGGTGCACATGCTGGAGCTTATAAAATAGGAGGTTTTTACGTTAAAATTGATTGTTTGCCTCCATGTCTGCAATCTAAACTAGATTTCATTTTTGTCGGTTCACTATTATTCTCCAGTGACCGTACTAAATATGGTAACGAAACTATGTTCCAATTTGTAATCGAAGAACTGAATTACCTTCAAAATGAAGGCATTGAAATACAACATGAGAAATATAAAAGAGTTAAATTTGTATTCGTAAGTTTGCTAGGTGATAACTTGGGGATACACGCAGTTACAGGTTTTTCTGAATGCTTTATTTGTAACTTTCCATGCCGAATTTGTAAAATTGATAAAAACTCGCTTAAATACTGTATAGATAATAGATTTCCTATGAGAGACAGGAAAAATTACGAAGAAGATTTAAATATCAATGATTTGTCCAAAACTGGCATTAAAGGAATATGCGTTTGGAATCGTCTTCAATATTTTCATGTTACAGAAAATATTTGCGTTGATATAATGCATGATATTTTGGAAGGTGTTGCACATGAAGATCTATGCAAAGTATTTGAAACCCTAATTAAAAAAAAAGTATTTTCTTTAGAAACCCTTAATTTTAGAATAAAGAAATTTGACTTCGGTACTAACAATAGACCAGACGTTATCACAGAAACAATGTTAGAATGTAAAAAAATAAAGTTTACAGCAGCAGAAATGCTCAATTTTGTTCTTAATCTACCTCTGATTATTGGTGATATTATACCCTCAAATTCACAAGAGTGGCAGCTAATAATACTATTAAAAAAAATTTTAAGTCTTGTTCTAGAGCAACAATACGTATATTACACTCCAATTTTATTTAAAAGCTTAATAACCGAACATCACAAATTATTTATAAGATTGTTTGGAGAGATTTTAAAGTTTAAGGCCCATATTTTACTTCATTATCCGACAATTATGTCAAACATTGGACCCCTTAAAAATAAGTGGGCAATGAGATTTGAATCAAAACATCAAACCCTAAAAAATATATCGAGATCCTCAAAAAATCGTAAAAATTTGATTAAAACCATCTCCATCAAGATTCAACTCAAGACAGCACATTCTTTAATGCAAAGTTATGATTACAATGGGTTGAAATATGAAAAGTTAGATGAAATAACCAAGTTTCACTTGCATAAAAAATTTGGAATATCTATTAAAAAAGAAATGGAAAAAATGTATAAAATCAGGTCCTTAAAATCCAATGAAACTATTTTGGAAGATAATCACGTAATAGAAATAACATCCTGTAATAATGAGGATATAATTCAATTTGCAGTTATAAAAACTATATTTTGCACAGATTTAGAAGAATTTTATTTTGTGTGCCAATTGCTTGAAACATGTTGTTTCGTTCAACATTATCAAGCGTTTAAAGTTAAAATTTTAGATGTGTTTCATATATTCAATTTTAATGAAATATCTCTAGAATTTACATCCAAATTAACAAAAATTTCTAATGGTGACTTATTTGTCAACTGGAAATTCTTAAACTTTTGACATGTTCGATGCATATGCATATGTATGCATATATACAATCAAACAACTTATTCGGTCTAAGAACCTGACTTCTATGGGCCCAAAACATTTAAAATATATTCTTTTCTACATTTACATAACAAGGCACTAGATGATGAGCTTTCTTGATCGTAGAAACTAGCTTGTGTTAAGCTAATGCGAAAAAGTTCTGATAGTGAAAATAATGTTTTGTAAATGTAGGGGAATAGTTGTTTTCAAACGCTTTTTTAAATTCATTAAAGCTATATAGCTTATATTTGATTTTTTACACTTTCACTTATCATTGATAAATTCACATTACTTCCTTCCTACACTTCAATTAACTTCTTAACTTCTATGTGTCTTTGATTATTTACACTTTCACTTATCATTGATAGATTCAGATTACTTCCTTCCTACACTTATCTGCCGAAAAAGCTGAGAGGGGGGCATTACAATTCAATTGGTATTTTTTAATTTTTTGTTGAGTAATTTTGAAAAATAAAAACGAAAAGTATACCTTTGTATCTCGCTTATTTAACTTTATTTATTTTTAGCTTCTTTCAGACACAGAAACTTATTTTTTCTCAAGAGAGCAAAAACCAAACAAAAGTTGATCTAAATATAAGTTTAATATCAAAACGCCTTGATATTTTAGCGGAAATTTTATTAACTTTAATTAACTTCTTAACTTAATTATAAAGACAGGTTAGGGTCTAGTGTTGCAAACATTAGTTTTCAGAAAAAAGTTTTCAGTGTCGTTATTTCCTTTGGGATTTTTTTTTAAAGCTATGTTTATTGAAGATGAAGAGTTTTTCGATTTGTGGCACCCTGTTGCTGTCGTAGAAAATTTGTTTGCGACAGTGGAGTCAGGGCATATTTTAATCGCTACAAGTTTTTAGAGGGGGACATTACAATTCAGATTACTTCCTTCCTATACTTCATTTAATTTCTTGACTTCTATGCGTCCATACTCAATAATTATAAAGACAGGTTAGGGTCTAGTGTTGGTGTAGGTCCTTTTCCAATGTCCTTATTATCATAGATATCATTGAGAAGTGGAGATAACAATTATAAACTGTATTCTTTTCTGCATTTATATAACAAGGCACTAGATGATGAGCTTTCTTGGTCGTAGAAACTAGCTTGTGTTAAGCTAATGCGAAAAAGTTCTGATAGTGAAAATAATGTTTTTAAATGTAGGAGAATAGTTTTTTTCAAACGCTTTTTTAAACTGATTTAAGCTATATAGTTTATATTTGATTTCTTACACTTTCACTTATCATTGATAAATTCACATTACTTCCTTCCTACACTTCAATTAACTTCTTACTTCGATGTGTCTTTGATTATTTACACTTTCACTTATCATTGATAAATTCAGATTACTTCCTTCCTACACTTAACTTAATTTCTTAACTTAATTATAAAGACAGGTTAGGGTGTAGTGTTTGTTGTAGGTCTTGACTTGTTGTAAATATTAGTTTTCAGAAAAAAGTTTTCGGTGTCGTTATTTCCTTTGGGATTTTTTTTTAAAGCTATGTTTATTGAAGATGAAGAGTTTTTCGATTTGTGGCATCCTGTTGCTGTCGTAGAAAATTTGTTTGCGACAGTGGAGTCAGGGCATATTTTAATCGCTACAAGTTTTTAGAGGGGGACATTACAATTCAGATTACTTCCTTCCTATACTTCATTTAATTTCTTGACTTCTATGCGTCCATACTCAATAATTATAAAGACAGGTTAGGGTCTAGTGTTGGTGTAGGTCCTTTTCCAATGTCCTTATTATCATAGATATCATTGAGAAGTGGAGATAACAATTATAAACTGTATTCTTTTCTGCATTTATATAACAAGGCACTAGATGATGAGCTTTCTTGGTCGTAGAAACTAGCTTGTGTTAAGCTAATGCGAAAAAGTTCTGATAGTGAAAATAATGTTTTTAAATGTAGGAGAATAGTTTTTTTCAAACGCTTTTTTAAACTGATTTAAGCTATATAGTTTATATTTGATTTCTTACACTTTCACTTATCATTGATAAATTCACATTACTTCCTTCCTACACTTCAATTAACTTCTTACTTCGATGTGTCTTTGATTATTTACACTTTCATTTATCATTGATAAATTCAGA
Organism: Melanostoma scalare; assembly: GCA_949752695.1. Classification (NCBI taxonomy): domain Eukaryota; kingdom Metazoa; phylum Arthropoda; class Insecta; order Diptera; family Syrphidae; genus Melanostoma; species Melanostoma scalare. The sequence continues at coordinate 6,766,372 of OX456986.1, read as the reverse complement.
TTACTTCCTTCCTACACTTAACTTAACTTCTTAACTTAATTATAAAGACAGGTTAGGGTCTAGTGTTGGTGTAGGTCCTGACTTGTTGTAAATATTAGTTTTCAGAAAAAAGTTTTCAGTGTCGTTATTTCCTTTGGGATTTTTTTTAAAGCTATTTTTATTGAAGATGAAGAGTTTTTCGATTTGTGGCATCCTGTTGCTGTCGTAGAAAATTTGTTTGCGACAGTGGAGTCAGGGCATATTTTAATCGCTACAAGTTTTTAGAGGGGGACATTACAATTCAGATTACTTCCTTCCTATACTTCATTTAATTTCTTGACTTCTATGCGTCCATACTCAATAATTATAAAGACAGGTTAGGGTCTAGTGTTGGTGTAGGTCCTTTTCCAATGTCCTTATTATCATAGATATCATTGAGAAGTGGAGATAACAATTATAAACTGTATTCTTTTCTGCATTTATATAACAAGGCACTAGATGATGAGCTTTCTTGGTCGTAGAAACTAGCTTGTGTTAAGCTAATGCGAAAAAGTTCTGATAGTGAAAATAATGTTTTTAAATGTAGGAGAATAGTTTTTTTCAAACGCTTTTTTAAACTGATTTAAGCTATATAGTTTATATTTGATTTCTTACACTTTCACTTATCATTTATAAATTCACATTACTTCCTTCCTACACTTCAATTAACTTCTTACTTCGATGTGTCTTTGATTATTTACACTTTCACTTATCATTGATAAATTCAGATTACTTCCTTCCTACACTTAACTTAATTTCTTAACTTAATTATAAAGACAGGTTAGGGTGTAGTGTTTGTTGTAGGTCTTGACTTGTTGTAAATATTAGTTTTCAGAAAAAAGTTTTCGGTGTCGTTATTTCCTTTGGGATTTTTTTTTAAAGCTATGTTTATTGAAGATGAAGAGTTTTTCGATTTGTGGCACCCTGTTGCTGTCGTAGAAAATTTGTTTGCGACAGTGGAGTCAGGGCATATTTTAATCGCTACAAGTTTTTAGAGGGGGACATTACAATTCAGATTACTTCCTTCCTATACTTCATTTAATTTCTTGACTTCTATGCGTCCATACTCAATAATTATAAAGACAGGTTAGGGTCTAGTGTTGGTGTAGGTCCTTTTTCAATGTCCTTATTATCATAGATATCATTGAGAAGTGGAGATAACAATTATAAACTGTATTCTTTTCTGCATTTATATAACAAGGCACTAGATGATGAGCTTTCTTGGTCGTAGAAACTTGCTTGTGTTAAGCTAATGCGAAAAAGTTCTGATAGTGAAAATAATGTTTTGTAAATGTAGGGGAATAGTTGTTTTCAAACGCTTTTTTAAATTGATTAAAGCTATATAGTTTATATTTGATTTTTTACACTTTCACTTATCATTGATAAATTCACATTACTTCCTTCCTACACTTAACTTAACTACTTAACTTCTATTAGATGTAGAATATCCTAATGCTTCTAGTAATTTTTGGATTTTAATACAACATACCGCGTTTCAATTCTATCTTACACAAGATAGAAAGGGTGAGGTTTCAAGAAATATTTCACTAAGAAAAGAAATTTTAAATGAATGGAAAAATAAAAACCCTGAAACTGATAACTTTTTAGAAAATGATTTCGATTGCTTCACTCAAAACTTCAGAAGTGACAGCTTTTCCAGTCCGTTGTTTTGAATACGAAAAATGATGAGCTTTGTTGGTCGTAGAAACTAGCTTGTGTTGAGCTAATGCGAAAAAGTTCTGATAGTGAAAATAATGTTTTTTAATGTAGGGGAATAGTTGTTTTCAAACGCTTTATTAAATTGATTTAAGCTATATAGTTTATATTTGATTTTTTACACTTTCACTTATCATTGATAAATTCACATTACTTCCTTCCTACACTTCAATTAACTTCTTAACTTCTATGTGTCTTTGATTATTTACACTTTCACTTATCATTGATAAATTCAGATTACTTCCTTCCTACACTTAACTTAACTTCTTAACTTAATTATAAAGACAGGTTAGGGTCTAGTGTTGGTGTAGGTCCTGACTTGTTGTAAATATTAGTGCTCAGAAGATTTCAATTTCCTTATTATCTTTGGGAAATTATAAAAAAGTATATAGTTTTCCTTAATTTTTAAAATATTTTAGATATCATTGAGAAGTGGAGATAACAATTATAAACTGTATTCTTTTCTGCATTTATATAACAAGGCACTAGATGATGAGCTTTCTTGGTCGTAGAAACTAGCTTGTGTTAAGCTAATGCGAAAAAGTTCTGATAGTGAAAATAATGTTTTTAAATGTAGGAGAATAGTTTTTTTCAAACGCTTTTTTAAACTGATTTAAGCTATATAGTTTATATTTGATTTCTTACACTTTCACTTATCATTGATAAATTCACATTACTTCCTTCCTACACTTCAATTAACTTCTTACTTCGATGTGTCTTTGATTATTTACACTTTCATTTATCATTGATAAATTCAGATTACTTCCTTCCTACACTTAACTTAACTTCTTAACTTAATTATAAAGACAGGTTAGGGTCTAGTGTTGGTGTAGGTCCTGACTTGTTGTAAATATTAGTTTTCAGAAAAAAGTTTTCAGTGTCGTTATTTCCTTTGGGATTTTTTTTAAAGCTATTTTTATTGAAGATGAAGAGTTTTTCGATTTGTGGCATCCTGTTGCTGTCGTAGAAAATTTGTTTGCGACAGTGGAGTCAGGGCATATTTTAATCGCTACAAGTTTTTAGAGGGGGACATTACAATTCAGATTACTTCCTTCCTATACTTCATTTAATTTCTTGACTTCTATGCGTCCATACTCAATAATTATAAAGACAGGTTAGGGTCTAGTGTTGGTGTAGGTCCTTTTCCAATGTCCTTATTATCATAGATATCATTGAGAAGTGGAGATAACAATTATAAACTGTATTCTTTTCTGCATTTATATAACAAGGCACTAGATGATGAGCTTTCTTGGTCGTAGAAACTAGCTTGTGTTAAGCTAATGCGAAAAAGTTCTGATAGTGAAAATAATGTTTTTAAATGTAGGAGAATAGTTTTTTTCAAACGCTTTTTTAAACTGATTTAAGCTATATAGTTTATATTTGATTTCTTACACTTTCACTTATCATTGATAAATTCACATTACTTCCTTCCTACACTTCAATTAACTTCTTACTTCGATGTGTCTTTGATTATTTACACTTTCATTTATCATTGATAAATTCAGATTACTTCCTTCCTACACTTAACTTAACTTCTTAACTTAATTATAAAGACAGGTTAGGGTCTAGTGTTGGTGTAGGTCCTGACTTGTTGTAAATATTAGTTTTCAGAAAAAAGTTTTCAGTGTCGTTATTTCCTTTGGGATTTTTTTTAAAGCTATTTTTATTGAAGATGAAGAGTTTTTCGATTTGTGGCATCCTGTTGCTGTCGTAGAAAATTTGTTTGCGACAGTGGAGTCAGGGCATATTTTAATCGCTACAAGTTTTTAGAGGGGGACATTACAATTCAGATTACTTCCTTCCTATACTTCATTTAATTTCTTGACTTCTATGCGTCCATACTCAATAATTATAAAGACAGGTTAGGGTCTAGTGTTGGTGTAGGTCCTTTTCCAATGTCCTTATTATCATAGATATCATTGAGAAGTGGAGATAACAATTATAAACTGTATTCTTTTCTGCATTTATATAACAAGGCACTAGATGATGAGCTTTCTTGGTCGTAGAAACTAGCTTGTGTTAAGCTAATGCGAAAAAGTTCTGATAGTGAAAATAATGTTTTTAAATGTAGGAGAATAGTTTTTTTCAAACGCTTTTTTAAACTGATTTAAGCTATATAGTTTATATTTGATTTCTTACACTTTCACTTATCATTGATAAATTCACATTACTTCCTTCCTACACTTCAATTAACTTCTTACTTCGATGTGTCTTTGATTATTTACACTTTCATTTATCATTGATAAATTCAGATTACTTCCTTCCTACACTTAACTTAACTTCTTAACTTAATTATAAAGACAGGTTAGGGTCTAGTGTTGGTGTAGGTCCTGACTTGTTGTAAATATTAGTTTTCAGAAAAAAGTTTTCAGTGTCGTTATTTCCTTTGGGATTTTTTTTAAAGCTATTTTTATTGAAGATGAAGAGTTTTTCGATTTGTGGCATCCTGTTGCTGTCGTAGAAAATTTGTTTGCGACAGTGGAGTCAGGGCATATTTTAATCGCTACAAGTTTTTAGAGGGCGACATTACAATTCAATTCAGATTACTTCCTTCCTATACTTCATTTAATTTCTTGACTTCTATGCGTCCATACTCAATAGTTATAAAGACAGGTTAGGGTCTAGTGTTGGTGTAGGTCCTGACTTGTTATAAATATTAGTGCTCAGAAAAATTTTTCAATGTCCTTATTATCTTTGGGAAATTATAAAAAAGTATATAGTTTTCCTTAATTTTTAAAATATTTTAGATATCATTGAGAAGTGGAGATAACAATTATAAACTGTATTCTTTTCTGCATTTATATAACAAGGCACTAGATGATGAACTTTCTTGGTCGTAGAAACTAGCTTGTGTTAAGCTAATGCGAAAAAGTTCTGATAGTGAAAGTATTGTTTTTAAATGTAAGAGAATAGTTTTTTTCAAACGCTTTTTTAAATTGATTTAAGCTATATAGTTTATATTTGATTTTTTACACTTTCACTTATCATTGATTAATTCACATTACTTCCTTCCTACACTTCAATTAACTTCTTAACTCCTATGTGTCTGTACTCAATATTTTTTCCCCGTCAAAGCTTTAAAGGCTAAGAAAGGTTCGACCACATCGAAACGTCCAACGAAAGCAGTTGGAGCAGCTAATTTCTTACCACTGTTTTCTACCGCTGAAAGGGTGAGGTTTCAAGAAATATTTCACTAAGAAAAGAAATTTTAAATGAATGGAAAAATAAAAACCCTGAAACTGATAACGTTTTAGAAAATGATTTCGATTGCTTCACTCAAAAATTCACAGGTGACAGCTTTTCCAGTCCGTTGTTTTGAATGCGAAAAAAAAATTTAAAACCTATTTCTCTACAGAAAACACTTAAGTACTCATACATATCTTAAAATGTTTAAATGTGTTTTATGTTATAAACACTTAATATTTTAGCGGAAATATTTTTGGAACTCGCCCCCGAAAAGGTTTTCAACTATCACTATAACTATCAACTATTTCTTATTGAAAAAGTAAGAACAATTAAATATTAATGCTCAGAAAAATAAAAAACAGATTGAAAATCTTTCTTAAAATTTTTTTTGTTTATTTTATTTATTCAATTATTCTAAAATATATTTTCATTCATGGCATTTTAAACTGGATGTTGAAAAAAACATTCTATTATTTTGTTATTACATAAAAAAAAAAATATTAAAAATAATTAATTGATTTGAGGACTTTTATATTGACTGTTAGTTATTAAATGTCTACATATAATATTTTCATACATAATGATTCGTTTGGTTATAAAATAAATTGTATTCAATGTGTCAAACACATTTTCATCATAAAAAAAATATATATATATAGAAAGCATTATGTTCTTTTCGTTTTTAATGTGTAAAAAATAAAAAAAAAGTTATATTAGATAAATAACCAAAAATGTGAAATTTTAAAATTATTTATTTTTATTTTTTATGTACCTAAATATTTGTGTTTTTTGTTCATATTATTGCTATTATTTATATAAATACATCCAAAAATGTTAATGTAATGAAATAGTTTTTTACTAAGCGTCATCGCTTGAAACAAGAAAAAGCATATATTTCAGCATTCTACTCCATTGCAAAACATTCTGTGGAAATCTCTACTGCTGAGATTCAAAGTTACAATAATTGATCACTACAGTGATTCCCGTTTGTCATCAAAGGCATAGATGTTACTCTGAAGCAGATTTATTATTAAAGGAAAATACTTCCTTCAATTAACACAAACTCCAAAGAAAGATCTCTTTAATGGCAAATAGTTTGAAGTAAACGCTTTATCAAGGGTGATAAACGATGGTGTCATTGAAAAGGCTTTCTTTGGAGTTTGTGCTGATAGAAGTAAGTATTTCCCCTTAATAACAAATCTGCTTCCGAGCAACAACTTTACCTTTGATGACGAACAGGAATCACTGTAGTGGTCAAGTATATTAACTTTGAACCTCAACTATAAAATCGTTTGTGGTTAACGATATTGTCATTAAGGTGGACTTTCTTTAGAGTTTGTGGTGATAGAAGTAAGTATTTCCCCTTAATAACAAATCTGCTTCCGAGCAACAACTTTACCTTTGATGACGAACGGGAGTCACTGTAGTGGTCAAGTATATTAACTTTGAACCTCAACTATAAAATCGTTTGTGGTTAACGATATTGTCATTAAGGTGGACTTTCTTTAGAGTTTGTGGTGATAGAAGTAAGTATTTCCCCTTAATAACAAATCTGCTTCCGAGCAACAACTTGACCTTTGATGACGAACGGGAATCACTGTAGTGGTCAAGTATATTAACTTTGAACCTCAACTATAAAATCGTTTGTGGTTAACGATATTGTCATTAAGGTGGACTTTCTTTAGAGTTTGTGGTGATAGAAGTAAGTATTTCCCCTTAATAACAAATCTGCTTCCGAGCAACAACTTTACCTTTGATGACGAACGGGAATCACTGTAGTGGTCAAGTATATTAACTTTGAACCTCAACTATAAAATCGTTTGTGGTTAACGATATTGTCATTAAGGTGGACTTTCTTTAGAGTTTGTGGTGATAGAAGTAAGTATTTCCCCTTAATAACAAATCTGCTTCCGAGCAACAACTTTACCTTTGATGACGAACGGGAGTCACTGTAGTGGTCAAGTATATTAACTTTGAACCTCAACTATAAAATCGTTTGTGGTTAACGATATTGTCATTAAGGTGGACTTTCTTTAGAGTTTGTGCTGATAGAAGTAAGTATTTCCCCTTAATAACAAATCTGCTTCCGAGCAACAACTTTACCTTTGATGACGAACAGGAATCACTGTAGTGGTCAAGTATATTAACTTTGAACCTCAACTATAAAATCGTTTGTGGTTAACGATATTGTCATTAAGGTGGACTTTCTTTAGAGTTTGTGGTGAAAGAAGTAAGTATTTCCCTCTAATAACAAATCTGCTTCTGAGCAACAACTTTACCTTTGATGACGAACGGGAATCACTGTAGTGGTCAAGTATATTAACTTTGAACCTCAACTATAAAATCGTTTGTGGTTAACGATATTGTCATTAAGGTGGACTTTCTTTAGAGTTTGTGGTGATAGAAGTAAGTATTTCCCCTTAATAACAAATCTGCTTCCGAGCAACAACTTTACCTTTGATGACGAACGGGAGTCACTGTAGTGGTCAAGTATATTAACTTTGAACCTCAACTATAAAATCGTTTGTGGTTAACGATATTGTCATTAAGGTGGACTTTCTTTAGAGTTTGTGGTGATAGAAGTAAGTATTTCCCCTTAATAACAAATCTGCTTCCGAGCAACAACTTGACCTTTGATGACGAACGGGAATCACTGTAGTGGTCAAGTATATTAACTTTGAACCTCAACTATAAAATCGTTTGTGGTTAACGATATTGTCATTAAGGTGGACTTTCTTTAGAGTTTGTGGTGATAGAAGTAAGTATTTCCCCTTAATAACAAATCTGCTTCCGAGCAACAACTTTACCTTTGATGACGAACGGGAATCACTGTAGTGGTCAAGTATATTAACTTTGAACCTCAACTATAAAATCGTTTGTGGTTAACGATATTGTCATTAAGGTGGACTTTCTTTAGAGTTTGTGGTGATAGAAGTAAGTATTTCCCCTTAATAACAAATCTGCTTCCGAGCAACAACTTTACCTTTGATGACGAACGGGAGTCACTGTAGTGGTCAAGTATATTAACTTTGAACCTCAACTATAAAATCGTTTGTGGTTAACGATATTGTCATTAAGGTGGACTTTCTTTAGAGTTTGTGCTGATAGAAGTAAGTATTTCCCCTTAATAACAAATCTGCTTCCGAGCAACAACTTTACCTTTGATGACGAACAGGAATCACTGTAGTGGTCAAGTATATTAACTTTGAACCTCAACTATAAAATCGTTTGTGGTTAACGATATTGCCATTAAGGTGGACTTTCTTTAGAGTTTGTGGTGAAAGAAGTAAGTATTTCCCTCTAATAACAAATCTGCTTCTGAGCAACAACTTTACCTTTGATGACGAACGGGAATCACTGTAGTGGTCAAGTATATTAACTTTGAACCTCAACTATAAAATCGTTTGTGGTTAACGATATTGTCATTAAGGTGGACTTTCTTTAGAGTTTGTGCTGATAGAAGTAAGTATTTCCCCTTAATAACAAATCTGCTTCCGAGCAACAACTTTACCTTTGATGACGAACAGGAATCACTGTAGTGGTCAAGTATATTAACTTTGAACCTCAACTATAAAATCGTTTGTGGTTAACGATATTGCCATTAAGGTGGACTTTCTTTAGAGTTTGTGGTGAAAGAAGTAAGTATTTCCCTCTAATAACAAATCTGCTTCTGAGCAACAACTTTACCTTTGATGACGAACGGGAATCACTGTAGTGATCAAGTATATTAACTTTGAACCTCAACTATAAAATCGTTTGTGGTTAACGATATTGCCATTAAGGTGAACTTTCTTAAGAGTTTGTGGTGAAAGAAGTAGTATTTCCCTCTAATAACAAATCTGCTTCCGAGCAACAACTTTACCTTTGATGACGAACGGAAATCACTGTAGTGATCAAGTATATTAACTTTGAACCTCAACTATAAAATCGTTTGTGGTTAACGATATTGCCATTAAGGTGGACTTTCTTAAGAGTTTGTGGTGAAAGAAGTAGTATTTCCCTCTAATAACAAATCTGCTTCCGAGCAACAACTTTACCTTTGATGACGAACGGGAATCACTGTAGTGGTCAAGTATATTAACTTTGAACCTCAACTATAAAATCGTTTGTGGTTAACGCTTTGTAAAAAAAAAACAAATTATGGCCATTGAAATCTTTCTATTTGAGTGAATGGAATGAATGAAGTAAGCACTATTAACTTTGACTCTCATCTACAAAGCGTTTGCAATCAACGCTTTATCTGTAGTCATAAACGATATTGGTATTGGATTCAATCTTCTTTAGAGTTTGCCACAAACGTTTTTCGAATTTACCTCAAGATACTTTAGAGTTAGAATTAATCGTTAATATCGTTGTGTAGTATCAACAAAAGAGTTTAAGATAAGGCTCTATGTATTACATAACGTGATTATCAGAATAGAGATCTTCGTTTGTCTTAAACAACATTTCTTTTTAGAATAAGCATTTATGTATATTGCCGCTAAAATATAAAGCTTCTGCCACAGAAGTCTAAAATAGTTTACCATAAGCTATTTGCGGTGTTGGTCCTTTTTCGTCTTGTGGTTAGCGTTTTTCCGCTTGTGGTAAAGGATTATTTTTCTGTGTGCAACATCCAAAAAGGGTTATATTCCTGGAAAAACATAGGACAAATCTTTGACGTAATGCAAACCTATATTTAGCCGATGGCTCAGTGATTTGCCCAACCTTTCGAACTCAAGGAATATTTCGTAGGAACATGCCGGGTAGGGTTGCGATTGATTTGTGAGAAAGGACATTTTTCTGTCTTGACGCATTAATTTAGGTTTTGATATTTCACAATTCTGTTTTTTTTTTTCTTAAATTTTTAATTCCGTTTTGTTTATTGAGCCGTAAAAGTTCAATATACATATTTGATAACTTAATTATAGTTTGAAGCCGGCTTAAAATATGCTTCGAAAAGTGTTCGGCATCGGTTAGGATCAAATGACTTGAATGAAGAGAAAAGATGAGGAATTTTTGAAACTGGAATTGGTTTATTAAAAAAGTGAGTAATTAAAGCGTTTTGGGCACATAAGATTGGAAAAGGACATCACTCATGTAATATTCTCTTATTGCTGATGCACTTCATCGGTGGTTCACTTCGAGACTATACACAACGCCAACAGCCAATTTGTTGAGATGGAAACTCGAATCTAAATGCAAAATACGCCCTACTGGACAATGACCGAGGCCAAAATCAGATGAATGTTGATCAGGAGATTGTTTCAACTCAACGATAAAAGTTTTAGTGGAAGAATAAAAACAATGAATAAATTTTTTATCCCAAAAAATATCTACAAATTTAAATTTTCTTTGACAAAAGTCAAATCCGTCTTAAGTTTTTGTAAAGTAGGCCAAAGCTCAAAGCTATATCCTTTCTTTCCGAGAATTTGGTAGTTTTCAATATTCGAAGAGGGTCAAGTTTTCTTTTTAGATTAGATTAGATTATATGGTGGGTTGAGCTTGCGCAGCTCTGGGCTCAGCGGTGCCTGAATGAAACCTATGACGGCATAGCCATAGTTATGTGAAATTTCAATGAACGAATGAAAATAAATGAATTATGTACTTACTTACTTACTGACTTACTTACTTACTTACTTACTATTACGAATAAGATTCACTTCGTTCCAAAATACAAAACTAATATGTGACCACAAAGCAGTGCGTTCCCTTCTCCTATAAGATGTGTAATAAAGTGGTGGGCTTTAATTTCTAAATTGTTATTCTGACACGCAGTTTGAATCACCAGCCTAGCAATTTAGCAACACAGCGCTTTGATTTGAATCCAAATCTTTTGAAATATTCTAATGTCCACTACTTGGCGACACGATATCATTAAAGGACCACGTTCCATGAATTTGAATATGTTATTTACATATTTTAAGATTTAAATTTCGATTTATCCGCCCTTGTTTGTCTTTTCTATACATTGATCAAGTGTAATGTTTAGCTCATTTAATCTCATAACCATTCAAAATTGTGAGAGTGTCAAAATGTCGACGCTTCATTCAATTTTATTGTTATTGTCTGTTGGAAAAATATTCATTAAAATATAAAAATATTCATTTTCTCTACTATTTTTCGAAAGCATTTTATAGTAACCATTGATGGTTCAGCGTTTACTCACAGTTAGGCTGAGCGCGCACTAGGCAGCCTGGTTGCCGCAGCCGCGCTAGTAAATTTAACAAAGTTAAGGAAACAGAGACGTTTTTGAAAAGGCTCCCACAAGCTTACGGAATGTTTCAAATAAGCCCTTAACTATTTTGTTTAATTTTTATTCTCTAAATCATTTTGTCATTAAATTGATTCAACTTTTGACACATCTTAACTGACATAAACTGCTATTCAACACAATTTTGCACTCGCGATTTTTTTCTATTCTGTACGAACTGCCACTTTTTGTGGTCATTTCATATTTCTACTAAGTAATTTTATGTTTTCGCTGCTAATAAAAAATAAAACTCTCACAATCATATAATTTATGAATGTTTCATTTATTAATATTTCAAACAAAACAGATGTTCCTCGCGGCGCAAAGTTGTAAACGACGCAAAGTTGTAAACAGATAGAACATTAAATTGTACAATAAAGTGTTTTACATAATTTATATCATTAATTTTCATATTTAATATTCCACAGACGACTTTCCGGTAATTAATTGGAAAGGAGACGTTAAAACTGAGTTAATTCTAATAAATAAACAATGGGGTTTTGCTAAGCAAAATTACTTTGCACGCTCTCTCATCATAAACACTAGGCTACTTAAGTTACTTTGTATGTGAGTTGAGTGTAATGTTTGCAACTAAAACTGACCGCAGTCATGCGTCAGAAATTCATATCACAGCAGATTTTCGCAAGAAATGAGAATATAGTGGCTTTATTAACCACATGCCGTGGTAATTATTTAGCTAACAGTCGTGAAGTACAAAGCATTGCATGCGTCATCATTTATCGATTAAAAATATAAACATATACAGCTATTTTTGCCCTGTATTCAAAATACTTATGTATATGCTTTCAAATTTTTATGAATTGCGATTTATGTAAATGTAAACTAAATGCTGGGTGACACATCATTTAAGCCACTAATATGAATACTTAGATTAAAGTCGAAGAAGTTAGTGAGGTGGTTAAAACTCCAAAGAGGCAAAGTGATTGGGTGAGACGAAATATCACACGAGTTTTTGAGACATCGGGTTTGCTAACGATTCTAATCTCCAAGCTTATTCGAGGTGATAGTTGGTCTAAGGAATTGGGGGAAGGTCACCTTTTATCAATGTACAAAGAGAAGAGATGCTCAAACTAATGTCCCAAAGTCGCCTGGGAAAAATACTAAGGCTATGTCTCTTATCAATGCAGATTTGGCGTGGATATGTCAACAAAAGAAGCAATTTAAATTTATTTATATTTAAATTTTTATATTTTAAATTTCCTTATATTTAAAGGATCCTCGTGAAAAAGCAGCGTGATTTGTTGGAGGACTTGCACTTTGTCCTGTTTTGATAAGGTATTAAATTGTCAACCATGAGATCAGGGGTCAAAATACCGCATCAGTGATCGAGTGAGTGAGTACTATTTTTCTATCAAAATTCTTTCTATTAACTCGAAAAGTAATGCCAAAAGCACATAATTCAGTCACGTATTACTCGATCACGGGTGCGGTAACTCAGCCCCTGGATATGGGAGGACAGTAGGACGACTGGAAAATATGAAAGAATTATGGAGAGTTGGTTGACGGTTGCTGAAATAAAGAAGCTTTTTATGACAGCAGTAGGACAACGCATAGAAAAATTAGAAATACTCAGATCCGTGAAAGCCTTCTTACCAAAGACATGGCCTTGTAGAAAATAGAGCAGCTGATTCTGTCACGTTAACAGGAGGGTTTTAAAGAACCTCATGAAAAAGGAAAAGTCGTAAAAAGTTCCGAGATGATCGCGAGTAGGAAAGAAGAAAGTCAGGCCAAAGCGATCTCATTCATTAAGTCAAATGGCTGGTAGACGTGTCATAAGGTCAACCTACTGCAACGGGGCTCACATGCGGATCACTAGTGTGAAGTCAATTGAAACCCTAAGTGATCATTAAAGATCACACTATCCTGTTGCGTGGGAGGTTCGTTGCTCGAACCCAGAAACATCGCCTCCCGTAAGGATTTGGCAAGTCCCCACAGAGTAATTACATACTGCCACGAAAAAGGCTTTCTAACTTAGCCGTTCGAAATCGGCATAAAGTTGTAGGTCCTTGAAAAGCGTTAGACCCGAGGTTTCGATAGCTTTGTTGCGCCATCCCATTTGTTTATTTTTTTTATTTTTAATGTCCATAGCGCACCGCCCGCCTTCTTTTTTGCAGTCTGTTCAGGTTTATCATTAACAATCCCATACATTCTCTGTCGAAAAAAGTGTACACAACGCCCATCCTTGCAAAAAGGAGAGCTGTCACAGAAACTCTGTACGTGTATTTGTTTTTCAGGTACCCTGTCCTTAGGTGCCTCGAATATATCTAACAAATATTTCAAGTTTAATCCCATAAGGTGCAACTTATGATTATTTTAATCTGGCTGTAGGACGTGATTTTCATTTGAAATGAATTTATACTGCGTTAGAAAAATTCAAATCACTGCAAAGATATAATCATAACCAAACCAATGTCTTTTCTCAAATAAATATAAAAAGAAATGCATTTCTCATTCACAAACTAAGTCCATTCCATCCAAGTTGCATTATACGGCAAGTCTGGGGATTCAGCACTCAGATGATTTTAAGAATTCATGTCAGCAAACAACACGAAAATCTGAATCCGCGCCAACACGCACCGCCACTTCCCTTCTGCGAAGTCAATCACTGTCATGGGGCAGCTTAGTAGAGACCTAGAGAGTGCACTGTGCACGGCAAACGACACACTTGCAATATAAAATAAATGTTCTTTTTAGAGATATTGGAGAGATATGAAAATTGTCCAACACTGCGAGGGTCTAATTGAAAAATTGAGTCGTCCACGCGGTAACGAGTATCTAATGTGTGCCTGTGTGCACTTTGTACACCATTCTCTAGTTCTAGACGGACGGACAGACACGAAGCAGAGTCAGAGAGAGTAGACCGTCATAAAATATACTTTATAGGTCTTCTAATGGCGGGTTAAGCGACAACATTCTGACACTCAAAAATTAATTTGAAAGTGCACTGCACACAATGGAATTTATGTGCAATACATTCAAAAACATTCTACAGGTAGATAGGTATAGGAGGTGGGCAAATGAATTTTAAGTGCAGGGTGAGAGCCAAGAACAGGCTTGGTTGGTCGACAGGATTTCTTGTTTGGATTGATTACATGCTGTGCCTGTGGCTGCACCTTCATTCCATGTTGAATTTTATAGACCAAATGGGATCTTTGAAAGAGCTTAGTGGCTTTTATTTGGGAGAATCAAAAGATTTATGGATAGTTTACTGATTTTAGAGATGCGATGAGGGTCTGCACCGCATTCATTTGATGTTTTTGATTTTGTTTCGTTCGTACCCGGTACGATGTGTTTACGAAAGGATTAATTCATCTCTCAACTGTCTGTCTTGAAATTTATATTGGGTAATCTTTTGTTAAAATAAACAGATGGGATTACGTGTGGAATGCGGTTAGTTTAGGAGAGTGAACATCACGTACACAAACCGGGAAATGGATGGAATAAGTTGTGACTGTGAGGGGCATTCAATTATGGACAATTTTGTTACCTCTACTTATGTGAGTTGATCACGAAAGTGTTCCAATCGATTGTAAACATAGTGGAGTTAATGGCAAATAAAGAGTACAAAAGGATTTGCTTTGCGAAAAAACAAATTTTTGAGCAAAAAACTGTTTCTGTTATCAACCACACACGCAGTTCCGCTGAATTTTGGAAAGCTGTTAAATTCCTAAATGGATCCACAAATATAATTGCTCTAGGAATACAAGCAACAAGCCTAAGTAACCATTTCAAAAGTCTCCTTAATATAGAGATTAACTCTCCAGAGAACAGACTGTCCGAATGGGTAAGGGAAAAGGGCATACTAACAGAGTTTCAAGCCGGTTTTAGGAAAAATTATTCCACAACAGATCACATATTCTCGTGGTACAACATTGCTGATACCTATATAAGGAAAAAGAAGAAACTGTATGTGTTTTTTGTTGACTTCCGTGCTGCTTTCGACTCTATTGTGCGTGAAGCGCTCTTCTATAAGTTGCATACTATCGGTTTATCCAACAGAATGATAGAAATCTTAAGATCTTTGTACGCAAATAACACAGCATACGTATGGGATGGAACGACAGTCTCAGAAGAATTTCATACTAAAATGGGACTCAAGCAAGGATGCATCTTGAGTGCGCTGTTATTTATATTATTTATTAACGATATAACAGATGTTGTCAAAGGAGGTATAAAGTTCGGCGGTGCAACGATACCAGCTCTCATGTACGCAGATGACATTGTTTTCTTTGCAGAGACGGTTGAAGGGTTGCAGCTCGCAATGAATAGGCTTAAGGAGTATTGTGAAAGCTGGAATCTCAGCGTCAACCTTTCAAAATCAAAGATAATGGTGTTCAGAGGAGGAGGTGGCAAGCATGCGAATAACGAGAAATGGACCTTCAATGGCGAAACTGTTGAAGTTGTTCGTGAATACAAATATCTTGGTGTTTTATTGACGTCAAACCTCAACATGAATAAACATTTTGAACAAAAATTGGTAGAGTCAAAGAGAGCAATATCATCCGTTTGGGAACGTTGTTTCAAGAATGATGCCATAGAACTAAGTGCCAAACTAAAGCTCTTCCAATCTACGGCAGCCACAATTTTATTATATGGATCTCAGGTTTGGGGATACAGCTCTTTTGATGCAATTGAAAAGCTCCTTCGATATTTTATCAAGAGAATTTTTCATCTTCCACGAAACACTCCAAACTATATGTTGCATCTGGAAACAGGACTGCCACCAATGATATTGGAAACACTTCAAATTCACTTCAACTACATAATTATGGTTTTTCAAATGAACAATGAAAGAATACCTAAAATTGTATTAAAAAGCGCGATTCAGGCAAAAGGACACATGGCAGCAGAATGGCAAAATCTGGCGAATACTTGCAGTGAAGATATTATGATCACAGTTAATGAGCAGCCTGTTTTACTGAGAGCAAAGTTTAATGTTCTTTTAAGGAAATTTGGACATTTCTTGTATGAAAAAAATGTAGCAGAAGCCCGTTTATCAATCTTCAGAAGTTACTATAGTCGTCTAGTCTTCTACCTCGGTGACAATACTTACTTAAATAACTTCAATTCACTAAAGAAAATCAGCGTCATCCTTAGAACGAGAGGTGAATTACTAAACCTTAACTACATTCCCCACCGTCCCGATTTACCACTACTATGTAGCCTGTGCAATTTAAACGTCCGTGAAGATGTATTTCACTTTATCGCAGTTTGTCCAATTATGAAGGAGTTCAGAGTGAGATATTTTGGAAAACAAAATCTTAATGAAGTCGAGATGTTTGAGATACTTAATGGAAATTTGGGTTGGACTGTTCTTTATAATTTTATTAACGCTGCTCTTAACTATAGAAATTGTATAATAAATGAGAATTTTTAAGTCGAATAATAGGTGATTAACTTTATTTTATTATGTTACAATTACTAGTTTAAAATTGTAAATACTGAAAAATGTCAGTCTGGTAGACGGCCATAGGCCAAACCAAAAAGACTTGAGTTGTATAAGTATAGTATATGCTATTATGAAATAAATAAAAAGTCAAATAAAACTAAACTAAACTAGTGGAGTTAATGTGAATGCATATTTAAGTTATTTTTTTTCTCTTCGGACGAGAGCGGGGATGAAAAACATACCGTGGGCAAAAAAGGCCTTGCAGACTTTTCAGTTACTTAATAACCCTTGTAATGCATTTGTGCACTCACTGCTATTGGGGTATTGGTAGCACCAATATCGGTTTCACACAAAGTGTTAAGAAAGCAATAAAGTTTTCTTTTCACGCATCGGTCGGTATGCTAAGTGTGTTGCAAAATATAACAACAGTATGCAGATACAGTAGTGTTGATTTTGAAATAGGTATATGGATTGTGACTCGTCTATATGCCGTTTCAATCGTAAAAAAGGATGGTGTAGTTCATGTCTTTTTTTTTTTTTTTTTTTTTGAGTAATTTGAGATTTTTCACCTCATCGTGCTATTCGTGCTGGTTCGTGTAGAACGAAACTACTGTGATTTCAGACAAAAAAGACACTAGCGTTTCCTATTGGTCAAACTGAAACTAGCTTATTACAGTCGTTTGAGTTGAAAACCTCATGATGCTGTCCGAATTCGTGCGAATTTAAACATGTTATTAGTTTTGTCGTTAAAATAATTGAATTTTTCAATCACCCAACCCTTCTATTTGTTGATTCCACTTGGAAGATGCATTTGTATGATAGTTATTCCAGCATAGCACATCTCTCAAAGCCACTAATAAGAAACTACAAAGCTTTGACATCTCTTACAAACAATTCAAAACGTTATCCAAAAATACCAATCTTGCTATTCTATCACATACATCCCAAATTTGCAGTACTCCACTGTTCGAGTGGAAATAACTTGTTCAGTGAGGTTGAATGTTGCGCATTGTGTCCAAAGAAACTGGTTGATATTAAAAAAAATGTATACGTTGGTACAACAATGCACTGACTTTTATTTCAATGTCTGACTCATTTTATTTCCGATTGCTTTTTACGATTTCATCTTTAAAACGTGGACTTATTATTTCGATCTCCAGCAAGCAAAAACGCACGATTATTTCGTTCCGGACAATGAAGAAAGCTAAAACTTTTCTTACACAATAACGTGGATGAACAATTTTTCGTTGGCAAGCATCCAATCGCTAGTACATATTTAATATCTAAATAAAGCAATCAAGGAACTAATGCGTTTTGCCAATATCTGATGTTGAAGTATGCATGGATTGGAATTTTAATTGGAAATTTTGTGAACAAACAGCCCCACTTCCCTATCACCGAAGTCAATAAAATGAGTGTCTGTTTCTTCCTATTTTTGTTAAAAAAATAAAATGTGGGACACAAGCTTAAGTGCACTTTTGGAAGTGAACTCATAGAAATCAATAAAATCAGCAAAAAAGCTTCACCTATTAGTCACAATCAACTACACCGATGCATTTGCTTTGGCGTTCCAGGCACGTACTGATTTCCCGTTGTCGGTTTTACAACTTGTGTAAGTAAAAAAAACATTGACTGACCCAAAAAGAACTCTCCACGCATAGGAATCCCTAAATGGATGAACAACAGACCTTGGCCCGCTCAGAGACTAGAAATTATAAAAAATTTACAAATCTCTAATATTTTACGACCAACAAGAAAATAGCAACGTATCGAAGTGACTGTAAACACGAGGAAAACAACATTCTCAGAGCTACAGCTTGGAACGAGATTCGAGAAGTTAGTTTTTTTTTATATTTTATTTTTATTGCTTTGTTTGTGCGGGTGTGGGATTGAATCGAACGAAGTCTTTCTTGAGAGTTGATGTCAGAAATTTAATGTAAGACGATCTTGTTTTACGAGCGAGGAGCAGCGTAGTGGTGCAATTCAAATGCTACCACGCCCGAGAAGTAGAGGGAATAGATTTTAATTAATCCCAATTGAGTGACACGGGCGTGTGTGTTCACTGGTTCACTCACTGTGGGGGATGTTGGGTGTATGAAAAAACAACACCACACAAACAGGGGAGATTCTCATTATTATGACAGAAACTAGCAGTGGAATAGTGTTATTCATGGTTGATGAATGGCGCGTGTAGTGTATTTGCTTGGTTTTCTTTTGGCGGAGTGTCAAAAAGCCAAGGGGCTTGTAAGTGGTTGTTTGGTATACAAAAGTTGAGATGTAAACAAAACGGTGTGATGGACATTTGTTTAGAAACTTCGTAAGTTGTTCTGAACTCATAGTTGAGGATAAATACAAACAAAAAACTTATGTTAGGCAAAATGTTATGCCCGCAGTAGGTAAAATTTTAAAAGCACATTTTGAGAGAGAACTAAATAAGATTTATGCATGATATCAGACACAAAATGTGTACAGACGGAATTATAATTGAGTTTTGTATTATAATTGCCGCTCAGCGTTTAGTCGTGATTGCTGATGATGTTTGCTTATTTGTTTAAAGTTAGGTTCTTCCTCAAAACATGAGAAAAAAATTTGTGTTGACTCAAATGATGTCAATTGAGGGCTATTAAAATGTTTGGAATTAATACGCATAAATGCTTAAATGGCCAAATCCCAGCGTTGTAAGGTACAAAAAAAGTTTAGAAGATTACAAAAATTAGTTTATTGAACGTTTCATAGTTTATTGTGGGATGGTTAAACAAGTGATCGATGGAAGACCATGAGCTGTTTTGAAAAGAATTTTTTTCAACTCAGAAAAATATAATTGATCTCAAATGCGTTCAAGCAAACACCCTACTTTGCCAGCAGCGAGTGTTCAATGAAATCTGAAATTTGTTTTTGTGGTTGCGTCAGAAATATGACTTACATACGTGTTATAAAAACTTTGTTTTTCGCTCAATCCTTACCATTCCGTAACTAAAATAGAATTGTCTAAATATGAAATAATTCAATAACTTTTGAATACAGTTTTGAATGGTATCATCAATCAAATTATTTTAATGTCTGTCTTCTTCTTTAACGTCATCTTTCTCAATTAACTGCTTCGCACTACTGATTCGCCATGGAACCTATGTACGCCATGTTGTGTTAATAAAAATACATACAAACATAGGTATCTATTTTGATTTTAAACATTTAACAAAAATCAGCTGTCTTCCACTTCTTTCACAGGTCTTTACAGATCCCCTTGAAAAATTTTACGGCGGCGCTAGCTTTCTGAAATAAGCCGATAACACATGGTTCAGAATTGGAAATAAACAGCTTTAAACCTTAAGGGGTAATATCCACCAAATGCTAAAAAAAGAAGGCTTTTTTCATGATCTTTCTAAAAGGACATTTGAGATGTAAGGTATATAAATAATATATCATTGGATTAAGCAACTCTTGAAAAATAGAAAAAAAAATTTTATTGTTGTTTTTTTTACAAAATGGCGGCTGTGCAGCGATTGCCGTGAACTGCTTTTTTAAAAAGTTCTTTTGCGGCGAGCAGTAGAAGTCGTACCCAACTCCACCTATAACAAAAAAAAAAATTTTTTCATTGTCTACATGAGTGTTGCTAGTGAAGTACACATGATTATATTTTTAGAAATTTTTTTCGCAAAATGGCGACGGTTTGAAATAAATTTTCTGTTTTCAACAAAAAAAAATCGACTTTAATTGTGTATAACTTTTTTTGTTGTAAACTAATCGCTAAAATCGTGTGTACTTCATTAGGTAATTTAATGAAGAAACTACAGTTAAAGTTTGAAGTCAATCGGATGTAAACTTTTTCAGTTACACTGCTCGCCGATTTCGAAAACATTGTTTACCTTAAAACGCGTTTAAAGTTTCAAAATGCTATAATTCAGATTCGGAATAATATAGTCCTTAAAAATTTTTTGTTAACCTTCAGTCAGCTATCCCTGCGCCGTAAAATAGTCCTTCCCGGGCCTTATTTATTTAATTAAAAAATTTGGTGGATATTACCCCTTAAGAATTCCTAAAACGAGATTAAAGTCAATTTCTAATGATTTTGAAGTTCTCAAACATTATTTTATCCACAGTGGGAAATATAATGAAAAGTTTTCTCAAACTTGTCCACATTGCCGTTGCTTGGACGATAGAAAAGGAAGATTTTGATGCAAATGCTTGCATATTTTTCAAATTACCATAAAGATCAGACTGTTTCCTATTTGCGTAGAAAACATGAGGCATTTTTTGAAAATGATCAGATACATAATAGGTACACTTGATTAGACGCTTCTTTTGAAATTTCGAAAACTGGGCATGTCTGTTTTGAAAGGGACACCATACTTTTTAGGTTAAGAGTGCTGCAGTGTTAGAAAGTTTAGTTAATACGTAGCCGAGACGCTGCCATACGTACGGGTTCGAATACAGTGACAGGTATTGTTTTAGCCTTCCAGTTTTATATGGACACCGACCTTGGGATTTTAAGTGAAAAAACAACCTGCGTTACAATAAAAAGAAGGTTGTTACCCTAGTAAGATATTGCATTTGCAATAGGTCTAAGTGTTCCAGGTTAATATCAAATCATAACCAATGACACCTGTAGCTGAACAGCTTTTCATTAAAAGCTCAAAATGATTAAAGGGTTGGGAAGATATTTAAGATTGTTTTAGTGTCAAAATGCGCCTAACGAGCCGTGCTGACAGCCACCTTAACAAAGCAATCACAGATTCCATCGTAATCGAAAAAAGTCTAAGTTTCCCGATGTAACTATCACATAATCCATTCGGAGTGGAACGAATTTCAAAATTCGTAGATTTGGTATCACCAAATCCGAGTGAAATGTAAATTCGTCATCTTAATATACGTGTGTTTGCAGGAAAATTTGAATGATCTTGCACATTTGGCGTAAAACAGCTGATTTCGAAAACCAGCATGGTGGCATTTAGTGTGACAACTGGCAATGCTTTCTTCGATTCCATTCGAATTTTGGGAACACAAATTTTCGTAGTTCTTAACTAAGCTTTCCGTGTGGAAGTTTTTACAATGGAATCTGTGATAGGGCTGAATAACTAACTATTGGTATCATTGGAACATTTAGCAGGTAGATTTTTGTTAGTCTCACAGGAATCTCCGATCTTCATCGGAAGCAAACAATATCATGTAAAATTATTGGACTCTTAACGACCAGCCCGTGTGGAAATGGTTAGCATGAAGGCCTCTTACGTGGGAGTTCGAGGCTTGAAGCCCAGACATTTTAAATTGTTATCCCATGGCTATCACCTTTCGCGAGAAATTAGCGAGTTTTCCGAGAGTATTTTCACTGACTTGAAAACGCTTTCAGGTGAACCGTGTAGAATCAGCGTAGATCTCTTCCGTTTCACCAGAAGTTATGGTTGAGAAAAATGTGCAAGACCCGAGCTTGTTGTGGCATTTTTGTTTTTTTTTTTTAAACCAAACCAAATTATATTGAAAGAATGTTAAATTGTGGTTCTAAAGTGCTCGATAACGTGATAAGTTATGCTAAAAACACATAATTCAGTCACGTATTAGTCGATCATGTAAGCGGACCCCCGACAACTACCAAGAGAAACTTTACGAAGATATAAGATATAGCTTCTGGTTGCTTCCGAAAATAATTTTAGTTGGGCCTGTAGATGCGTTTCGTCAACTTATTTTTATGTTTTTAACATGTTGAACAAAGAAAACATCTTAGCAATGTTTTCTTTCAAATCTTGACATTTTTTGAAAATTTTCTGTCAAACGCCTTTAGTATTTTTAGTCAATCTGGAAACACATTTAAATGAGCTTTTTAAAGACGGTTTCTTTGTGTAACACAACTCAACTTCAACTAAAACATTTGACTTCTTCAGTTTACAATTTTAACTGAATCTTAACTCATGCAAGAGAAGTTTAACTGCACTTTATGAATGTAAGTTGCCATCACTGAACGTTGTTTATGCATATTTTGCTGTTGGTATTTTTCATAACTAAACTATAAATTGGTTGTATTTTCAATTTTGCATCAAATTAGCAACTAATGAAGTTTACGAAGTATAAATTCTGAGCATTAAAGTCGAATTTATGTTGCTAAATGCGGTCGTTAAAAATAAACTTAGTTTAATGTTCAAACGAACGCCTTTAAGCTTAATTAATTGCTGTACTGAAATTTTAAACAAAAGTAGAGTTGAAACTTCCACTGTGGAACTGGCCATACAAGTATTCAAGCAGAAACCGAGAACCTGTATAGTCCTCAGAAAGCAAAAATGTTTGTCTTCTCAAATTAAACTTTATGGCCAAAAAAGTTTTTCACAAACACAAACAGATATACAATTGTGTAAATAATAATTATAAAATTTGAAATGGGTACGTTGTACTTATAACATACCAACATTTCAAAGAACAATGAAATTTACCAAATGAATACCACAGAGATTTTGAATGTGCTAAAAGATTCGATTCAAATAAAAAATACTTCCCAAGAAAACGATATAAACATTCATTCTATCCAAACATTTCAGTTGTTTAAATTCTTTGCTTGGTAAAAAAAGTGCAAAAGTATTTCTGCTGGCGGCTCCGTTCCGTTCTAGAATTTTCATTTCATTCAAAATTACACTCGTAAACAATTTTGCCTTAAAGGTCTGTTATTCAAACTTTGCTCTTTACAACCCAACACATAGGAGAAATGTTTTACACACCCGCACTCTCCCAATTTCTTTAGCATTATAGTATAGGTATACGCTTGGTATTTTTATTATATTGTCATTATTTGCGCATTATTATTTTACTGCGAACCTTTTCATTACTTAACCACCTTTGCAACCGCGGAAATGCAAATACCATTGCAGTATTTGTTTTGCTTTATTCTACCTTCAACCACGATGGCGATGGTATTAAAGGAAAACGGATACACAAAACCATTTGGTTTTACTAAGGAGAATTAAGGAAAACCCATTGGAAAACACAGAATGTACATTAATTATATTTCGCACATGTCTCACACACACACAAATTTATTTATTATCACCGAACGAGGAATGCATCAGGCCTTGTTGCATTAATCCTTCTGTTTTGTGTCTCTGGTATCTTGTGAACAATGTCTGTTGCAGGTAGTGTTAGAAGGACGCTTGCACATACAAATATACAGGAAGACTATCTTTCCTAGTAAACCACTTTATCAAAATGGGCTGTTCCCTTGCATAACGCTGTCCACCCTCGCTTGTTTTTTACTTAAATAATGATACTTTATTCAAGAATGAACCAAGTTTATCATTTGCGTTGTTGTGATAGCAGAAATAGCAGCAAAAAGGCTGTGCAGCTTGCTGTGCATTGCGCTTGGCCAGTTAAAAAACACGAACAAGAGAACGTTGATTATTACAATGAAGATAAACAAGTACACTACTAAAGATAAAGAAAAACTTAAGTGCATAGCTAGATGTCAAGTTGTTATTCACAAGCACGCTTTCATTGTACGATATTCTGTTAATTTGCCTTAAGTTGGTTCAACTGATAAAGAGACATGCATTTTTCTGAAAAACACATTTTTCTCTTCTTAAATTTTTTTTAAACGATTATCAAAAGTATTTTTGAAAGTATGTATCCATAGAAGATTAGATTCTTTTTCCAGAAATCTTTCGGTATTTTATCCGTGAAACAGTTCAGCTTTTTGAATTTCGTTTCTTCTCTGATAAAATTCAAAACGCTTTAAAATTAAGATAAAAATATTAATTGATAATTATTCGGTTTCCCTCCGCAAAAACCTGCTAAAGGGTCGAAGGTACTTTTGTATCGTTAATACTATTCCAACGTGTGTGCGGGTATAGTCTTCAGACCTAGAGCTATAAAACAGCTATTAGCATGAAAATAAGACTTGAGCTTAGAGTCACAAAAACTGAACTTCAGTTTTCTAAAGATTTTAGGCAAACTAAAGGTGTTCTTTTCCAACATTTGCATATCCATAACACGTATGTGTATTGTGAGTGTGACACGTTTCACAGTCAAAAAATAAACTTCAACTATAGTTGTACGTTGTACGTGCAATCATTTATTGAGGTAGTAAGAAAGTCTTTCAAAAAAATCCTTATTTTGCTAAGAGCACGGAAATGGGAAAATCTTTTTAAAATAAGAAAGGTTATCATGAGGTGAGAAGGAGGTAAGCAATCGATACACAGCATCCTTCCTCTTCAAGAATTTAATAATAAACTTTGGCTTGAGATTCTTCTGTGAATGCTCCGCGATTTGATACGACACCAGAAACATAAATGTATCCCCCTGATGTTGTGTACAAACATAGAACAGGATTTTGTGCTCAACTTTGGCAGGAAATTGGGTATTCCCTTTTTTTATTTGCATAAAGTGTTCGCATTCGAATACTTTTCGCCAGGAGCTTGAGGTTGTGTTTTGTGTTCCCATTCGAATACTGAGCTTGAGGTTGTGTGTTTTAAGATGAGGAAGATCAAATTAGTTTTTATTGACAGTAATAAGGGAGAGTGAAGAAATGTTGTTCATATACTTTTCCTCACATGAATTGTACATATACGCAATAAGTTGGATACAATTGGAGTCCAGTTTTGCCTAATTAGCAAACGTCTGTAGGAAATTCATCATCCAGACACTAATTAAAACAAAACTGACATTTCCTTGTACGCGTGTCTTCGCTAGGTTCTTGCGTTGTGTCACCACAATCACAATTCTCTTTCCCCACTCGATTAGCTGCATCACTTTTGGAACGCAGAACCGAAGTCTTTTGGTCCCCAATTAGTGTTCGTTTAAGATGTGGCGTCATTGTGATTATAATAGCACCAACAACTGTTTAATTCCGCCCAATGAATTCTGAAAACATTCGATACAAAGCCCAGTGAACCATTAAATTTGCTAATTATATCAAGCAGCCTAAAGACACAAAAGTAACAATTAAAACACCAAAAGTAAGTAGCCGAGCAATTAGTGTCGTCTAATGTCCACAGGACACAAGTCGCTAGTTTAGTACTCTGTTCGCTTTCATTATGAGGTACGGAGGAGAAAACTTTAATTACCCAGAAGGTAATGACTTGCTCAGGGCTTGGATGTAAGTACCTTTAATAGAATTATGAACAACCCATAAGCAATTAAACGGTAGGCTTCTTAAGTAAGCTCTCTGCAGAAAAGCGTTAAACAAATGCGTCCATAAAACGCAACCAGAGCACTTTCATTATGTAAACATGGATCCACCCAGTTGTTATATTCACGAACAGAACATGTATGTATAGGAATGTCTGATGCTCTAGCCCCTAACCTAGTAGCGTAGCATATTTGTGTTGCGAACTTCTGGAATTGCCATTAGACGCACGGAAATATAAATGAATGTCGGTATTGGAGCAATTAGTAAGGGTAGGTTGTGCTGGGGCAAATCATCAATATTGTCTTTATTGGAATGCTTATCGAAATTTTGATGGGATACCAAATTATTCTATTAAATTCCAATTGACGAAGAAAATTTGGCTGAGTATGACATAAAAAATATTTTATATTTTCTTCCAAATGACGACAGACTGCGGTGTCGTTTGGTCACTCCTCGAATTGGAACCCAAACTAGGCATATTCAAACGCAACAGCTTGATTCAAAGATTGTGAAATGTATATGTAGCTGTCTCAGGAATCAATTTGTTTACTTTATTTGCTTATTAAGGTTAATTTGAAGCAACAGCTGCCAGAAAAGTCAATAAAACCGAAATTTATGATACTGCGGTTTTTTTTTTGTTTATTTGCTGTTTGGCCGATGTCAAACACAAGGAATGATTGTGATTCCATTTTTATGATTTAATGGTCAGCCTTTGGGTCTCGATGACAGTTGCGTCACACCTTAGTGGAAAGCAAAGACATTTCTGACAAAGTGTAAACAGAGCTTAGTCCTACCATGAGTGCCGCTTTTCTTGAGGTGTTGATATGAGCTGGTTTATTTGTTCTGAAAAAGAAAATTTCCTCATAAGAAGTGCCTTTTGAAACAGACAGAATATGTACATATGTATTTGGATCTGCAAATAATACAGCCAAACGACCATAAGAAAAGTCGCCCCTGGTGTCGTCCATAAAATATGATCGGACATTGATTTTCCCAGCAATTTGAACCTAATAAATAGGACTTCTCATTGATGGAGAGTGCCATTAGTCTACCAACCGCCCCAAACCAAAGTCTTCTTCCTAAGCATACTGAGGACAGTGAATGCCTTCATTCCAGATTTATCGTTGACCTTTCGGACGCAACCAGTGCGGTAACTTGAAATCAATAAAAGACTAGAATTTCACTTTAACCATAAATTCTGTAGGAGACCCAAATCGAAACTAATCACGTGTTTTACGATCTCGTAACCTAGGTGGTCAATGACAGTTTGCTTAGAGCCCTAATTACATTACATAAATGAGTGGACAGAAGGAGAAAAATCATTTCCAATGATTGATTGAGTGGTTAAAACGAATGGACCCCAATTTTTATGCCCTTCTATTTTTTTGGGTGTTTTTTGCCGAAGCAACAATTTTAGAGGTGTTCGTTTATGCGCCTTACTTTAATTCCCAACCCAGTTTAGTTTTTGTCTTGACGTTTATTCACTCTCTACTGAGATTGCCATTATATTCGTTTTCCAACAAAATAAGTTGATTCTATTAACCGAGGGCCTACACAATATTGTTTGGATTGTGAGTAAATAAATAAAATATATAAATTGATTAATCTAAATGTTTTCAGAAAAAAGTTAATTGTTCATTCTATAAATAGATAAATCAACAAAAAAGCAAACTTCTGTCTGTCTTTATTACGGCACCATAGAGGCTTTATGATTTATTCATGCAATGAAAAGTAGAATAGTTGAGTTGTGTTAATGAAATTAAAGAGAAGAAGAATGTCCTTCAAGAAGAAGTCTGGAGAGCAAAGGACTAATAAACAAGTAGGGAGATAACATACAAATGAACAAATTAGTTTTTACAGTGAAGGGATGCGAAGAAAAATATATTCGGTTTCAAATAAGTAAACTCATACATTTGCTTTATCTATACAAAGCTCTGCATGTTTTGATTTATTCATTAAATAAACGACTAAAAATAAATCATCAAAAGTATTGCCTCTTTATGGAAAATAACTTTCCCACAGTTTACGAAATTCAAAGCGAAAAGAATCCCCATCTTTCGATTTCTTCAGTTGGAAAAGATGTGTGTCGAAACCAGAATGAAAAATGATCAATATCAACTTAAAGGACATCCTAGATTGTAGATTTTATTTTGGGGGATTAGGTCGAGAGGCAGAAACAAAGTTGCAAGAACGGAGGGACTGTGAAACGACATCTACTCGTCCAACTTCACGTTATTTTTCTTATCCCTACCTTTTTTTTGATAGAAAGTTTTCAAATTTACAAACTAAGTATAACATTTGTTTGTGTCTTTTATTTTCATTTAGATAGGTACTCTTTCTTTATATGGGTAAGCTGTATTCTTTGAAGAACGGACATTCCAATCGATTATGGAAGACAAGGGGCCGGTAACAAAGCAACAAGCTTACAAATATAGAACCACTTGTAGTATTATTTTTACTACACTTGTAGAAGAGCAAACATACTTGTAGCTTTATGTTACAGAAATTTTTCACACTTCTCATAATTCATTTGTATTACAAGTACTTGTCGCTTTTTGTCACAGGCCAAAGGTCGCTGCCTCGAAAGGCTTCGTAGTACCAAATTCAGTCACTTCTCCAAGATCTGTAAATTGTTTTGGCCTGTTGCTTATGGATTGCTTTTATAACATTGGTTTTAAGTGCTTGAATCGTTTCAAAATTGTTGGCATAATATTGGATCTCCCCGCATTCTCTCAAAATAGCTCAGCTTCTGGGTGGCCGATTGCCTCATTTTGGCTAAAAATTCTTTTCAAAAAACGAACAGTTTGGGCCAAAATTCGTTTCGCGAAGGCACGTGACTGACTTTCTGCCAGTACAAGATTTCGATTGGGTAACAAGTGGCAGTGTCGAAATACCCTGCGATTTAAAGAGAAAGTATTTGATGGTCCACCCTGTATATGGCGCCCGTTGCTTTGATTCTATAAGCGAGATTAAAAATTCAGAATAAAGTTCACTCGAGTGATTACATATGATAAGTTGTCAAAAACTCGAGTGATTGCAAAAATCGATTATTTATAATCGATTATTATGCTCGAAAACGCGCATCACTTCGTGGCTTGTTCCCTATCGAGTCGAGATCAGAGACACTTAGTCTTATTCCAGCACATAAATAAATAAAAAATAAATACGGTAGCGCAACAGAGCGAGGAGCCCCCGGGTGTAGCGCGTTTCTCACAACCATGCCTTGTAAAGGAATGGAGGGGACCTACAGTCAATATTTGTTTATCAAATGCAAGGACCTTCAATTAAGATACCAGAACATCGTCAAAGGATTCTAGTCTCTTTTCCGATGGAGAACTTGTCAATAGAGTTTGAAGAACGGCATTGAAGTAAGTGTCCAACATGATTCCAACAAAGAAGATCAATACACAGGGTGTTTTGCATACGGTGCTATAAAAGCATAAAGGGGATTGGTTGGGGGGCTATCTCCCTGCGTTTAGGCGGGAGGGGCATTTTATAAGATTTTACTTAATTTTTTTTAAAAATTATTAAAAATCAACTAAGCCACTTACTACTACAAACTATATATGAAAGCCAATACTTTCTACAATCTTTGATAAAGATTTTAGTGAATGGTTTTTGAGTAATCAATCCTCATTTTTATAAAATTTTGCATATTAAGGATCACTTTTTCTTTCAGTAATGAATGAACCATAACTTCTATTTACTGGTGGGTTTCTGGGTTTCTAGAGTTTTTGATCGCTACCCTTTTTGTGAGCACAGATTTTCTTAACGATTACGTGTGAGGCTCCTTGCTAGCCACTTCATAGCAAGGATTCCAGCTTCTTTAAATATTAAAAACTTTTGCGACAGTGTTTGGAAGGGTGTTATTTTGCATGACAAAGAAACCCTCGCTTACTAAACCAGCAAATGATATGATCTGATGTTCCAACACCTACCAATATTCCACTGATTATTCTGGTTACCCAGATCAGAAGTTCAAATTGCGTTCCAAAGAAATTGTAACTCAAACAGTCCGTCAATTGCTCAAATGCCACTTGTTCCTCAATACATGCCTGTGCAAAATCGCTCTCCATTTCTCCGGTTTACTTTTTTACGTTGATCGTTTCCATGAGGATTGATTTTACACTTATTTGAGAATAGTCCGAGCTTCAATTGCTATTTTGAGTAAACATAACCCTCTTCTAAATATTTAACTAAAAAAACCGGTTGTGGGGGCCCTAAAGGCTTCATTTCATCCTTTTTCTCATGTTCCTGATTGCTGATCCACTAAACCGTTTTCCTGACTTCAGAACCCTTTGCTTTTCATAATCGTTCAATAATGGTTTGTAGTAAGTTTCCGATGTTAAAAGTGGAAAGCTTTCAATCCTCGACAAAAACGCATATGAACAACAAAACACCTTTCAATCAACATTTATAGGCACAAAATTGTGCACACCACTTTGACCTGGGCTTCTCTCAAAACATATCCGTCGAAAGATGGAATGCGTTTCAAGCTCCTTTGACCTCCGCTCTGCTTGAATAGACAGTTGAATTCTCCTTCTTAGGCTATTAGTTCTTCTAGAAATGCACCCTTTAACCTGATTTCGGAAGTACTGCAAAGTACAGAAAATGCCTTTTGGTCGAACAATGCGAATGTGAACTAATGTACCATGTAAAAATGGTCTCTTCAAAGATATGATCAGCGCACAAAATGTAACCTTTTAGCGAAACGTTTCAGTTGATCTAGGGTGAGCATTGCATTCATTTAATATTTTTTTTACTAACAAGCTGAGCCGCCCGGCGTTGCACGGGTGCGTAGTTTTTTTTTAAGGATCCCGGTCTCGTCCTTCGTTTCTCGTAATTTTTATATGGACAAAAGTGAAATTCAGGAAAAATGCCATAACTCGGTAACGGGTCGACCGATTTCAGATTTTTTTATAAACACCATCTACCAATATCCCTTAAGCTACCACTAAAATTTGGTTTTATTCGGTCGACCCGTTCTCAAGTGATGCGGTCACAACCAACCGTGCACTTCTTATTATATATTAAAATAAAAAAAAAGATATGACTTATCCAAAATATCTTTTGAATGTCTATAAACCACAACGAAATCTTTAAATGTACAAAACAAAAAACCCAAGTGCTCAGACATCTTTTTTCAAGCCTTCTCCAACTTATATAGGTACACATTTTATATTTATTTTTAACAGGTTTCCGCAACCTCTTTAGATACCAAAAAATCCAATATATCGGTGTCAGTTAAAGTGTTTGAGTTTGGTCATTCGATCTGACCTTGGATTTATTTTATGAATCAACAAATTTTTTAATTTTCTAAAGATTGGTGTCTACGTCGTCAATCAGCAAGTCAATCGACGAAGTTAACACCTATTTGACCTAAGAAACAGCTCATTCTCAACATTCAACTAAATCGACCTTATCTTGAATAAATTATGCTGAACGTTTATATTACGCTGAAACCGAATTGCTTATACAAAAAAAAAAAAAAACTGCCAGAGCTTTGATATGAATTAACAATGTTCGTTTATTAGAGACGAGTGTGCAAAAGTAAGCACGCGTTTATGATTCAAGCAATTTGCTTGTGTTAAAATTCAAAACCGATAACCTTAAATCAATTGATTGCAATGAGGAAACTTCATCTCCAATCAATATTTATGCATTTCTCTACCCGATCTATCCAGAACTATCTAGAAACCACATATTTCTAAAAAGAAAAAAATTATGTATACGTGTGATCATTGCTGTGTTTTAGCTCAATGCAAATAAAATAGAAGCTCATTTTATGTTCCCTCTATTCGATTATGAAAAAAAAAAGAATTCAACGACATCTGTTTGTATACTTTGTATTAAATACTTTCAACATTAAAAAAGACCTCCAAGCTACAGATAACTAAGCGTCGCTTAAGCTAAAAATAAATTATCGAAAGCAGTAGCGAACGGCATTATCGTTTTTTTAAATTTTTTTTTATTAAAAGTACAGTAAAAAGAAAATAACTTTTGAGGGCAAAGATAAAAAAATGCCTTTGTTTATTTTCAATTTTTATCAACCCTGCTTTTTATGTTGTCGGTCATATTCTTTCCATTCATAAATTCTCAAAAAAAAAAGAAGAAACTTTTAACAAGAAAATCCATAAACAACAAACATAATATTTAAAATTTATATTCTCAGACGATCTGCGTCATTTTATCTTGCCAACACTTACTTTAAATTGATAATTTGTTGTTGTTGCTTCTGATGTTTTTATCCAAAGAATTGAATTTTTTACTAGACACTGCAAACGATGATCAAGCTTATTGGCATTTAGCACGTACGAAGGTGGACTCGAATCACCTGGAAACAATATTACAAAGTCGATGATTCACTTGGCTCTTTTGAGAAGAGTTGTCTGTTGACACAAAAGCGGAAACAATCCACAAAAGTTGTTCAATTCAATCGGAAATCAAAATTCCTCGGCTTTTGAAGATTTAAATTTTGTTCATATATCAAAATTTTGTTTTGTTAGGCACTTAATGATAGCATAGAAAACGTCTATGTCAGATAAAAAAAGGAACACGTAACAACGGAATACACACCAACACAGTTAACAATAAAACCAGGTAGAGGTATTGAGAATTAATTCGATTGACGGTATATACCTGTGTTAAAAGCCGATTTTAAGGGGCACATGAGAATATTACGCGATCATTAATCACAATGAACCAACACACTGCTTAAACACACAAAAATGTATCTTTAAGATTTTTAACACACACACTCAAGCATGAAGTTCAAACAAGTAGGTGTATAGAGCGGCTACAAAATTTTTATTATTATTATTATTAAAGCTGTGTATATGACGAGTCTGCAATTATTTATTCGTATTCCGACAGGTTAAGTAATCACCCGCTCGCGAACGTTGCTGTTTCTCAACTGAAATCGGTTAATTCGAATCGGTCTTTGAGATGCGGCATTTGGTTTGGTTGTAAAAACGTAGCAATCCAACCAGAACAAAATGTTTATTCGTTGGAATGAGTAATAGTTGAGTAGACTCTGTGTCGTTCATTTTCATTCACAGATTGGTTCGAGTGTAAATTGAGGAGGTTTTAGAAGCACTGAAACTTTGTTTGATGTCTGATTGAGTTCAAGCTCTTGAAAAGAACTCAAAAATACACTACAGGGCGAGAGTAGGTCAGTGTAATTTTATTTATCAATTCAGTTTTTGATATGTAACATTTTTAAATTAGATTTCCTGAAATCTGTGGGATTGATTTCCTGAAAAGAGACGGTAGGGTGAAGGACGGATTGTATTGTATATAGACGATAGTGTGTAGTCCTTAAACGGAGAAGCCATTTTATTTTCACTTGATTTAAAATCAATTCAGAAATCATTTTTCTCATGTAGTGTACTTCTTATTTTTCGGGTGCTACAAAATTCAACGACTTTTTGCCAATCAACTGACATCATCTGTTGATTTTTTATTTTGATAAAATTCCAATTATTTTGGCTTATTCCGAAAGTGCAAGGGCATTTTTCTGTCAAACCGTTTGCCACAAAAAATATTTATTTTTAAATTTGATGTTTTTCCAGTGTGTCAACTTGAGAATTTTCAAAATGTTTCCAGTGATGGTCTTTATAGTAGGGGAGCCCAAGAGGGGATTTCGCGCGTTACTCGAGCGCGTCAGAAAATCATATGGGGAGGTACCTTGCACCCTGTAATGTACTCCTACCATATATAAAACCTTAATGTTGGGGCGTTCGCTGAGGGCAGCCCGTCAGATTAGTAAAAAAAAGTCGATCATCGGAAATACTCGAGCGCGTCAGATTAAGAAATGGTAGGTTGATTACATCGAGAAGAGTGTATATTTCAATAATCTGACAATTTGAGCGGGGCCTTCGTAAGTAGGAGAGTCACAAAGATGTAAAAAAAAATCGATGTTTCGAAATACTCGAGCGCGATTAATTTTTTTTTTATTTTGAAGGTAATTTTATCAGGATTACGGAAAACATATAATCTGACATTTTGGTTGGGGCGATTAGGTAAAATCGTCAATAAAAGGTATTATATATGATGGTTAATATCTCGCTTAATATTGATATTAGCAATTTCGTCCAAAGACCTTTTTTGTAGGAAACTAAATTTTCTACAAGTTTGTAATTTGCAATTTTTCTGTAGCTTTTGTTATTTACGAGATAACTGCGACAAAACGTGAATTTTATGGAAAAATCTGGTTAAGTGGCCCGTACCACCTTCCTGGTATGAGTAACGACTTTGCAAAAAAGAACATTTTTGTAGAGCGTTCAATTTTGAGAAAAAAACATCTTTGGTTAAAGTGATTCCATGAAATGCCGCTGAGCTATAGAAATTTAAAAATAGAAAGTCAGAGTTTCCGTGTATTTTCAATGGGAAATCTTCAAACCTTTTGATCGAGGACTTAAAATTAATATTAAGGGCTCAAACTTTCAGGGAGGTTTTTTTTTTAGTATTTTCAACAAAATTTCAAATCAAAACTTGTATATACATATGTCTACATGTTTTTTTTATTGCATCCAGTAATAGAAAATAGAAACAACAAAGAATTGTTACTTTAAATTTGTCAGACTAAGAGTACGCCCCCATATAATTGTCAGATTATCATCCTGGAGGACGAAGACATCAAGTTGATCACTCTGTATAAAAATCTGACGCGCTCGAGTATTTCAAGGTCACGTTTTTTTTTTACATTTTTAAAAATCAGCCATGACTGATCGCCCCACTCAAATTGTCAGATTATTGAAATATACACTTTTTAGAGTACACTTAACATTCACTTTGAAAATCTGACACGCTCGAATAACTTTTTTTTTTTTTTTTTTTTAACCTCTCTTTACGGCCATTTGCCCCCCGTAAATCGTCAGATTAATATATATCCGTTATCAGAAAGACAAAGCGCGTATACTCTATGAAAATCTGACGCGCTCGAGTATTTCAATTTAACTGTTTTTTTTTACATTTTCAAAAGCTCATACACGCCCATCGCCCCACTGAAATGAAAAACTGCCATACACTTTTTTTCGTTTTAG
This sequence comes from Melanostoma scalare, assembly GCA_949752695.1. Classification (NCBI taxonomy): domain Eukaryota; kingdom Metazoa; phylum Arthropoda; class Insecta; order Diptera; family Syrphidae; genus Melanostoma; species Melanostoma scalare. The sequence goes on along the minus strand of OX456986.1, from coordinate 6,731,666 downwards.
AACGTAAACTTCACAATCCAATAAGTCCCCATGACGCTTTAGTAACTGCAAATTTAGCGGCTCGGGCTCCCCTACTATTATAAGCGTTAAGCGTATTTGAATTGGCTGCCAAACATAATGGCTTCCGGTTCGGGCTTTGAATTATGAACTTAGTAAGGAACGTACAGGTGACCGTCTTCGCTAAGCCTAATGGCATTGCATATAATATGATAATACTGTTCTTTACATTACCAAATCTTCCAACTTCTGTATAATCAGAGTAAAGGTAAAGGTATCAACACGTTGTTATGTTCATGAAGTTTTATTGTTCAATGCTTGGCGGATCCAGTGAGCAAACGACCAAATTTGCCTGGAAATTACGCTATGTCGTTCTCATCTATTCAATGGCGTGTTAAAGTTCGATTGTAGTCAAATTTAGTGTGGACGTGGAGGCGATTAAATTTGCTACCTACCAATGGCATAACAAAACACAAATTAATTATCCCATAAAAACATTGGAACCTTTGATAGCTTCACGGACTCGAGGTGAGTTTTTGATGAACTAAGATTACTAAGCTCAGTTTGGTTTCCTTACACGCACACATTTGAATTTTGAATGAGCAAAAGATTTGAAAATCAGAAATCCCGTCGTACAATTTTTTGATGCTTATTAAGAACAAATCATTGCTCGGGCTTTGAGGCCTTCAGTCATGAATTTAATAAGCAGCATAAAATGGTTGAGGGGAAGGCAGTTGGTGGTTATGCTAATTCCCTAGGATTCTTTCATTAATCTAATTCACTATTAAAAGCAACTCATTCTACATATGAAAATACTAATACTTTTGCCACCGAGAAAAATTTTCAGTCTAAAGAAAAACTAGTGAGAGTACGTACCGAGGGTTACTTACAAACTTTTAGCTTAGAATCGGAAAAGTTTTAAATACAATTTTGAGGTGATATTTCTTGCCATAAGAAATTGTTTCCTGTCAAAAATTAATAATGTTTGGTCGAAAGTCTAACTTCCCTGTTAGAAAAAAAGGAAACAATTTTTAAATAAAACCATCTGGCTTTACAATTCTTAATAGGCAGAACTCGATTCTTCTAAAAAAAACGAAAAGAAAAAAATGTACCATTTTTATTAGTATCTGACATTTACTATAGTTTCATTGGGTCTTGCAAAGTACTTTTTAGTAATAATTAGACCCATGAACTACTTTTCCATTTGTAAGTTTATGAAGTTCCCAGCAGAGCCAAAAATGTTTTTCCACGGGTATCGCCTTTCGCGAGGAACTGGCAAGTCCTCCGTTAGTAAATTCATTGCCATGAAAAGCGCTTTCTCAATCAGCCGTTCGGAACCGGCAGAAAATTGTAGGTCCCCTCCATTCCCTAACAAGGCATGGTTGTGAGAAATGCGCTAGGCCAGGGGCTCCTCGCTCTGTTGCGCCACCCTATTTATTTTTTTTAAGCTTATGAAGTTAATCACAGCCAGAAGCACTTGGCAGTACCTTGCAAGGCTCAACGGAACTCACCTGAGGTTAAACAAAAAAAAAATATGTGAACCGGTCTATAAAAAAGGGACTTATGATTAAAAAACAAAAACGCGAGAAAACGGCTGATAAAGATAAATAGTGCATTTCGTCAGTCTATTGTGGTTTCTCGGTAGTTGTTCTCCTTCCTTCCGGTTTCCCAGTGTTTCTCGTTGTTCAAGGGCACCTAGTGAGATGCATAGTTTTGCTTTTGCTTCCAATATTAAATTGTAGCATTCAATCCCTTTTTCATTTTCAATTCCATGTACATATTATCTTGTTACTGGATTTTCAATAAAAGCCTGTTTTTTTTTCATTCGTCCTCTTTTTTTCTACATTTTTAGAACACTTCAAAGTAAGCTAGGACTTTCGGGTTTGATCATGTGAAAGAGCGTTTCGAAAACTATCCGAATCCAAAAAAAAGTGAAAAATAATTTTTTGAGTCATAAGTCCCCTTTCATAGGCCGGGTCACATACAGGGTGCGACAAAAGTATGGAAACCCCTGGAAATATGGCAGGGTCCAAGGTCAAATTCAAGGTTACCATCGGATTCCTCGTCGAAAAATATGTCGGATATGGGGTCTTCGATTTTTTTTTTTAACGAATATTCTGCGATATTTCCAAGGGTTTCAGACCAATGTTTTCATTTTTCAAGTATTTTTTATTTCAAGCGCTGCACCTCTAATAATATCATTAAAAAAAATAAAATACATGTTTTTTCGTAAAATTTTGCGCTCTTTCCAAATCTGCAATAAAAAATGGGGGTTTCCATTTGAAAAATCGATTTTTGGGTCGCTGGGGCTTCAAGGTTACGTCCAAGGTCTAATTCAAGGTCACCATCGGATTCCTCGTCGAAAAATACGTCGGAAATAGGGTCTTTGATTTTTTTTTAACGCATATTCTGCCATACTTCCAGGGGTTTCCATACTTTTGTCGCACCCAGTATAATTATACTGCTACATGCCTTTAAACTTCGTCAGCTCCGTAAACTTCATGTCGATTTTTAGTATTCCGTCGATAGATGACTGAAAATTATTTCTCTTATAGCGGGTAAGAACTTTGGAACTATTTTAAATATTGCGTATTTCTTTTTGGGAAACTCAATTACATGTAATAAAATAGTATATCGAAAGATTAGTTCATAGTTCTTAAGCTTTTGACTCCCACAAAAATCAGTTGTATTTGTTCAAATGGCACTGAGTGTATTATTACAGCCCCTAAAAATGTGTTCTTTTCTTCTCATTTATTGCATATCAAAGCTTCACTTAGTAAATGTTTAGTTTATGGAATAAATTAGATAATTTTTGTAGCTTGGATTATCTTTACTCATATTTTTTTAACTTAAATTTGTGTTCTTGCATAAGGAGCTCAATCATCAGTTAAGAAATTCAAACTGCAAAGTTCACCAGATAAGCTTGAAGCTTGCTTCTGAGTGTTTCAATTCAAAGGTTTTGAGTGAAACTTTTACGGATTGAGATTTTCGTTAAATTTAAGCTATAACAAATTGGTTGTGACACCAGCTAATAAGCTTTTCAAGCAATTGGACTAAGCTTTATTGTCATTATGAGAACTATTGAAGAATCTCATAAAATAAAACGTTACGTCATGATTCTTAGTAAAAACAATCAAATTGGAATCATCTTCGTACCCATCCTTATCAAGACAAAATAATTACATTGCATTCAAAGGAATTTATGACAATGATACCTATCTCAAATACATATGTGAGTTCATCCGTAAACATATGTATAATTATTTGATACTTAAATATGACCATAAACCTACATTCGATTTTATGAGGTTTTCTTACATAAACATGAAATATTCAACAAGGAAGATGATGTTTCTTTTGATAATGAATGAATGTCATCGTCAGATGCACCCGCATTAATTTATTGGATTCTTATTGAGTACAAAACGCTCAACAGGGTTAACGCCGCAATGATAATTTCGGTGGGATGAAACACAGTATAGACAAGAATGTAATCTAAAAGAGGCTCAGTAGCTTCCAATGACATTATTTCTTAATTGAATTTATATTAGCATGAGATTTTTAAGCAATTTATGAGTTGGAGTTGAAAATTTAATGTGAATAAGAAAATGAATCTGAATCGGGTCGAGAGATTAGTGGGAGTATATGAGATGGGAATAGGTATTTGTGGTTTGGTATCTAGTATAAATGCCAAACAGGCTCTTTAGGTCCAAAAGGACTTTACGTTATTAGTTCCGGATAAGAAACCTAACCACACACTTTCAATTCATCGACATTTAAAACAAAAAATATTTAGTTAACTTTTTTGTTAAATTTATTGCCCAATTGTATTAATTTTACACTTCTACAGTTTTGATTGTGTAGAGTTAAATGATCGCCATGGGGAGACTCTTCTTATTTGGTAATTTCCAGCTCAAGGTGGAGGCAGGATTTTCCCTTAAAAAATAAATAATCAAATTTGTTAACAACACAATGTTCTCTGTGTAAGATAAGTTATGTGGCATGCTCACAGTGTCATGTTCAACTTCAGCATGAAGATCAAAGCTTCCCTTGGCCATGCTCATCATGTTTTTGTACTTGGAAACATCGAACTTGTGGTCATTGGCACAAATTTTCTCCTAAAATAGATAACAGATGGGTTTTGGTTCGTAAATTTTCAAATGAATAAGAAATAGTCATACTTCTGCAACTGGACATTTCTCAGGCATGTTGAAGACCTTCATGAAGCTCTTGGCTTCCGCTGTAACTCCATCAACGGCAGCACAAAGATCAACTTCCTCTTCCTTGAGTACCAATTTGTCTTTTTTCAGTGTATACTTGGCCTATGAGATCATAAAGTACAAGTTGTGAAAGCTGTGAAGTTCTTAAGTGCGGATTGCTGTAAAACCAACCTTTGCAGTACCGAAGGCCTTGTTTGCAACACACCCAACAGGCACTAGCTCACATTTTTTTGTCAATTTGACAGTGAAGTCGGGATCAGCAGTTATAATTGAATCGGGACCAGCGCAGTTCTCCATTTTGATAATATTTGCCTTGTAGCCATTCTGGGGATGAAAGACAGTCCTTTGAAAAAATATCCTCTTTTAATGAAAAAGTCAAAAAATATTCCTTACACAAGCAATGGATTCCTCAATAAGTCCCAACACGAGCACGGCCACCACAACTAACATGTTATTTACGTACATGATGTTTATTTTCCGCGTTTGAAATCACGTTTGATGCGGTCTCCAAAGAACATCGGACTATTTATTTGAATTGCTTTATGGTCAGGGTCATTAAGCAATGAGCAATTATTAAAAAACTTCAATTCAAAAAATGAGATCGAACTTCCAGATAGATTTATCTGACTGGTGATCTGCTAAATTGAAACACGGAATTACTGCATTCATTCTGGTGTAGTCTTCATTGGAGCTTTTATTTTTGAATTATATTTAATATTTTATTCGTGGGATATGAACAAATAATTTGGAGCATCTTTGCACTCTTTGGGCATTGTAATGAGGCGGTTAAATTGCTAGTTAATCATCTATAAAAACAATAGCTCGATTAGTATGAAAGACCACGTCATGAATTTGAAGGAAAAATTTAATCCATTTTGCTTTTGACCTCTTTTGACATTGATTGTTGTAGCAAGGATTTTTACACTTGGATGGGTTAAATCAATTAGATGACATTTTTGCTTAAACCTTTATATGCTGCAATGCTTGAATCATTTTGTTACCATAATTTATTTGGCTTATGGAAATGAATTTTTTTTCGAAGGCTACAGTTTGAGTACAACTTAACTAAAAGTGTTATTCAGCAGGATGCAAAAAGCGAATGGTCTAACAATTTGTTTTTAGGTGGAAAGGTTGGTTTTCTTTAAACATGATTAAATCACAATCGAATTGAGATGTCTGTCACTGGGATCATTGAAATGCATCAGTAATTAGGTCATGGTGCTCAGAACAAAGGTGAACTTGTTTTCTCTAACATCAACTCCTGGAACTCAAAGTAATCTTCATATTATTTGATTAGTAGGGAAGAATGGGGCAAAACGAACCACGGGGCAAAATCGATTACAATTCCATTCATCATTTCCTTTGATGAAATGTAAAAAGAACGCATCCCAAATTTACAATCTCAAATTTACAAGGCATACGTGTGGTTGATTTTAGAATCTAACTTTTGTTTAAAAAAAAATAATTATTTTTGAATTTGTGCCGTAGAAGATTTATTTGCTATAGAAAGCTCTAATTTCAGTTGGAATTACTACGAGTATGAATTCTGTTTTACTTGTTGTTTCTTTTTTATTATTTGAAGATGGTTTGAATATATGTACGTCAGAAAGACTTCATGATCTGCTAAATGGAGCAACAAATAGCTTTGAAAGGCAAACAATGCGATAAATCGCAAGGGAATGGGGCATCTTCATGTAAGGAAAACTTATTTTGTGTTTTCAAAAAAAATTTGTCCCAGTTGAAGCTACGTTAAGTTTCGGTGGTCCATCTTTCCCCACTGTCCCTTTAATTCAAGACTTCTTCTAAAGTAAGCCTAGATTATCATAAACGATTTTGTAAATGGTTGTTTGGGATTTTCATTTGCAAAATACAAGCAAATTCTCAATCGTATGATTTGTAAACGTTTCAATGCACTCCAAAGGTAAGAAAATATTTTTCTCACTGAGCTTTGTGCAATCATATGGTTCCGAAACAAAACGCTCACCGGTAGACGATTTAAATAAGCTGCTGAAAAAAATTAATGACATGTGCTCTAACAAAAATGGAGAAAACCTTTAATAAGCTACGTCTTCTCTTATCATCTACATCAAGGTACCACTTAGTAAGTTGTGAAAAAGCTTTTTTTCTCAGTTAATTTATTTCAGCACAAAAAGGAAATCAAAAAATTTAAATGCAAGATGAGAATCGATTTAATTACGTTCATTACATCAGATTTCGACAAAGCAGCTTTTGCAATGCAGGTACCTTTAGTTTCTGTAGAAGTTGCGTGTTTTTTAATGAGCTCCTAATATTTATGAATTTGAAAGAAATTTTTTCAGATTTGGAATAATAGAGTAGATGTTGAAAAACAATTAGGAACTACAAAATGCCTTGATGATACTTTCGAGTGCAACGTTTTAATTGCTCCCAATAACATTAACACTCCGATAGTTCGTATTATTATTGCATGTTTGACTTTTTTTGAGCGGGTAGTTAAATAGATGATTTTACACAATCCAAAGCTTAGGCAAGATGACTGCGATTTCTGACATTTTGTGTGGGGATCAGGTTCAAGCTATGAATCATTTTGGGTTGCACTTTTGTTGAGCGAGTAACTGCTGATTTTGAGTTGACTAATAATTAATTTAATGAATGAAACAAAAATTCATGTAAGAGTGTGGCGCTATAGAAATTTCAAAAAATTTGAAGCGGTCAACGCTTCAAAATGACCTGATAACTGAACTGAAAAGTGAACTGAAAACTAACCGTCTAATAGGGCCTTAAGAGCTACCAATGAAATAAATGAAAAGAAAGTTTTACTCAGAACTACAACGTTTCTGTCCAATGATAAATTTGTTTTTGAATCCTTAGAATTGAAATAAGAGTGTGTGTTATATAAATAATGGCGTTTGTCATAAAGGGAAACCTTGCATTTATAAAAGATTTTACCTTGAAGGAATATTTGAAACAATGTTGTTCAATGCTACTAGCTCCAAAGGATGTCTTTTAGAAAGAATTATTATATCTTCGTATTTTCTGCAAGAAATATTTCAATGTAGATCGAGTGGTTCTGGTATCGGCGATAATTTTTAGCTTTTCAACTCGGGCCATATAGTCCTGGGGGCTCAATGTGAAACCTCAAAGGATTATAATTTTGACAAACAATGTTAATAGTTCTAAAGTCAAATGATATATGGGGAAAATTTTGATTTTTCGATTCTATCTAAACGCTGAAAGTTACTACCAAGTTGTTCCTTTCGGTTGCTTATTTTGTCTGAGCTTTGCGCTCAGCCATACCTTTAGCTATTAATTTTTATTGTAATGAGCTGTTCATAAGCGGGTGGAACTAAACTGTTTCCTTTATTCTAGAGCCATATTTGATCGTAAAATTTAAAATTCATTCAAATATTCTGGAAAAAAATATGTACATACGTACATAAAGCGTACAATGATGCGATCTCGTAAACATCACATGAAATTCAGTTTTGATAGTTGAGTTCTGAATTCGAGCGAGTTAAGGCTCACCCAAACCAAAGCGATTTCGTAGTTGCGGCGGTTTCAGCTGTCAAATTATATAAGAATACAGATACAGGACGACATCGCCTTTTGATAGATTTGCAGTTGTCGTGATGAAAGGAATCCTGCCGCTGCGCTGTCGCAACTTTAAACTCGCTTTGTCTGAAGTTCCGGCTCATTTGAACTCCAGTTCAAATTTCCGCTGTGACTTGGTTGTTTTTAGCTAAGAGACTGTGCCCACTCTATAAGCTTTACATTCTTTAAGGTACGAAACTTCGATAGTCACATCAACTCTTACTTAGTCGGTATAAATATGAACCAGACAATTTTTAGGAGTAGGTACAGTTAGGTGTCCCATACAGTGTAAACAAATTACCTAAGAAGCTATAGTAGACGAAAAAGAATCTTTTAATAACACCTTAGGTGTCGTTACACCATGTTTCCAGTCTAAAAAAATGGCCTGCTTATTACTCACTATAAGCATTGGTCAGTTTTAAAGTAGAAACATGGTGTAACGGCAAGTCACATTATAAGAAAAAAATGATTGCCTACCTCAAGTGAATTCTCGCTTGCTCGTTATTTGTACACAAACAAGTCAGTTGCATTCCAAAATTTATAAAAATTGACGCATGTTGGAATCGGAAGATTTGGTGGAACCTTTTTATTTGCGCAGGCAGGTGGTACCCGTGGCGTGATGGTTACTATGTCTGCCTGTTAACCCAGAGGTTCATCTTTCGAATCCCAACAGAGTCAAAAATGTTTTTCCACGGGTATCGCCATTTGCGAGGAATTGGCAAGTCCTCCGTTAGTAAATTCATTGCCATGAAAAGCGCTTTCTTGATAAACCGTTTGGAACCGGCAGAAAATGGTAGGTCCCCTCCATTCCCCCACACGGCATGGTTGTGAGAAATGCGCTAGTCCCTGGGGCTCCTCGCTCTGTTTCGCAACCCTATTAATTTATTTAGGTATATTATTGGAAATCGATGTGAAATGCATAGAAGGGAGACAATTGATTCTTGTGGTGGTCGGATATTCGAGCAAGAGACACAAGGCTTCTATTGTTATACTAATCATATATTTCTTATTCTATTATGCTATTGTTGTACTAATTCACGCAGTTTCTATTTTGCTATGACTATGAATGTTCTCTCTTTTGCTCAATGTTATTTTGACAAAAAAGTACTCATACGCCACAGTAATTGTGGTAGTTTCATTGGTTTTATCCAAGCATTATTATCACAACAACAAGCTTCATTCCTTAACTATTCAACATAAAGTTTATGGCTTCAGGCTTTTAATTAACAATTTTAAAGTTTGTCTATTCAACCCTATAAACAACAATATTGCCGGTTGAGAACATTTGGCGCTTTTCATGTTTGTAAGTACAAATGGTTTTATTTTAACAGACACTTTACTTTGATTTTAGACATTTCTATGGTCACAAAAAGGAATTCCTCAAAAGATATTTTTTGTAACTTTTTGGAATTGATATCCGTAATCAAAATGGAAGTTTCCATTAAAAAAAAATAATCTTAGTCCAAAAATTTCTTTGAATATTGATTACTCAAGGTCAGAGTAACCTCCTTTGTTCTGTATAAAGTGTGTCTTGGTCTTTTTTCTTGTAAGTTAAGTATTTTCAAAATTTTTTGGGATCTCTAGATTTAAATGTGTTGTCGTCTTTATTAAACTGTTACCACATGGCCTACACACAAGAAGCTTGCTATATGAAGTACGATTAGACTCAAGAATCCGGCTTTTGTGGATTATATTTCTACTCCTAAAAGCTACTTTGCTCAATACTAATCTCGAACTCAATGTTTTTTTTCTTCTAGAACTGGTTGGAATGGTGGCGGGAGGCTTCAGTACCACTGTCTATTAAACTTATGTTTATCAATCTGAACTACTGCCAGTCAGATAAGAATTTTAACTTCACAATCACAGCCGTTATAAAAGCGATGCCAATACACAACCTTACCAGCTCAAACCTCAACACTTCACTCGTAAAAGAAACAAAAACTTTGCTTCTCGTCAAGGTAATTGTTCGTTTACCTTTTACCAAAGATAAAAGTCTCTCAACTTTATTTTATTATTAACCATGTTAGACACAGCTAGAATCGTCGCAACAACAACCAAACACTGGCCTATTTGAGACCATGCAGCAATACTGCGGGTATTCCCAATAACATCTATTATCGAACTGCAAATATGAGTACCAAAACGAAACAGGTTGTTTTGCATTTACGACGCTTGCCAAGATGATAAGAAAGTAAGTAAAAAAGCCGATAGATTTTATAATTTCAAAAATTACTTCTCCAAAGCTAAATGATTTTCAAACCACAACTAGGAAATTATTATTAATAGCCCTTGAGCTCATTAAATAAACCAATCAAAGACTGACTGCATAAGAATAATTGCTCTTCGAGTAAAGTAAAAACATAGACAGACAATATTTTTAAGATCTTGGTAGTCAAGCATTTTTGTTAGTTTATTTAATGAATAAACAAAGTAATTCCTTAGAAATACTAAAATATGTCCTTGGTATACTCATAGATAAAAAAAATTGAGTTAAAATTTCGCCCAAACGTTGGGAAAAGGAAAGAAAATCCTCGAAATACGTAAAAACAAGATGCATATTCACAGAAGAAATCGACCATATACCCAATCAATTCAAAAGCGTATACCTTCAAAAGTCCCTAACAAAATATAAAACATTTTCAGTTTGTTCCTTAAGTGCAACACCAGATGAATCGCCACTACACTATAAACGGTACAAATCTATGTTGATAGTGCTGAGGTCCTATCTAATCGTACTACTCAATATACTGCCTTTGTGACGTCAACCGAATTCTATTTTATGATAATATAAATATATCGAGTAAAAAATTTTAATTCGAATGGGTGCGAATATACTTTCCTCAGTATATTTTGGGTACTACTTAACTAACTTGAATTGGTGTTGACCTGACCGGCCTGAAAATACATGTGCATATTGCCAAACGAATACTTTTCGCTTCTGAGTTTGGTTGTTTATGAAAATAAAGTCTAGTACATGCAATAAATATACGAGTATATGGTAAAATGCAAAGATAATTGATGCGGGGCTTATTAAAAGGACAATATGTACAGCGTGGAAAACGGTTTGTTGTGGCTGGTTTTAAAATTGTGACGTTCCTTTACAAGCTTTTGTTATTTCCGGCTACTGAGGAATTCCGATTGCAAGTTGACTCATAGCTCTCGCTTGCATGTTTAGTTCAAACTTAAAGCACTATAACTTATGCATATGTGACACAACTTTAAACAAAATCCCCATTCAATTATTCCAACCGGAGCCATAACTAATTTTTAGTGATGAAAAATGCATCATTTTGAGGTAGAACTGTAGAGAGAAAATATTCACCTATTTAGTTGCAAACTAAAGTCAATTGAACGATGTTTAAGAAAATTTTCCTTTTGATAGTGATTCTCGGGCTTAGTGCTTCGGTTTTCGGGAATGTGAGTTTTGTTTTATTAACAATTTTGTTAGTTTTCGTATCTTTACACTTTATCTTTTAAGGATGGATATTGTAAATGCAAATCACATAGGAATGAACGGTTTAGGGATTGCGAAAATGAGTGCTCTTCGAGTTTTGACACATCGCTTACGAAAAGCCCAATTGGCAGTGCTATAATGTTAATATTTTCATTGTTACAAAAAATAAACCAAATTTTTGGAATCGCTAGCCTTATTTACCCTTTGTTGTAAGAAAGGAAATAAAATCAATAAGTTAGAAAACCATTTCATTTGTATTTGTTCATCAACTTTCTTCGATTGAATTAATCACTGGCTTCATTCGGAGTACCAAGTAGATATACATAGAGAAATAGTCTACATCCTTTTAAATTTGGCATTAGTTGTAAAAGTGTCAAAAAGTATTGATTAGGAATCGTGATCTTGAACATGCTTGGGTTTTTGAAGTACTAAATTGTTACGTGTTTTTATTTGAATAAAATAAACAGTGTCTGCAAAAGTGTACCTCTCAGTAAAATTGTGCACATCTACGTGATCTGCGGTGCAAACAAATAGGAATACATTCCACAAATCTTTGAATGAGAATCCGTTCCACAGTGATTTTATCGACTACAGTTCCAGAGATTTTTAAAGCGTTTTAATTAGTTGAAAGAGTAAATGAATATTGAATAGTATGTATGAAGCCGAGGTCCGAAACTTCCAAGGCTGCAAAAATCTGTTCCACTGCTGAAGCTGCGGATATATTGGACCTATTGGTTCGCCGTGAAATCTGCAGCCTTAAAGTCTTAAAAAAGAAGGAGCCAGGGAAATCTTTCATCGTGCAAAACTGAAGCAAGTTTTGACAGCTGTCTCCAAAAATAAAATATTAGTGTGAACTGAAGGGAAACATACACTTAAATTGCAGTAGCAAGTCTTCCACCACCATCCTCGGAAGCAGAACAAAATTCGTTCAGAGCTGTTCATCCTAGCGCCACTAACACTAATGTCATATGGTATAAGCGAACCTACGTTTTGTATGAGGTAGTGTAATTAGAAGTCCTCTAATCTCTAATGAGTTTACTAAAATAGAAAACTTTTTAACACCGTAGCCGTAACCAATTCCCTGATAAGGAAAAGACGATATGCTAAAATAGGGTCTACGAAAAAGATACAGGCCTGATCGAAAAACTTCCAAAACTGCAGAAATAATGTTTTCTTTTGCGACTTCAATTCTTTAAATATAAAGCTAAAGAAAGCAAAAGCAGGGATACTAAGGCGTATTTTCGCGGTAGACCGTGCTTCAATTCTGATAAAAAATGTAGATTAAATCTTTCAAATGCAACACTAAGAGTTTCACCTCAAGCTGCTACAAACTCGTTATTCTTATTTTTACAAAACGAAAGCAAATTCAATGATAGTTTTTATCTTTAAAGTATTTCAAATCTTCGAAAAGAAATGTAGACGTACACTTTAAACTAGGAAATAAGTAATCAACTTCATTTTAAACGATCTTAGTACAAAAACAAACCCATCAGTTTACAGAACTTGGATAGTGAAAATCGATGTGCAACGTTTTGACGTGAATGTTCAAAGCATAAGCCTTCGGTTGTTCCCAATCGTATATTTCGATAAAATGTCAACAAATACATTGTATCAACACAAAATCTTTATTAGGTTTCTGATTACATTGTGAATATTATTCTACTCCTGATATTCTCATTCTAATACCAACGCAGATGATTCCTCTTAGTACTCCTATTACTTCTTGTACATTTCCAATTTTAACTTAAGACAAGCCTTACCCTATAAAAATATCAAGAAAACTGTTCACATACTTGAAGTTGTATGAAGGGAGTATCATAGTTCTTACCGTGTTGAGATTAGCTTCCAATATGAGGTCGAAAGGGCTCCTGTAGTTAAACAACAAAACCCTTATATCATACAGGTCCATGAGAGCGTGTTTCGGACAGTACTGATGCTATTAATTCAAAATTTTATACAGGAAAGCGCAATACAAGGATCGTTTTTCTTTTCTTACATTATTGTTGGAGTAGCCACCTGATTTGCAAAGGTCCAAAGGTTCTTCTTGAATGAGCTTGTTCCTTTTTTCCAACCTGATCTTACCCTGTAACGAAAAGTTTAAGTCAAAATTAAAAGAAATAACCAATGCACCAACCTTTGCGGTCTCAAAACCAATAGTGTCGAAGCATCCAGATGGAATCAATTCGCAGTGTTCGTTAAATCCAATTTGAAATTCAGGATTTTTAGATACCTCAAGTGCGGATTGAGCTCCAGCACAGTTGACACTCTCAATAATTCTTGCCTTGTAGCCATTCTGATTGAAAAATAAATTCACAAAGGATAATAAAGAGAGATAAGCAAGAGATATTGATACACAATCTTACGCATCCAAAAGCGGAATCACAAAGTCCAACAACAAGGGAAAAAGCCAAAAGTTTCGCAAACATATTCAAATGCAGAGTAAGTGAGTAAAGTCATCATCATCATCAAATCAGTGGAGACTGCACTTCATGAAGTAGTCGGTACCATTGAACAGTCAATCCAATATAAAGAGTATACGTTGGCTGCATTCCTCGATATAGAAGGGGCCTTCAACAACGTTGAATACAGTGCTATTCGCATGGCATTAAGTTCCATAAATATCGAGCCAACACTATCAAACTGGATCGACTCCATGCTCCAAACGAGAATAGTAAAAGCAGTAATGGGTGCAAGTACCCTTAAAGTCAAAACTTGTAGAGGTACACCTCAAGGAGGAGTGCTATCCCCGCTACTCTGGCTCCTAGTAGTTAACCAAATCCTGGTTAAACTTGACAGGAGCGGAATAAAAGCAGTAGCCTATGCCGATGACATCGTCATCATGACTTCGGGAAAATTCACAACCACCCTTTGTGAACTTTTTCAGACAGCTCTAAACAAGCTCACCAGCTAAAAACTGTGGGCTAAACGTCAACCCTACTAAAACAGAACTTGTTCTGTTTACGAGAAAACGTAACATTCCAGATATACTTCCTCCCTCCATTAATGGTATACCAATAAACTTATCTGGTACGGCAAAATATCTCGGAATTGTCCTTGATCGTAAACTTAACTGGAAAGGAAATTTAAAAGAAAGAGAAAGGAAAGCTCAAATCGCTTTCTACACTTGTAGTAGAATTTTTTGGGAAAAAATGGGGACCTGGTCCCAAAACCATTCACTGGATGTATACATCCATAATAATACCAATCCTCACATATGCCTGTCTAGTCTGGTGGCCATCATTAGAGAAGGCTTCAAACCTTAAGACCATGACCAAAATCCAAAGGCTTGCATGCATTGGCTCAACTAGTGCCATGAGAACAACACCAACTGCAGCTCTGCAAACCTTCCTGTCGCTAGCCCCCCTAGATCTTTTTACTAAGGAGATGACGGCCAAAAGCGCACTGCGACTCAAACAATGCAACAATTGGAAAACAGGCATATCAGGCCGTAGAACCATCATGAACCATACAGACATAGACATTCAAACAGACTATACCCCCCCGCGTATTGACTTCAATCCAGTGGCCCTAACAGTCTTTCCGACAAGAGAAAGCTGGGAGGAAAACAGGGTTATAAAAGGAAATCACATTTCCGTCTTCACAGATGGTTCCAAAACGGACGAAGGGGTAGGGTCAGGTATCTTCTCAGACTACCCCACCATGAATAGATCAATAAAGCTTCCCGACTTCTGCAGTGTCTTTCAGGCAGAAGTACTTGCAGTGTGCGAAGCCGCGAAGCACTTAGCTACGCAAAACCTGATCAACAAAAATATTGACTTCTTTATAGACAGTCAAGCGGCCATTAAAGCTATCTCATCCATTATCACAAAATCCAGACTAGTAGACAGCTGTCGCAGTAACCTAAGACTACTCAGCGAAACAAACACAGTTAGTTTAACCTGGGTTCCAGGACATCGTGACATAATTGGTAATGAAATGGCGGATAAGCTGGCTAAAATCGGGTCAGCACTCGAATCCAGCGAAACGAACACCTCAGTTCTAAGGCCACTTGAGCAAGAAAAAAACAGAATCAAACACAATTTTCTAAAAACCGCCAATGACAGGTGGTCATCTTTAGAAACATGCCGAGTCTCTAGAAACCTTTGGCCAGATATTTCCAAGAAAAAAACAGAATTTCTACTCCAGCTAAGCAGACATCGGCTCTCTCTGTTGATTGGCATTCTCACGGGACACAACTCGTTGGGTACCCACATGATGAGAATGGGCATTAGCACATCCGACTTATGTAGAGGATGCCAAGATGAGGAGGCAGAGGAGGGATCATTCCACTTCCTCTGTGAGTGTCCTAGCTTGGCCCACACTCGGAAAAAAACCCTCGGAGAATACTTTTTCGACGAACTGGGCGACATCTCAAATCTCCCACTGAGCAACGTCCTGAAATTTACTCAGGGCTCCAAATGGTTCAGTGGGAGTTCCCTACCACAATAACCATTTACCTTTCCAATCCTCCCATTTCCTCATCCTCTGATTTCCCGGGGAGCACAATGGATCCTTGAGATCCGAGTGAGGTGCTGCCACTTGTGGCTGCACCCCCCATTCAACCTAACCTAACCTAACCTAAGTGAGTAAAGTATTTTTGTAAAGCGAACAATTGTGTTGCTGTTACAGATCTAAATACTTCTTAGTGCAACTAGTTACCATGTTACTTATAAAATTATTTGAAACTCTTATTAGAACATAGATGAAAATAAAAGTACCGACCAATTAACAATTTGAAAACTTAAATCGAGAAATTGCAATTTCACAGGCAACTTTTTCACCACTAGCTAATTGTTGATAATAATAAATTGTCTTATTTCTTATAACTTTTAAGTTTCAATAAAATAAACGAATGTTGTGCATTTGGCGTAATAATAAGCATGTCTGCCTGTTTCGTTGGAGGCTCTTTGCTTGAATCACAGAAACACTTAAGAAGAAGAAAAGTGTATTTCACTGGTATAGATTTTCGCGAGGAACTGGTAGGTCCTCCTAAACCAATTACACATGAAATACGCCTTCTAACTTAGCCGTTCGGAATCGATATTGAATTTTAGATCCCGAAAATGCGTTACGCACCGAGGCTTCCAGAGCTAAACCTATACTTAAAACTTCACTCAAAACTCTATTTAAAACTCCACTTATTGCTCCGCTTTAAACTTTAGTTGAAACACTACTTAAAACTGCACTTACAACTCCACTTTAAACTCTACTCAAAACTCCACCTGAAACTCCGCTGAAAACTTCACTTAAGACTCAACTTTAAATTTCAGTTGAAACTCCATTCAAAACTTCACTATAGCTACACTTGAAACTTCACTTTAGATTTCACTTGAAACTCCACTTTTACTCCACTTACAACTCCTTTCAAAAATTTCGCCTGAGATTCCACTTACAACTCCACTCAAACTTCTTTAAAACTCCACTGAAAACTTTACTTCCAGCTCCACTTGAAACTCCACTTAATGCTTCATTTAAGGCTTCACTTACAACTTCAATTAAAACTTTACTTGAAACTCCACTTTTAACCCCACATATAACTAAATGGAGTTTCACGTGAAGCTATAAGTGGAGTTGTTAGTGAATGTTCAAGTGCAGTTTTGAATGAAGTTATAGGTGTGTCCTTAAGTGGAGTTGAAAATGGAGTTATAAGTGGACTTTTAAGTAGAGCTGTGAGTCGTGTTTCAAGTGGAGTTATAAGTAGAGTTTTAAATGGAGGTGTAAACAAAGTTGTAACTGCAGTTGTATGTGGAGTTGTGAGTGGAATTTCAAGCGGAGTTGTAAATGGAGCTTTATGTAGAGCTGTTAGTGGAATTAGTCTCAAGAGTGATCTAATATGAAGTTATAACTTGTAAGGTGTAAGAGCAGTTGTAAGTAATTATCCATTTTCAACTCCACTTATAACTCCAATTGCAACTAATTTCAGTTTTTAGCATCCCTGAAGTAAAAAGTAAACAGAAAGCAAATGACTAAGAGACATTTTAGTCAACTGAATCCTGGATATCGTATCATTCTCCAAAAAGTATGCAATTTTATTTGAATCCATACCACAAACAAATGCGCCGAGGTGTATACTTCTTAAAGAAGTTTTCAAGAAGTTACTGGATGGGTGCTATGCTATCCCATTTGCCTAAAAACTCTTTCCGAAGAATTGCCTTATTTTTTTTACCATGTACTCGAAAAGAGATTTCCACTTTTTGAATATCTAAACCACTGAGACCAAACAAGTTTATACGATCTAACAGTAAAACAAAAACACTATTGTAAATCTAACATTATCTCTCTATCGCAAATCACAAAATATCTCTCAAGTACTTTCACTATCATCCAAACCTTTAATCAGATATTATGGTCTGGTCATTTCAAGTGTAGAAAACCCACATACGCGCGTCCAACGTCCCTGCGATAAGAACTTTACCTTAAGCCACAAAAGTGTCTCTGATAACGAAGTTTCTTGGACTCATTTATTATTCAAACCAGGTAGTCTACAGTTGGCAAAGACTAATTGAAGCCTTGAGCGCTTGCTTAGTTTACTTTCGGTTATTGGTTTGTAAAGTTGACAATGCGAACTGTTGTTGGATTGTTGCTTGTAGTCATCTTGTCTGTATCAGCAGAGGAACCTCTGCGTTACGATGACTACAAAGTTTTCAAAGTTTTTGTGAGCAATGAAGGACAATATGAGAGTTTAAAGAATGTGGAGGATACCTTGAAGGTAAATTTAACACACACACTTTACACAAAATCTCTGTTAAAAGTAACTTCTCCTTGGTTAAGTTGAACTTCTGGAAGGAAATCCGCTCGATTGGTGATGACTGCGATATTATGGTGCCACCTCAACAAGCTTTGGATTTCGAAAAGTTCATGCAAAAGTCTGGAATTGGATACAATTTGACAATAAACAACGTTCAAGAGTAGGCAAGAAGCTTTGACAGCATGACAAGGTATTATCCAACTTTTCTTTCAGATTAATTGACTTGGGAAAGCCAAAGGCTCGCTCTGCTGGCATGGATTGGAGTAACTACCACACTCTGGATGAAATTAACTCCTGGGTAGATAGTCTCGGTAAACGATTCCCAAAACGAGTCAGTTTGTTCTCGATTGGCAAATCCTTTGAAGGACGGGATATTAAAGGACTTAAAATCTCCTATAAAGAGGGCAATAAGGCCATATTCATTGAGGCTAACATCCATGCACGGGAATGGATTACCTCTGCTGTGATAACTTACATCATTGACGAACTCTTAATCTCGAGACATCCAGCGACCCGAGATATTGCAGAAAACATCGACTGGTACATTATTCCTGTGTTGAATGTTGATGGCTTTGTCTACTCACATGATGTTGTAAGTAGATTAAGAAAAAGTGGCGAGATTTTGAATAAAAATGGATTTCCTTAGGATCGTATGTGGCGCAAGAGTCGTCAAGCACACCACGAGAAGTGCGTTGGCACTGACATGAATCGCAACTTTGGTTTCCTCTGGATGAGTAAGTGACAACTGTCATTCAAATGAAGTCAATCCTTTTTGACTGTTACTTTAGGTGCTGGAGCTTCTGACGACCCTTGTACAGAGACATATGCTGGCCCATACGCCCAGTCGGAGCCAGAAATCGACCAGTTGGTTGACTTCATCAATACTTTACCTGACGACTACATCAAAATTTATATTTCCTTGCACTCATATGGACAGTATGTCCTCTCTCCATGGGGTCACACTGAAGAGCTTCCCGAAGGCTATGAAGCTATGATGCATGTGGCTAAGGGCTATGCTGACTCGCTGGCTCGAAGATATGGAACAGTCTTCACTTATGGATCGAGTGCCTTAACTCTTTGTAAGTTGTCTCTGGAATCAATTGCTCCTTGATGGTATAACTTCTTTCTTTCTTAGATAAAGTTTCAGGGTCTGGGAAGGAATGGGCTTATGGTGTCAAGGACATCCCCATCCCTTACACAATCGAGCTTCGTGATAAGGGTAAATACGGATTCGTTCTGCCCCCAGAACAGATTCTCCCAACCGCCAAGGAAGTTTTAGAAGGATTCACTGGCATGATTCTTGCAGCAAGAGAAATTAACTTAGTTTAATTGTAAAAAAAGGATGCTAAAAATACAATCGCTTTAAAAAAAATTCTTAGTTTTTATTTCAGAACCGTGTTAACAGATTAATAGGTGTTCAAAAATACTAGTTAGCTTTTCATTAGTATTTTAGATTTTGTTTTTTTTATTCAGAAGAGCTTAGTATAAAATATTAAATCACATTAAAACTTAATTAGGATTTGATAAAAATAGTTGTCTTATTTGTTAGAGATTAGAGTAAGTTTCGTCTTAGTTTTGTTTTAAGGGATTAACTTTAAGCAGCAAGTTGTGGTTTTTTATGTAGAGCACTCTTTTAAATGGCGCAGCTAGTTGGTGATGTTCTCAATTCTGTTGTTTTTATGGAAGTTTAATTTTTAGGATTGGAAGTGGCCCAAAGTGTATATGGAATGTGGGTGTTTCGATCAGCAGATTCGGTTGTATTCGCAGGCATCGAAGTCTCGGAAATGACCCAGGTATTGGGAGTGTTTAATGCCAAAACTGTAGGAAGGCATATGTTGTAAGTTTACCTGAAAGAGAAGATATAAACAAAAGATGTTAATAGTTCCAAGAAATTCTCGGTTTTATTAGAGTTGCTAGTTAAATTTTTTTTTAGTTATATACATTTTTATGCGCTGGATCTTATTGTTTTTTTTCCGAAGATTTTGAAATGGAGAACACTGGGAAGAAAACCAATCATCAACCATGAAATGTACAATATACAATATATTACGACTTAGAAGTAAGGAAACACAACTTTTGAACGGATTCAAATTAAAAAGAACTCATCTTTATTAATAGCTTATCCTTCTCAAAAACCATTGGCGTCATCGACTTATGATTTGGTTCTTCGAGTGGATCATTTTAAAATGTGGTCTGAGACTTTACAAGCTCCTTCGCTCTTTTGGCTTTCTGTGTATACTTTTCCAACAGGATTTCTTACTGCCGTTCTTCAAACTAAAGCAACGCCTTCTAAAATTCCAGCCGATGAGCTTTCTTGTGAGTTTTCAGTTTTTATTAAAGAACAACCATATCTAGGATTATTTAAACTGAAGGATCTTTTATTTGTGGATTATCTCTTGAAAGTGCTTGCTGGAACAGAAAAACTCACTGCTTACAGGATCCTCAGCCTATGGAATTAGTTTATCCCATTGCAGTTATTGTACCAGTGCCCTGTTGTTAACTATTACTCAAAAGATCTGCAGTTCACTTAAACTTTGGGAATGAAAACTCTGCTTATTTTGTTGAATTTGAATGTTCAATATACAGGGTGTGCCGTAATACGTGTTTCATACTTTGGGATGTGATTTTTGGTCATATTCTAAGAAAAAAATTGTTATACAGTAAAGTCCGTTTCTCGACTTTCACATCACTTTTTGACAATTTAGAAAAAAGGCTAACTTTGGTGTACCCCGACCTGTGTTAAATTCGATTTCCTAATTTTAATTTGACCTAATTTTAATTTTCTGTAGAAATCACAATCTTTAAAACTGTATTTAAATTGTGCTCCTATAGACTTAAGGTTGCCAGATTTTCAATTTTAAATGTTGTTCAAATTTTCTTCCCCCAGCAATGTTTTGACTTTGAGGTCACCTTTTTCAAAAAATACCTGTTAAACATAGGGTTTTTTTTATTTTTTACCGATGAACAAAACAATAATAAAAAAAAACTCATTAATAAGTGCACTCAAAAACTTATACATTTTATGATACTTGGAAAAATCTAAAACAGGTAAAAAATCAAATTGTGGGTTTCTTACGAACTTTTATTGCAACAGCTTGCAATGGGAGTAGTTTTCCAAGAACTGATTGTTTTAAGGTAATTTTTATAACTGTGCACTGATGAAAAGGGTAAAAAGTGTATTTGACCAGATACCAAAATCCTAATTGACTTACCGCTTCTCAGGGAGATTTAGGTTTTGGGTATGAATGTTCAATGGGTAAATAAGTCATATAAAAGAATAAGAAAACAGATTTGTTCATCAGTCTATCAAAATAAGTCACGATTGCAGTTTGATCAGAGAGTTTTTTTAAATGCGTTCACGTTCATTTATGGGTTTTGCAATGGAAATTCAAGAAGAACACAACGAAGATACCAGGAACTTTATTCTAACAGACATCTCCCTGCTCAAAATCTTTTTCAAAATACCTTTCGAAGGCTTCGAGAAACCGATTCAGTATTAACTGCAAGACCTAACGCATGAGCTGCAACCATAAGAAGAGTTTCGGTCGATGAAAAAATACTGGCAGCTGTTGAAATTGATCCTTCCATTGGTATAAGGCGCTTGGCTCTACAGTTTGATGTTTCCAAACAAAGAGTCTCCAGAATACTGCATACCTACCTACATATTGGTGTTGACTTATAATTTCACAATGAAACAAAAATAATGAAAACTGAGCTTCTGTCGAAACACAATACCAGGCACATACTCATTTGGAATTTCTTCCAAAGTAAAAATATCGCTTAACTGGGCCTCTTGCCTAACGCGATACCAGGCGAGCTAAAAATCAGCAGGTATACCAAATGATCTTTTTTCGTGTTTTCTTTCTTCTAATTTGTAGTAAAAGAAAAACAAACACATCTGCATTTGCTTGAGGCACATGCATCAACAGGTATTCTCGCACTTTCTCCTCTTTTTATTCATCTCATACGTTGTGAAAGAAAAAACGTTACCCAAACTCGCTAGAGATGAGTGTTTTCAACAAATAGGGTTGTGTAACGAAGAGGAAAGTAAACTCATTAGAATTTTCAACACGTGTTGATTAATTAAACTAATTATGTATTTGTCTCTGAAGTCTCATTTCTCCAAATCGCAGTTTTAATAAACTGGCTTTATTTTCTTTTCTAGGCCGAGCTTGCGCTATAAACTGCACAGTGAACATCTCCATATTAAATGAAGTAAGTACCACATCTCTAGTAAAAGACTGTGATCTAAAATAAGTCACACATCTCTAACATAAGATACAATATGAATTTTATGAAATAAAACATGAGAAAGAAGATGTGGCGCGTAGTTGCTATTGCTCCATAGCCCTTAGGAATGATGATTTACCATCTGATTTCCTGCGCACCAGTTTGGGCCTATTTTTGCTTTGTTTTGATGAAACGAAGGAAATACTCCAAAGTAACACATGCAGTATGTATAAACCGTATGTTCAGATTTGTTTGAAAAGAAACCTGCTGACATTTTACTGTGTGTACCTGCTACATACACGTTGGCGTTGATTTTTAGTTGCACGAAAATAGCGCAAAAATAATGAAAACTGGGCTTCTGGCGAAACACGATACCAGGCGAGGAAAAAATCAGAAAGTATACCCACGTTTCTATAGAATAGTAGCAGTAGCAGAAATAATTTTGTAAAAGTTTCTTTCTGAAACCTCATTTTCGAATAACAGAAATTGGTTTTAATAAAATTACTTAACCATAACTTTTTTCACCAGGACGAGGCTTGCGCTATAAACTGCACAGTGAATTCTCTATATTAACTGAAGTAAGTCACGTTTATGTTGCTCAGGTACCATTTCTTCAATTTGTTTATGAGAATTTTTAAAAAACATTGTTCAGTGAGAGAAAACTAAACAAGTTGAAAAAATAATGTTTCCTTATGACATGAGTATTCGTTTCCCAATGCTTTGGAAGCAAAAGAAAAAGCAGGTTCAAAACTGAGAATTGTTTATTTTTTTTCTTGAGTTCTGTTTCAAAATAATCAATTCAGTGTTCCAAGTGCATTGGAATTAGATGGGCTTTGCGCATCCCTCTGTAATCCGAGTGGCGGATATAAAACGATGGCACTGTAACGCTTTTCTTCGTAATGTATATCTTTAAATTCAGACATTCCAATATACAATGGATTTATTATATTTTGAAAAGAAATTATTTTCACCTTTTCTGGACAGTGCGCTCCTGGACCAGGCTTCAAGTGGTCATCTGTTGGTCCTTTATGTTTGATGCCCATCGAATACATGGGAGATTTTTTTGTGACAACCTGATATTCTCCGTCATAGGTACCAGGTCCGGGAACAAAAATGGTTGGTGAAATTTTAGGTTTGTGTCTGCCGGTCATGGAGAAAGCTGGTGCTGATTTAATGGTACCGTCCTTGCTGCTGCCCAATACTGTTGGAATTCTATATACGTTTGGAGCTGAAAATTCGAAATTGAAATGCAAATTTAGTAAAAAAGCAAGTAAGAAGTTTCAATGTGATTAGAAGGTTTGAAAGTTAAAGTCTCGAAAGTTTAAAAGTATGAATGGATGGGTTAGACTTGAACAATTTTTTTCTTGCATGAGTTCTAGAAAATGAGAAAAAACAATTAGAGAGTAGAAAGTTAGAGTTTTTTAAGAAGGTTTAGTTGATAGATAAAATGGTTTTTGTTTCAAAAATTTACCTTGGTATTATTTCTTCACTGCTGTTAGACTGCACTGTAAATGTGTATGTAGCCTTTTGAACAGACTCGGCTTTAACGCCATTGGTGATGGTTTCAGTGATTGTGGTGGTTACAGTAGAGTCAACGGCATCACCGTTTGTGAGTTTTTGACGAACTGTGAAGCATTCATTTACAAAAAAAAAGTTTTTGTTTTTCATTTCAATTCTACTTCGTGCCGTAAAAGTGCGGGATAAGAATTCAAAGAAGCAAGGAAAATAGGACAAACAAATATGAAAAAAAAAGAAGCTTACCGGGACTTGCTAGGCGTTTTTCACGTCTTTGCAAAATCCGATCTTGAACATAAGCACCTGATGAGCTTTGAGCTATAAAAATGTGTGAAACATGGTTTTTTGGAAGAAATAAAAATAACATAACAAAAAAGGTTTTGCAGTAATATTGCAAATAATAAAAAAAAAGAAGAAATA
Source organism: Melanostoma scalare (assembly GCA_949752695.1). Taxonomy (NCBI): domain Eukaryota; kingdom Metazoa; phylum Arthropoda; class Insecta; order Diptera; family Syrphidae; genus Melanostoma; species Melanostoma scalare. The sequence goes on along the minus strand of OX456986.1, from coordinate 6,707,512 downwards.
AAAAACACATTCCAAGATACAGAGTGCTTACAGACTCACTCACACAATGGCTTATACAACACAAATGACAATGAGGAAGCTTTGGACTTACCTGAGGCAAGACTGCCTTTGAGTGGACCAATGGTATAGGCGGGAGAGTGATCTAAGTTACAATCCTCTGGGCGATAGGCTCCAGGTGCTGAATGAGAAGGGAAAGTATTTTACAATATTTGGTAATGGGACGAGGTCAGATTTGTTTTTTTTTTTTGTCTGAGAAGCCGATTGATAAAAACCCATAACTTGTAGTGAATATGTCAAATGTCGTCATTGTCGAAAATCTGCACAAAAACTATTTTTGAAAATGTTTTAAATTTGGTTTGTTCCGTCAGCTAATCAGCAAATGACAACATATTGTTTTGGATTTCAAACATAAAACAAACTTTAACTCAAACAGGCAAATGGCTGTTTCTACACGCTCTCTAAGTATCAGCAAGTATAAAATAGTCCACAGCAGTCAAAGGATTATTGGCAAACACAAAAATTAGAGGCATGCTGATTAACTTTTCAAACAAAATAACAAGTAACTACTTAGTCAGAAACTGAGAATGCACAGGAAGCTATTAGATAACGATCAGTAGTTTGTGATTCGCTCTTAGTACACACCGGATATGCTTTTTGTTGTTGTAGCTTATAGGCATACATGTTGCGTTTTCGTTTGTATGCTTCTGTCGTTGCTCAAGTACCACTTCTTCAATTTCTTTTAAGTGAGTTTCACAGTAGAAAAAAGTTTACTCACAGTAGGAACAACAATCATGCCCAAAACGAAATGTGGAAGTAATGAGCTTGCCCATGACACCATGGAAAAAAACTTGTGGGCAGGCACTTCCTCTTCCTAACTAAAATATGTTATTTGCTTCTGAAAAAAGGGGCGAAATTCTGAGGTGTTTTTGTTCAAAAATGCTTTTGAGTGATGATTTCTAGTGGTGCCATTCCGGATACTAATTGAACCTTCCATTTAGATCTGAATACCGTTCCATTCGGATGTCAGTGCATGCCTCGTAACTTAGTTGTCTAGCAGTTAGGACCTCGTTTTTTGTGACACGATTTATGTTAAAACAGCATGTCTTAAATTTCAGGCCAGTAGCACCTAAAAACTCATGGGCGAATGAAAAATGCCAGAACATGCACTTCACTGTTGAGAAGTTAAAGCTGAACTTCCAAAATATTTGAGACTATGGTGGCACTTTTTGGTTTAAATTTGGTTGGCGAAAGTCACAATAGGCAAAGTCAGTATTGGGGCTTTGATGGAAAACAAAACAAAGCTCATGCCACAAAAATGGTGAACATTTACAAAATGTTACAAAAGCGGGATTCTCCAAAAGAAAAACCTTTAAAAAAGACTCCCTTCATAAGCAAAAGACTCTTCAAGTTCATCGACAGCTGCGAAACTCAAAAAAGAAAGCCGAAAAATTGGTTTGCTGTGCAAATAATGTTATCTTTCTACAGTGTGTTGTTCGTTCCATAAGTTCTAGTGTGTCGAGAGTGTGGATTTTGTTACTTCAAGTTAATCTAAATACTTGCTCGGTGCATCTTTGTACATGTTGTTCTCATTACCTGGTGTGTCATTGGAAATCTTTAATTCAGATTTCGTACCAAATGTGAATGCAGGAGTGTGATCGAGTGAAAACTTTTCGATTTCGTATGCGGTGGGTGCTGTAAAAGTGCAAAGTTTTGTGAATTATCAATTTTCTACTTGTGATTTTGTGGTGATATACTATTTATATCGTAAGTAGAGTGAAAAGTTCATAAAATACCTGGGTTATCACTTGGCTTCTCGCGATTCACTTTAACTCCGAATGTGAAGGCTGGCCCTTGGTCTAAGTTGGATTTCTCTGGTTGGTATGTTCCAGGAGCTGGTGATTCACTCCGAGCTCGAGTATTAGTTTTAACGCCGAATGTATAGGCTGGCGAGTGATCAGTATTGTGCTTTTCTGGTTCATATGAACCAGGTGCTAGGCGAGGAGTATGAGAATAAAGCTGCAGTCTTGAAGCAATTTAACTACGATGACACTTACCTGGATTTTCGTTGGGTTTGCTGAGATTCGCTTTTGTACCGAACGTGTAAGAGGGAGTTTGGTCGAGATTATGTTTTTCTGGTTCATAATCACCAGGTGCGGGTGTGAGATAAGCCTTCTCAATGTGTGTCCTTCCGGATATTGTGTAGGCGGGTGTATTATTGAGATTATGTTTCTCGGGGGCATAGTCTCCAGGAGCTGGAGACTTGCTCGGTTTGGCTGCTTCATACCTTCCAGCGAAGGTATAAGCTGGTGAATGATCGAGATTGTGCTTTTCTGGGGCATAGTCTCCAGGAGCGGGAGTGGCACTTGGTTTTGATAGGTCGTGCCTTCCGAGTATGGTAAAAGCGGGAGTGTGATCGAGATTGTGCTTTTCTGGGCAATAATCACCCGGAGCTGGAGTTTTGGCAATTTTCTGCTGATGATGCTTCTCTCCGAAAGTATAGGCAGGGGAGTGATCTAGGTTAGACTTTTCAGGAGCGTAAGCTCCTGGAGCAGGATTATTGCTTGGCTTTGCCAAATCGTATTTACCCGCAAATGAGTAGGAAGGTGTGTTGTCTTGGCGGCAATTTTCTGGCGCATACGCACCGGGAGCAGGGTAATCGGATGTCTTAGGCGCACCTGGCCTTCCAGCTATAGTGAAAGCCGGGTTGTTATCAAGACGGCATTTCTCAGGTGCGTAATCTCCAGGTGCTGGAATACCATTTGGCTTTGATAGGTCGTACTTTCCGCCAAAGGTATAAGCTGGGTTGTGGTCCTGCCTGCACTTTTCTGGTGCGTAGTCTCCAGGAGCTGGGACCCCATTAGGCTTGGTGTGGTCATATTTTCCACCAAACGTGTAAGCAGGATTATGATCGAGCCTGCACTTTTCTGGTGCGTAGTCGCCAGGAGCTGGGACACCATTAGGCTTGGTGTGGTCATATTTTCCACCAAAGGTATAGGCTGGGTTGTTGTCCAGTCTGCACTTCTCTGGTGCATAGTCCCCAGGAGCTGGGACACCATTAGGCTTGGTGTGGTCATATTTTCCACCAAACGTGTAAGCAGGATTATGATCGAGCCTGCACTTTTCTGGTGCGTAGTCACCAGGAGCTGGGACACCATTAGGCTTGGTGTGGTCATATTTTCCACCAAAGGTATAAGCTGGGTTGTTGTCCAGCCTACACTTCTCTGGTGCGTAGTCTCCAGGAGCTGGGACACCGTTAGGCTTTGCGTGGTCATATTTTCCACCAAACGTATAAGCTGGGTTGTTGTCCAGTCTGCACTTCTCTGGTGCGTAGTCTCCAGGAGCTGGAACTCCGTTAGGCTTTGCGTGATCATATTTTCCACCAAACGTATAAGCTGGGTTGTTGTCTAACCTACACTTCTCTGGTGCGTAGTCACCGGGAGCTGGGACTCCGTTAGGCTTTGTGTGGTCATATTTTCCACCAAACGTATAAGCCGGGGTGTTGTCCAGTCTGCACTTCTCTGGTTCGTAGTCCCCAGGGGCTGGAATGCCATTGGGTTTTGCGAGGTCGTATTTGCCGCCGAAAGTATAAGCCGGGTTGTTGTCCAGTTTACATTTTTCTGGTGCATAATCACCTGGAGCAGGAGTATTAAAGACCTTTTGAGGGTCATGCTTTCCGCCAAAGCTGTACGCCGGCGATTGTTCTAATTTGCTTTTTTCTGGAGCGTAAGCACCTGGCGCTGGTGTATCACTGGGTTTTGGCGGACTGTGTTTACCAGCAAATGTGTATGCAGGAGTGTTGTCCAGACGACATTTTTCTGGAGCATAAGCACCAGGAGCAGGAGTATCGGCAGGTTTCGAAGGATCATGTCTTCCGGCAAAACTGTAAGCAGGGTTGTTGTCGAGCTTACAATTCTCAGGAGCATAAGCTCCTGGAGCTGGTGTGTTGCTGTTTGTCTTAAGGTCATACTTTCCTCCGAAACTATAGGCCGGTGTATGATCGAGTTTGACTTTTTCTGTTTCATATGCACCAGGAGCTGGAGTTTCACTAGGTTTGGCATGGTTGACTTTCACACCAAAGCTGTAAGCTGGGTTATGATCGAGCTTACATTGTTCCGGCTTGTAGGCTCCAGGGGCTGTAAGAGAGAATTTTGTTAACATGTTGAGTTATGCGAGATTTTCAAGCTTTAAATTTCGTTAGTAAGCTCAACTGACCTGGGGTATCCGGGACTTTTTCAGGGTTAACTTTGGAACCCAGGGTATAGGCTGGAGAGTAAGACAAATTAACTTTTTCCGGCCTATACGCCCCAGGTGCTGCCAAAACCAAAATAAATAAAAGGGTGCCTCAAAATCAAAACTCTACAAAAAGTGGAGACCTACCTGGATTTTCGTTTGGAAACTCATTATTTGTTCTCATACCAAAACTGTAATGTGGTGTATTATCAAGCCTGACTTTCTCAGGACTATACGCACTAGGAGCTTCAGGAAGATTGTTGAAATTTTGAAAACAAATAAATTCGTGTGTAAGGAAACCAATTCAGTGTGTGTTGAGTTTGTGTGTTAAAGGCTTACCTGGTGTTTCGCTTAGATTTCTCTCAGTTGCCTTGACCCCAAAACTGTAAGCAGGTGAATGTTCTACAACTACTTCGGTTTTATAAGCCCCCGGTGCTTTACAAAATAAAAGCCAACATCAAACGAATAACACAAATTAACAAAAACTACTACATTCAAAATGAAACAAATTTTGTGTAAAAAGGAGGTTCTTGACATACCTGGTGTGTGGTCACTCTTTGGGGCGTGGTGTTTTACTCCAAAAGAGAACTCCGGAGTTTTGTCAAGTTTGACTCTTTCCGGGCAGTAGGCTCCCGGTGCTGTAAGGATATCAAATTAGATTTATCAAAGAAAAGAAAAAATGCCAAAGTAAAACAAAAAAAAAACAAAACTGACACAACATGCATGGTGGTTCATACTGAAATCTGCTCTAATTCTCTAGTAGTTAAACGATTTTTGTATTTTTTTTATGCAAAAGCTTTGCTACTCGAAGCAAAATTAAAATACAACAACAAAAACTTGAAAAGAAAAATATTGACAAATTGTTTTGACCACTTTACCTGGTGTTCCCTTTTCAAAGTCTATTTTCGTCCTCCTACCGAAGGAATAACTTGGTGAACTCGCCCGGCATATGGAAACTCTTTCTGGATGATAGCTATTCGGTGCTAGTTTTTGAGACCAAGGTTTTGTTTGTAAGTCTTTAGTATTAAGTTATCTGTATGAGGATTTGTTTGTGGTGGAAGCATTTTTTGTTTTTATATATGAAACCATGTGAAACGGAATAATAAATTTAAAGTGGCACACAGAGTTTTGAAAAGAAATAAAAACAAAGAGTTGTAGAAGAAGTCTATGAACATAGGTTGGAAACAAAGACAACAAGGTGCAAGTTCTGTGTATGTACAAAATTTCAAATGAAATGCAAGATCTTAAAAGGAACCTTTTAAGCACTGAAAATGTAAACAAAGTGTATATGTACAGATTTTCAAAACTGAAAAGTGATAAATGTGCGTGTAAATATGTTGTATAAGGAAACACCGGACAGGGACCCTTATTAAAATGATTTGAAACAGAAAGTGCAGTTCTAGACACGACGCGACACGGCGTTTCGGGCTTTGGCAACAACTGATTGACCAAAACTTCAACTTTTTCATAAAAAATTGTTCCTTAATTTTTTTTTTTAGAAACATCAAAGCAATTTAATCGATCGGATAGGCGGATTGAAGCTAAAGGTCAAAATCGAAAAGAGAAGCTTTTAACATCTATCTAATTCTTATTCATATTATGACACCGGAGTCGGGGATCATTTTTTCCAAACAAATATACGAATCAGAATATACTGGTATTGAACAACATTTTTTATTTTAAATGCTTTTTAAGAGTGAAAAACGAAGAATGTATGAGCTTGACGAAAAACAAAGTTTATGAAACATAATTTTTGTGAGTTTTTGTATTTAACTTATTTTTGAGGTTTTTCATAACTTGATTTTATTTTATTTGTAATGATGACAATGACTTACGGTAAATTAATGAAATTTTTAGAAACTACACCGATTTGAGTTTGTATATTGCTCAGTTACCGTCAATCGACTAAGTCATTAGTGGGAGTAGGAGACTCATAAACAAGAAGGTCGAAAATGGGGAGTATGGTTATCATCTTTTGTTGAAGAGTTGATGGAATCTAAGGTCTAAGAAGATAAGGTCTATTTGCCTGCTCATGTAAATTGACATCCCACTAACTTAGCAAGGCCTTCTTCTGAAATACGATCAACGAAAAGACATTCTTTGGCAGAGGTGGGTTAGAAACAATGAAAACTTAAGAATTTTCTTTTAGTCTTTCAAAATTGGTGTTCACAACATTTAAGGGATCATCTCAGTGTGACCGCCCGAAAAATCACTGATTTTCGCGATTTTTTTTTTATTCTTGGGATATCCTAATCGGTGTGGGTTTTTTTTAAATAAATTAAACCAACGACGAAGAATACAAAATGATTTTTATTGCGGTGAGTTTTTATATTATTGTTTTCAATTTTCAAAATTATTGTTAAAAATAGAGTTCTAATCGGTGTCCATTTTTCCAAGCTCAGTTTGGAAACAAAAACTCCAAAAAGATTATTAATCTGTAAGACAGCCGGTATACCGTCCTATTTATTGACAAAATCGCGGTGATTAAAAAAAAAAAAGTACTGAATTTGGCCTTTTTTCGACAGTTTTTCGAGACAGAGGATGCCAAGAAGAATGTTCTGTTGAAATTTTGAAATCGATAGCTTCAAAACTTTTCCTCGACAGCGGACACCGTTTTGAAAACCACCATTCCGAGAAAAACGCGCTTAAACTTTAAGATCAGGAATTTTTATATAAACCATTCACTTACGATCAATCGGCGGTGCCAGGTCAATACAATATCCCTTCGGCTTCTTCGAGCTCCTCATTTAAAGAACTGAATACCGATAGGTCACGTGCAAGTAGGAGCACAACAAAAGGAATAACGGTTGAACGAACGGACGGACGCGCAGATGTGACGCTCCGTTCCCTTTCTATAAAAAATGCTGTAGTGACGAAAATAATTCGAATTTCGATTTAAAAATTTAACAGTATGTTTGTAACAGTGTATTCTATCCGATAGCAAAAAAAAAAAAACGATTTTTTTTTGAAAATTTCACACTGAGATGATCCCTTAATTTGCAACTCAAGATTTTAACAACCTTTTTCTTCCGAGATAGTTAAGTGTGAGTTTGCTTATATTTCTTTTTTTTTTTGCTCCTGGCTTGACACAATTTTTTTCGTAATTAACTTCGAAATGATTATTATTACTGTTAGATCCGTTTTCTTCACCACTTCATCGGGTTTTTAATATTCTAAAAATCAAAAGTTAGGTTTAAACTTTAACAACTTCATTAAAAGATCCTCAATAACTACACCCATTTTTAACATTTTGACCAAAGCAAATATGAGTATATCGCGTTTTAAATTGAATTAAAACTACGCTTATAAACTCAACTCAACTTACACAACATAGAAATTAAGAACTACTTTATTCGAAGTTTAGACTGACAAAACTTTTGTCTTCTTTCACTAATATCCCAAGTTGAGAAGAAAAATGTTGGTAACGGAATAAAAATTTGCTTAAAAGTCCAACTATCGCTCTGATTTGAATACTTAAGTTGAGCAACAAACAAATATTATATGATTTGATAAGCAACATAATCGATAAACTTACCATTTGGAATATTAAAATACTGTGTATTTGTCTCCATGTTACTTTTTTTTATTGTAATACTAGCTGACCCACCCGGCGCGGCGTTGCTCGGGTCTAACTTATTTAAGCAACAGCGCAGCGCTTCAAAACTGTCAAGAAACAAAAACTAAGAAGACTAAGTTTAAGAATGCCTGAAAATTTCTAGATTTATATTTATTTACTAGCGACCCGCCCGACTTCGATCGGGTACAATGCTGATACTAAACCATGATATACACACATTTATGGGCTCGCTCCCGCCGCGCCGCCCCATCCGGCTGGTACCGCCACAAACGCTACGTCCCGCAATTTTTAAATCTGTAAGATCTTCGAAAATATTCACTTATACCACATGCTGTAAAGGGCAATTTTGATCTACATGAAATGCACAACGTATCTAAAGTATTTAATTGGATAAGAAATGATACTGTATCGTTTGAAATAGCTTGGTAGATAACCCATATTTTTTTGTAATATGTAAAAGATAAAAATGGTTACTGTGGGTTATCCTTAGGAGATAAACATTTGCTTTTGCGGACTTTTTTATTCATCTTTTTAAGATAATTAATTCCGTAGTACATAAATTTGATCTATCTCGTAAGGTTTAGCCAGCGTTTGCAATGCAAGCGCAGAAAAATATGTTTGTTACGACATCACATTACAAATCTTTGAATTTCTCGGCTTTTCTCTACTATAATATGCATGTATTATACATATAAACCTTCCTCTTGAATCACTCTATTCATTAAGTTTTAAAAATCTAAGCATACATAGGGACATAGGGACAGAGAAAGCGACTTTGTTTTATTCTATGTTAAGATTTCTATCTTTTCTAGTTGATATGACATTTACACTGAGACTTTAAAATCTAATTTATAAAATTCTCGTGTCACAGTGTAAATTAAAGAAACAATGTTAAGGGTAGATGACCCTTATCACTTAGGAATATGGAAAATAATTAGTAGCCGATTCTCAGACCTACTGAATACGCATATAAAATTTGGTGAAAATCGGTAAAGCCGTTTCGGAGAAGTACGGTAACTAACTTTGTGACATGGACATTTTATATATATAAAGAAAGATTATAAAAAGCGAAAGCTATCGAACAAAAAATAAAAATGAAAGTTGAAAAATGATTTTTATTGTGTTTTTATTTTCTATTTTGAGTACAATTATTGTCTTTTTGAGTCTTTTGCAATGTAACATAAATAATTTATTCATTAAAATTGCCAGGTGTTTCGGAGATCACTCCATCTTTGGGCAACTTAGTCGAATCCCTGTGCCAAATGCGTACTTTTGATAGCTTTTGTTTATAAATTTATTTTTGATTTATCGATCAAACTCATTGGGACTCGAATGCAAATATTTTTCTTCTAAATGTAAGAGGAATTGATTAATCATAAAAGACTTTTGTAGAACGTTATATTGCCTTAGAAATTGTATGGTCCTTATAAAGTGAAGCCTAAGATTTATATAGAAACATTAAAGATTTTTTGGTAGATTTAAAGAAAACAATCTACAAGTGCGAATAAAGAAAGAAAGATAACATACCATAATTATTTTACAAACAAGTATACATAAGTAAAATAAGATTTTTTTGTACAATCACAACATCAACTGGAAGATATTTCATCCTATTTTATCACGCTCCGGAAATATTGAATCACAAAAATTTAATTCATTAAAGTAAAACCGATGTGAAAAAACTATCAAAAAAAAAAAAACTGCAAACAGAATTGCACTCCAAAGGTCGAAAAGATATTCTTCTGCTTCGAGAAAAATATGCTTAGTTGAAAAAAATATGATATTAGAGACTTAAGAACGCGTTGACATTTTTTACATACATTTACATGTGTGCAGTGTCAGAAAAAAGAACTAAATTTATAACTCAATCACTCGATCTCAGTTCACTTGTCATTTTTTTAATTTACTTTTTAAATATTTGAAATATTTTCTTAAAACTTTTTTTACCGATGTTTCTACTTTCTATTTTTAAAATAAATCTAGACGTAACCAGTGGAAGGGATACTTGTGTTAAGCAAAAGATTTGTGATCCCTCTGAGATCAAAATTCTGAAAGACCCGCCAAAGAAAAAGAAGGAGTAAGGAAAAGAAAGAGGTGGCATAACAGAGAACTAGGAGTCCTGCGGCCTAGCGAGCATTTTTCTCAACCATACCTTGGAAGGAATTCTTTTGAGACATGTGTGGGAATATATTTCACGGCAACAGTTTAAAATCCGACCAGATTTATGGGTGAGTACTTTTTCCTATCATATCTCTTTAAATACGTTTTGCTTAAATCTTAAAAATGGATGGGAATATTTTGTATGGTTGAAATTTCCTGACTGTTTGGTATCTTTCCCGCCTAGAGTGTTCTCAGTTTTGATTTGTTTTCAGTTTTTAGTTAGACGATTCCAAGCAGTTTAAAAAGATCGCATTTTATTGAATGCACATAAAAGAATTAGTCACGAGATTAGTGATTAAAAAGATTTCCAAGAATTTGAAAAAATGCAACAGCCAAAAATACTGCATTCTCAAGATTGCGAATTCGTTTTTGAAAAAATAAAAAGTTTAAACGCGAATAACTTTTAAAGGAAGCACTTTATGAAAAAGTAGCATAAGATCTTTTTTATAATGATTTGTTTTTAAGTCAAAACAGTTTCAAAGTAAAAAGTAAAACGAAAGAAACATTTCAGTTTTTAAAGCTTGATTACTCGGAAACGATTAGTCCGACGAAAATTTTCAAAAAGACATTTTTTGGAGAATATTCAATTTGCCACAAAAGTATTTGTCGAAAAAAGTTCAAAATGGTTCAATAGATCCGACGCTAAAATGAGATCAGGTCTAAGATATAGAAAACGTAGCCCTCTAATTATTTTTTTATTTTTAAGGGCTCAAAGTATGAGGTATTTTTTTTGTCATTCCAAAAAATGTTTTCAATATGTTAAAAAAATACTCATTTTCTTGGCCCTAAGAAACTAACAAGTGATTGCGTTTCAATATCTCTCTGTTGACCGGCAATGCGTACTTTGTTTAAGCCTGAGCAAAACCTTCTAACTACAGAACTGAACAGTGGTACATAAGGTGCTTACCTAATATGTGATAAAGAAGAAGAAAAAACTTCTACAAAATGTGTGACAGCAAATGGGCTGTTGACTCTAAATAATGTGAAAGTATACAAATGAGAATCTCAGATAATAACCTGATGTTGACAGACAAAAAAACTTCAATATTTATTACCTTCACCAAAAAGTCTCAAAACGAAAAATGTAGTTCTGAAAACACTCAGAAAACGTTTAACATATGTGTACAAAAAAATAAAACATCAAAAGCTTACAGACATAATCGTAATCTGTTTTTACTAGCATTTTACCTGGAGAATTATTTGAAATAACAACTGAAGGTTTTATTCGAAAAGAGTATTGAGGTGCTCTGCGTTTGACAACATTCAAATCGACCACCCTGTACCGATTCGAGGCTAAATAAATCGAAATAAAACAAAATTTATAATGTAAAAAAAGTTATTAAAAAAAATACCTTTTAAAAAAGCCACAAATATAAAGCACGGAAAATAAGAAAGCCTTTACTACATAAATATATACAAATGAAGCAGAAATCGAAAATCTTTCAGCAAAAAGTTTTGCTGTCGATCTACATAATTTAATCAAACGGTCTGTTTTAGAAATCAGTTCCTCCGATTAAAGATCGTGAAAGAGTAATGTACTACCTTTGAAAAAATTCTTGAATTTCTTGATTTTCGAGGTGTCTTAGGCGCCTTTTGTTTTAATTTTTTCAAATCTTTTTTCATAAAAACCATTTCTTTTTTGAATATTCTTCTTCTTAACCCATCCATCCCACTTTGTGACCACATAACAAACGAAAATGAAGCACATCCATTAGGAAAGATGAAGCAAACTTGATGGATCCTTCGACATTATGTACAAAATGGGGAAAGTAACGAACACAACCAAAAAGTGGCATACCTGGAGTTGTGCTGGCTTTTTCCAAATTTGGCCGATAGCCAAATGTGTAACGTGGTGCAGCATCTACAACTGATTTCGCTGCTTTGTCCACATTATATTCGCCAGGAGCGGGTGTTTTGAAGCTGGACTTCGGCTTGGGACGGGATTGTAATGACATGGCTGGTGGGGTGTCCTTGCCTTTGACTCCAAGGCCGGTTACATTATACTGAGCTGGGCCAGGTCCAATTGAATCATCTTTGCAGCGGTGTTTCTGACCGAAACTGAAGGCTGGAGATGCTTGCTTCTTCGAGTCTGTCACTTTGGTGCCTAAAACAGAGATGTTCGTTTTGTCAATAAAATTCATGATAATTTTTTCTGAGTTTTTTAGTTGAGATATTCCACGTGTTTTTTAATCTAATAAATGAAAAGATTAGTGAAGTTTTTAACAGTTAAAAACACTTATTTTATTTCCTCAGATGTACATTTCAGAAGCAATGCTTCCATCGTCAGTGATATTTGTAAAATTAAATTAAATTAAATTATTTGTCAAAAAACTAATAATAAACAAAAATAATCTAATGAATAGTGATGATGGACCAATCAAAGATTCAATATTCAAAAAATTTTTTTAATAGATTCAACTCAACTCAACTGTAATTTTGTTTAGAAACATTTTTGTTTATTATTAGTTTTTTGACAAATAATTTAATTTAATTTAATTTTACAAATATCACTGACGATGGAAGCATTGCTTCTGAAATGTACATCTGAGGAAATAAAATAAGTGTTTTTAACTGTTAAAAACTTCACTAATCTTTTCATTTATAATTTTTTCTATAATTCCTTTGAGTACTTACCTACTAAATTGGGTAATTGGACACAAGCTGGACCAGGACTGGCTGCCTCGGCAGCAATTTTACCTCGACGTACTGTTGGCGTCCATGGCCGTTGTTCGAAACCGGCTCCCATGCTTATAAGTCGTGTATTTAGTACTCGACAGCAGGGACTTCTGGGTCGTTTGTGTTTTGTTGACTTTTGCCGTAAGCCACTGGTATCGAATTTAACCTGGAACTAGAGAAATTGAGTTTAGAATTTAGAATTTTTATTTTCCCTTCACCATTCTGGAAGATTTTATGTACAAATGCAAGTATAAAAGTCAAAAATAACAAAAACAAAAAAAAACTATTTCTACGTTTGTGACATTTAACTGAACACAGTTGCTCTCGAAAAATATTGAAAGTATATGAGTTCTCCCAAACCAAAGCGTTTTTGCAGTTGCGGAAGCGGCAGAAACGCTGTTGTCATCATTTTTGCCGTCGCGACAATAGAGATGTATGGAAACGCTGCGTTTTGTTGTCGCATGGCGCTGGTGTGGGAATTCTCATTTTAACTTAATTTTGACAACTGAATTTGCAGCTCCCACGACTGCAAAACTGCTTTGTTTTGGGAGATCCTTTAACTAGGTGAGGAACAGTTTGTCCATAAGTTTTAATTTTGTATTTTATTTGCAATTTTATACTCATCGTTGACTCACTGACTGACTATGTAACTCTCACGTTATTAATTTTTAGAGGAAGAGCTTTGTCACTGTGCACACATATTCTTCAAGAGCTACTGATATCCCAATTCAAAAATTAACCGACAGCGTCACCGTGAAAAATAAAACAAATTTACACTCATCACTGAAATTCTAACGCTACGCTGCGCTGGAAGACAGCAAGATAAAAGCTAGGTAAATGAAGCGATACTCCTATTATATTTTATGAGGAAGACATAAACTTAATATCTCTTACCCTACTCTTCCTCTATTTACCAGAAATAGAAAAACTAGTATACATAAATCATATCTACACTCTACCTTACTTCCATGTATGCGTTTGTTCGCCTAGTATTAAAGGTGCCTCTTAGTTTACGTGCACGTAAACGTCTAGTCGGAAAATTAGATTCATGAATCATGACCCAGCACAGATTGGTACAAAATGTTTTGACGTTCACAATATTCGATAACTAAACCATGTCTGCATGCAACCACCCAAGTAGGAAGGCACCCAAAAGTACAGCATAGGTGAGTGTGCAGGACACACATTTCCTCTCTTTCGAATAATATACAACGAACAAACCGGAAACTTCCTCATTTCAATCGGTTTCCGAGAGCCTTGAAGCCCAAAAAACTAGAATGTCCTAGAAAAATATACTGGCAAGTACACATCGCATTGACTATACCTTCTACCGTTACCGTGTGTGTTCTATTTGAATGTTGACAGGAGAATTGATTTTGCTTCATAGTCTCTGGGAAAGGTAAGAAATTGATGACCTACCCCCAATTTCTGACACCAGGGGTATTTGGTGTTTTTAGTGTATCTAGGTCAAGTTGCGAGTCACCAGTCACTCAAAATGAGATACCTTCAGATAGAAAAGTAAAAAAGGTAATATTTTATGGCTCGCGGAGGGGTTAACAAAATTATAGGTGTATCTATGCCATTGTCATGGTAAGAGTTGAAATAGTAAGTTTGGGTATACGATTTGTATGGTTTCATGTTTCCATAGTCTGAAAAGAGTGATAAATAGGAGGGGATACCGAAAGTCGATTTATTGCTGCAGTGGGCAATTAGGGATTGATTTCTAGTGACTGCGCTGTGTAGAAAGTGTTTCTTTGTAACTGATAGGGTGAAACAAGAGTAAGCGAGGGTGTACCTAATACTAATATTCTTAAGAGCAATCAAACATTTTCGACAAGGCCAACAAAAATAAAATGATTTGCATCGGCAGTTAGAGGTTGTAATGGGGCATACAAGGCCGTGTTAGATTGAAGCACTTGTTATTTACGAAGGTCGTTTAGGAAATGTATTTACTTCAGGTCAGATCACGAAATGTGAGTTTTCATTGATTGCGAAATTGTTGGCTTTGCCCTAGTTTGGAGGTTTAAAGAGAAAAACGTTAATAGCTAATAAGTACTCGTATTAAATGAAAATGGTGATAGCGTTAAGTTGGAAACAAAGTACAGCAGCCCCAAAAGGAGACACAAGGGTCACTGCACTGGTGATTTTAGCACTTTTGTTCAATTTCTCAGTGTTGACTTTTACAGTGTTGACTTTTGCTCCAATAAAAGAGTGGACCATCTCAATCGTTGTACGCGTTGGAAACTCACATCCGTGGCCCATTGGCACGACCATTTTCCTATAAGCCACGTTAATCGATTTGAGTTTTCAATAAGTCGATAGCTACACCCGTAATTTGGCTTGTAGCACTGTTTTTTGAAATCACATCTTGTTGATGTCTACAGCATGCTTTTTTTTAAATTAACGCGCATATCGGGGTTATGATTAATGAATACCTTAAAATGTTTAAGATACAGTTCGATCATTTAGGAAAATAGGAGACGATTTAATATAGGGTGTTTTTTTTAGAGGTATCTGGAATTTCGAATTGAAATAAAACCCAAGAAAATCCTTTTAATGTCCATCAATTTTATTACATTAATGTTTACATATGATTTCGGGCATGTGGCTGCCGCGGCTGGCTAGAAGAAAACCAAGTCTAGATGTCCAATTTTCAACAACTTTTTCGAGCATTTGAGGCCGTATGTCGGCAATAACGCCACAAATGTTGTCTTCCAAGACCGCTAACTTCTCTGTTTGACGTAGACGAGCGACTTCACATATCCCCAAAGAAAATAATCCAATGGTGTCAAATCACACGATCTTGTTGGCCAATTGACAGGACCATTCCGCGAAATTATGAGCTCATCGAATGTTTCCTTTGAAACAGCGACGTGCGCTGTGTGGCATGTAGCACCGTCTTGTTGGAACCCCATTTCATCCACATTCATGCCATTCAATTCGGGAACAAAATAGTTGGTTGTCATGGCTCTATACCGGTTTCCATTAACGGTAACTGGCTCGCCAGCATCATTTCGGAAGAAGTATGGCCGAAGGAGCACACCAAACACTCAGTTTTTGTGGATGTAATGGCGTCTCAAGGTGCTCATGTGGATTCTGTTCACTTCAAATGCGACAATTTTGCTTGTTGACGTAACCATTCAACCAAAAATGAGCCTCATCACTGAACAAAATTTTGCGATGAAAATCAGCATCGAGATCAATCTCACTTTCGGTCCATATACCAAAATCACGAAGCATTGCATGGTCTCGCGGCTTTAATTCTTGCACAAGTTGGATCTTGTAAGGTCGTAACTCGTAAGCCAAGATCTTTGTGAAAAATCTTCCATAAAGTTGATGGATAAAGATCTGCGGATGCGTTTATCACATAAAGTGAACGTAGTTCGAAAAAGATCCGTGGTTAACCGAATTAATTGCTCTGATGGACGATTATGTCGACCATAAAATGAACGGAGCTTGCGGTAAACTTCGAGAACTGAACCATTATTTTCGAAATAAATTTGCAAGCGTTGTTCGCATATATGGAGTGAAGGTCACAAAAACTTTCTTTTTTGATTTTTAAATCACAATACTCCAACTAAAAATAATAAAATTCTTTTATTATTAAATTTTTTCAGGTAAGCGTTGTTCTTTTGTCAACATGATGAAATGACAAACCAAACTGAACATAAATGACATTAGAGTTGGCCAATTTGAGCTCAAAATGTAAGTTTTATCCTTATTCGAAAAACCAGCCTTTGAAAAAAAACTCAATGCACTTTGCTTTTGAATTTTTGTAAATCGTAATGCAGGGGAAAAACAGAGTCAGGTAAAGCATTATACAGGCGGGTAGTGCGATTAAAATATAAATCTCTAAACTTAACTGTACGTCCAAAGTAGGGCTCAAAGTAAAATTGATGAGCGTTCCAAGCGAGGTGAGTGTTGCTGGCTATTTTACTAGAGCACTGTTTTGTAAAAAAGCGGCAAAATTTAACAAAAAATGACGTTGCATCTTGTTCCTGAAGAAAATGTCCCAAAACTTTTTCACCTGACGAATAACGCACATTCTGTTTGCTGACGAAGGCGTTTAGCGAAAAAGGCTATTTATCAGTTCTTTTTCTTCTTCTTTTTCTTCAACGGCACCACAAGTGTCTTGATCTCAAAAAGTTCAAAGCTCTGCCACCTATCTGCTTCACTCCAGTAATCCATATATGGGGTATGACTCGGTTATCTTAGAAAGTGTCGGCAAGCTTCCCTGTTTATTAAGCGGGCAACTCGAGCGTTATGAGTTCGAAGAATGCGAAAAGTTTTTATTAACAATATCGAAGAGAACTCACACGACAGTTCCAAAATAAATCTGATAGGTGAGGCAATTTTGAAAAAGAAATTATTTTGATGTTAAGTAAACTGCTGCTGTGATTAGTTCGTATTATTTCATCGAATAAAATCTTCATCGTAAAAATTTATATGACCGAAATGAATCGCAAAAAGAACTGAAAGTTCTTATCAAACTCTGTTTGCCCATAAGAAAGCGAATTCTCACTCTAACATCTATACCTCCTATTCTCCACTTCCCCAAAAAGGGATATTCATACTTTACATACTTTCACAGAACTATGCTTCTATTAACCTAGTTTTTCAAATTATAACTTAATTACCAGTGTAATTTCCTAAAAGTTGAATAGACGACCACTACTTGCTTTCGTGACCACCCCACCGGCCGGTGAGGTGACCCTCTCGCAATTCATGATCAACAATAATGATCCCATAACCGGCATCGACGAAAACATAACCAACAGTGATTACTCCTCCCATTTCAGCTTTATTTATGGCTAAAATTACTATCTGAAAATTTAATTAGAAACCCTCTGTTCAACACGCGGAAGCCTATTAACAATCAACCCATTAAAGCTCTCGGATGTCTACACGCCCTTGTCATAAATCAAAACTTTCATTCTAAACGTAGTCATTTCCCATTGCCTGTTGTAAAAAAGAAAAAACCAACTCCGATTTGTACTTCTAACATCCAACTTATCGGTTTTTTGTTTCTTATAATTGCTGCCACAGAAAAGATTACAA
The DNA here is from genome assembly GCA_949752695.1 of Melanostoma scalare. NCBI lineage: Eukaryota > Metazoa > Arthropoda > Insecta > Diptera > Syrphidae > Melanostoma > Melanostoma scalare. Next base: position 6,689,811 of record OX456986.1, on the reverse strand, counting down.
GAGGCAATCAAATTGTACATATATATGAACAGCAATAAGGTTTTCTGCTTGATCCGGCTATGACAAAATCATAACTCAGCCACAACTTTGAACTGAATAAATTAATTAGCTTTGCTTATCCCTTCTTCTTCAAGAGCAAGCTACTCTCATGCCAGCAAAAGGCGGCATAGGTTTCCTTCCGGCAAAAGGTGTACGTACATATATGTAGGCAGAGGTAGCGTGTTAAGGCTCAACCTTGACACAAGGTTCCGTCTTTAAAGATCTATATCGGCAAATATGTGTGTTGTGCTGCCATTTCATGCTTTGTACTGTGATTTGACTTAATAACTGATTTAGATCAAAGTCGTAAATTGGTTTATAACTTCAAACTGCCAGGGGCAAGGACTTAACGGTGATTTTGAGTGTGTGTTTGGAACGGGGTTTGTATGCTAGTTGATCGTTTAGCGGGTAATGAAATTGTTTTGCCATATGGTTCAGGTGATGTGTTTTTTTGTTGTTGTTCTTTTTTCATCTGTTGTTTGCTTTTGTGAGTAGGTGGCTGCTGTGCTTACATCATCGCACAATTACACCAATTATCTGGAATATGATGACAATGATTATGGCCGGTAAATAAAAATAACACCAACTTTGGTAGTCATGCCTCAGAGGTCTTTGCACAGTGTGATGATAGTCAGGTTGGTCAACTGCTGCGAGGTCTAATGTGGTGGGTGTTTAGCATGAGTTCGTCATCATTGATGCTAAATATGGCAAACGCAACAAGTGTGTGTTCTCAATGAGACCAAGAATTTATGGCTTTCGAACACAAAGTTAAACACTGTTTAATGGTTCTGTTTGGTTTGTGTAGAAATACAAATGCTTAGCAATAAAAAGTTTTGATTGCTATTTGAATAGCGTGGCAATCGATTAAAACGAAATTAGCAATTTGGGTAATGTTTATTGTTGTTTCGTGAGCAAGGGCAATTGGGTTTATTTTCTTTGTTTTTTTTTGCAATTCCATTTGGAATTTTTGTGATATCGAAACTGATTAGACAATCGTTGTTGATGGAATGCGCTTCTTGATTATTATTTATTTTTGTTATTGAACTTTAGAAAACTTTTAAGAAAATTAAGATTGCTGGGCTACACAATGAATGATTAAGCAGAATTTGGGGTATAGATTTCAATATTTCTTACTTCAAAAGTAAAGTTAATAATGGTTTAGTTTCGTCACTAACTCTTTAACTATGAGATGGAACTTCATTTATGTTCCACCAATGAAGTGCAAGGTAGTACCCGTGGCGTCAAGGTTAGCATGTCTGCCTGTTAACCCAGAGGTTCGCGGTTCGAATTCCAACAGAAGCCAATATGTTTTTTCACGGATATCGCCTTTCGTGAGTAATTGGCAAGTCCTCCAATGGTAAATTATTTGCCATGAAAGGCGCTTTATTAGCCGTTCGGAATCGGCAGAAAGTTGTAGGTCCCTTTTATTCCCTCGTAAGGCAATGGTTGTGGTTGCTAGGCCCTAGGGCTCCTCGCTGTGTTGCGCCACCTTATTTATTTATTTATTTATTTAATGAAGCGCAAAATCAAGTAAAAAATCTCTTTAAGCATCTTCTTAATAAAGATCGATTGATTTATGAATAGAATTAATAATAAAAGCACTAAGCCCAAGCCATTGTTTTGACACAAAATATATGCTTGTCAATCTTAAATTCAAACATCTCGGAGTAATCCTAGACAACAAGCTTCTTTGGTCTAAACATGGCGAGTCTAAAACAACTAAAACACTGTCAGACTTCTGGCAATCTAAAGGGGCCTTTGTCAAGACATTGGGTCTTTCACCGAAAAGGGTCCTTTGGATCTATACGGCAATGATAAGACCAATCATCTCCTATGCGTCAGTTGTTTGGTGGAATAAGCTGTCGCGTAAATATGTTATTGCCTCGTTTGCTAAACTTCAAAAAATTATTTGTCTTGACTGTACTGCGGCCTTCCCCAGCACACCGGGAGCTGCTCTCGGCGCACTGCTGAATCTTCCTCCAATGTAGAAAGCTTATTGGATTTGCCAGCGGGCATTTAAACGTAATGGGCTTAAGTGATACCAAGCTCTGTGAATGTTGTTGAGAAGATGGGAATAACGCAGAGCACTTCCTCTGTGAACGTCCTGCTTTTTCTCGCATGAGGTTACAGATACTCGGCGCAGACATGCTGAGAGCTGGTAACTTAGGCTCCTTATCATGGCAGCGTCTTTTGGCTTTTCTTCGAACATCTGGAAAGCTATAACAAATAGAAGGTTGGCTATCTGGTAGTACAATGGACCGGTATTTAGGTCTGATTGCTCCAGCTGGTATTTAAAAAGCCTCCAACAGACAGAAAAAAATGTTAAAGTCTTACACGCAATATGCTAACCCCAACTATTACTCAAAAAAACAAGAAATATTTCACTCCTCAAATTAGCTATAAAAAAAATCGTCATGTTTTTTAATTGTGCCACAGCATATCACTTAACTTGTCATGTTTTACACAAATAAAACGCTGTGAGCACTGACATTTAAAATTCCAAAATTCATCTACTTTACTTCAATCATCCTACATTATTACACTTTTCTTCTTTGCAACACCTTTCCAGTTTAAAGCCCGAGTGTGTGTCACTTGATTGATGCTTTCCTATAGATTTACAAAAACGAAAAAAAGAAAACAACACTCGCTCCGAATATTAAATAGTGTCTGATGTGAATCTGCAAATAACCAAATATAGACAAGCAACTTTAAATCTTAAATGGCCAGCCGGCATCGTTGCGTCGTCGCGTCGGTCGTGGCTGTTGCTTTTTTCGTAGCCAGAAAAAGCCATGAATCCAACAGCTTGCTAAGACTTGGTGTGTGGGAGAAATGACGTCCGTTTTTAAACTGACCTCATCGGTCCGCCTTATGAATGTTCTTCTTTGTCTTTTAGTAAATCTTCAACCATCACAAATAAACAAATCGAAAGTTCAGAAACATCAATATACAAAAATCGTTTTGGGTGGGATAGCTACTTCGACTACTTGGAAAGGAAATTTGGAACAAACCTGCAGTCCATACTTGAATTTATTTTCAAAATTCAATTAAACTTATATGACCACTCAATTAGCCATACAAAATTCAATTAAATGTGCGAGCAATAAATAAATCATGAAACTACAAGTCCAATCAATATTGAAACAGAACACCGCCAAGTTGATAGATAGTTCGTCCATTTAAGCGTGCGTGATTACGTGTTTTTCAAACGCAATGCTTATAAAGCCGAAAGAGGCAACAGTTTCTGTTTCTTTTTTTTATTGTGTACCTCTTCGTTGTGTTTTCCATTTAAAATAATAACAACAAAATTAATTGATCCAGTGACAGAAGAAGGAAGAAAAAGAAATAAGCTGGCTTTTAGCCAAGGTAGGACTGAAGGCATAAAAACATGCTCCACAACATGGGAATGTGACATGCCTGAAGAATTTTGTTAGCCATTTCAAAGAAATGTTTGAAAATCATAAATAATTAACATTTCACGCTTTAAACTAAGCGATGAACATAAAATAAAAATAAAAACTTATTTATGTTCGTGCGAAATGATGAAAAGTGACGTAATGTGTGGTCTGTACGAAGAGTATTTTAAGATTACAACAACGAGGAAGTAGCCGCGAGTAGACCAGCTGGTTCGATGCTCTTTTGAGATTGAAATTGTATTTTATTCTTATGACAGTTGGGGTATTTACTTTGATGGATTGAGGTTGAAGTTTGAGTTTCTAACTCTCGACTCTTAGAAAACCAGTTTGAATGATTAATTTAAAATTTGCGATACAATCTTTGACCATTTATAACGAAATGAAATAAATGGCACTTTGTTTAGCAGTTTGTTTTTCAAATCTGGTTTCACAACACAAATGGTGCGCACTAACTTTCAGTTGTTCCCATTAACTTTTGATCTTAGTTCTGTTCGAATTTAGATGCATATAGTCATGTGGTTCAAAAGAGCTTATACTCTATGTTTAGAAACTTAAATTTGAGTCGCATTTATCTGATTGTTTTTAATTGTTCAACAAAATTGACAGGCAAAAAGTTAGCCGAATAAATCGTCTTTTTTTTCTTCTTCTTTAATGGCGGCGCCGCGGCGCTAGGAGGGATCCGCCCGTGGGGTACGTCGAATTAACAAATTGTCAATTTCACAATCAATTAAACACGCAATTTTTGCTTTTAATGGCGTTATGATGAAAGGCAAGTCGAAAAAAGTTTTACCTAAGAAATGGCGACGAAAAGCACGCTGCGGCTCAGTAACTGAAAAAGGGGCCTGTCAATCTACAGAGACACAATGAATGACACCGACATAAGTGTTCAAACGGAGTATACTCAACCGTACACTAAGCCCAGCACAGTGGCCTCAATGAACATCCCATCAAGAGAGGAGTTTTTGGGAGAAATGCAAAATGGGGTACCCCACAAGCGGATCACTAGCGTGAAGCGCAGCTTATTCCATCAGATCAAGAAATTTAAAAAAAAACTGCCAACGAATTGCGATCTCCTAAGAAACTTGTAGCGTTTTTAGAGACCTACGGTCAGATATCTATTTCAAAAATGGAAACACAATTTTCACTTCAACTTAGCAAGCCTCTGCTTTATACGCTGATTGGCATCCTCACGTGTCCACAACTCTTTACATACCCATACGATGGGAGTGGGCATAACTACATCTGATTTATGTAAGGAATGCTAGGACGAGAAGACAGAGGAAGGTCATTCCACGTAATCTGTGAGTGCCAATAGGCCAGCCCATAGCAGGGAAACAATCCTCAAAGAATACTTTTCGAGATTTCAAATCTGCAACTGAACAATATCCTTAAATTTATTCCCAGCGCCAGATGGTTCGGGGAAGCTTCCAACTATAAAATCCCTATACCTCCTTTGATCCGCAGCCAGCTCACTATATCCTATCTGCGTTTATCCCGGGAAGCTCAGTGGACGCGGTGAGACCGAGTTACCAACCCTAATATATTTTTCAGCTTAACTTCACTTACTCAAAAAATGTTTTTCTTAAATGAAGTTCTTTTGTGTAGGTCGGTCTGTCTGTGTCGGCATCGAGGAATGTCTCCAATTTCGTGGTGGCTAGGGACTTTCCATCAACTTACCCGAGCCATGGGTATAATGGTTAGAGCACCGGACTTTTACGTGAGAGATTTGCGTTTTGAATTCCATATAAAAAACCTATCAAAGCAATCCTGCCATTAGAAATACATGTCAGCATGCTCAGGGTTCAAATCCCAGAATAATCTGACTGTTTTTTCACCTTTCGCGAGGATATGGCAGATCCTCTGAGAAAAATTAAACTGCCATGAAAAGCGCTTTCGCACTAAGCCGCTGGAAGTCGGCAAACAATTATTGTTGGTCCCTTCTATTTTTATCAGGTTATGTTTGAGAGCAATACATAAGAACAAAACCCGCTCAAGGCATGCAGTGCCTAGCTATTGAACTATTCATTAATTTACTATTTTCTCGTAAACAGGAGGACTTTTAGCCTCTAATTAAAAAAAAAAACTTAAAAATCTAAAGGAACAAACAAAGTGTTCTTATTCAAAGTTGCGGTAGTCAGTATCGAAACTGACTGCAGTCAACAGTGAAATTATTTCGGCTTGCACATTTCTTCATTTGCATTGCTCCAATAAAATCAAGAAAATCACGATTCATTTCAGTTCTCAATTTTCTTTTCTTTCTCCATCTGCTTCTCTTAAACTTCACCTCAGTAAAACTATCATTGCTCTCTCTAATCTTTTCAACATGCAAAGCGGTCTAAATTTCTTTTCGATTTCAAAACCAAAAAAGCTTGCCAAGGAATGTGAAAACAAAACTGATAGCGACCAACAAATAAACACAACCTTATCAATGTTTTATTTCACACACCATCCCCACACACAAGTGACATCATTGAACTTGAGACTTTTTATTGAAATTAAGTAGAACAATAAAGCTGCATTCAGTAAAATGATTTGCTGTCGTTAATTTACTTTAGATTGAATTTTTTCTTATTATATTTTTGCATAACCTTACAAGATCATTACGGCAACAACAACTTCTCTGATTTTTTTTTCTTCATAAACAAACCAGTAGGAGTGGCTGCTGGGACGTCAATTTGTGTGGGTGAAACGATTTAATTTGTCGAAAATCAAATTAAGTTCAATAAATATTAAATAATTCATTTGAAACTTGGTACTGTCTGATCTGTGATCGTTTCTAACAAAAAAAAAAAAAAATTGTTTTATTTATTTGTCCTTGAGAATATTGAAGTAAACAATGGAACCGATCTTTGCCTTGAAGGCTTATAACAAACTTTGTGGTTGATGAAAATTGTATCTTATTTGAATACACCGGTGCTAAATCACAGTCACACAATCTACAAAATTTTAAGCTCCACTTCATTGTACGGCTAATTTAATATGTTTTTTTTTTGTAAGAATTTAAAATCATAGGGAATTATGGAACAATAAAGAATTTATTTTTGACACGAAAGCGACAAGTTTGGAGGTGATGTCATGGCGTAGCACAATCAACACACGTTGGTGTGGTATCATTTTTTTTTTATTTTGATAAAATTCTTTATTCTGAATGAATAGGTTTGATGATCCATGGTAATGTTGGTTAGTAAAGATGAACATACAAATTAGCTTGGATAAATTTGAAACCGAGCTCTTATCTGAAGTGCCATTTGCGAGATAAAGTGGTTGCTTGTTTGCTCACCACAGTCTGGGACGAACTTAATCGAGATAATCGAATTAATTTTTTTGTTTATATATGCAAGTTATTTAGAGAGTAAGAGTGTTCTATTTTTCAATTGATGCAAATTGATAAGCTGATGTAGGGGGATGATGAATAAACTAAAAAAATTGTTTGCAAAATACATGTGCTCAAGGGATGAGTATCATTAGCATTGCACTTTTATATGCATTTGAATTTATCTAGAGCAAAAATTGTTTGTTTTTATTAGTTCATAAAATAAATGCAGAGCATAAACATAAGTAAAAAAAAAACAGCCAATTAAAATAGCAAAATTATTAACTGAATATTATTCTAGTATTATTATGATGCTATCTTGTATTAATATTACAAATATCAACTCGAATTGACGGTAGTTAATTGTGTAGTCCTCATCAAGATGTTTTGGCAACTCAATACATAAATATTTTGGAAATTTTTGTTTTTTCATTTAAACAGTGGAGCCTTAAGTCAAAAGCATACTAATGTATGTTGTGAAGATATAATAAAGAAACAAGGAATAGTTTAAGACTTCTCTTTCAGTTACTTATTAGTACGTTCAACGTTCAAGTAACGTCAAATGAGTTTTTTTTTATTCTTTTGCCTCAACAGTCACAATACATCGAAGTAAATAAACATATCTGATTTGGTGAGATACAATGCATCGAAAATCCATATGTATATTCCTCTTACAATATAAAAACTTATTTTGCCACCTTAAAACTCATCGTGCAATCGAAGATCGTGTACACTGCCACTTATTTAGCACAACAGAAAAGGTGCTAAGTCAAATGTTCACAACTCAATGCTTGAGGTAAAATATATTTTGCATTTTTCGATCTAAACTAAAAAAGCAAACAAACTCAATCGTCGATTTTAACTTCTTGAAAACACAACAACTGACAAGGCAACAGTGTTAGTTAAGTCTCACAAGAGTAATCGTAAGAAAATTTCCTTGGGCCATGGCTTGGTGGAGCAGCTTCTCGTAAAGATTTGAACAACAACTTCATTGAATATTCATTTGCAATTTCTTACAGCGAACAGCAAATGAAAAATCTCTCTTTTCACTGACCTAGCCTACACTAGCACATACACAGTGTTCAGTCAGTCAAAAGTTAATCCGAAAATTTAGCAATATATTATTCTCGTAATTCGAAATGGCAGTCACTAAACCTTTCATTTCATATCTACCTAACCTCACACATATATGGGTCTGTATCACATCAGTGATGTGTTTTTATGCACTAATTATGCAGAAATGTGGATATTTTGAATGACAAAAAGGTACACAACAGACAACATCAGGATTCGCCCATCGATATTATTAAATATTTGGATAAATTCGTCCTTTTAACGTTCTGCCTTCCAACAACCTTTCACAACATCACAAATAAGAAATTCTATCACAGTTGTCTTCTCCTGTGAGTGTGTATTTTATGATAAGTGACGTATATTTCTACGATACGTCATCCTTTCAATAGCGGCGGCTGTGACTGGTGACTAAGAATGGTAATTTACCCCGCCGTCACCTTTCTTTTACGACATCAATATTGAAGTCAAGCAGCATTGTTTGGGAATACGCCTAATATTTAAAGAGAAAATTCAAATATTCATGGGTAAAAACGTGCTCGCCATGGAAAGTATACCTCCTCCAACCATACATAAAAAAGATGGCTTTCGTAAACACTGAACGCGAGACTTAGTTCTCATAGAGTCGTGTTGGAATATTTTATAACAAGGCCATTTATAAGTTGAAATGAATTCATAAAAAGTATAAAAATCATATGAAAACTTACTCCTACAAGACGGTGACGACGATGAAAACCACTTATACATCATACTTGCAAAGTATCCCCGTGGATTTGCAAATACACCCAGAGTATTATTTAAGAAAACAAAAATAAGCTATTAATTCCTTAGATTCCACGCAATGAGTAAGTAGTAGGCATTATGGTGAGGTTGATTGACGATGTCAGGAAGAGAAAAGTAGGTGGAGTTCAAAAAATCCTACAAAAAAATTCACTATTTTTTTCAACGTTTTTTACCCAAATTAAATGAAGTTAATATTCTAGTCAATACTTTGCTTGAAACTCTATTTAAGATCTTCAATGGTGGCTAATAAAAAACGTATTTACGAAATAATAATATCGATGAGGACTGACAAAACTCAACAAAAGAGTCTGATGACAAGCTTGCTAGACTTGAACTTGAAATAGAAATGATTCCAGTCAATAAGTTGAGTAATAAAAAAAATTTTAATAATACCACCTCGCACCAGCTACCGCAAACTTTTGAAGTTGAAAGATGACTGACTATCTTTACCCTCTCAACCGCATACAGTAACTGGCCAATGTCTTCCTCTATTCAGAGAGGATAGTTTGTTTTTCGTTGGTAGATCTTGGACTGAGGGAAAGGATCATTTTTATCCCTACTGTGCAATGTCGTTTAACAAGTTTTTGTATTGTATGTTGTGTTGTATGATAAGTAGTGTCCGACCGAAGCTTCAGCTTCGGCTTCGGCTTCGGCCACATTCGGCTAAAAAATCTACAATCGGCTAAGTCTTCGGCTTCGGCCAAAATATGCCGAAGTTTTGGCCGAAGCCGAAGGTTTAGTTTTTGGCTGTTGTGCGTTGTGGTAGGGGCTGAAAAAAAATTCAGTTTTTCGTAGAACGTAGAACAGTGTTGAGTTATTTGTTGTTCTTTTCCTTAATTTCAATAAAATATTAATACTAGTTCAAAGAACTCTATGAGTCCTCAAAAAACACTAAACCACAAAATCACCACAAATCCCTGTCATTTGAATAAAAATACATGCCATTTAACAGCCCTCAACTCGCCCCAGAAGAAACCAAGGGCGAATCTTTTTGTACCAAACCCAGGTCAACCCCAAAGCTCAAAAAACACTCAGTTTGACATTCAGGGCAAACTTAGGTTTTTCAAAAAACGCTTTGTGGCGACCACAGAAATTCTAGAAAAAAATCATAATTTTTTTCATTTTTAGTCAATCTGGAACGGCTTCGGCTTCGGCCGAAGGTTAAAGTCAAGCCGAATAATCGGCTTCGGCTTCGGCTTCGGCTACAAATCGACCTTCGGTCGGACACTTGATAAGATTGAAAGACCCAAATTATTAAATTTTTTTTTTTCAATGAAATTGATTCTTTACACTTTCAATATCTGCAGACAGAAAATGTGCGTGAAATACACGACCTTTAGAAACCTGAGACTCAATCATTTGAAAGAAGAGTGTAACTCGAAATAATCTTGATATATTGAAACACCTCTTCTTCGAATATTCTTAGGTTCCTTCAAGACCTCAACTTCGAATGAACAACTCCACACTTTACGTGTTTAAACATAAGGGAACAGCACAAAAGATCTTTCAGGTCGACGTGCTAGTAAAAGTGTTTTGCCTTCGCCCTATTCAATTAAAAAAAAAACTCGAAATAATTAATCACACTTATGTGATTACTGATTATAAAAACGACAAGTCTCGAGAAGTGATAGTAAGCGTTTATATAAGACGACTGTCGGCTTAAGGCCAAGACAAATTGTAAGCTTGTGTCTTAACTCATAATTTTACTGAGCCTTACGCGTTTTAGATGAATACTGAAATAAAAGCGAATGTTTTCAGTTTGCTTTATTTCAGTTTACTTTAACTCAAAAACGATTGTTATAATTCATAACACAGAACATTTTTACAACCATTACTTCCTTGCAGTTAAACTTTTAGAAAACCTTTAATATATAAAAAGAAGTGTACGGTTGGTTGTGATCGCATCACTTGAGAACGGTTCGATCGAATGAAACCAAATGTTTGTGGTAGTTTAGGGGATGTTGGCAGATGGTTTTTTTTTTTTAATCTGAAATCGGTCGAATCGGTCGAATCGGTCCTTTTGAAAAACCCCAAACATCATACACAAAATAGTCTTAGGAATGTGACATATTTTAAGAAAAAGTTGGCATTAACCAGCAAAACGATCAAACGCAAAAAATGGGCCAAATTATATTTAGCAACAAAAACGTTTGGCAAAAAACCAAAAAAAAAAAAAAAAATTGATTATAATTAAATGCCAATCAACAAAATACAAAATTTTATTTGCGAAACTATATAAAAAATTTACCAACCAGATTATAAGAACATCACATGATAATTGCTTTAAATTTTGTAAAACTCAAGTAAAAATAATCAATTTATGGTTCACGGTCGTACGGATTTTTGACCTTACAGAATTCTCATAGGTCGTGCAGGACACTTAACGATTTGAATAAGGGCTTACCGGGGTCGTAAGCCTTGACGTTTAACTGTAAGTTCTTATTTTAATCAAATCGTTAAACGACCCATGTTTAAGATTCAAAGAAAGAAAGAAAGAAAGAAAGAAAAAAAAGAAATAGAGTGGCACAACTGAAGGTTGAGCCTAGTGCATATCTTTCAAACATACATTGTGAGGGAATGGAAGGGACCTATAATTTTTTGCCGATCCCGAACAACTATTCGAGAAAACGCTTTTCAGCATGACACAGTTCCGCAAGGTCAGCATGGCAAACAAGACAATCTCCAACGGCTGTTGCACCACGTTTTGAAAATTGACTATCTTTACTCGAATAACATAAAAAAAAGAAATATAACTGCCCATTAACAACTGAAAATTTTCAACTATGTTTGAGAAACAACGTAGTTTAATTTAAATTTGCGAAAAAACTAACATTTAAAATAAAATATACAAGAAATCTCTTCTCTCTTTTTCTTCCTTTAATCTAACTTCTCTCACAAAGATTCAAAAGCAACGTGCATCGGTGTCTCCTATTAAACCCTCTCCTACTTTCCTAAATGCTCGCACTGTGTTTATAACATTATAAGGGTAATCATAACCCCCTGATGTGCGTGTTAATTATAAAAAAAAAAAACTTAGGGTAGCATAAAGCTAATAAGAACTTTAAAAATACAAAGGCTCAACAAAGCTATGGAAACCTAACGCAGTTTAAGGACCGATAATTTTATTCCGTTTACGAACGGCTAACTTAGAAAGTGCTTTTCATAGCAGTGTTTAAATTTCTTTCGGAGAATTTGCCAATTCCTTGCCAAAGTTTCTGGAAATCGAACCAAAATCATCACACGTTACATGCGCAACGGGCACTACTCTACCATTCCTTTACATTTATTCCAAATATTTAAAATGAACAACTAAAGCAATTTTGAATCAACGTCAAAGGCCTGTGAAATGTTTTCTAAAGGTTCCCTATATACAAAGCATTTGCAATTAAGTAGAAAAAAGCTAATCGAAATTGTTCACTAAAATTGTGAAAAAGAAACAACGTTCCCCACTAGAATTCATTCCTTGTTTAAGATCTAATTTTTCTTATTTGAAAAGTTATCATGTAACATAACAATAGCAAAAATAATGTACGATTGTTTATCATTCTATCGCTACTCTATTCCAACAAGAATACAAATTACCTTTTGTTCTCAGAACTGTTGACAAGACAAACTTCTGCCACGAAAAGCAGCAAAAAAAAGGAGAAAAAAAAACAATACGCACTCAACTCGTTCTTTTATTCCCCTTCATCGCAAATCGCAAAAACAACTTAACTTTGACAAAGCCTAACAGTTACAGCAATTACCAAAGAAAAAACAATAAACAACGAAATGACTTCCTTTGCTTTGCCTCTTCTTTGCTTACAAAATAATTGCCTTCAAGCCAACAAGCACTGCTCTATTTAGAAAACTATTAAAACTTAACCCATTTTCCTTTCGAAGTCTACCTACAATCTCTTAGAGAATATCAACAACAAAGGAAAACAGTGTTTGCCACTTAAATGGCTTCCTGACAAGTCCCACCTCGAAATCTAAGAAATGACATAATCATCATTATGACCATCACCCGCCATCATCTAACTGCACACAAAAATATTTTTAAACATTACGAATTGCAGTCATGTTGTCATGTACCGGTTCGGGTTCTACCCCCTAAACTGCCGTATATGAAACCAACAAACCGCACAATGAGTCGAAAAAACCGTACCTGTCTGTTATTTTCAAACACAGAAGAAAAAATTGTTTTATGTAAACACAATTTCATTCAGTCAACATCCATGCAAACACAACCCAATACAACAAAGTCAACGTCCTTTGAAAGGAATTCCGATAGACAAGCGGTAGTCCAACTCACCTGTGCTTCGCTTTTATAAATTCCCTCCTTTATCCTTGCGATTAACCACGGTTGATAGTTGGTTTTGCTTGCGCTTATACAACTCTACTCACGAACTTATGTATCACGCACGTTTTCACACACACGCTATATGTCACCCAAGATATTTCGTTCGAAAATTCGAACTAAATTTTCACTTGCACTCACGTTTAAGTAGTTAACAAGAAACCGTGCACAAATTCCAGATCCTTGTATCCTTTTGACTGAATTCTTAGACCATATGGCTTTTCCGTTGTGCGATTCCAGACAATGTCTTGGATTTTATGTCTCCGATGGAAAGTAGAGTAGAAGAAAAAACAAAATTCAATATTTTTTTTCGAAATATTGTTAACCGTAATTCGAGTGTTCGTCCGCAGTGTTTGGCAGCGAGTCGTCAACTGTTAGTCGCCGTCTTGGTGGCAGCTAAAAGTATCTCCCTGAGTCAGTGAGTATAATAAATGTACTTGGCGAAAAATCGCGACTGATTTTACAGCTGTATTCGTAGCAAGACACAGTCGCAGCTATAGAACCTATCATTTAGTTGTTGTTTATACCTAGGAACTTGTGCTATTTGACGTTTAGCAGACGATAGAGAGAAGGAGGAAGTTATGCGACCGCCAACAACCGGTAGCGGTAGGTGCTTGGATGTGAAAGCATTCAGTGAAAAACAACCGTGACGTAAATAAGCTTTTTCTTTCGCTTTTTTTGTCGAAACGAGTTGGGGGAGTAAAGCTTTAGCAGAGGCACTTCGCACTTGTTGTCTGACCTGTAAAAGAGAAAAGAAAAAGAGGCGAAGGCCTAGAATAAAACACGATTTTCTTGTTTCGTCTGGAGGTAAATTTGTTATAATCAATAAACGATTCTTTCGATGTAATGGGATATCTTCTATTGCCTATTTTACAAGTCCCACAGTTTTTTTCTTCTCATCGTTCAACGTTCAACATCACATTAACCGGCCGGTTGGTCGTCGGTCGGTGGCGCATCATGCGTCGTTGTCGACTAATTGGCATTGAATCAAGATCCCATGGTCTGTGGCTTTACATCATTCTAGAGACGTTGGGCAATGTGAATATAATCTCTGCGTATACACGAATGACTTCACAGCTGAGAGCAGATTCATTTAAATTCTTTTTTTTTTCATTCTTCGCATTTGAATAGATTTGGTTTGGATTCTTTGCGTTGCAAAGTTTTCAGGTTTGTAAAAACACCATCATCAACACAACTAGGAAGAGAAAATTCTGTCGATGGAGAGCTGGATTATTGCCAGGAAGTCGATGAGTTCAAGAAGATTAAATTTGTTGAGTGCTGCAAAGAATTTAACCACACGACGGATCACAACCGCAATTAAAAAGTCTTATGGAAGCATTACAAAGATACAAGAGCAAAAATATTATCCGATCGTCAACGTGGAACTGAGTGATGAAGACAAAGTGGATACTTCATTCATTAGAAGTAGGCTACTTGAAAATAGATTGAAAGAAGATTCAAATAGTTGCAACTTGGAGGATGATTGTCAGAACAGTTACAGACAGAGGAAACCATCTGTTAAAACAATAAATCATTAGTCTAAGTTAAGGCGGGTTGATTGGAATTAGAAGATCGGTCAAGACACTCATTAGAGAAGAAAGACAATTTTTCAAAACGAAAGCGGTCAGAATTGTTGCTATTGGAAAACATGAGCCGGATTCATCGCCATCAGATTTTATAATTTAGGAGAACTAAATGAAAATTAAACTCGATTCTCCCACCACGTAACAGACAGTCCCTATTCAAAATGGCTGATATTTTCAATAGCCGCCATTTTTAGTTGCTGACATTTTGAAAGGCACGTTTAAGAGTTACTTCCTCAAGTTTTTCGTCTGCATGAGCTAAGAAACATCAGAGGAAAAAACATGAGGAAGTAACTCTTAAACGTGGCATTCAAAATGTCAGCTACTAAAAGTGGCGGCTATTGAAAATATCAGCCATTTTGAATGGCGAGATGGGGAATGTCTGTTAAGTGGAAGAATCGAGTTTCGAGTCAAATCAAAAAGATAAAATTGTTTTTCCACGGTATTCGTATTGGTAACTACTCCGAGACTAAAACCCTATCACGACAAGCATTTTCTCACTAAGTCATTCGCAATCGCCATAAAATTGTAGGTTCTTGAAACGGGAAAGGTCCCGAGTTTTTCATAGTTCTCCTTTGTTGCACTCCCCTATTCATTTATTCTTACTCAATTTAGTAGCCATAAAATGGTCATTGAAAATAGCGGCCATTTTAGAAAGTGATCATTGAAATGCGATCAATTCAAAATGGCCACTTTAAATTGTGGCCATTCAAAATGACGGATAGTAGGGAATTTTTGATTCGATTAACTTGGAATTAGGTTACCAAACCTCAATTTTTTCGTTTTTTGCAAAAAATACTTCTAGACAGCAAATCTAGTAGTAAGGTCAAAGCTACCCCCTAATGTAAGACTTTGGTATTATCAAAAGGGTGGAGGTTTAACCTCCTCTCGTATACAATGACGGATTAGCTCATAACTCTGGACACTAGTGGTTAGCTCATGATATTCCATGTAACGCTACATAGAAAAACTATTCGAATGCGACTGTTTCCATAAAGCTGGTCTAATCAGATAAGTGTGAGAGCCACAGAGCAAATACGTGCGACACAGTTGAGCATTATTACTTACTTCGGGTTGCTTTTTTTCTGAAAACCAATCATTTGCAGCATTTTCTTCTTCTCATACTGCGATTACATCACAGAAAGTCAGCAACTCGTTTCTTCTGCTTTGAAATGATCCACTCCATTGTATCAATCTTTAATACCAGTCTCCCAAAAACCACAGCTGTCACTTCATGGTTTGCCTTAAGACACAATAAGATCTTCTTAAGCACGATAGCAATATCGATCAATAAATAGTGCAACAATATCAACACTGTCAAACATCGTTACTAGCACCTATAGTTAAGTGAAACCTCGTTGCTTCCTTTTTCGTGATCAGACCACGTCTTGAACGTGATTACGATCGTGCAATTATAGGAAAAAAAATAAAACCGAAAGCTGACGGGTTACAGTGGTGGGGAATCAGTGAAAATTCAGGAAAATAGGCAGTTATGATAATAAAATCGAATAAAGCTGCCGGCACAGCCTGTGTGACACTGCGCGCATGCTCAATTCGAAGGCAATTAAATTTTTTGTCGTCTTAACGGTTGCTTTATATGAGGCTTCATGCTACCATCGGTTAAGTGCATCTTGTTGTTTTATGAATAAATGGGCATTTTGTTATGAAACACAAGTTGCAGACAACAAATCAAAGTCAGTTACAATGGTTGTGGATTTCTTCGAAATGGAAATAAATCAGAGCCATGTAAAGGGACATGACTAAATGTGGAACGTCTGCTGCTGTAATAAGACCATATAAAGATTCTGGTAAGACAATTGTGTGTATTTACACACTGAATTATAGCCGCAGTGATTAATTATTGCGTCGGTTATTTGTGTACATAACATGCCCCAAATGTCCTCCAAGTAGAGGTCGTGTCTCGGCGTTGGCGGAGCTTCGAGTTTTTTTTTTGGTACAT
Organism: Melanostoma scalare; assembly: GCA_949752695.1. NCBI lineage: Eukaryota > Metazoa > Arthropoda > Insecta > Diptera > Syrphidae > Melanostoma > Melanostoma scalare. Next base: position 6,673,310 of record OX456986.1, on the reverse strand, counting down.
TCAAAAACAGAATTTGATTTGCATACGAAAATGTTAGCTTAGAACTGAGAAACTAATTTTTTCCATTTGGTGCACCTAACAACATGTAACACGTACCTAACTTTTAGATAACAATAAAGCAAAAAGTTTTTGTTCACGGGTAGATTGTTTAGGTGCTGCTGCTTATTTGTGAGTCAGAATTGTGAACATTTTGACATTCTGTGTAGGTGTTGATTGGTGTGGAACACAATCGTTGAATGAAAGTTCAGTGGCAGTGTTCTTTTAAAGATATGTGTTCCAGCTGATGTGGGCAACATTTAAGGCTCAAAGCAATCAATCGGAAGACCATGTTTAGAAGTTATGTGGTTGATTAAATGAGCTATGATTGAGGGTAATGACTGCATAATTTAGTTCACAACCAGTTCAATATTGGTTACGTGTCAACAGTCTCTATTTTTCGAAAAAGTCTCATCTCACTAAGTTGTTTCTATATACCCCAAAGCAAATTGGTGTCTGATTAAATAGTTGTAACGATGAGCGATCATACCTTAAATAAACTTTATGAGAAGCCTTTTTGAAACAATGATGACAATCAACAAATAAAAGCTTAGCAAATTTTAAATATTCATCGGATTCTAAACAAACAAGTTCTAAAAGTCAAGAAAGGAAAAATTACATTTTGTTGTTTGTAATCCATTCTTATGTAAATCAATTTTTTAATTGAAGTCTTTCTAAGCACAATCCAGTCCATTTTTAAAATTTCACCATAAAAATAAACACGATCTTCATCATGCACAGGTTGAGGTTGATTACGTACTTATCAAATCAAATACAAAGTATGGGTTATGCTTACCAAAAGGACATGAGTTAGCACAAACCTTTAAAGTTGACAACGGGCACAGAAATTGATGTAAGAATTTTGTTTCGATTTAAGCTTGGACTTTTGATTAGCACACAAGGAGTTATAGGAAAAATAGGATTTACCTTTTGATTTTAATATTTCAATATTTAGTTGGAAAACCTTTGTTGTCAACCACATTTAATTTTAATTAATTAATTTTCTGTACTGTTCTATTGGCGTTGCACACCAAACGATGTCTTCCCACAATTCACCAAAGTTTTTAGAATATCATTATACCTTCCTACATTTGAGTTGAGATCGGCAGACTGAGCCTCTCACTTCTAAAACCAACTTCACTAACCCAGAAGTGTGTCGTAATAAAATGACATGTCAAGGGGGCCAACATCTACACCACAACATTTCCCCCTCTGTGTTTTATTTTAAGATTAAGGAGTAGCATTTGTTAAATTAAACTGTCAACTGAAGTTGCTGTGCAGTGACGGATTGAAATATCGCCACAGTAGAAGTACGTACCTTAATCTGCTTTACGGTGCGGAAGCATGGACCTTATCGAAAGCGGATGAGGAAACCCTTGATCGTTTCGAAGAAAAATTGTCCGAATGATCTTTGGTCCCGTATGCAAAGACAATGTGTGGAGAAAAAGATACAACAACGATCTGCATGAGTTGTACCGCGACATGGGCATAGCCAGAAGAGTACGCATCGCGAGGCTACGATGGTTGGGCCATGTAGAGCGAATGTTCCCAAACGCTCCGGCTCGACTCGTTTTTGAAAGTACATTGCAGGGAAATCACGGAAGGGGAAGACCTCGTATTAGGTGGAGCAATCAAGTGGAAGAAGACCTCAACCGACTAAGAGTGCAAAACTGGAGAGAGCTCACCCGAAATCGAAGTCGTTGTAGAAGGATGTTGGTTGAGGCCCAGATTCACCCGAGCTGTAATGCCCACCTAAGTAAGTAAGTAAGAAGTACGACCATCTGTTGAAGCCTTCACGTCAAAAATACCGTCTTAGAAAAAAAAGCACGACCGGCTCAGTTGATGTTTTCAATTTCAAGGGAGAAATTCAGAGAGGCAAAATCACACAATGTTCAGACTCGATCGCCAATGGAAAAAAGGCAGGCCAAGACACTCTTTGTGCAGACAAATGCAACGAAATCTGCATTTGGTTGGCCTCAGACATGGAACAATCCAAAACCGGGAGGATTGCTGACGCATTCTGATGTCTACGTGGTGTACGGTACCCCACAAGTGGATCACTAGTGTGAAGCAGCGGGAGTGCTGTGATCCCTCCGAGATCACTCGTAACGCCGGAAAAGGAAAAAGAAGAAGTTGCCAATAAAAAACATAAAAAATTCAACGGTTTTTGCTCTCCAGAATTCAATTAGTCCAAAGCAAAGAATAACCTATACTTTGAGAGAACAACTTAGGAGAATACATTTAGTTCTCCAAATACAAGGCCAAGTATGCTAAATGTCCACCAGGGCATTTTGGGAATGAACATTCGGCCCTATCGAGGTAACCGTCCTAGCGGAATTTTCTCCGCAACGCATCCTTTTTCGGAGATTCAATTTTGCTTCGAAGTAGTTGTCATCGTAAGAAATTTTTCACAATTATTACAACGCACTACACTCTCAAAACTAAAACTTTCCGCAGCAAAAACTTATCAGAGGACGTCGGATCGGCCGATCGGAGAACTACCACGAAGCAAAATCTCTCCGAATCGTAGGAAATCGGAGAAAATTGAAAAACTTTTTTCTGTATCTAACAAAATATATTTTGCCCTATTATCATATCCAATCGGAGAAACCTACAATAATAGGCCAGAATAATTGTTACCATGATGAAAATATCTTACATTTCGTAAAATTTGAGAAAATTTCGTTCTGATCAGTTACGACGATTGTTTGCAAAATTACTCAAACTATTTTGGTAAAATAAAAGAAGGGTGCCATTCTGCATGGCGAAAGTAAAAAAAACTTTCATTTTTCTTAATCTTAATCACTTGAAATGTATTTTGTTGCCAGATGCAAAAACATTGAATACAATTTCAGGCTTCAATTCTTGAATTTGCTTGATACCTCACGGCGTATACGTAACAAAAAAACAAGAAACCGATATTTCTATGTCAAACATTGTGCGGGATAATATTCGAATGCCTTAAGCAATACCAATTTTTCTTTTTCATATTTCGTTGTTTTTCCGGTTGCTGAAGAGAGAGAGAGAGAGAGACAAATGTTGTTTATAATAACGTGTTTTGCTCACGGCATAGATCAGCGTGTAGACCAACAAATTATTAATTAGCATTCCATTTTATTAGCAAACCATTTTAACTCTTTTTTTAAGTAATTAATCATTGAAATCCGTTCTAATAAACTACTAATAGTGACAGCTATTTGCAATGATTGCTAGTCCACGTCTTTGACTGAACTTACTTGTAAATTATCTACTTTAAAAAAATTGCTACATTCAAGAACATAACCTTCGCCTACTCGTCTTTAATTGCAAAAATGTGGGTTTCGTCTGTTGTTGGTTTGTTAAAAAAAAAAAACAATTTTCTTTCACCATATAAGGCGAAACAAACGTAAGTTTGTCATTACATTTAGCCACTTCATTGACAACATAGTTATGGTAAGTTGACTACATACTTGAAAATGATCTTGTTGTGGCTTGAACCCACACCCTACTTCAATGAATTAGCAATGAAAATAATGTCCAAAAGCAAACCCATAGCGCGTTGGTTAAATTGAACTTCCGTTGAAAATACCTACTTAAATATTGCACTAAGAAACTGTTGCAAAATTCAATTAAACTACAACACTTTACGGGACAATCTATAATGCGCATCTTTTGAAACATCAAATGATTGTATTCAATTCAATTGTGACAAATTGAATAGTGCTTCAATTCAATTCCGTTTAGATATTTCCGTTGTAGGTGTTTAGTTTGGAGTGATGGTGTCTAGATGGTTTGTCATATTTGGTAGACGTGGAGCCAAGTTATTGAACACAATATTTTCTGTCTAATGAGTTGTATTAGTCATTGGAGAAGGCGTAGGCTTTCTCATTCAGCTAAAAACAATATTTTTTGTTTATGTTTACTTATTTTGGTTATGAAAGCATTTCGAAATGGGTTTGCATTAATGTAGCAGCAACAAGAATAGAGTTTCCAAACTGATGCTATAGTTTTCAAATAGAATTTGTGAATTTTATAGTTGAGATTATCCACGTGTTTTTATCTAATAAATAAAAGATTATTTAATTTTCGACATTTAAAACAACACAAAAAATTCGAAAGAATTTGTAGCAGTTAACTTTGAACTTTACGACTAGAGTCCCTACTAAATTTTTGAACTTTTTTCAATTCGTTACAGCAACAATCTTTTGAAATTGAAACAGTCTCATTTATTCGTAAAACGATCTTCTTCCAACAGCACACCAACCACACCCATGCCTGTGAAGATTAAAGAAGCCACAAGAAATTAAACTTGTTGCCTAACATTAAACTTGATGGACGCAACTTTTACTAACGTGCAACTAAAACTGAGTTGGAGGTACCTTAGAGGTCACCGGCACTGTAATATGCCAGTTAATCACCTTCTTTAAGAGGACTTCCCGCCTGGTTTTTAAGGTATGTAGATCCTTAGTTTAAAGTTCTCGATTGAAAATACAACCAGAGCAGACCTAAAACAAAATTTATGAACTGCTTAACCTGTTTTCGTTTATCTTCAAATATTTGAAAATATTGGCTGTGATGATGCTCGATGTTTTTCAAAGGCAGCCTCTAAGGGGCAGTAAAGCTTAAGCTTCAGTTCTCCCTTAAATATGCAACATAAAGCAGAGTTGTTTGAAATGCATACACATCTAGTACGATGTACGACTCCAATCCGAAGTATGTACGAGTAAGTATAAAAGCTACCTATGCAAGATGGCAGAGACAGGTCCTTGTTTCGTTCAGGAGCTGCTTTCTTACGTACAGTCAGAGATGAAGAAAGCACTTCTATAGGTCAAAACAGGTGAGTCAATTGGTCATAAAATCGGGTTTCAGTTAACACAAGCAGATAATATTTCTGGCGACCTATATTAAATTTTGTACTTCAAGTTGGTTGAAGTCCGTTCCGAGACGATTTTTCCTTGCACTGCAATCTTCCTTTGAACCCTTGTCCCCATAATACGTTATACAAGTCTTCCACTGTAATCTCGCAATTATTATCTATTCCTTTTCGTTCTTCTAGGTCAATGTTATCAAAGTAAAAAATTGCATCACGGAGTCGTCTTTATCGTCTCGGCTAGCATTTTATCAATCAGGATGAAGCAGCGTCATTCCCCAAACTTATCGAGCTCACAGCGATGCCAAAATTACGTAGGTGTGTTTATGGTACATAGCTGACACATTTCCGCCCGTTTGGCCCAATGTGATATCATAAAGGATCAAGCTTATCTTCTAGCTAAATGGAATCATTGGATGTTTCGAAGGAGAAGAGATACGAGGAGAGAAAATGTGGAACAGTTTTCTTGTCATCATCGTTCAAAAAACTTCTGCAGAGGTGATTCTTAGTTTTGCGGTATGTTTGCCAACAGACATTGTCCTGTAATGATTATGATACCTATGTGCTTTCTTTTTAGGGACATCTAGTCATTCAACCGCTTAAGATCCAGTGGGGCCAGATTTGTTTCGATACGGACGAGTATAAGAGTTCGGCGATTGGATGTTCACCGCGGTGCGTTGCCAGCCTTTCCTCGTTTTCCAAAAATTATAAATTTAATAGCAGTGGACTAGATGTTTTAAATTCATTGGTTTCTCTCGAAGCACTCATTTTTTAATAAAGCCATCTTTAATTAATTCAATTTGGAAGACTATTTATTTAACTCATTTTAAGACTTCCTTCTTTTTCCTCGTTACGAGCCTCGTGAATTATGATCTCGAAAAGATTAAGCCGGTGCCACCAATGTGCACTTAATTGTGCCAGCAAAACAACAAAAAAGTCTTTAAGAATCGTGGTTGAACAACAAAACTAAAATATAAAACTAAAATTCTCATTTCTCACCAGGCGCACAGAGAATTCAAGAAGCAGAAAGCAAATCGCTGTTGAAAATTACGAGTACACTGTATTGTATATGAACATCAGTGTGTGAGTTTTAAATTTCTATACTAAGGCTGAAAGTAGTTGATTCAATTCTATTTCACCCTCCCTTTACACCGGAGTCGTCTGTCTATCTAGACACAGCAGTCAACAAAAAAACAGCACAAGAAAATTGTAAAGATCAGAGGCATTTGGAGTCAAAATTTCTTTCAAGCACCAGGCGCACAGAAATATCAGAAAGAAGACGCTTCAAAGTGAACGATCGGAGAGAAATAGAAAACAAGTTTTTTAAAGTGGCCGCCCACTGGCTTGGTAAGAATGATACACACACACGCATGTACGTGTGTTAATTGTGCATGTTCATTTTCATTGGCTATTGAATGGGGAACAGCGATACCACTTTACTTCCAATTTGTTCAGAACTACTTTAGATTTGGCTATCTGTGGCTTTTTTTATAAAGTGGCAACGCTGTTATGGGGGAATAAGCTTGCGCGGCAGAAGAATAAAGAAGAAGGGGGAGTCTAAACTTTCTCTTATTTGCAATTTCGACTTGCTCCTGGTATTTCTGTGCGCCTGGTGCTGGGAAAAATTTTTCGTTCGCAGAGGGCGAATGTTCTTTGTTTTTTGTTTTTCTTTTTTGTTCCCATTGTTTGAACTGAATAAGCATCGCATCGGTCTAGGCATTGCATGTGTACTTATTTAACACCGAGAATTCAGACAGAAAGCAAATCGATGTTGAAAATATTCTGGCGCCAATTTATTCAATGAAATGGCATATGGCGGTGTACACTGTCGTGAACGTCAGTGTGTGAATCTAACACATATATGTACGGAGGCTGAAAGTACTTGACTCAGGTCTAGCTTCTCCTCTCCCCTTTATTCCGGAGTCGTCTGTCTGTATTAGAAAGAAGACGCTTCAATGTGAACGATCGAAAAGAAATAGAAACCACGAAACCAGTTTTCTATGTTACCACCCACTAACTTGTTAACAAGAATGCGCACACACACACGTGTTAATTGTACATGTTCATTACCGTTGCCAGCGATACCACTTAACTGCAATTTGAACAGAATCGCCTTACATTTTCCTAGAACATCTTATCTTCAACTTTTTTTTATGAAGTGGTAACGCTGTTATGGGAAAAATAGCATGCGTGGCAAAATAATTAAGAAGAAGGAGGAGCTTAGCTTTTTCTCGGTTGCAATTTCAAACTCGTGACTTGCTTCCTGCTATTCATGTGCGCCTGGTACTGATGAAAATTTTTCGTTCGCAAAGGGCGAATGTTTAAACGTTTTTGTTTTCCTTTTTTTCTTTTTTGTTCCCATTGTTTGTGGAATAAACATCGGCCTAGGGGCATTGCATGTATTACGTTCTTTTCGTTTAACACCGAGAACTCAGGAAGGAGAAAGCAAATCATTGCTGAAAATTTTCTGGCGCCAATTTGTTCAATGGAATGGCAGATTGCAGTGTACATTGTACATGAACATCAGTGTGTAAATTTTACACATGAATATGTACGCAGGTGTCTGTTTAGACACGACAGCCAACACAAACAGCGATACCACTTTACTTCAATTTGAGCAGAATCACCAATGTGTTCCTCATCTTCAACTTTTTTCATGAAGTGGTAACGTTGTTGTAATAGTTTGTGAGACAATATACATATTTGAGAAAAAGGAGGAGTTTAGTTTTTTCTTGGCTACAATTTCAACTGAGGAACTCGTGACTTGCTTCCTGCTATTTCTGTGCGCCTGGTGCTGATGAAAATTTTGCATTGGAGAAGGCGAATGAGTTTCATTCAACATTTTTTGTTAAGCGCTTCTTGTTGCCATTGCTTGTAAAATAAACACCAAGTATGCATGTAATTCATATATTAATTTCTATTTGAATTTGCTTAGTTATTAAATTATTCTTTGCGCTGGCATAAGCAACATCGCATATTGAAAATCTAATGTAGTCACCAGTCGCATAGCAATTTAAGAAGTAAAAGTTCGATTAAAATTAAAGAAATATTTAGTAAATGTCGTTTAATGGTTAGCTCTACTGCTTAATCGCATCCAAAAGCAACAAGATCCTCACAAAAAGCTGCTTAGCTCACATTTGAATTGAAACAAACCGCAAATGTCCAAATCTGCTTCTGCTTCAAATCATCAAATGGGAATTATTAATCTCGGCACTCCCGCATTTTTATATAGTTTGAGGAAAAAGTCGCCACTCGTACTAAAAAAAAATAAAAAGCATATATTTAAAAAAGAAATTACAAACCTCTCTGAACATTACAAACCTCCCTTGCGAACTGATCCTCGATTGCAAACGTGTCACCAGCCAAAAAGTCTTGATAGCTTCTTGAACGATAGGTCGTAGTCACAGCCACATTACAGTAAATTAGCACATAATCATAGTTTCGAAAAGGTTTTCAAAAGTTGATAAGAAATGTTGTTTACTTAAAACCTTGTCGCTCCTCAAAGCTGGCTGTGATATGATTTTTTGTTCACATTTCACCACCACCCTGGGAAGAGACAAAGTTCTAAATTTGTATAATCCACTTAGCCATGCATAAAAACACTGCACATACATACGTTCTTTTTGAAATATTACCAATGACAGGCTAAAACTTAGGAAAAAAAACCAACAATCATGAAAATTGCATTTACTAAATTGCCAATGTATTTATTTGTTAATATAAATTTTTACTTTTTATCTCTTTAAATTGTATATATTTAATTAAATATTAAAAAAAAAACTTATTTATCATTCTTTTAATTATATTTTTAAAAATACTTAAATGGCATCTATAAGAATTCATATACGGGCTTATTTATATTTTTGTCTATTGTTTGTATTTAATATGTCTGAATGAGATGCTCTAGTTAATTTGTTTGTCTTTAACATGAATATGATGAGTTTTTGAATGAAATGGAATTTGACTACGCGATAGGCTACTTCTTTGTGTTTAGTATAAAGTATTCTGATTAGCTTTAGAATTATGCTTTCGTTTGTATTTCTATTTTTATAACATTTTTTGTTTTGTTTTTTTTCGGAACATTGCGGTTTTCTTTGATTTTGATTTTGGATTTTCTTAAAAACAATGAAGCTAAGTTGTAGGCGTTTATTGCTATTTTCTATTTTAACTTTTTTTTTTGTTATATGGACGATGAATGTGGTTGATTTAAGTCTTACATTATGTAATACATATTAACGTTATTCTTGTACAAATCTAATACGGGTATAAAATGTGGAGTTCTTATAACTTAGTACACACTTATATGTACAACATGTATAAAAAAAATTGTTGTCCTCTGTTCTCTTAAATTTATTGGCGAATTGAAAAACTTAAACCTTACATGTTTCTTATACAATTATTTTTTCTTTTCTCTTATAAAATTCAATAACAGTCCATTCGGTTCCTCAGTGTTTCATGGAATATGTGTAGAATTGCCACTGAAACCTCTCAAAAAAGTTTGTAATGCAAATGATTTTTTTAGAGTAAAATTGGCTTTTTGTACACAATGGAATTTGCTAAAGTTTTCTTATGAATTTATATTTTTCGGTTTTAAAAGATTTTTGCGATTTTCAATGCCTTTTTTCATTTACTCACTACAAATTACTACTTTCCTTAAATGGTTTATTTATAAATCACAAAGCGTTAAAGCGGTCTTGATAATAAGTTTATCTCAACGCTAATTGCAGCATAATTGAATTAGCAAAAAACAAATTTTATAAAAACTAAAGAGGAAAAAAATATTCAAAAACAGCAATGATTTCTCTATAATATAATTTCGTTTATTCATTGGCTTACTTGATGGATTCGTTAGAATGATGGAGTCAGAAAATCAGGACATTTTAGTGCCTGTAGTCAACTAAAGTTTCATTCCTGTCACTTTTCTTTGGACAAAGAGAAGCGTTCAGGAGTGATCGAGAGCATTCTCAAACCATAAAATTGGGGCAATGGAAAAGTGAAATTTATTTCTCGAATTCAAGTTGACTCGACTCAGGAAGCACTAATGTAACACAAACGTCAAATAGTGCCCGTGGAGTAATGCTAGGCATGTCATTGTAAATCCTTGAAACACGTTAGGCCTAGAGGAAAAAAAATTAATTATAATAAGGTGCAATCACTAATAAAGTGCAAGGCAAAGTCAACTTATTTTAACGCAGTTATTGCGTGTTTGTTAAAACGCTTCTTTTTAAGTCTGAATATACTCAACCAACACCATCCCTTGCCCTTTTTAAGCAGAAGAGGGAGCAATTTATAAATAAGGTGGTGCAATAGAGCGGGGAGGCCTGAAGTCTAGCGTATTTCTCTCAACCATCCCTTGTGAGTGAATCATTCTATTAAATTTTTTGCCGATTCCAAACGGTTAATCGAGAAAAGGCTTTTCATGGCTTAAAAAAAATATCGGAAAAATTGCCAATTCCTCACAAAAGGTGATAACCGCGGAAAAATATTTTGTTTCCCCTTGATTTTTCTGGAATTCCAGCCTCGAACCTTCCACGTAACCATTGTGCCACCAGCACCAGAAGTTTGTGTTTTGAAGCAAAAATTTGGTCGAGTCTCGTGTCTATTGAATTAAATTTCAATAAACTATACTCACTCACAATGTTGCACAATTTAGGTACATTCACTATGAAAAGACAGCATCTGAGATGAAGATGCTCTGTATGACAGCAGGACTAACTTATTTTGATAGAAACTTAAGTACAAAGATTCTCAGATTCCTTCTCGTTGGAGAAAATAAAGCACGACGCGCTTAGCTGTTATTGACACCGTCGAAGGAGGGATCTAGAGCACTCCGTTAAAAAAGGCAATATCATACGATGTGTCAGCACGACAGTGATCAGTTAAGATTTAATTGACTATCTGAATTATTAAAACCCGGGTGGTTTTTCGAAGCGTTCTGAGGTTGACGCGGCAATTTCCACTCGGGTCAAAAGTGTAAATCAGACAAGTGGGAGAGCTGTGATCCCTTTGAGATTACAGCACCGTTTAAAACAGGACAATAGAAAGTTTATTGAAATTGAATTCCCTAGGGATTTAGTTACATTTTGGATTCTTGTATGGACACAAATTTCCAAAAAGATGTAGTTTACTTTTCTGCTTTGAAATTGTCCACTTCTCTTATTTTTGTCTAGTCTAGCGCTTCACATGTGTGGACAGGATGAGTACCCAATCAATAGACTATCCACAGTTCTCCTTAACAATTTATAAACACAAACATTAAACTAAGTAACAGCTCGTGGTTGCTCAAAAGCTAATCAACTGACCTGCTAGAGCATCATCATCCCTATTCTTCCCTATGTTAACTGTGTAAGACCTAATGAAATAGATATTAAAGTCATCCTATCTTTTCTCCTTCATTTAGCGGCGGCGTCTATAAAAATAGTTGAATACGGTGGCACAACCAAGCTCGGAGAGCCTCGAAGCCTGACGTAATTTTGAGACCTACTTACACTTTTTTGCCAATGCTAAACACCTCAGTGAGAAAGCGCTCTTCATTGCAGATTAGTTACTCGTGGGGGACTTAAAAATACCTCAACAGATTTCCACTTCACTTATAAAAACAGATTTCCACTTCACTTATTTAAAAATACCTCGCTCGATGCCCGTGAAAAAAAAGGATGTTTCTTAGATGCAAATCTAGACGTTGCAGCGTTGTGATCTGTTCTCGAAAGGATCACAGCTCTGCTAATTGGTTGCTTCACAATAATCATCAGCTAATGGGGTAATCAAGCTTTCTAAATTCCTATAAATTAACCATCTTCGGTTTAAAATTTACACTCGTAGTAAAACTGAAAACCATTTAACAAAAATTCAAAATTATTTCATTCTTGTCAAATACTCTACAGCCAACGATATTATGGCAGCCAGTCAGAAGCAAAACAACGCCATTGCAAAAAGAACTAAAACAAAACAGATAAAACAAAACCAAATGAAATGTTTACAATTTAAATATATTTTATTAAAAACGAAGCCATACACAGTACAATTGCTTTTAAAAATAAAATCTAAATCATTCTGAGAAAAACATAATTATAATTGTAATTCTCATGACATTCGAAGAAACAATTACATATATTCAAACAAAAAAAGAAAGAAAATAAGATCTGAAAATAAATAAAAGAAACAAAAGAAAATAAAAATTTGAGCAAACGTAAGAGTAGTTTTAATTCATTCAAAGAAAAAAAGCAATCTTAGAGTAATACAATTACACATATCATCGCTATTTAATTAACCAAAGCAAGTGCGTTTCCACTTCTTCACATCAATTTTCTTCTTCTTTTTTTTAAACATAAATCACAAAAAACATAAAACATAATCGCATTCGCATGCATTCTATCTATAGAATAAAAAGTTATCTTCTTTCAGTATTTTCCTTACAATAACTATCTACTATCTTCTCTTGCGTTGCTTCAGCCATAAAAATTTAATGAAAAACATTTCAAATATTGCCATTGCTAATAAAAAATGTTTTTTTTTCTATTTCCTTCTTCTTATAGCACAATAATTGCAATTTTTCAATTTAAAAACCTAAAAACTAAATATACAGCAATATTTTTCACAATATAAAATATTTCTTTTATACTTATTGAGAAATATTTTTTTTTTAAATATGAGCGTTACTTTTTCTAGATACATAGTTATATGCACTTAATGAGATTATATATATATATATAGTTTTTTTTATTTATTTTCATATAATATATGTTTTCTTCAGTTAATTTTTGTTCTTAAATTTGTAAAAAGCACATTGATTGGTTGTACAAAAAAATCCGATATAAAATGTTTTCTTTTTTTTTTCATTACTTGTTTATATAAACTTATAATTTACACTTTTTTCTTTTGTTCAAATTTGTATGTTTTTCTTTTAATTTACATCTTTTTTCTAAAATTGTTTGTTTTGTCATTTTTCTTATAGTTTTATGTGTGTGTATATTACTTTTTGATATAATATAGTTTTTTTAAAATTCTCACATGTTTATTCGTATATATGTATGTATAGAAAAAAATCTTGTTTATTTCACATACTTATTTTGTATAAGTAAAAATTAAAAATTAAAAGACAAAATAATAATGGATATTATTAAAATTTGTTCTAATGATTATGAGGAGGAGATATATTTATATTCTTAATTTCTGTTGTTTAAGATGAGATTTTTAAGTTGCTATTCTATGTTAATTTTTCTTTTTTCTAACTTTTTCTTTTTGTTTTGATCATTTTTTAGTGAGTGCATCGAGCGGGTGCTTAATCGGTTAGAGTTTGTGCAATCAATGCCAGTTGTTCTTTCAGGACGCGGAACGATGGACGATCCTCAGGACAGTGACACCAACATTTTTTCATTACCTGTAAAATTAAAATTGATTAATGTTTATTCATGTATTTGTTTTTGTGAAACTGAACTTTTACTCAAGATATGAGGATGGTGAAAGTTTTTGATGAGGTGCGTTGGATGAAATTATAGTTTAGTGCAATCTCAGAGAAGATTATATTTTTAGGACAATCGTTTGCTGGAGTTACTAACAATGATGAGTATCAGAAAGAGTAAAACGATAATCCAAGTGTGATAGGATTTCATTCATTCAGTTTTGTGTTTCACTTTTATGTGTTTATTCCAAAGAGTTACAACAGTTTTTTAATCACTTCAATCACTTGAATCAATCTTACAAATTAACAGATCTAAGAACATGTCAAGTACAGTGAAATGCGCTGTCGAAGCTTGAGTAATGAGTTTCCACGCTTCATCATTGATTTCATAATTTTTGACAATAGTTTCAAAGACAATTTAGATGGTTTAATGTACTTTTCCAACTAAATCAATGAAGCAAACAAAATAGTTTTCTCCATCTTCCGGTAAGATCGGAATACCCTTAATTTAGGCATTGATAACTTTGTTAGATTCGTTAATTGAACTTTGACTCAGGTTTCCTTGACAACGCCAAGACCTGCCAAAAATATCTGGCTTTTCGTATTTTACTCAGGTTTGACACAAGTCTTCTCGACAGCGTAAAGAGTTAAAACAAATACATGGCTTTTCGTATTTCAATAAACTGTCCAAACGCGAAATCACGATATATGCGTACGATTTGATGAAAAATACAAGCCATTAGACATTTTAATTAAATACCTGAACTTGCCTCAGCAAAAATCAGATCTATTTAAGACCAAGTTAAAGGTAAAACCAGGACTAAAACAGAAACAAAAACAGTGCTTCACTATCAGTTGAGACTGTGTACCAAATACTTTCTGCCGTATTTTTCACCAGTGCGACTTTTATCGAACGAACAAAGTCCTCACATTCGAATATGAATGCTCTTTTAAAAGGTTTTTTTTTGGGATAGCGGAAATAGGAATGTTGTTGATTGTTTTTGTTGCTTTTGTATTTAATTTCTAGGCAGTTAATTCTTCAACGGACTAGAAGAATTATCAGACACTCCAATAAACAGCCTGTTTAACTTCATTAAGGCCACAAAATGGTTAAAAATTGACCAACCATAAACTCATAGGTTTTTAGGACGTTGCAATACTCCAGGGTATCACAATGGATCTACATTGATCTAAGTGTGGGAAATAAGATCAACCGTCAACCCATTCTACCTAACCTAACCTAAACTAGTCATGTATTTCAGTAGTAGAATTCATATCAACGATAAATATTGAAATAATTTTCAACAGTGAAAATTGGTTGTTAAGTGTCTTGCAAGATCTAACTGAAGAAAAATTTAAGCCTTTTCTTCTTCCTTATCATTTTCGGAAAGTGTTGTAATCTCGAATGGACCACAACTCTCCTCCTTATGCGTTTCAGCAAAGTATCTCGGTTTTAGATTTTCTATGTCTGAAGCCAAACAACTGCTGAAGACGTTGAAGTTATTTTTTACCAGCAGTGCTTATCAACCACAAAATATATACATATGTCTGAAGCAATGGTTTGAACTTGGGTCTAGTTTCCCTTTTTTTTTCAAACTATAGTTACACTTTTCTCTGTTTTTTAATTGCAACTTTGTTACTTCCCATTGCTTTCCTCTGTTGTTAAAAAGTACAGAACATTATGTTAAAAAAAGAGATTCCGAATGTCCAAGAAGGAGAACCCCTTAGATCGAAGAGTAGATTGTGAATATTTTTAAAAGCAGATCATTAAGGAGCTTTTCGGCAAGGTAATATTAATGGCGGTTTGTTTCTAATGTAATTTAATGTGGTACCCGTTGCGTGATGGTTAGCATGCCTGCGTGTTAGCCCAGAGGTTCGTAGTTCGACCCCCAACAGAGGCAAAAATGTTTTTCCACCGGTATCGCCTTTCGTCAGGAGTTGGCAAGTCCTCCGTTAGTAAATTCATTGCCATGAAAAGCGCTTTCTCGATTAGCCGTTCGGAATTGGCAGAAAATTGTAGGTACCTTCCATTCCCTCACAAACCATGGTTGTGAGAAATGCTCTAGGCCCAGTGGCTTCTCGCTCTGTTGCGCCACCCTATTTATTTTTATTTTTTTATTTCTAATGTACAAACAAACCCCGGAATACCAGTATGTGCAAGACAGGCTGTGGTATTTGAAGAAAGGCTAAAATCTACTCTACCGAGCTTCTCTTGGCAGTGTGCTTAAACTTTACATTCAAATGGACGCATAGCGTCTTTTCAATGCTTGGGATCAGTTTCAAGTCATATCAAACTTTTACTTTTTGAAAGAAGTCTTTAGGTTGTTCTTAGGAAATATTGCGCAGTTCATAGACTTATAGTAACAATAGAAATAAAACTGTACTCACATCATAAATTTCCTTAGCACAGGACTTTGGTTTCTCTAGAATAATTCCACGCTGGACGCGTTCCACAACTTCAGTGTTCTTTAGACGGCCATATGGCATCTTGCCGCATGTGAACACCTCCCACATAAGGACACCTGAAATAGTTCACATTTTGTTTTTATTAAAAAAAAAATCGTGCAATTAACATTTCAAAGCATTACCATACGCCCAAACATCACTCTTCGAGGAGAACCTAGTGTAATTCAACACCTCTGGTGGTGCCCATTTAATAGGAAACTTGGTACCGCCAGAACTAGTATACTGATCGTCCAAAACATATCGGGCCAAACCAAAATCAGCCACTTTCACAACATTCTCAGAGCCCACAAGACAATTGCGTGCAGCCAAATCTCGATGGATGTAATTGTGTCGTTCCAAATATGCCATTCCTTTGCTCACCTGAATTAATAGAACAGATAGATTCTATGATTTAAAAAGTAACAAGCTCAACAAGTTGACATACCTGAATACACATATCCAGAAGCAGACCCATATTACCAATCAAAGTGGTTTCATGTCGTCGCAAGTAGTTAAGCAGGGATCCATGTTTCATGTACTCAGTCACAATGTAAATCGGGCGATGTTTAGAACATACTCCATAAAGCTGTACTAAGTTCTGATGTTGCAACTTGGTCATGACCTTTGCTTCTTCAATGAAGTCATCTTCAGACATTGTACCCTCTTTCATCATTTTTACCGCTGTATCGATCGAGCTGCGCCATTTGCCACGTCGTACAACACCGAATTGACCAGAGCCGAGTTCCTCACCGAGCACCAGTTCCGCTGGATGTATTTCCCATTTATCTAAACAGAGCACAAGAAACATTTTTAACTAAAATCAAAAGATGTGTGTTTAGCAGAATCTACCATGAGACAATCCAGCTGTTGGCGGTACAGGCCTATCACAGGGCGATGACTTAAGACGACAGGCTAGGCCTCCCGAATTGTGTCGATGATAATTGATAAGATCAGGAATTGTTTCACAGCAATGCTTCTCAGAGAGATAGTATTCTCCACGTGCGTTTTGTTTAATGTGGTAGTGCTTGACGTGCGATTGTGGACTGTAAATAGACAAGCTCTCTTAATTCAACTCTTAGGATGGAAATTTGGTACTTACACTTTGGTATGTAGCGATAAGGTGTAAAGACCTTTTGTGGATGATTTTCTAACTACGAAACAGCCTTCTTTATCGCCCTGCTTGAGCAGGGACTCAGCTCTTTGTCGGGACATATCTCCGACATACCACCTGTAATTAAAATAAAAAATAAAACATAGTAATTAGCCAATACAGAAGGCAAGCAACATTATTAACACAGCCTCCGGCCAATTAGCACACCAAATGTACAAAAAATTCTATTAAACTCGTTATAAGACTCTCAAAATGCGCACCAAAATATTTTTGGCTTCTATTTCAAGGAAACCATAAAGAAGTTTTCAATTTTTGTGAGCTTTATTTGACGTTTGAACACTCCACACGCAGGTGCGGAGCGTGTGTTTTGCATGAAACTTACTCATAGCGCTCGAGACCGAGCAGAGCTTTTGGCTTAACGTAATTACTGGGTATGTAACCAACATTTCCGTGCTGATCTTTGACTTTCCACCAATGCTCCTGAGAGTCATCAATTACCTCGTATTCAGCATTCTGTAATTATCATAGAAAAATAAAATAGCCATTTAGATTTTTTTGTTTTTTATGTTGTGTGTATTGAAATTAAGTGATTTAATGAGCAAATTACAGGCAAAGAAACAAAATTAAGAAAAAAAACCTCTGGTCATTATCAATCAAAATCAAATGTTAAGGTGGAAATGGATTGTGGGTTTATTTTTCCGTACCGCAAAAGTGGTTACGGTGAAGTCAGAAAATTTTGGCAAAAAAAGATGATTATTGGTTGATGAAATCTGCTTACGCAATGGGGCGTGTCATTTAAGAAAAAAAAAATCATTTCAGGAATAAAAAATTTGATTGATGCTAAAAGAGAAAACAAAAACATATTCGAACTTAGAAGCGGAAATTACGAAACCCCGAATAATTGAAAAATATTCAGCAAATTCTAGGGTCAAATTGAAGGAGAACTTTGACAGAGAATATGAAAATGGTGTTACTTTTCAAACCGATTTTTAATCTACAATCGCCTCTTTCAAATAAGTTTGTGCAAATTCAAGCCGTTGGCGTTGTAGGCGCTAAATTATTTGACGGTTGACTGTATCAAAATTGGGACAAGAACAAGAATGAAATACTAAAGTATTAAAGTGCAAGAAATAAAACACAGTTTTGAAATATGGCACTCGTTATTGAGCTTTTAAATCGATAACAACAGCACGAGTAGAAACATCTAAGAAAGCTTATAGGCAATTTACAATAATTACGTTAGAGAAATAGAGTCGAAAACGCATGTTACAGTTTATACTCAGCGAGAATCCCTTGAGCCGTCGCGTCGTTCAAGATGAGAGCCATGAGTTGTAACACGTCAGAGATGATGTTGAGGAGTATGAGCTAATTACATTTCAGACTTTTCGTTGTTTACCGAAAATCGGATGATATTCTACAAAAACCTTTAACTTACTATGAACACACGCATCTTTAAAAAAGTCAATGCAATAACCTAAGTTTGCATAAATGGTTTTTTCCTTGCCATTGAGACAACAGAATGGGACTGATTTTAAAAGCGAACAAGTCAAAGTATATGATTTCATCAACCTCACCGCAAACTTGATCAGAAGGTGATCATTAAAAGGAACGAGTATGTAATGGAATAACTTTGGGTTAAACAGTGAATTTGTCTACTTGTCCACTCTTTCTTTGTGCTAAATTAGCAGTTAAGGAATAAAGCCTCACCGAGAAGAACTAAGGAGACAGTGCGTTCTACAAAACATTTAACCATTCCGGACATACCATTGAAGTAGTAGCATAAACTTTTAGAAGTCGAATAACAGATGTTTTCGAGAAAAAAGTATAACGTATGATGGTTCTTATTACGTCTATAATCAGCAATGAAGCATATTGTAATGACGATCTGTCATCAGATAGGGTGGATTAAGTGGCTAGAAAACCCCGCTATCTTTTTTGATCGAAAATTGTCAAAAAACATAAGGGTAAACTCTACACGACGCGACGTCTCCAGCTCTCACATACCGTTCCAAATGTTGGATAATGAACAAACAGCATGAGAGCAAGTTTACAGAAGCTGAAATGAAAATGCTCTATGTGACAGTAAGAATAGCAAAACTTGATACGAGTTAAAACACCAAAATACGTGGATAGACGACGAACGGCTTAGTTGGTGAGGATTTGTTCAAAGGAGAGATGCAGAGAGTCTTGTGAAAAACGCCAATATCATAGTACGATCGCGAAGAAAAAGAAAGAAGTCAGACAAAAACACTGTTATTGCAAAAAAAAAAAATGCAACGACATCATCATTAGGTCTTAGACACAGAACAATCCAAATCTTAGAGCCTGCCAATACTTTTTGAGGACAACGCGGCGTACTCTACGGGCGGATCACAAAGAGCTTTAAGCTTAGTAGAAATTCAACGGAAAAAATAACTGAGCCACGTAGACCGATAATCAAAAACAAAATAGACCTCATTTTCGACAGAGCAACTTGACGAGCCAGATCGGAGTAAAAAGCAAGAAATTAATCCGGCTGAAGGCGTATATTGAAAGAGTCCAGGAGCAGAGTACCACACTTTACTGAGCCAACGAAAAAAACAAGCAGTAGAGAATTGGGTTTCTCACAAAGCTGATTTTAGACAAAAAAAAAAAAAAAAAAACAATTGTGCTATTCCGTGATTTTAAATGAAGGGCGTTTGTTTGAACCACGCCTAT
Organism: Melanostoma scalare; assembly: GCA_949752695.1. NCBI lineage: Eukaryota > Metazoa > Arthropoda > Insecta > Diptera > Syrphidae > Melanostoma > Melanostoma scalare. The sequence goes on along the minus strand of OX456986.1, from coordinate 6,653,771 downwards.
CATTAAAAATTAGATTCATTTCACCGTATCACAATTTTCTGCTATTGGAAAGTTCGGTGAAGAAAAACTCTGCTTAGGTTTTCTCCTTGGTATCATATTTCCAGACAGCTAGCACCATCCGAAGAAAGGGTATTTAATGGTGATATATTTAATTTGAAGAGAGTAACTGAGTATTGCCCGGTTTAAAGAATGATTTTTCTTTACAAGCCTTCAATTTAAAATTTTGAAAGGTTTTAGCAGATTTAGCGGAGTTCTTGCTTGATTGGAGAATGGACCACTGCTTATTACATTCAGATATTATTAAGTTAAAAAAATAAATAATTTTGCCATTGTTCTCTTTGCAAAAAAAAAAAAAAAAAACAAATATGAAAAGAGAATGATGTTTTCTACCGCTAACTTTTTCTAAATTGCTTACCTTTTCCAGAGAGAGATCACCGCCTTCGATGGCTTTGAAAGGATATAATGCAACGACGATTTTCACAAAGTGCGAGTTATCCTGAAAAAAGCATAATTATAATTGTATACAAAAAACACTAGAAAAAAAATCAACTACGAGCTATACGTTAATCGACTTGTTTTGCTTTCCTTTATTTCTAGGTCAAAACTATTTTCTATCGCATGTTTTCTAGGTTTTTTTTTTCAAAAAGACATACATTTAGTTTCTATTTAAGAGCAATTGTCCTTTTAAGGCAAAATCGAATAAGTCTACTAGAAATTAAAACCAACAAAAAATATGCCTAATTCCAAAATATCTACATACATACTAGTAGAAAAGCAGTCTCATATCTTATTATACATAGGCGGTTGTCATCGTGCCACAATAGTAAAGTGGTAACCCCAGCACTTAAGTTCGAAAATATATTCTAACTTCTACACTTCTCTTCGAAAATTAATTACGCTAGTATTCGTATCGGCCGTGCGGTGGCAGCAGTTTTATTGTCACGTCAAACAGCCACGAGGGAGTTCGACAACCATTTTTCCACGTCATCTCCATCATTCCAATAGAAACCACAGAAGAAACAACACCTCCACCATTTAGTTACGCTGACTTTAGGCATAAAAAAATTATAATTGGTATACCTATGTAAGTTTCGATATATATATATATACTTTGTATTAATTTAATGCTTATTTTGTATAGCAAATAAAATCAATTCAAGCTAGAATCAGCGAGGATTTTATTTTGGTTCTAACCAACAAAGCCGAAAGTCAACATAATTTTATTTGATAGTGGTATTTTGGACTGTTTTTTCTTCTGTGGCTGTTCTACATTATGACGGACAACGAGGAACGCAATTGTTCAGATGCGAAATGTGAGCTTCCAGATGACGACGATATGGTTTCATGTGATACATGCTTGCGATGGTGGCATTACAAATGTGCTGATTTTATTCCTTCGATGTTTGACACAGCAACACCCTGGTTTTGTCGCACTGATGATTGCGATGATGTTGCTGAGCGTGTCAATAGGGAAAAGTCCAAAGATGTAGATGTTGTTGCTGGTTCAAGTGAGGCTGATGATTTGTCTGAAGCGCTTGATGTTCTAATCGTCGCAGCGAAAGTAGCGCAGTCGACAGTCGATCAGAGAGATAACGAGATTGCTTCACTCAAAGCTGAAATGGATCAACTTAAATCGAAGTTGGTGGCAGCCACTTCAGTTTGCGTTCAAAGTGAAGCAAAGTCTATTGCGTCTGTGAAATCTGGTTTAGCCATCGACAAAATAGAGGCGATTCGCAAAATTGGTAAACGACACAAGCAAATTGTTGAAAAGTCGTGTAATATTTCATGTTCAACGGTATTGAACAATAGCTCAGGCAATTCCGATACTCTTCATACTGCAAAAAAGGTCACGTGTCAAGACAGTTCTTGGCATCAGTCAGACATGGCAAACTTGCTAACAATTTTGAACCGCACACAAGTTCAAGACCTACCGCCATTTTCGGGCCACGATAGAAAGGAATGGCCCTACTTTGAATCCGTTTTTCGATCCACGACAGAGGAGGGTAGGTACAGTAAGAAGGAAAACGTTGCTCGTTTGCGAAAAGCACTCACTGGTGAAGCTTTCAACCTTGTGAGTGATCGATTGAGATATTCTTCGGATGCCGAAGCCATTATGGATTCGTTGCGAGCTATTTACGGTAGGGAAGATGTCTTGGTACACAGCCTTACGTCAAATCTACTTAAGCTACCTTCATTAACATCTGGCAGTGACATGAAACTTCGGCAGTGGGCAGTGGTGCTGAACGGGTTTGTGGCGGATATTCACTCGATGAACTTAGACAGGGAACTTGATAACAGCTATGTCTTAACTGATCTTTCGAGCAAACTATCTCCTGGCCTGTACCGTGAATGGCAAAAACAGAAGTTTAACAAACCTCATGTAAATCTTGAAGACTTCGCAGCGTTTTTGACAGAGAGGTTATATAGTCTACCCCCGGAGCTAACTAAGACAACAAAGACGTCGTCTACTATTGAAAAGGCAAATTGCCCAGGTTCATCGCGCAGGGTACTAACACACCAACCTATTGTGGGTGGAGAGCATAGTTGCTTAAAGTGTGGCAGGGACGATCATGCTTTAGTGGAGTGTGGTGTTTTTAAAAATTTATCTGTCGAAGAGAGGCAAACCTTTGCCAAAGATAAAAGAATTTGTTTCAAATGTTTGAGCCCAGTTGCTCATAGATGGAGAAATTGTTCGCAAGGTAAGAGATGTAATGTTAATGGGTGTTCGAAACCACATCATTCCTTGCTCCACCCATCTACGCCAACGTCAAATTTAAGTTCCGTTGCTCAGCCATTTGTGCCAAAACCACAAATTCACTCGTCTCATTTAGAAGCTAACTCTCCAATATTGTTTAAGGTGGTTCCAATACGTCTTTACGGGAACAATGATAAATCGTTAGACACATTTGCGTTTCTCGATGACGGTTCTGCAATAACAATGATTGAGAAAGATGTTTCGGATTATTTGGAGTTGAATGGTGAAACGGAGAAGCTGTCACTGCAATGGACAAAGGGAGTTTGCAGAGTTGAGGACTCAATGCGCATTAGCCTATGTATCTCTGCCGTCAATAAACGCAAACGGCACGTTTTAAAGGGGATTTATACAGTGAAGGGCTTAGAGCTGCCTTGTCAAGATCTTAAAGTCGAAACATTAAAGAAGTTTGACCATCTCAAACATTTGCCTTTACCTGAACTCAACAATGTGAAGCCAACAATTCTGCTCGGGTTAGATCAGGCGAAATTCCTGGTCAGTAGCAGACAGCGGTCTGGAAAAGATAATGAGCCACACGCAGTAAAGACACTTCTTGGATGGACTGTCTTTGGGGTGGCCAAACCAGATGCCATCGTTTCCTGCTCCCACACCCCAAGTGTTTCTTCAGTTTCATATTTTCACGGTGTTGGCAAGCAGGATGAGGAGCTTCATGATTTAGTCAAGCGTCATTTTTCCACCGAGGAGTTTGGAGTTCGTCCTCCTAGTGGCAAGTTTGTGAGCAAGACTGACAGCCGCGCGTTAGAAGTGATGGAACGCACCATATGCCGCGTTGAGAACCATTATAAGATTGGGCTACTGTGGGATAAAGAGGATGTTGAGCTGCCTGACAGTTACACTTTGGCGCTTAAACGACTTGTTAGTTTAGAGAAGTCTCTGCAGAAGAAGCCTGAACTTCTGGAATGGATGAATCAGCATATGCGTGACCAGATGGCAAAGGGTTACGTCAGAATTGCGACAGAAGAAGAGTTGAAACGTGATTGGGCTCGAGTTTGGTATGCTCCAATGTTTATAGTTGTCAACAAAAACAAAGTTCCACCAAAACCAAGGGTTGTTGCTGACGTTGCTGCCAGGGTTGAGGGAGTGTGTCTGAACTCGCATTTGTTAAAGGGTCCAGACAACCTAGTTCCTTTGCATGCTGGGCTTTTTAAGTTTCGCGAGAGGTTAATTGCAGTCAATGCAGATGTGCGTGAGATGTTTCACAGGATCAAAATCCATGAAGCTGATCAACAATGCCAAAGGTTTCTCTGGCGAGATGGAGACTGTTCTCGGAAGCCGACCGTTTTCGTAATGTCAGTAATGATGTTTGGTCCCCGTTGTTCTCCAGCTTCAGCCCAATTCGTGAAGAATTATCACGCGAACATGTACAAGGACCAATATCCTGAGGCTGTTGACGGTCTTGTTAATAGGACATACGTGGACGACTACTTTAATAGTCACGATACGGTGGCGGAAGCCGTAGCTGTAAGTAGAGATGCAATCAAAATCTGTAAAGAAATGAATTTCGATCTAGTGGGATTTCAATCCAACGATAAGTCATTTTTAAGCCAAATCCCGGAGGCCAACGTAAAGGCGAGTTTAGTGAGCATGGATCCGAATGAGTGCGAGAATTATGTTAGCAAGGTTCTGGGCATGTTTTGGCATCCATCTTCGGACATGTTGATTTATCAGCTCAATGATGATGAAAGCTTAAAGAGAGCATCTGACCCAACAGCTGAAATATCCAAAAGAGACATCTTGAAAACAATAATGAGGATTTTCGATCCACTAGGCCTTATTTCTTGTTTTATCATCAGAGGTCGAGTCATTTTGCAAGAAATTTGGCGGGAGGGTTTTGAATGGGATGAACCGATAAGCGGAATTCTAAGGCGGCAATGGCTGGAGTTTGTGCAAGTTTTAACGCAAATAGAAGACATCAAGGTTCCTCGATCGTACACATCGTATTCACCTGACAGTTCGAAGAAAACCTTAGTAGTGTTCGTCGACGCTTCGGAGAAAGCCTTCGCCGCCGTTTCTTACTGGCACTTCGAGCAGAATGGAAGGGTGGAGATTGCAATTGCAATGGCAAAGGCGAAAGTAGCACCAGTAAAGAAGCTGTCGGTGCCTCGTTTAGAACTTCAGGCAGCTGTTCTCGGCGTGCGTGTTGCACAGACTGTGTTGAAGACGCATTCAATACAAGCTGATGATGTCCTATTTTTGTCCGACTCTAGGACTGTACTTTCGTGGATCGGTTCTTCCACCTTCAAGTTTCCAAGCTTTGTTGCTGCACGCGTTGGTGAAATATTGGAAACCTCGAATCCATCTCAATGGTGGTTCATAAGATCTGCAGATAACGTTGCCGATGATGGAACGAGATGGCGTGACTTTAGCGACACTTCCAGCTATGCAAGATGGTTTGCAGGGCCGACATTTTTGCAGTTGCCTCGGAACAGCTGGCCTATAACACCAGGAAAGTCTGTCATAGCTGTTGATGAGGTAAGCGAAATCGTTTCTAACTTTCCTGTTTATTTGCATGTGAAGAGAGTATCATATAACATTTATGACGAGTTCAAGCCAAGGTTTCGTGGAAGATGGTTTTCAGGAATAAGAGTGTTGGCTTTCCTCCTGCGGTTTAAAGACCTTTTGAGAAGGAGACCTATAGATAGAGAAAAATTCGTTACACCGTCAGAGATTATGCGTGCTCAAGATTGGCTGTTCAGGAAGATTCAGCAGGAGTGTTTTTCGGAAGAGATTGCATGTTTGCAAACAAAGCGAGTTCTAGGTCCCAGTAATTCTCTATCAGGTCTATCACCATTCATAGACGACAAAGGAACATTGCGTCTAGGCTCCAGAGCCCAAAATGCAAAGGTCTCATATGCCGCTCGAAACCCAGTGATCTTGCCCAAAAACCATCCACTTGTAGATCTATTTATAATGCATTATCATGAAGCCAATTTACATATGGGAAATGAGACAACGATTTCAGATATCCGAGAGACGGCGTGGATTATATGCATCCGTGTAGCGGTCAAAAGAGTCCAATCCAGCTGTTGCATGTGCAAAAGGCTCAAAGCAAAGGCTGCTATGCCGCTGATGGGTCAACTGCCTGAAGCACGTTTATCATTCGACATGAGACCCTTCACATATGTGGGCGTTGACTGTTTTGGTCCCATGTACGTCAAATTTGGAAGAGGAACAACCAAACGATATGGCATGATATTCACGTGCCTCAGTTTCCGAGCCGTTCATATCGAGGTGCTTAATGACTTAAGTTTAGACCAATGTACGATGGGAGTTCGGCGTTTTCTGATTAATCGCGTGGTGACAAGGTTCATCTATAGTGACAACGGGTTAAATTTTGTGGGGACAAAGAACCGTTTGGAAAGGGATGTGAGAGAGATGGAGAACGCGTTAAGTGAGTATTGCGCAAAGTATGAGGGCATAGTCTGGCGTTTTATTCCCGCATACTCTCCTTGGATGGGAGGAGCATGGGAGCGCCTCATAAGGTCCATCAAGTCCAGCATCGAGTTTATTTTAAGGGGAGTAGTACCTAGAGATGATGTTCTTGTCAACGCTTTACTTGAGGCTCAAGGACAAATTAACCGAAGACCATTGACCCACCTACCAGTCAACCCAGATGATCCTAAGCCACTTACTCCGAATTCGATCCTTTTTGGCGACAGCGATAGAAACATCACCGCACCAGGCGTTTTTTCGGATAATGATGAATGGAGCAAATTGTATAGTAGACGAGCACAGCATCTTATGAAAGAGTTCTCGAGAAGATGGTATACTGAGTACCTGCCAGAGATAACAAGGAGATCGAAGTGGCATAATGTAACAAATCCAGTAAAAATCGACAGCGTAGTTTTGGTTATCGAACCGGAAGAGGTTAGAACGGCTTGGAGGATGGGAAGAGTGACAAGGGTGTATCCTGGACCGGACGGAATAGTCAGAGTAGCCGACGTGCGCCTAGCAAATGGAACTGTTCTGCCAAAGAGGTCAATCGGAAGGCTCGCTGTTTTAGATATTGAGTCTTCGCATACAGCTTCAGACGGGCCCCGGGATGTCATCGTGCCACAATAGTAAAGTGGTAACCCCAGCACTTAAGTTCGAAAATATATTCTAACTTCTACACTTCTCTTCGAAAATTAATTACGCTAGTATTCGTATCGGCCGTGCGGTGGCAGCAGTTTTATTGTCACGTCAAACAGCCACGAGGGAGTTCGACAACCATTTTTCCACGTCATCTCCATCATTCCAATAGAAACCACAGAAGAAACAACACCTCCACCATTTAGTTACGCTGACTTTAGGCATAAAAAAATTATAATTGGTATACCTATGTAAGTTTCGATATATATATATATACTTTGTATTAATTTAATGCTTATTTTGTATAGCAAATAAAATCAATTCAAGCTAGAATCAGCGAGGATTTTATTTTGGTTCTAACCAACAAAGCCGAAAGTCAACAGCGGTCATTTACCCACATAAGCCCTACGGCATATGCAAACCCATACAAATCGTTTAAAAAAAAGAGTTCGCTACTCAACTCTTTTGTTTGGATTTTAAACTACGCATCTAACCTTGGTCTCATATTTTTCTCTAAATTAACATAAACTCGTGTTTTCAATATTCTTACTCACCTTGGCTTTAGAATTTGGAGTACCGGGCGTCGGAATACCACCTGGCATTGTGTTATCCAAAATAACCGTACCGTTTCCGTTCACAATACTTGTTGACGTTTTAAATGTTGAAACGGATGACTGAAAGAAATTAAAAAAAAAAAAAGAAAAATATAGAAATAATAATCCAATTGAAGATATACACATAAGCAAAACGGCAAATGAAAAGAAACCCTTCTATTCGTTTTCGTTTGCGTTTAAGTTTTCGTTCTCCTCTTACCGGCAGATGAGATGAGGTGGGCGTCGAACTACCTAAACTACCCGAACTATTATGATGCAGGCTAAATTGACTGGTGGAAGTTGAATTATTTGGACTTATGCTCCGTGTCGAATTCTGGGCGGGAGAACTTCCTGTGCCTATAAAGAAAAACAAGAAAAAAAGCAAAATGAATAATAATTTATTTGAGAAGCGCGTTGAGGTATTTTTTTTAAAATAAATTTTTTTATTTATTTATTTTTGCATTCTTCGCTATGGTCGACCATGATGGCATATGGGTCATAATTATTTATTCAAAAGTAGAGAAGGTAAAGGCAACAAGGAATTACAAAACAACAACAAAACTTGAAAAAAAAAAAATGAAAATGAAAATGAATACTCATCTACAATGCACGCGATTAAATCGGGCGATAAGCTGCCCAGACAGCTCCAATCGAATCACACACACTGGTCGATGGTGGTGTTGGCTCTGGACATGTGGGGACTGTGAATCTCGTCTTTGTTAGGAGAGAATATATGCATGGACGAGCATGGGATAGCTTCTTTCTTTAAATGTCTTAAAAAATTATCGTTTGTTATATGCCGTCCACCATCGACGATGTTGACGTCGTCGTCTTAGCCTTTTATTCGTCGTGTGGTGTTTGATTATTATAATAACTTTGTTTTTAATTTTTTTCCCCTTTTTTTCAAACTTTATTCTCATCTCACGTCTCAATGAGTTGAAAGGAGCAGATGATTTTGTAGGTACAAAAGAAAATTACATGTTGTGCTGGGACTTGAAGCAGCTCTTTGCATAGCAAGAAACACATTAGCACGTCGGAATAAGACGACGGACGGGAAATACATTGTAATTATGAAGACTTATAGGCAATTCAAAGCAAGTAGGCAAGAAAAATGTTTTGCAATTAGAGCCGTTTAATGGGAAACACCGAAGACAACCCTCATAAGAGTTAAATCACAAATTGTGTTAATGTGCCCGGACAATGCGACGGAAAGTGAAAATCTTATCTGATAGTCATTCGGGATTATTTAAAGTAATAAAGGAATCTGAATTCTTTGAAGCATAACGACTTTCGTTTATGAACTCAAAGACTGAAACTAGTAAAATGCTCCATGTGTTTTTAAGTGCCTTGAGTTCCTTCTAATTTGAAGTACTTTTTGAACCAAACACGTTTCCCAAAACTTTCAATTTGTTAGTTACTCTTATTACTTATTCTCAATGAGTAGCTCGGCAGACCAATTGTTATAGGTCCTGAAAATTACTTCTGAGGTTTTGATTGACAAGCTCAACCCCATTCTTTTCATTCTAGACTCCAAAAAAGACACAATGAATTCAGTCTTCCAAACAACGCACAGAGAAGTCTTGCTTTTCTGAACTCATTCCAAATAAGAAAGAAACGATGATAATGAAATAACGTTTGCTGGCACCGCGAGTTCAAACTCCGCATTAAAAAAGGTGAGATTCTGGAGAGCATCGAAAAATTACCAGTACATAATCTGGACTCTGGAGTCTACCTCTACCTCAGTCTTTGATACCAACATTACACCACGATGTATGACCAAAGGACTATAAAAATGAGCACGACCATCGAATAGGAAATTCGAGAATTTCTCAAATTTGTTTAACTGAGGCAGTTCAAAAGCATGTTTATGCACTTGAACTTTAACATAAAACTATACATATTTGCATCATTTTCTCAAAAGCTTGTGAAGAATTTAGATTTTAAAATGATTTTTCTTGATTTATTCCTCATTCGTTGGTCGTTCTCACACGACTAGTCCTCAAGTCTTTCTTGTCTGGATTGTTCTATTAAAAATCTCCGAATAATAACATTGAAAGTCATCTATTCTCGTGCTTAACATTGCAACAAAAAATGGTAGATACAAATTGAAAACCGGAACTAGATTCACATTATTTTATTTTTAGCCACCTTAACCACTTAAAACATCACCAACTTTTCACACATTTAATGGGAAAATAATCTTTTCCAGACAACTCAGCAATTAAAACTGTTAGAACTGTTAAATTGTTTTATTGACTTAACTATCCGGTTAACTCATGCGCAACCCACGGTGTACATCATCTTGGAAAACAACATTTTTATTGTCAAAAGTTTCACGACTATAAAATCAGATAACCAAACACAACCCAACAAATTTGATAATTCAAAATTCAAAATTTTATTACTTTATCGGTGATGGCGGCAAGGTCACATTTCACAAATAAACACCAAACCAACAAAAACAATAAACGCCTCAAAACACAGCACGAGTTCATCAAACTATTCCCGAAGGTGTCTTTCGCCAAAGTATAGCCGCACTTTTTGAATTTAATTTGTATTCAATTCAAATGATTGTATTTGGAATTCATTAGATGTACGTACGTTCATACGCGCACTGTCGTCGTTCGATGTGTTCGATTGAAGTAACTTCTTGAATTATATGTCAGACAAAATGAAATAAACTTTTGCCAAGAATGAGGTATTAGTTTACACAAAAAAAGACGAGGAAAAAAACATGCAACTATGTACCTACACATGTACATCGTTACGTATTGCCCAAGAGGATTCAAAACACGTCTCCATCAAATGTCCATCAGTAATTTCCGTTTCGTTTGTCTTTCTTTGGCTTTGTGTTTTGTCTGTAAGTGCGCGCGATTGTATAAGAGACGCTTTAGCACATGAATCATATTTAAATTCTAGCACCCAGATTGAAAGCAAATAAAATAAATTATTCCAAGTCCCATCGAATCAAATGAATGAAGGAAGACAATTATCATCGTAGGGATACCTCGCAGAAGCGGATACTAAGCCAAGCCAAGACAAACCAACAGACTATATTTTCTACGTAGATTACTTTGAAGACAAAAAGTGATTTAAGCCAGACAGGAAGATTGTATCCACGCCTACCGATTTATAACACAAGAGGATGCAACTTATGGTTATGATGTTTACATCCTGGCGGATGCAAAGAACTCATTGTGGAATGTTGATGGTTGATTGAAAGGAGTGGGTGGACTATGTTATTCTCATTTATGATTCATTGAATTGTGTAGAAATGTATATGAATAAAAAAAAGTGACGGATTATTATGATTTTATTTTGAAGATAACAGTCTTAGAAAAAACGACCTTAAACGATTAAACATTTTTCAATTATCCCAAAGCTCAATGCGTGGACTATAATTTGCATTGAACAGTAGTAGTAATAATGACTACCTTAGAGGTTTCAAAGATCTGAATTTTGAACATCCATACTGAAGGTACTAAATGGATCGAAGGGTTCAGCATCGATCATGTTTAGTTAGTGGCTGTCAGAATCAGGCTTCCTTCGGTTCTCATAAGGTTTTACTTTTGAAAAGGTCAATCTGTCTTTTCATTGAAGTAAGTTTTGTCACTTTTTTATGTAACGAAAATGTAACGCTAGGAAAACACATCGAATTTAATGTTGTGTAACTAAACAAAATAAATAAAAAATAAGTTTTTCGTCGATTTTGGCCACATTTTGACTCTTGTATTGGGTGTTTTTTTAGAGGTATAGAACTTCGAATTGAAATAAAACACAAGAAAATCGTTTTAATGTCCATTAATTTGGCTTTTATGGCAGGATAATTTTATGCCACTAATTTTCAAATATGATTTCGGGCATGTTGCCGCCACGGCTGGCTCGAATAAAGCCAAGTCTAGAGGTCTAATTTTCAACCACTTTTTCGAGCATTTGAGGCCGTATGTCGGCAAAAACGCCACAAATGTTGGCTTCCAAGCCCCCAAACGTTTCTATCTTGTTGACGTAGACGAGCGACTTCACATATCCCCAAAGAAAATAATCCAATGGTGTTAAATCACACGATCTTGGTGGCCAATTGACAGGTCCATTCCGCGAAATTATGCCCTTCAATAAATCGATTGTGACGTACGCTGTGTTGGAACCACATCTCATTCACATTCATGCCATCCAATTTGGGAACAAAATACTCGGTTATCATGGTACTATACCGGTCCCCATTAACGGTAACTGTGACTCTGACTCCACCAGGCCCATAGAGCACACCAAACACTCAGTTTTTGTGGATTTAATATCGTCTCAAGGTACTCATGTGGATTCTCTTCACTCCAAATGAGGCAATTTTGCTTGTTGAAGTAAACATTCAACCAAAAATGAGCCTCATCACTGAACAAAATTTTGCGATGAAAATCAGCATCAAGATCAATCTCATTTTCGGCCCAAAAACACGACGCATTGCAGGTCTCGCGGCTTTAACTCTTGCACAAGCTGGATCTTTTAAGGTCGTAAGCCAAGATCTTTGTGCAAAATCTTGAATAAAGTTGATGGACAAAGCTCCAATTGCTGTGCACAGTGGCGAATCGATTCATTCGGGTTCTCTTCAACACTTTGCTCTACAGCGCACTGTTCGACGTCTCTGCGGATGCGTATTATCACATAAAGTAAACGTAGTGCGAAAACGATCCATGGTTAAGCGATTTAGTTGCTCTGATAGACGATTATGTCGACCATAAAATGAAACTTAAACTTCGCGAACTAAACAATTAGTTTCGAAAAAAATTTGTACGAGCGGCGTTTTTTTGTCAACCTGTTCATGAAGAAATGGCAAACCAAACTGAAAATAAATGACATTAGAATTGGTCGATTTGACCACAAGATGTCAGTTTTATTCTATTCGAAGAGTTGCACAGAATAAAAAAAAACTTGCAATTGCATTTCGATTTCGAACTTTCTGAACTAAAAACTGCATTTTCGGTGCATCGGCAATAACAATCACCGGATATGCTCATAACAACTCTCGAGTTGAATTCTTATCCTCGATTTTGTTGCAACTGAATCCTCAATTCATAGTGGTCAGAGAAGATTGCTTCTGTTTCTAAGTTTCTCATTTTTTAACGAAGAGACAGCCAAAAATCTTATTTATCAATCGAACTTCAAAAAGGCAGACAAACAACTCATGTGGGATTTAAATTTCAATTTGGTTCTGAAAACTTTCGTTGAGTGCAGAAAACAACTAAACCCCGAATGATTGCCTCTCAATTGAAACTCTCACATCTGTTCATGAAATTCCTCAGATGCCAATTAAGATCTGTTGTTAAAAATAAACTTCATATGCAAATTACCTCAATCGAATCACGTCTTGCATCCAATTAGCTGCACAATTTGTAAACAATTAACGATTCACTGTCAACCATGTTCAATTATCAAACCCACTTGTAATATTTCAAACATCTGTTTCTTAATGATTACCCACATAGATCATCAATACAATCGTTTAATGTCAAAGCCAAAGCCTATAACAACAGCAGCAATTTAGTACTCGACACTGGCAAGATACAATCATCACGGACAGGATTGATTGTTATAATTTGACAGATGATTATCGCATGTAATGGCGTTTTCCTAAGTCTACTCCTTCTTCGAATTAAAAAAAAAAAGCTAGAAAACCAACCAAGCCGAAGGTCACACTAATACAATTTTTGATTATATTGGACCAGACAATGTATTTCACGTGGTTAACCCTCAAATAAGCGTGTAGAAATAAAATGGTCTTAAGTACTTTTTAATGACACAAACAAGACAGCAAACTATCGTTACCTAACCTTGAAGCAACTTTATCGAAACTGTCAAAGGTTCCCCAATTTAAAAACACCACAAGTTGCTAAATAATAATCGAGGTGGACAGCGGGCACTAGGCTAAAGTGAATATTGTCTTTGCTTAAGTAGGATTAAGAAAATTATCTGTTTATAATAAGGTGACTCTTGTTCATTTTTTCCGCATTCAACAGCTTCATAATGCCTTCCTTGTACATAATCGTGGGAGTGATTGACGTTCTTGCGAAAACCTTCAACGCTGAGAATGGTTATCGTGATCGAACTGCGAAAGTTATCCATTCAACAACAAAGTTGGACATAAAGGCTAAGGCTTGGAGTCTTGAGTACCAAAATTTCAGTAAAAATTACTTCAACTCGAAATTACTGAACACGAAGCTCAAGTGAAGAGTTCGAGACACCTTCCTTTAAACTTTATGTTTAAATTTCCTAGACAAAATTCTAGAAATATAATGACCTCCTCAATAATCTAGCTTCTTCACTTCAAACTCTCATACTGTTACCTTTTGGGTAGCCTCTTTCTGTCTAAAACACTAATGGCAAGCCGGAAGTTACCTCGCACCATAAACATAACTTCGTGTTAAGGCCTTGGAGAAGTGTTAAATCCGAACCCAGAACTAATTTGTCATAGAACGTTACCCACCGTTTTCTTGAACTGCCTAAGAAAAAAATGGTGTATACACTTTTGTCCAAAGAAGAACAAAAACTATCCAAACTCTGAACATACACTGACACCTCTTCTACTGAACTAATATGAACAAGAAAACCTATTAAAATATTCACAAAACGTTCCCTACACATACTCGTAGTAAGTCGGTTCATCCGTGTTGACACTTTTGGTTAATAATTATTGTCAGTTCGTTAACCCGTTGATTATTCATGTCCATACATCACAACAATCGATTCCAACATGAACCCACCTTTTAGTCGCTAAAACTAAAACTATGACATGTATGGCTGTTGTACCTGTATCCACACCAACCAGCTATTCATCATACTCGTGTTGACTTCACATCGACTGACACTTCTTTCGAAGCTACACGAATGAACCTTAAGAAAAAATATAAACTGTCAAACCGAATTGATAGAAACTATGTAACAAAATTAAAACTAAATAACAAATCACACACACGATATGAGAAGGAGAGTGATGCCGAGGTATGGAGCAGAGTAAACAAAAAAAAAAAAAAAAAAAGCCGATAAATATTATTTTATTTTCATAACACGTCATTGGTGCGGTAATTAATTCGTTTTGACATGACCGGGAGCCGCATGGCTTTAGAGTAGCAGCCCGAGCCTCTTGAGAGGATTATGCAATTGAAATTCAACTCGTTGTATGTGCTTGAGCAGTACTGGAAGTTATGTCATCGGCAGAAGAAGAATGCTTGTGAATAAATCGCACACGGATGTGTGTCCTAAATTATAAAATAAATTTGATTTGAGTCTGCTTTGCGACGACTGATGGCAGTTCATGTGAGGTCACTGATAGGGAGGGGGTTTCTCAATTGTGTGCAACCAGGCGCTAGTCATGGGTAATTTATACTCATATCAAGGAAAAATGACAACCAAAAAGAGAAGGTATGCAACATAAACAGGTGATTGGGACAAGAGGACGACGGCGACGTTCGATCGTTAATTTCCGCAAAATGTCAATTTATAAGTGGCACAACTTAAAAAATCAAGTAGAAGTGAAAAAAAAAACACGAAACCAGTTGCGATTTGTGCTTTCACGTTAATTATTACCGTTTTGAAAGTGCAATCAGTCTTTGGAGTGATGGCAATTAGCAAGAGTTTTAATTCCTTTCTGATGTTCGAGTGGTGGTTAAAAGTTACTGAGCAATAGCGTGCTTGGAGCAGAATGCTTGCGGCAAGTGAAAGGAGCAATTTTGACAGTGGGAATGAAGAATTTGACTTAAAAATGCATGCTATGTAAAAAGCATGAACACTGTTTGAGGAAAGTAAATGTCAAACATAAGGCCTCCGGCCGGGCTAGTAAAGAAGGAGTTTTTGTATTCAACTATGAGACGTGTTCAGAGAATATTTGAGCGTGTGAAAAAAAATAGTTAGTGCTGCCTGCCTGACTTCTGGAGAGACATTAGCATGCTCCTCAGTGACACTAACATGGAAAGAAGCATTTCAGAAAAAAAAAATACTTTCCGGATAGGCATCGGGCACTCAAAGATTAAAGGAAAGGTTTCTTCCTCATCTTCATTGTTACACTTTCTGCAACAGTCGAATGTGCGGCTTTTATAATAAGTTTCCTGATTAAGACCTGTTCGTATTCCGACTATTCGAACTATAGGCGAAAGTGAAGTTAGATTGGATATTCTGTCCTTTCTAAAGGCTTTAGGGGTGCCATAGTATTGGCAATATTTTATAGGAAGTTAACGGTCAAAACTCAACTGTTAAAAACTATAAGCTTCCATTAACACAATTTTGGCAAGCATTGTTACAAAACGACCGCCTCTGCTCAATCTTGTAAAAACGCTGCTTACCAAAATCAATTTCAATTCACACAATTTAACGTGGAATTGGGGACCAATAGTATTTACAACACGAATACGAAGATATATCAATCGATTATATCAATGCATTCCTGGGTAACGTGTGACCGCAGCATAACCAGAACTTAATAACAAACTATCCAAATCCAAACTAATTACTGAAAATAACGATTTCGTTCCTTTCTTTTCTGATATTCCCTCACCAGTGGTAAGGGTAGCTTTCAGATATATCTGGAAACGTCTAATTTTGTTCACTCCAGCATTAGTCAGTCTTCACTTAAGATTTGAATTTTTTGACTTAACTTGGAAAACTCACCTCGTGTTGGAAGTTTTGTTAATTTGATACAGCTACCACTTGTAGTATTGAAATTTTATTCCAGTCGAAATATTGATTTCAATTTATGTTACGCTGTAAAAAAAATACTCCCCAATGATATCCTCTAACCAGTGGTAAAGTGGTATTAGTATAACAGACGCTTAGAATAATGACTGGAAAGTTGTAATTGTTCCAAAAAGATTCTATCTCGTTTCGCAATTTTGACTTATTTTGATAAGACCACCCATTTTACTTTTACTTCTGGTACCCGTGGCGTTATGGTGAGCATTTCTGCCTGTTAACCCAGAGGTTCGTAGCTCGAATCCCAACAGAGGTAAAAAGGTTTTTCTGCGGGTATCGCCTTTCGCGAGGAATTGGCAAGTCCTCCGATAGTAAAATGATTGCAATGAAAAGAGCTTGTTCTATGAGTCGTTCGGAACCGGCAGAAAATTGAAGGTCTCCTCTATCCCCTCACAAGGCATGGTTGTGAGAAATGCGCTAGGCCCCGGGGCTCCTGGCTCTGTTGCGCCACCCTATTTAGTTTTTATTTTACCCATTTTACTTTAAGATAAAGCCTGCGATTTGAGATATAATTTCAATAACTCAGTCTGTGAAAAATGGTCCTCACTTACATTCCCCCTACTAGTGGTAGGAAGGTTATAAAAGAATATTTACTTGCTATGACAAACATCTGGAATCAATTCTTACTTTACGGCACACAGGCATCAGAGGTTACAAGATTTGGCAGCGTTCATTTAGGATTTGAATCTCAGCCTAGCTTCGTCTATTGAGACCGCATATTTCATTACGTTTTGGAACACTTACAAGCTCACTGCTTTTGTGATAAGACTTGGCCCGATATACAGTTTCAAGGTTAAAATTGAAAAAAAAAGAAACAGTCACGTTCTAAACAAATAGTTCTCACTACTTCTGCATGAATCACCTGCTAATTAGTGTCAGACCTTACTCCATTCTCATTAAATTAGCAAAATCGAAACAAATAACAGATTTCAAAGCAAAAAGCCAAATTACAATAATTTGAAACAATAGAACGTGCCAACAGTGATATTACAGCACTCGACTCGTGGTGCTCCAATTAATTTCTTTCCAACCATGCGAACTTTTATTGCCCCGGCAATCAATAAAATTACTAAACAGCTCAACAATAAGCTCTGATTCATTTTGAATTCTTAGCTCGTGAATTGTTTGGTTTTAATGTCCAAATGAGTAAAGCAATTGAAACGAGCCGTCGTCATTCGGTCGTTCCGATACAGTTTAGCATTTGACCTCCATCTCCCATTTTCATAAGCTATGGGAAGTTCTCATTTTCCTACTGCCAGAGCAAGTTCAACTTAAAACACAGTGATTAGCTTTGATTCAATCGTGTAAAAATAAAACAGAATTCAAAATGAAATTGGAAAATTTACGGAAAATCAACACAATGTATATACTTAGTAGGCGCACGACTTTTTTGAACCCCCGTTCGAGAGTGAGTGTACAGGTACTTGAATGACTATGATGTCGTATTTGCAAATGAAGTTGTTTCGATGCAGTTTCTAAAACGATCGCCACTTCTAATTGAGAGGGGTATGGTTTTGTTTGTTTTTATAGCAGGTGCAAGCGATTTTTGTGCGGCGCGTTGACAGTGGTGACGCGAAATTTCTGAAAATAGGTGCCGCCGTAATTATTTGTTGTCTAGTTTAGCTCATGATAGGTATTTAGTAATTGACGCTGGCAAATAATATCGATAAGATCAAATTGAGTGTTGATTTGCCTGCGCTTGATTAAACGAAAGGGAAAGTGAATGGATCACGAACACGATTAAACTATGTTCTATTAGTAGGATGTCGCGTTTGATTAATCGTGATGTTTTGTTTAATGAAAACAGATTCATAGAGCTTGATAAAACTGATAGACTCCGGTTTTTAAAAACACATATGTTGAAAGTAGGCGCCATCTTTAGTAGAAAGTTAGGAGATCCTTAACTTCGCATCGGGTTGAGTTGACCAGGTTTATGTCTCAATCTCAGTCCCTTTCCTGAAGACTTTTGGTTATGGTACTGACTCTCTGACTACCATTTGAGGCTCTAATTGCTCAAGAAAAATTTGTTATGATCGCAATTCAATATTGATTTTGGTCTTCTGCTGTTACCCACCAGTGGTAGGGGTGGTACAGGAGTATTCCCAATAACAATGCTGAAAAATCAATGGAAAATTCTATTTTTTGCTCTCTACTGACATTCAGGTGGTACTGAGATCCGATAGAATATTGCTTCCTGCAGGAATCTATCAGATTTAGTTTAAATTTAGACTCAAATGTAAAAAAAATTTGGTTGCTCTTAGTTAGACACTTAAAGTAAGTTTTCTCGTATGCTAATTTTCCAATTTCCTTGTTTTTTATTCAAGACCGCATTCAAGAACATATCTGGCAATAAAACCGAAGCTTTTCAAGTTGTTGCTTTTTTGCGTATAAAAGCCCCATATCTCCCTCAACTATTCACTCACGAAACACTTGAGCAATGTGAAAGTATTTGTCTCAATTCTTCTTTAATGAAAAATAATGCTCCCCATGTGTTGTTTGAATTTAGCGAAAAACCACGAAGAACTTTTTTCATTGGTAGACGTAAAGGTTCAACAGCAGAAGTCTATCATATTCTAAAACTAATCAATCACTTACGTGCGTGCTCAAGCGTAATTCATCTATCTGAGCTCAACATGCTAGTGGTGTTGCTTCTTTTCTGTTTATTCATTCTTCTTCAACAACAAAAAAAAAGGGTTGAACTTATAAAATCAGAGATTTGAAAATCTAACTCGAAACCAGAGGCGATTTAATGTCCACTTCAAATGAGGACAACAAATTGTCAGCGAGACGAATGGCCAGGGGATAAACTATAGTTTTTAATGGATTCACATATGAGTTCGATGTGAGTGGCATCCACATCGAGTAGCACACACAGCCAACATAACACAGAGTGGGTATCAAAATGCAGGTAGAGTTACTTGCAACACATAAAAGCCCTTCCACGTTCCACCACCCAGCTCACATTACTTGACCCAACCATGTTCGGACTTGAGAAGAAGAGCGCGCGTAATGAATATAATATTCGCTGCCTCCAACAACTGGACAGACAATAAATTATAACGAAAAGGTGTGTTGCTACGCATAAGCTGTACGATATACGACTACCTGTGCCTCACACGCACCACACTCATATGAAACGAAACCTTTGTTTTATGAAAACAGTTGCCTCGTGAAATGAGTGGCCACGAGTTCCGAAACTAAAACCACCTCTTGCAATTATAATGAAATAAATATTTGTATGAAGGTACGTGGAACTGTAAGTGTGCACCAGCAAAGGTATTACTCTCAGTTGTGTTATATGATGCGATGTTATACGTAAATTTATTACAAACTAAGAAAGTTTGATTAATTCACCAACAAACATTTTGTTAATTAAACACGAGCCTCCCATCGGAGATGTCCTCAAAAGCAGAGAACTGTGCTGTAGGTTTACATAGACCTAGGGTCGGTGTACAGGATGCACAAAACTTGCCCCATAAAAGTTAAAATTTATAAATTTGTAGGTTTTGTTTTCACGACAATTATTTTAAAAAATTTACAAAAAATCTGACCTGAAATCAAAGAAACACACTTTAAGCTTTAAAGTTTCCAAACCTAACGAACACAATTTCTGGACGTCTAACCTAAGAACTGAGACTGACATTAAAAACAAACAAAAAAGCAAACTCCATTCCACAAATTAGTTTTTCTCAAAAGAATCTTCGACTTAAAGAAGCCTTCACTTCTATAATAGGGTATCCTATACAACATCCTCATTAAATTTTGTGGTTCCTTATTTATTTTTGAACACAAAAGTTTCCCTTAAATAAAATAACATGATGGTGGTTCTGGTTACTTTTACTGGTGTAGTTAGTTTGCGGTGTGTTTCCCATGGAAAAAGTTAGTCCTATGTTGAAAAGATGCTCCCGTTCATTCCCACACCATCCTTCGTAGGTTTTTGCTGTCGCACAGTCAATTCCACGAATTGTTGTTTATTGTTTGTTTGGGTTCTTTTCTCTTATTTTAGCAGTCATTGTTTCTTTATCTTCTCATGTAAAAAAAACAAAAATAAAGTTGAGACTGTTCACGAGTGGTGCTTCTACGAAAAAATTCCAATAAATCTTTCAACTTGAAATGAAAAATAAGAAATAAATATAACTCTATATGTTTTCGACGGGAATGGTTTCTGCTCATGCGACTAACGAAAGACTTTACTTGTTCTTTGTGGCGGGGTATGGGTTTTATTAACTTCTTCCCTTTACCAAAGAGTACAAGACAAGGCTTTGCTCAGGAAAGTTTATCCGGGGAAAAATAAGGACATATAAATTCAATTTGAAAATTGATAGGGATAAAGTTTTGAGTTTTTGATGTGAAAGGTAAGTCTGGTTAATTTTCACCGACAGTTTAGATAGCTAAACAATTTATCTAATTCATTTGGAAAGCTTAAATCAAATTCTGTCAACTATATTTCATATTTTCTGTGTTATATTTCTTTCGTCTAATTGAGTCAGATGTTTCTTAATTTTCAAAACTTTGTCTTTAAGCATTGACAATGTAAAGATGATTTTTAGACAATTATTTTCGGCTCTTTATAATAACTTTTGGGTCCATATTAATTAACTGGATGAGAAGAACTTGCGACAAATTTATTATACTTATATGGTAGGTACTCATACGAAAGCAGTCTCTCAAAAAGAAAGAAGAAAACAAAACAAAACAAAACAAGACGAAAGTACTTTGCTTTTAATAATTTTTTAGTGCATCTGTCAAAAAGAAAATCTTTTAGTAAACGTAACACTGAAATTTTAGTTTGTCCATTAGATTTCCATAGAAAAACGTTTTAAACAAATAAGTAAAACTAAAATGAAAAAAATAAGGTGGCGCACCAAAGCTATGGAAACCTTGGGGTGTAACGCATTTAAAGGTCATACAACTTTGTGCCAATCCCGAACGGCTAGCGGCTGTGTTCACGAAAGTGAGTAATAACTCTCTGAGGACTTGCCAATAAATAGCGATGTGTTGAAACAGGACTGGCCGTCTTTTAAGCGAAATATCAAAAGTTATTCATCTGAACGCATTACACAATGAAGGGAATACAAATTCGTTCAATTTAGCTTGTACACTGGGTGACTTGTTTAAAGATTTCAAAAGCCGTGCATTTGAAAGTGTAGAAAATGTCTGACTGTGGCACAGAAGGATCGAAAATTCAGAAAAAGGGCGACCGCAGGTTCGAAGAACAAGAGATAAACCACATTCCGGATAGCCTATTTAGGGTCCCCACAAACCACAAACTTGTTATTGGCCGATAGTTTGGTCGGGCCTATAATCAGTATGAAGATGTATGCAAGTCCGCATACTACAACAATTTGGTATCGGCCGATAAATAAGTTTGATATGTTTCTGAACTGCGTTCAAACTAAACTATCGGCGAACTATTGGACGACTGCTATATCAGTATGGAGCTGCCCAATACTACTGAATCGCTGATTGTAGAAACTAAAAATAGTCGGCCGACTGTTGTATAGTCTGCGCACTCATTACCAACCCAACTGTTTAGTTGGCGTGGTGTGCGCACTAACAGCCCAACCCGACCGAACTATCGGCCGATAGAAAGTATGTGGTTTGAGGGGACCCTTAAAAGCTTTTCTAGTCTACAAGCATAGCATAGAACTCGACAGAGTCTGTGTCTGGCACTTCCCCAAAGAGAAAACTAAGGCGGACGCATCAAATAAACTCGCTACTGCGATTTAAAACTTTACGTGAACCACCTCTGAACAAGTTGATAAAAGTAAACTCTGTCGGTATCATTAGTCAAAGAGGGAAAAATTATGCAAAAAATATTTAGCTTCGTTTCTCAGCTAGCTAAACAAACGCTAACGCACTGGTTCAGCAGCTTTAAATAGTAGGAAACTCTCTGCCTCAGTTTTATCAAGCATTTTTTTTCGATGAACAAAATTAAAAGAGTCGTTGAAAGGTTGTACATCTTACATTATTACAGAATAAAATAAAAATAAATAGGGTAGCGCAACACAGCGAGGACCCCTGGGCCTAGCGCATTTCTCATAATCATGCCTTGTGAGGGAATGGAGTGTTACAGAAAATACCAGATAATATATCTGCCCAATGAGATATATCGAGTCGACTCTGATCCATTTTAAACTGAATCCTACAACAAAAACGAATTCATTGTAGGTTATGACAATGATCTTGTCGCAACGGAATAATTAAGGTTTGGAGATCTGCTATTTTACCAAATGTAAATAAAATATGGTGTTTTTTTCATTCAAATGCAACATGAATTAAAAAACGTAAAAATAAGTTTTCTAAATAAAAGATATTCTTATGCCGTTAGCGCTTAAAAACGATATCGGGTATATGAGACCCACGGCTTGCTCGATCGAATCGGGAAGCTCTATTTTCGACTACTTTTAAGACCAACTTGGATGTGGTATATCGGCAATAACAATCTGCAAGGGTTGTTCTGAAGTAAGTCTATTCCAATCACATCAAATCAAAAATGTTGCCAGACACTCGTTAGAAACGTGCAAAGCTAATTATTTTGCAAAATAAACGATTCGAATTTTGTCAATCCTTGACACCTGCGGCTAAATTGTGTCAGACATGAAATACAACTGTCCATTTTCAGTATTGGTTAAAAAAGCGATAAAAGTCAGTGAGACAGGTAACATTGGGATGGTGTTCAAGGTCGATACAACAACTGATCTATAAACTAGCAGTTTTATAGCTCTGTTTTAAACTCTGTCCAGAAAGCGCAAGGATCTTTGAGAAGTATATACCTGTCCAAATATAAGAGTTGTGTTGTGCTTTTGGCGAACGTGGACTTGATAAATTGTAGCCAGATCAGTAGGACTAAAAAAATGTCTTGCATCGTTTAAGCAAAACCAAGCGCACTTTTGACAATCTCAAATCAGTAGCCATTTCATTTAATGTCATCGTTTACACACATCCAAAGATTTTCAAGTACTGACAGCTTTTCGGTTTCATTAAGACAGGTACTATTCATAGACAATGGCAATGGAGGTTCGTTGAGTTTCAGTGAAAAAAGACATCATTGGGTTTTCAAAGCAGTGAATTCTTTTTGGTTTATATTACCCCATATCTCTTGACAGGTCAGAATTCAATGAGCCGTTCTGGTTCAACATATAAAAAGCAGAAACGAGAAGTTGGAAGCTGGAGTTGAGTCATCAGCAAAACAATAAAGAGGATTAGAAGCTTCAGACAAAAGATCGCATATAATAAATGAAGAGAGTCGGAGACAAAACGGAGCCCTGGGGCAAACGGCACGGTGGCCTACTTAGTTGAGACACAAAGCTGCACATAATCGTTCATTTTCTGTGACATTATTTCCCACAGTTTTTAAGTGAATTTTTACGAAAAACTATTCGTTGTTTGATTTGTCAAGTCTCAAACTGCAACAAAAGAATAGAATTGCAATTCAATTGATTCTATTGCCAGAGGAGGTCTATTAAAGTGAGAAAAAATCTATCATATGAGCACACGTTCTTGATCCTAAACAGAGCACTTTAAAGGCTTGAAAATTTACTACCATGGAAAAAACGCTCAAATTAATCTATACTACAACTTATACCAACAAACTGAATGGTTTCATTTAAGGTCACATTACTTCCTTTGATTTGACTGCTCTAGATAATCCTTGCATCAATGGCGAAGACTCATAAATTGCAAACTATTTATCACCTTTTCTCACATAATTCCCATGAATGCGGATGTAAAGTGCATTCAACCTTATTTTCTTGACATGCCGGATAGACATTGAGGCAGATACATTTTAGCAACCCATATACCCTCCTGCTTCTCTATATACAAAACCCATTCAAACAATACTACTCTCAACAGCTTGATTTAAATAATTATAGCAATTAAAAGCTTGTAAAACAAAATGTTAGATGAAAATAGATTTCTATACCCGAGTCATAAACAAAGTCATACATCTTACTAAATGTCAACACAATCTGTCCGAAGCACTTCCATGTTAATGAATGGAAAACATAAACTTGGACGACGACGAACGACAAAAAATAGTGACACTTCCTTTTTGAATGTCAAATTGAATAAAATCAAATTAACACCATTTCTAGCATCTAGCTTCCCAAACAGGCTATTTTGTTTACTACAGCCAACATACTGATCTGTTAGTTTGTGTAATGCTGTGATTTCAGAGTCGAGTGGCAATATTCGATCTATACACCACCCGCCACCGTGCGTCGCCGGCGACGTCGCCATCGCCACCGGCTTGTTATGATATTGAAATGTGGGAAATCCTTGAAGTTCCCCTCACGCGATCATAATCGCTTCGAGCCGTTTTGCTGTCGTTGTTGTCGCTGTCGAAACAGAAGAAAAGAAAAAACCGCCGTAAATATTGTTTATTATGATTGATATACTATGCATGCACCTGTTTTGTTATTAATGTGTCACTAAGTTGCAAATATGAAATCTCATTGTTGAACGTATGTGACTGTGCCGCTTAATGGAAGTTGAATATGTGTGATTTTGAAAAATTGAAATTTATTTAACTGTGCTTTGTTGTAGAGGGAAGTCATTTGTCATAATTTGTATCGCTTATGGGAATGGTGTCTATGGAGTTTCTCCTTCAAGTTGCATGGTAACGAGAGACAACTCGATGACTTGTCTGAGAATAATTATATGAAGGAATTTACAAAGGAAGTCCTGTACAGTACACGCAGAGAATATTTCTTTCATTCAATTACACACCCAAGTACCCTCATCAAATTAATTCCAAACACTTCAAATGCCTTCACTTAGACATCAAGATAGGAGTTCAAAACGAAATTGCCTCCGCCACGCAAACTGACATTTTCGCACGTTTTTCATTCGCAATTATACGAGAAGGAGAGAGAGAGAAAAACCTTTCGAATCATTTCACGCACTTTGATCAAATGGAATCATGGAAGCGACAATAGCAACGACGAACGACGACGTCATTTCTTTTTTATTACTTTCTAGCCTGCCTCTCGAACTGAGCTTTTCATGGCAATAATGGCGAGAGAAGGTTTCACACTCTTCACTATAACAACCGGCATCTCGTGCAATGAAATCTCAAACCACTTAAACGTGCAAAATTTTCCACTTCCAGTGAATTTTGCTCCCGGCCGGCAACGAATGACGATGTTGGTGTGGATGGACAATGTGGTAAGGAAAAAATAGAAAGTTTTTCTTTCACATTGTGAAGAGCCGAGAGGAATACAATCGAAGACGTTTTTGTGAGTTGTTATTTCCTTAATTATTTTTGCATTTGGGAAATTTTAATCTGAAGGACGGGGAGTTTTGCTTTAACTATTTCCTCTGACCTTGTAGAGTTATCCTTTGCAGCGGTAGAGAGGATAATTTCTTTGATTTTCGTACGTTTACACAAACACTTAACAGAAAAAAGCGACATGCTGGGATAAAAAAATTGTATTCAAAAATAGTTTCGTGACGTAAGCGAAGGATATTTCTTACAATTCACGAAAACAAGACCATGCTCTTTATTAATATTTCGACATTCTTTGGAAAGAATACAAAGCATAGTTTAATTTCAGAATCAAGTTTCACTTCTTCATCCCGGCTTTTTAATTTGTTTAACGAAAAGAACGTTCAAGCCTATATCATCAAAATGACTATTCGTTGCTTACTAAAGTCAAAGTTTTCAGAATCTTTGGATAGCCATAATTAAATAATAAAGAAAAATACTTTCCAGGTGGCGGGCGCCCAACGCGAGGTCTCACTTTTTAGAAATAAGGAGGTCTAGTAAGATATTGATTATTATAAAAAAAAAGGAACCAGCTTGGGCCAGTGGAAGCATGACAAGAAGTAGGGTGTTAACCAGTAGGAATTAATACTGCTTATGGAGTTGTAGAAAACAGCAGGTTAATTTATAGCCTTTGGGGCCACACACAATAGCATAGCATAGCATATAAAAGGTTTGATAAACTCACAGCTGCTAGCAACCGCTGCGTTGTTCTTTAAGCTTAAAGCTTAATGGGACAAATTCTATAGCATGAAATTTCGTTTGCTTGTATTATTTTAAATGTTAGTGGGGATAAAACTCAATGCTTCTCGAATGCAAATGGGTTGAACGACACTAGTTAAGAATAAGTAAAAAGATAGAAAGTCCGTAGCGCAGTGGATGGCGACTTAGATATTTTTCGCAACAATGACTTCAAGTTTGGACTATAATGAGAGTCAGACACACATCCACTGCACCACTGCCAACCGCAAAACAAAAATAATAAGCTTATAATTCAGGGGGTGGAAGGAAAACCTTCACCTTTATCTTTTTCTGTGAAGCCCCCTACCACAAGTTGGGGGAGTTTCAGAGGAAAAAGATAAACTTGAATGCCCCACGACATACTCGAAGGCTGCTCTGTCTATAGTTTGTAAAAACAAAAGTATTGAAGACGACCTTGAGTATGCTAACTAAAATAGAATTTCTTAGATCATCCCAACTTGGTTATTTTCTAGAGCTTTTATCAATAAGCAATTTTTCAATCTTGTGTTAAAGATTATCTCTTCCGCCATTCAGTTCTCCAGTATTGCAACATTTTATTTGAATGATAATTACTCAACCAACAACAACACTCATTCGTAAAACCTTGAAAAACTTTACTCTCGATTACCAAACAGCCAGCATCAAACACCAAGCAAACATTTATCATTTCCGATTGATCCCATTGTTCCGCCCTCTTGGCTCGTTTAAGTGCTTCCACTTTGCCATCAAGTAATTATTGTCACTTAACTATGAGCAGTTCAGTTAAGCTGAAAGAAATACGTTGCCATCACGTTCGTACACCTTAAGCAATATAATATCGGCCCCAATATGGAATCTTGCGACATTCCATTTACAAAAATAATAATGGAAAAAGAAAAAAAAACACTCTCGCATGCTACACCGCCCATTCGAATCAAATAAACTAACTGTAAGCTCCTATTGCTCATCATCCATATGTGTACAGGTACACCCATCCATCGCACCGGTATTGACATTTTAATCCAAATGGTATACACCACACTCTTCTACTCTATCACAATGCCATTCATGCCACTCATTATAGTCATTAGAGACACTCGCCGTAAGTAACGATGAACTTCAACAGTGCTACGTAGTCGCCGTCTTATACGTCTACCTACCGCCATACATGGGAAGAACAACATTTCGCAAAATAAAAAAATTAAAATTGTTACTGCAATGTTTTATAGGTACACTTGTATCTATGAGTTAACATACATGTAAAGAATGGTGAAACCTTAGTTTTTTTTCCTCTCTGTACATACCCAGTTTCAGTGCAGACAATAGCATCATAGTTCGATGCAATGATGATGGTTGGTTGGTTAGAGATGCGCTCCTTCAACCTTTTTTTTTTGTGTTTGTTATTTCTGTTGGTTAAGCTCTGGGTTGTTTTCTTAGCCACAAGAGTGGTTTTATACTTTCTGATTTTTGCTTTTGTATGCGTAGTGTTGCGTACACTTATACCTACGTCTTGTTTTATTTATTACTCACGAAAGGCCACAGGAAAAAATGGCAAACGCAAAATGTAATACTTTCACTTTGAATTTTTATTTATCATTTCCTCTGTTAACACATCTCTAGTAGTATATGACCTTAAGACTGACAACACAATAATCACACATTTTTCACAAAAAATCACTCTCACTTTGGGGCTTGGAATTGCACTTAAAGACAAAATAATTATATATTCTTGCACGAAATCGTAGGGAATCTAGCACACACTTTTTGGCTTTGAGCAACTAAAATAGGCAATGGCCGACGTGCTAGTGGTGGCACTTTCTAATTAGTTACAATTTTTTTCTATTTTATTTTCGTTGTTGTTGCAGCGAAAACACATATACGATCGTGATCTGTCCTTCTATGTCGTTTTCAGGGCGGTTTTCTATTTTAATTGGGACGACGAAGGCAAAGCTTTTCTTTCCTGGATTTTTTCTCTTTTAATTTCTTTTTTGTTGAACTTATTTAGGACAGGAAAGAACTTCTTTAAGGTTTCCCGAAAAATCACGACCAAAGAAGACAAATACAACGAGTGAACTTATTTTTATTTGGAATTGAAATAACAAAAATGTGAATCCACCACCGGGGAGAGAGCAAATATAACAACACTTGGAAGTAGTAGAGAGTAAAACGTTCGACTGACTTCAACTGGCAGACCGACTTGAGGCAGTACCCAGCAGCTGCGTTGCGTTAACCGGGCCACCAACAGTAGTAGTAGTAGCTGCGATTTTCACAACTCTCCTCTTTGGCTTTGGGAAAATGATATATTGACGAACAAGTTAGTTAACTCTTTTTTTTCGTCGTCGTCGTTGTTGTTGTTGTTGTTATTGTTGTAGTTAGATGTTGTTGTTTTTTGTAGCTCTAAAGGTAGGTTAGTTGGAGGCGGACGGCTTTGGAATCGGCTTCGGTAATCGTTACTCTAGCATCGAGGAAGATGGCTTTTGTAGCCATGGTCTAGTATTAGACTGCAATGTAGGCACCAGTATGTGTGTTTGGTGCAAAATAAGACGGGTTTTTCCACCACATCTCTTCTTCTCCGTCTTCTTCTTTTCTTTTTTTTTTTTTGGTTGACGTTTGTTGATTTTTTCAGTGCTTCGTAGAGTGAGAGGAAGCGGTTTGGTGTAGACGTTTGATTCAGTGCAGTGAGTGTTGGATGAACTTTGCATATTCATTAAAAGTTTTGCTTTTATTTGATTTTTGAGACTTTTGGAGGAGTTTTGACCTTTCTGTAGGCCTACAGGAGATTTACTTCGAATAATATTTATGATCTTCAAGGCAAATGCAGGGGTAGCCAGGCTACTGGTCCCCTACAGGTGAAATTATTACACACAATACTCGTATTGAGAAAATGGGATACTGTCGAAATTTAAACCTTGAACCTGGTACGTAATATCCATCAGCCGCTAATACCTGAGCATCATTTATCATCATAGGAACGATGTGGTATTGAAAAAGCAGAAAATAATTGTCAAACAGTCTTCTTTAGAAGAGATGAAGGCTTCAAATTTGAACTAAAGCAAGTCCTCAAGAACAACAGCTTGACTAAGTTGCGTTTACAGTTAAGCTATTAAAACCCATTAGATTCTGCGGATGGGAGGATTACTCTTTATCACAGATGTGCATCTAAAGAATGATTCTCAAGAAAAAAAGCAGGACATAAGCGTTCTTCCAGCAGTGGTCACAATATCAGCGAAAATAAATAGTTCTGCGTAGAATTGAGTCGCGATGTCGAACAAGAAAATTTACGGTTCGAATCCTTGTGCATCGACAATATATCAACATTTTCCCGATTATTGCAAAGCAATGCCCAGAGTTTAAAATCCCTTCCTATCTTCTCATTATCGGCTTTGAAAAGACTTTGAAGTGGAGTTCATATGAAAAGGTGGAAGGAAGGGATACCCCTGAAAAAATTAACGTTGTTGAGGATACGTACAAAGTAGCAAAACTAATTATTTCACATAATGGTGAAAGGTCATTAGTTTTTGTTGTCAATGTATGCCTGGCAAACAGCTGAACACATTTTATGTGAATGCCCTGCCATAGCCAGATACAGGCTAAAACGTTTCCAAAAAGAATTCACTAGTCCCCTTGACATCAGAAACACAATTGTTCTTCGAATATTCTTAGGTTCTTACACGACCTCAACTTCGAATGAACAACTTTACACTTTACGTGTTTAAATCTAAGGGAACAGTACAAAATATCTTTCAGGTCGACGTGCTAGTAAAGGTGATCTACCTTCGCCCTATCTAGTTGAAAAAAACCTCTGCCTGGCGAAAAACACGGTGTAAATGATATCTGCTTAAAAGAGGTTCAGGATTGACATCAGATGAGTAAGAGATTAGAAGCTGAAGCCAGCAAAGTGGGACCTAAAATTAATAAGTTCATCTAAAATTTCAGTTGTTGTCAGTTATGCTGCTGGAGGAAGATTATGTTGTTTGAAACCGGCAACGAACTTTTATGTAAGCAGACGTAGTAAGTGCGTCTACACCAAACCGCTTCCTCTTTTGACTACTCTCCCACCTGCCAAGTGTCGACTTTGATTACTACCTCGACTTTTTTTTCCTTTACGGTACGTCGCAAGTAAAAATTTACTTAACGTATACTGGCAATTCTCATTAAAATAAATACAACGTTTTCATATCTCTTAGCATAAGCTGTTAAAGGTTATCAACATTCGTTTATGAGACAATCTCTTCTGGAACATCTTCAAATAAAGACATACATTTCTACTTACACTTGAGCTTTAAATAGCCCAGAGGGTTAATAAAGTTTAATGACAATTATAGTGGAAACCATGATTTTTTTAATGCAGCTTTTTATGGAAGTTTTACGATTGCTTTTGTGTGTGACCTTTGCTCTTGAGTTTTACAGATGACAAAAGGTTTTTTCAGGGGTTTCCCATGAACTCTCCTCTTTCATTAAACTTTGAGGGTCAGTCTGTAAAGTTTCATTTACAACGCCCCATGAATTGTGATTTGTGAGTCAGTAATTCTTCAAGAAAATGGGTACTCTCAGCTTTCAGAGACTTTTTCAGAGTTGTGTTTTTTAAATAGGAAACATAATTTGTCCTTTGTATCTACCAATCGTCCTGACGGACGGACTTTTACCAACAAATGTAGACAAATTTAGGTACTTCTTTGGATTCTGGTCATCACGGCGTATACGTAACTTTTTTTTTTCTTTGCAAAAACCGTCATTGGACAATGAATGAAAATGCAACTTTTAATAGGCATAAGCCTAACCCCATCTGACAAGTGGAGTGCTCAACTGTTGGCTTGAATTTCATAAAGAAAAAGAAAAAGCAATTACACAGCCACGGACACACATACACACATGCGTTTGAATCTACGACGTACATTGCACCTGTGTGCAATGCATCCATGCACAATCACTTGTTCTCCATGATATATTTTAGTGAAATTTGCTGTTGTTTGGGGCATGGGTTGCCTTTTTTGCTTCTTTATATTGAAGTGGCTTCAGGCTACACCTATACGAGTATAGTATTTCAGTCAGGTTTTCATCACATACACACACCAACGAAATTGAACACTTGCGAATCGAGAAATTCAGACCAGAGCAATGCAAACAAGAGCCATTCACAGATGAAATTTCCAATTTAAAGTGTTTTTGAATGTGTTTTGTAAATGTAAAGAGTAAAAAACCATTGCTGCAGATTGAAGTAGCGCAATGGCAACACAGCAACACACAGTGATGGAGAGTGATGACAGCAAAGGAACTTCAAACATAAGATGCTCTGAATTGAAGCAGCAGCACCACCACCATCATTTTGTGGTACTCGTTGAAGTGCAAAGACGTAAATGTGTCATTCTTAATTTAAATATTTACCATTTGATTTCGATTCAGTTTGATTGAAGTGGGTCTTTCTTCGTATGTCTTTTGCTTGCAATCAATTTAAATTGATTTTGTTTGAGCCAAACGTACGTTACTTAATTCGAGCGAATTTCGGTCTAAGTTTTGCTGATTCACAGATTCAGAGCACGATGTGTGATCAAGTTACACTTGAAGTGGTTAGTCGGGGTGATAAACTTGCTTTACGGCCGGAAGTTAACTATTTATTGATCAAGTTCGGTCGGCGGTGGTGGTGGTGGTATAGTTTTAGTATTTGCAAATTAATTTTTTCACACAGTGATGACATAATTTTGTATTTCGAGTTTAGTCTTGATATAGCAAACGTGTTAATTAGTAAACCAGTTCTTGAATTTTTTGAATAGCAAAAAACTTAGTAATTATATGGAGTTACTTGCACCATATTAACATTAATCAATTGACTTAATGGCAAAAGTGATTCCTATCTTGACGTGTATACCTACTTACTTACCACTTGGTGAAATAAAATTAATTTTAGAGCTGACATGGATAGTAAACTCTAAACTTTGTGAACACGGTTAAAGTGCCTCTGGTGATAGAGTTAAGTGAAATACATGCGGAACAATAACTTACTGTTTTGCCTTGAAAGTTTTTTGATTGCTAGGGCGATTGGATATGGTTTAAAGACTGATAGATTCAACGGAAGAAGTACTGACGAAATAATTGGAACCTAACTAGACGACACTTTACACAAACCCACTAAAAATACTAAAGTCGTTTTTGTTCCTTGAGGCTACAAATATCCACATCCACCCGTGTCCATGCTATTACCAGAGGCGTTTTGATAGAAAAAATTTGTCAAGACGTCATTCAAATGCAAATATTGACAGCTCAAGCAATGATAAACTTTAGAAAACTTAAAGAATGGTCAATGTGCTTTGGTTGAAATATTTTCTCTATCAAAAGTAGCTACTTTAGAGAGTGTTTCCGATAACATTTTGTTCCAATTTTAAGTAGAGATTTTTTTCAAATTGCATTCGAAAGTGCTTTTCATGGCAATGAATCTACTAACGGAGGACTTGCCAATTCCTCGCGAAAGGCGATACCCGTGGAAAAACATTTTTGCCTCTGATGGGATTCGAACCTCGAACCTCTGGGTTAGCAGGTGGACATGCTAACCGTCACGCCACGGGTACCACCTCCATTCGCTCACAAGGCATGGTTGTGAGAAATGCGCTAGGCCCAGGGGCTTCTCGCTCTGTTGCACCATCCTATTTATTTATTTTATTTTTATTCGAAAGTGCGTAAATTTACACAATTTCTTGTAATAAACGACAGTTACCGTATTTCAGAAAACAGACAATTTGTTATGGAATCGACCAACGAAAGACTTGTCTATTTTGAAAGTCAAAATTAAATCATTTCGGAAAAAATTAATACAGCTAAGAATGGGAAACTTTGTCAGTCTTTTTGCGGCATATCTTGGATGCTCAAGAAATGATTTTGAGTTTCCATCAGAAACGGGTTCACTTTTAATTTTGTTTAACTATAGCACGTTACATGGTGCCGGTGAGTGTGAAAAAGTAAGCAGTGTGTTCAATTACACAGTGCGATTGTAAAGTTGCACAGTGAGTGCGTAAAGTTATACAGTGAGCTTGTAAGGTTACACAACGAGTGTGTAAAGTTACACAATGGCCCTTTCTGCGAGTGTCGTTTGGCTGCCGATACACGACGGTTGTCGATAGTCGAACATCTTAAATTAAATTTGGTATTGCGTATTTGTCGTTCGCTACTTTCAATTTTCAATTCGGTCGTTATCGTCTATATTTTTGCGATCGACTATCACTGAAACTAACTCAAATGTCAAATTATAGGATTTATTCACAATGACTACTTTCATTCTTCACAGTAACAGAAATTCTTGTCGATAGAGATACGCAATACCAAAAGGAAAATTTATCGAAGCTTTGTTTCATCGAATGTTAGGCGACACTCGCAATAAGGGCCAATGAGTGTGTAAAGTTACACAATGAGTATGTAACTTTTACGTGAACGACAAAAAAAAATAAAGGGAAGGCAATCGCAAAAGCGATAGCGTCTGTGACAGTGTTTGTTATGAATCGATAAAACTTTTAGCATTTATGTATCTCGGTTCTCTGCTTAATAAATAAAGTTCCTCTCTTCAACGTCTCCACAACCTTTTACTTTGTTTTTATATTTGTCTTGAACGCACATGTGCAATCTTCTTTGAGTTGTGTTGTTTTGTTACTTTCCAAAATTCAAGATGCTAGATAGCAAATGTCAGGATCTTGATTTTCATAACAATTTTTTTACTATCAAACCATGGGACTGCTCAGTAGACCAATTTTTTCAGAAAAGAAAAAAAGTTCTGATTTCTTAAAAAAAACTGCATACTGCATACAAAGTATGGAAACATCTATTGCCACTGCAAAGCAAAACTCACATCATGATTCGGAACAAGGCTCTGACTCTGCAAAGCATTAACTAATAGTTCACCATTGCGACACGCCACGCCAGCCGCGTCTGCGGTATTAAATTCATCAAGATTTCTGAATGCAGATAATGCAAATTGATTTAGGATCTTCCCAGAGAATAAAAAGAGAGACCGCGTTTTGCACGCTTCATGCACTTACTTTAGTTCAGCTTTAATGATCAAATGGCGATGATATTGTCACGTTAAAGAATCGATCTTCACTCGGGCTAGCTACGTGATTGTCTACATTTATTTTATTTATTTTTTTATAGTCTCGCCATGGATGGCAGCAACTTTTCTTCTTATTAAGAAATGCAAATGTGGCTTTAAATTTGATATGCATCAACGATTGAGGAAGTATCTTCGGGTCGAGTCTTTATGTCTCTCTGTGCGGACAGAGTAGTGGTTCTCGTTTGCTTTGTGCACAATGTTGCAATGTCTGTCCCTCGGCGGTGTGTAATGTTGAGCGTAGATAGATAAACGAGATCTTCTTTCAAATGTTAATGTTGGACTTGTTTATCGTTATCTCTGATGATGTATTTTTTTATGATGTGTAAAAATTTATCGTTTCAGATGTGCCTGAGTAAACCGAGCTAAGAAAAGACTTGGATATAGTTAACAGCATTCTCGGAAAAGTGAATTGATGAACTGCGTAATTTTGAGTTGATTCCCGTCGACACATAAAACTCCGCCTAGTACTCCAATTGAATCACATACAATTTCACGCCTACGATTACAACAAGATTACTCTAATTACCAGCAACAGCAGCAACGTCGCTCATTTTCCCACAGTTCTTTTACCAGGCAAACGATCCGTGTAAGGGGTCAATTTAGCAAGACCGCAATATATCACTTAGCCACTGCCCCGATGTGAAACATTGCCCGCAACATAAAGCAAAGAATAGAAATAATACTCGCACATGAGTTGCAAATCTGTCTTTACGCCCCAGCCTTGTTTTTTTTTTCCATTTTCTCTCTTTTTTTTGTGCGCAATTAAGCGTTTACAACAAAATATTAACGACTTGAATTAGTTTTCCTAGACTACAAAAACACCTATAACTGCTGAGCCACGTAAAAATCACATTCGACAAAAGAGGCGAATTCGGTTGAATTTGATGCATAAAAAAAACAAGACTTATTCGAATCATGACACAAATTTTACGGTTTTGAGCTATTAGCTCAATTACAGCATTAATTTTGATTACCAAGTGAACTCCAAACAACGATGAGAGTGCGAATGCGAGTGCAAGTGTTAGTGCCATTAACCCCATTCTCATGTGTGCCGGGGTTGTTTCAAATTGCGATTTCCTGTTTACAAGACGAGATTCACACAGACGCGCGAATGACTTGCTGTTCATTGGCATGTCTAATGTCTTCAAGTTGGAGTATGACAGATTTGCTTTAATGAACAGGTCTCTCTTTTCGTTGTCGATGGTCGATGCTACATGCCACCGACCGACATCGAGCATGTTTTTAATTGAAATTTATGGCATTTGGAGTAAAGTTTTAATAAGGAAATATAGACACAGAAAAAAACGTATCATCTATTAATAGACGGCGCGGCGGTGGCTTTCCAAAGAGATTGTCTTTCGAATTGAAAAGAAGTTTATGATTTGAACCCAAGAAAAAATGTAATTATCTATTTTTAGACTTAAGTGCATCAGTTCATAAATGTTAAATGATTTGAACTTTTAAGTTATCACACATATAAAGCTGTTTACGACGTTTTTTAAATGGCTTCGATAGTATTTGTGAAATATGAACAATATTCTTAGAGATAAGTCATTTCGCTGGCTATTGATTGTTGGAACTTTTTAAAAATACATTACTTATAACTTGGAAGATACAAGACAGCATAGCTGAAGAAACTACTCGTATCAGTTTAATTTGAGAGACTCAATGATACGCCCTCAGTTTTAAAATTCTTAAACATTTTTATAAATCATCCAAATGCGTTTTAATTTGGACTACAAAAAAGGCTCAATAAGTCAACACAAATGAGGCAGTGAGTATCGTTCGGAAGTAAATATACACCACAATATTTCGTAGTGTACTAGTAAGCAAACTGTGAACACTACTTTCAATAGCTAAAGATCAAAATGAGAGTAACTAGTTTTACAAAAACTTTATTACCAAGGGAAAAAAGTAAATTCGTAAGGAATATGAATAAAATTGAAGGGACTCAACGGAGCCTTGAGGTAAACCAAGATTGAGAAACGATCAATTATTAAGGTACGAATTAAACCAATTAAACCACTGGTTTCACTCGGCCCCCAAAACGAAACCCATGGTTCGATGAAGAATGCAGGCAGGCAAATGCAGCCAAACAAAAAGCACGACAAATGTTGATGCAAAAGCGAACAAGGGCTGCTTACGATCAGTATAACGAGATTTAAAAAGAGAAAAGAAGTGAAGAACACCGAATTCTCAAAAAGAAAAAAAAGCTGCATGAGAAGCGTTTCTTTGATAAAATTGAGAGGAGACATGACAGAAACGAGATTCGGAAGTCTTTCCAAAAGGTTAAAAGATCCTGCCAGGGTGGCAAGCCTGTAAAGACCATAGTAATAGAGTCACAGTCGCTACTGAGGATCTGGAAAAATCACTTCTGCAGACTGCTTAACGGCGATGAAGACACAAATTCCGCTGTCAGGCAGAATGCCCCTTTCAACTTGGACGATAATCGAGAATGCCGTCCTCCCGACATAGAAGAAGTTAAACTTGCCATATGCAAACTTAAATCAAATAAGACTGCAGGTGCAGATGGCCTTGATGCCGAACTTTTCAAGGTAGCTGGAGACCAGTTAGAAAGGAGCGTTCACCAGCTGATCGGCATAATATGGTCGGAAGAAAGCATGATGAATGGAACCCCAGTATCGTATGCCCGAACCTAAAGAAGGGAGACCCTCACAATTGCGCCAATTATAGAGGGATAAGCCTCCTTAACGTCGCTTAAAACATCTTGTCTGCTGTAATATGTGAACGTCTGAAACCCCACGTCAACAACTTGATAGGTCCTGATCAATGTGGTTTTAAACCAGAGAAGTCCACAATAGACCAAATTTTCACATTACGGCAGATCGAGGAAAAAACCCGAGAAAATAATAGCGATATATACCATATTTTATCGATTTCAAGGCCGCCTATGATAGTATTTACAGAGACGAGCTGTACAGAGCCATGTTTGGTTTCGGCATCCCTGCAAAACTCGTACAACTTTGAAGGATGAATTTGGAGATTTGGTCGATTCGAAAGAAAAGTACTCTCAATAATCTTTGGTCCCGTATGTGAAGACAAAGTGTGGAAAAGATGATACAACAACGAGCTGTATGAGCTGTACCGCGACATGGGCATAGCTATAAGAGTACTCTTCGCGAGGGTACGATGGTTGGGCCATGTAGAGCGGATGAAAATCAACGCTCCGGCTCGACTGGTTTTTGAAAGTACATTGCAGGGAAATCGAGGAAACTCCAGACCTCGTCTTAGGTGGCGCAATCAAGTGGAAGAAGACCTCAACCGACTTAAAATGCAAGCCTGGAAACAGCTCGCCTAAAATTAAAGTCGTTATCGAACGGTATTAGTTGAGGCTCAGGTTCACCCCGAACTCTAATGCCCACCTAAGTAAGTAAGAAAGTTTTTTCCATCCTACAAACAAACTGCAAAAAGTGTGCCACATAATATAGCCATCCACATCATTCAAGGGACTAAAAAAAAAGTTCTGTTCCCTGACTCTCCTCAATCTTTTTAAGAAAAAGATAGCGATTTAAAGCTAGTAAAGAGTGCAATAATTAAAAAAGA
Organism: Melanostoma scalare; assembly: GCA_949752695.1. Taxonomy (NCBI): domain Eukaryota; kingdom Metazoa; phylum Arthropoda; class Insecta; order Diptera; family Syrphidae; genus Melanostoma; species Melanostoma scalare. The sequence goes on along the minus strand of OX456986.1, from coordinate 6,615,957 downwards.
AACCTGCATCTTCTGCATAGTTAAACGATACAAAAAATTATAAGAAACCAAATAGTGCAACGTTGTTGCAACAAAGTCAACAAACAATTGCCCCCCGGTCTACACCCCGAAGAGCTCAATAGATTCGATGAGGTCCACATGAGGTGTTGCTGCTTGCAGTGACCACCCTTTCTTGCCAAGAGCTTCGTTAGAAAACTGAATTAGATAAAAAAATGTGTATATATTTAAAACTAACAAGTTAAATAATTCAGCAACTACACTCGAATTCTGTCTTTAAGTAGGCTCTTCTTGGAAATGCGACCATTGTTACAAAACTATGTACCAATTAGTGCTATTCGAGGAAACAATCAACAAACTCGACAGCAAATTACTTGCAACACGAAACTCACATTAAGTATACTTCCTTAATTAATTAATAAACCTAATCGACTTTACCAACATTAGTTCCAGATTTTCAAAACTTTGAGTACATACCTGCAAAGAGAAGATACAAAAAAAATAATTAGTTTTTAGCAACTAGATGGCTAATCAAAAAATATACAAATAAATAACACTTAAACGTTTCTTCACGCGTGCCTGATTAAGTGACTGACACCAAAAACTCCCAGCGGGAGAATCACACTTCGCAGCACACGACTGCATTTCAAAAGCAAAACAACACAAAAGTTCAAGGAGTCGACATATTCTAAATTTCATGAAACCTACGAACGGCTTTAATTGCTCGGAAATAAATGGAAACCAAACTGTACTGACAAACGTTGCCAATTAATTTAGTTAGTGGCAGTGAATGCAAAAGAGACACAAAAAAAAAACGTATTTCCTCATCGTAAAACAAACATCCCAAATACGATTCGGGTTAAGTCAACACTAAGATGATCCAAACGAAAGCATCAATGACGACCGTTGACGCGGTGATGACACGGCATCATCGTGCTAAACTGTGACACCACTTCCGTGCTCATTCCTAAATTGGGCGAAATCAAATAAATTACCCTCCTCGCACTTTCAGCACCAGCACAGCAGTGGCCAACATCCGAGTATTCTCTTCCACTTCTGTTTAGTCATACATTTTGAAAGTGAACGTTGGTTCAATGAATTACTTCTTTTTTCTCTTTTTTGGTTTGGTGAGGAAATTGAAAATCGTATTTATTTGAGCAGTTCATGATCTGTATATCACTGCTTTTTGAACTGAAAGAGAGCGGAGTAGGAGTGTAGGTAATTCGGTTAAGGTTAAGTTGAGATTTTATTGCTTTGAAATTGAAAAAAAAAAGAAGAATTGAAATTGGGTTAACAGTTGTGTTCACCCAAGGCAATTATTTGAATGGCAATTTGAGGAGAAAGTAGTTCCTGATGAAGGTTTTGACCATAAATGGGATTACGAGTCATTAAAATTTAGTTTACGGCCATACAGAACAAAGCAAGAGGTGGAAAAAGTCAGTTGAGGACTGCGATTTCCATTGTGTAATTAAATATAAAGCGAATAACAAAATTTATCACCCAATACGAAATCACTATCACAACTGGATTTCAAGAGACAATTTAAATCACAGCTTTGATCGGGATGATAAGTCGTGTTTTCGGTCACAATAGAAAATTAACTGCTAGACGCTGTTACATCCTTAGCCAGAGAATCAATTGTTTAGAGGAAGTCGTTGATGATACTGCTGTCTCTGTTGCAATCAAAGTCGCAGTCGCAGTCGCAGTTATCATTCCATTAAAACGCCACTTAATGGTAGAATTGTAGAAGTCTCTTCCTTATTGACCGCAAAAATGATTAAAGAAAAATTAAACAAAAACACAAACGAAATTTAATTTAGTTGTCATCTGTTTATTTTTTCTAAATACCGAATGCATTTCGGAAGGCAATTGGCCTACCATCATCAGCGTAATACGCGTGAACAACTGAAAAGCTTATGGTTGTAATACAATTAAAGCAATAACAAAATTTTTTTTTTTTTTTAAAGTCAGAGAGTAACATTGAGATTATTACATGTACAAATATAAATATAACACATACAAATTATTTAGCAAGAGCAAATAAGTTAGAGGTTATTGGACTTTCTTCTATGTTCATCAAATTCATGTAATAATCTCAATGTTACTCTCTGACTTTAAAAAAAAAAAAAAAAATTTTGTTATTGCTTTAATTGTATTACAACCATAAGCTTTTCAGTTGTTCACGCGTATTACGCTGATGATGGTAGGCCAATTGCCTTCCGAAATGCATTCGGTATTTAGAAAAAATAAACAGATGACAACTAAATTAAATTTCGTTTGTGTTTTTGTTTAATTTTTCTTTAATCATTTTTGCGGTCAATAAGGAAGAGATTTCTACAATTCTAACATAATCGAGACCACAAATTTTGTTCTCCTTAACAGATTAACTTGTTAAAAATTTTTTGTTTTGTTAGCCACTTAATGGATTGTAGACTTTTCATTGGAATTCGCGTCACTATCACAGTTCCATTTACTACTGTGATTTGATTGCCACAAACAATCGCAACCGCTGTCACAGACTTTACACCAGTCACAGTTAGAAGATAAATTGTAGCTCTAGCTGATTTTGCTATTCCCAGAAATGTTTCAATCACCTGCCACTACCAAGCAAATGATTAAGACCTGCAGGGACTCTATAAATATCTGTTTGCATAATTTAAGTAGTCAGATTAAAAATAACCATTATTCAACTCTGTTCAAGTCCTAATTAAGAGAACTCAAAGAATGGAAAAAAAACCTGCAAACCAACTAATGTCCCCATTGTAATCTTTCGAAATTTCTCGCCTCATTAGTCACTTAAGCGAACACCACAATTGTGTACGCGCCTTTAACAAAACACCTGCATTTGTCGCTTGCAGCGGCAGCGGCAGCACGACAAACCAATTCCAATGCTCTTTGTAAAAAATTTATATCACCCTCTAGGCGATTAATTTCTGCAAATTGCACAAAACTCCCGCGAGAGGAAACAAAGATTTCAAAAAAAAAAAAGCAAACAAAAACCAAATTCAACCACAGGGCATTAGTACTCCGCAGAATATCGTCAATTTATGCAAAAAAAGAGAAGTGTACACGTACACGTGGTGTGAGAGTGGTTTGTTAATTTTCCGACAGCACACAACTTAAATAACCTTTACAATCACAAAACAAAATTGACAGATTGACATCTGGTGGCACAGTCGATAAAACACTCTTTTGACCACAAAAGCCTTTGTCCATAGCCCTCCTAGGCACAAAGAGTTAGCCCATCGTTGGATCAAAAGAATGCGGTTTTTCTTTCATGCCAAGCGCCAACTAGCTTGCAGTTCTTATTCTTGGGCAATATGGACCACCAGTTCAGAAGCCGCAAAGAAGATAAGACGGTAACATGGCAACTGCAACTGCAACAAACAGGGCCCGCCTGTTAGCCCATTGCGTGAGAGGTTTTCATGTTTTGTGGTTTATCAGTAGAACCATTGCACAACACATCGCACAGAGTCCTTTACAACTTGCGGATAGTATTGTGCGGTTTGCGCCTTCAATAAATCATTCAGCTCGAGATACGTTACAACCACTCCGCAGATAAAGCGAGCCCCCTTCGTTATACTTGACATCGATGTATCTGCAGAGCATAATTCAAGGTTTCGCCAGTAGCTATAACCTTTCACTCGAGTCTGCCAGCCCGCATACACAAACATCTCAAAAGGTATTTCAAAGATAAATCGCCTACACGCTCTCCGACTGAGTTGCTTGTCAATCAAAGAATGCGCGATCGCGCCGTTGAGTGGGCAAAGGGTGCGCGCGCGCACACACTCCAATGAGGTAATCATTAAATTTACACAAAAGATACAAAAACAAAAATGGAAATACATAGGTGTTTGTTTGTTGTTTTTCGTCAACCATCGAGTTTTATCATCGCGTTTCTGTTTTTATTTTATTATTTTTTGGTGGCCTTCGATTGTTTCGAGCAAATTTTTGCATCCATGCTCGACCGGTTCGATTGGATTGGGTATTGAGTTTGAGTTTATTAAAACAGGTTGGGTGGTAATACGCCGAACATATACCCCAGCTGGCTGACTGGGTGGCTTCGGTTTCATTGTTTTGGGATTTTTGGTAATGACGCGGCGAAATTATTTGTTTTTTTGTTTATTTTTCTTTCTGAAATAATTTTATGCAAGTCTGGTGCGTAAAAATATTTTGATTTTGTATTTTTATGAGGCAATATGGACAATTTGTGGTAGAAACGGGTTTTTAACAATTTGTTTTTTAAACTTCTGGCGATGGCGATGCACAAATATGCATACATTATTCTTGAAAAACAAATTTAATGGAGTAAAGATTAGAATGTCTGCGCAAAAATAAGAAAAACAGATTTTTTGACAAAAACAAGGAGAATTACTTGGCAAAGGAGTTGCTATTATCAATTAGAAAGACCACACGTGGATGTTATGTTTCAACAAGAAAATAAAAATTTGGATGCAAATTGGACACCCACTTAAAAAACAAAACAAGGGATATTGTTCGTAGCACAATTTGGGGTCTTCCAAGATTCGTAGGATTTGGTAGACAACAAAAAACAGAGTTTCTATAGCTGACTCTTTTAATAGCTTTAACCGCATGCATGTAACAGAAGTCTTTGACAACTGTTATGTTAACCATCTCATTTTGTGGTATCTTATCTTTGACACGAATTCATGTATGGATTCATTTTCGAAGTGGTTAAAGGGTGAAAAAGAACCTTTGCTTTAGATGGGTATTAAACAATTCAATTTTGTCACATGTGAAGGTGAAGGATTCCACTCTTCTTCACAATTTGGCTAACAACCATAAGAATGGCCTTGGCCTACGTACCCGCTTGGAAGTCGAGGTCGTAAGTGCCTCCGGTATTTGCACAGGCCACTTTTTTTTAAGACGCAAGATAGCTCAGAAAGAACAGCCTATAATAAAAGTATAAAAGGAGGAAAATAGGTTCAGCAGTGCATCAAGAGCAGCCACTCAAAAGAAACAAAAAACATACTTCTCTGAAATTTCGCGAAAGAAGTAATAAGGAATTTAAATGAAGATTGTAGCATATAACCAGCATGCATTTGCAATCGTTGAATTCCTTCCAGTTTGGAAATTTAGATTAGTTTTCCTTCATTTATCCCTCCTTAGTGATCTTGGTGGTACCCGTGGCGTGATGGTTAGCATGTCTGCCAGTTAACCCAGAGATTGGTGGTTCGAATCCCAACAGAGACAAAAATGTTTTTTCCACGGGTATCGCCTTTTGCGAGGAATTGACAAGTCCTCCGTTAATAAATTCATTGCCATGAAAAGCGCTTTCTCGATTAGTCGTTCGGAACCGGCAGAAAATTGTAGGTCCCCTTCATTCCTTGACAAGGCGTGGTTGTGAAAAATGCCCTAGGCCCTGGGGCTCCTCGTTCTGGTGCGCCACCATATTTATTTATTTATTTTCAGTGATCTTTCACTTATTCCATTCCTCGTTTTTATTAGCACTGGTGTCCATTTGCTCAAGCGTAAAAACCATTGCATTACGTGTTTTCGTTTACATTTATCGTTTATTTTAAAATGCTTTTTGACAGCAATTGGCTTTTTTCAGAAATTTGTAAATTCAATTCATTAAATAAAAGTTGATTACTCAATCATTCTTAAGCTTACATAGTCGCTTGCAAACAATCAATCTTAGAAAAAAGCAAAAGTTTATTTGATGAACTAAGCTCCCGGGTTCGAATGCCACGTAGAGTTCTTCAACTCTTTCCGCCACCTGACTTTTCCTGAGGATATCAGTGAAAAGTTTTAGTTTAACAAAGAACAAAGAACTATGTAAACACTCGATTACGGTGCGTAAGAACTTGGTTCAACGAATTTCAGCATGTGGGCCAAATTACCCACATCAAACTACTCGAACGTTCATATTTCTCACCAAATTATTTATGAAATTTAAATCACTTACAACTTAAATGTTAAAACGACCAAGTATTGAGCGGCAAAGAGGCAAAGCGGCAGAATTACTCTAAGGGCGCGGCCACGTAATGAGCGACAAAGGGGCAAAATTAGAACAAAATTGAACATCGCTCTGCCGCTTTGCTTTCAATTTTGTTCTAATTTTGCCCCTTTGTCGCTCATTACGTGACCGCACCCTTAGAGTAATGGGTTCTGTAAATATTTCGAAAATGGTTTACTCAAATCTCGGTTCCACGAAGTTTTGCACACAATAAAACCAAAAAGGATACCAAATTACTCCAACTATACACTTGCCCTCTATATGAAAATATAGACAACCATAATTAATTGGAACATGGCACTCGCACTAAGCTCAGTTGAACTATGTTATAGTGTTTACCGAGCATTGTAGTATCAAACTTCTTTCAAAAAATCACCCAGATTTCCTAGACAAATTTTAAAAAATAAAATGATTTGAGCTTTTTCTTTTTTAAAACGCACAATCACGTCGGAACCAAAACTTTATTTTATGTTAAAATTCAATAAATTCTTTCTACGACTACCCTGAATTCAACTCCACTAAAAAAAGCGAGTTCTTAGCAGACCCGGGCTAGTTACGAGTACAAGAAGTTCAATTTTACGGCTGAGTTTAAAAAATGGGTTAATTTTGAACACTATGCAAACATTTTGCATAAACATCAGCACTCCAGGTCGACGGGTTTTCGAACGCACATTGCAGGGAAATTGCGGAAGGGGAAGAATCAAGTGGAAAAAGACCTCAACCGACTTAGAGTGCAAAACTGGAGAGAGTTCGACCGAAATCAAAGTTGTTATAGAAGGATGTTGGTTGAGACGCAGGTTCACCCCGAAAAGTAAGTAGGCAAACAACCTTAGTTAAACTTTGAATTCTCTACATAAAAAATGGGGAAGTGCACTGGAATTACAGTTCCGAACCACAAAAAGATCGTTAATAGACGAAAAAGAGGCATAAAAATCAAAAAGAAATAGAGTAGCCCAACTAAGCTTTAAGATCTTGGGCGGGATCTACCGCGTTTCAAGGACCTGCAGTTTTGTGTCGATTCCGAAAGGCTACGTTAAAAAGCTCTTTCCATGGCAGTGTTATTCCTTTCAAAGGGCTTGCACATTCCTCTCGAAAGATAACGCGATAACCGCAAAAAAAAATTTGGAAAAACAATTTTAAGTTTCTGGGATTCAAGCCCTCAACTCCCACGTAATAGGCAAACAACAGGCACCAGAAAAAGGTAACAAAAAACATTTTGGTTTTGCTTAAAAAAAAAATATGAGCTTTTCCTTTAACTGTCAAGACTAAAAGTAGCGTTGGATATACAAAATAAATGTAAAAGAGACGAATCAATCACTTCTTAAGCTCAAGAGATAAAACACAAATTTGAATAACCTCAGCTCAAGTCTGTATTTTCCTGAGACTTTCAAGAAGTTCTAAAAATTCCGACTTACGGATAAAATATAAATCCTTTTAGTATACCACCACATTTTGCTCCCTATCGAATCTATTTTTAGAGATTCTAGAGATTCTTGTCTGACTCAAACATCAAAACAAATTACCTTCTTCAGCTCCATATGCTTTCCGTAGAAGAACTACTCAAAATAACCTTCACATAGCCAATATGTTATTTGAAGTGCTGTCTCAAAATTTGAATAGTTTCTACACATGAGATGAACCATCTTCTGAATATTATATTAGCCACCCTCTTTAACTTTACTCTAGTCCTCCAATTTATCATCATAAACCATGTGGAGCGCATATAACCTGACTGCATTATAATTTCCTATTCAAAGTCTATCACTGCTTTGTTGTGTCTCTTGCTACCTTATCCGTATCACTAGTCTTGAATAATTCATTTCATCTGATTTATGTGAAAAGTCTGCTGTGCAATTCATTTCGAAACGGTCATTGAAATCGAATTTCGTTTCGATTTCTTTCACAGCCACCCGGGGTTGTAAGTTGTTGTTTCTTTTATGTTTTTCGATATAAATCGGTAGTCTTGAAATTGGTGTTTCTTTACGGTTCCTTTCACATAAATATCAAATAACAAATAAAAAAAACTAAAAACCGCATATGGCTCAATTCGGCAAATACCCACCGTTTAACAGATTCGAACATGCGCTTGTCAAAACCAACTTGACGTGTTCCCCCAACCGATCAGTATGCAGATATTGAAAAAAAAAAAAATCGAATAAATCGAATGAGAAGTACACAAACTTGCTTAACAGCTCAAATATACTTTTACTTTTGCCAAATTGCCCACGCTTAAAGAAAAAAAAATTAAAAGAGTCAAAAGAGGGTCTTGTGTGGTAAAGTGGAAAGTTTCATTAAAAAAGAATCGATTACGAAATCCAAACAATTACAAGTTCAGCACAAAATTTGGCCGAAAAGAAACCATTCAGAAGCAGAGAAAAAGAAAATTGACTGAAAACGACTGCTGACTAAAATAAAAAATGGATTGAAATCTGCCATAAATAAATGGGTTTTTCTTATCACCCCAAAAGGTGTTCCATTCATCTTTGGTTGTGTATCTGATATCATTTTTCGACAATATCCGTCATCATCTTTTTTTCGCACCGAAATTTATGGACCCTTTAGGCGATTGTTAAAGCCACAACTTTTAAGTAAAATCTTGATTTGGCACAAAACAAAAGGTTTGTTGAACTTACAAGCGTGAGAAGAAATTATGTCATCATACACACACCTTTACAAGAAGGCATCATCAATTATGACTTTCTCAGTCCATTGTCTAGGATTTCCTTGTTTTGTTTCTTTTTTTTTTCTCTCTCTCTCTCTCTCTCCCTTTTTGGCAGAAGAATCTTGACCGTTTTTGGCATGCCAGAAGTGTTAATCAAGATTGAATAGCTCGATTGATGAGGCGAATTTATAAGCTCCTATCAAATAATGTAATCCGTCAAACTACCCACCTGTTGTTGTTTTTCTTTTTTTTATACCTTCATTCCTCTAAGCCAGAGACAAGATTGAAAATTGATAATTTGTTAATGTTACTGGTAATTTGAATTGAGCAGAACATGCGGATTTAAATTCTCGCGCTCTTTTGAAAAGTGTTGTGACAGGCATAATATTTTGTTTATTCTAATGCGGATAATAGAATAATTGGTTTTTCTTTTGTAGTTATTGAGATATTTTAAAGGCGCAATAACGTCACTTATGGAATTTATGTTAAACGTGCGTGTGAAACCTGAGGCTTTGTTTCGTAAAACTTGCTTCAGACTTGTTCAAGTGCGTACGTGACGTCGTTGACATAGACATAGACACATCATTAGTTCAATGTGCCATTTGTCATTGAAATCATAGGTTTTGTTTGAATCAATGACTTTGTCAAGAGGTTGAATTTAGAAAAATTGATGTAGAATCTTGCAAATAGTAGTCGTTGTTTGATTCAAAAGTTAGAATAATCTTAATAAATTGATTCATTAAATTTGAATCAGACTCCTTCAAACATCAAAAAGATCCAAAATGTTATCAGCGCCGGAAAAAGCGTTTTCTCACTTAACCAGAAAATTGTAGGTCCCTCCATTACTCAGAGGAATGGTTGACAAAAATAAACAGGGAAAACAGAATATGGCAAGCTCAGCTGGTACTGTTACGTTCAAAGCAGCCAGAGACCCTTTCCTTCCCCAAAAAAAAGGCAAACACTTTAAGTAGATCGAACCTTGATCGTAATAGGCCAAAGTTTGATTTGGAACAACTAAAGGTTTGCCGACGCAATCTGAGGTCAAAGCGGACTACCCCTTGAGCAGATCACTAGTCTGAAGCAGTTAAGTGGGAGAGCTGTGATCAATTCGAGATCACGATGCCTGTTACGCCGGAAAAGGATTAAAAAAAAACAGAAGAATTGCCAACGACGAAATGCATTTAACATCTTTTCTGCTGAGTTGCAGCCAACAGTGAGTTTGCAGATGAATTTTTTCCGTAAAAATAGCAACGTAAACGGTATTCACCTGCCAAGACATTGATTTGCTGAAAATCAACTCATTCTTTTGAATAAGTCAAGAGTCACAATAGTTTATTCATCTGAAGAAGTGTTTCTCTGACTTTTACATATGTAGCTCTTTTAGACATTGCTCGCTTATTGATTAACAAGTTAGCGAATAAAGAGGCGATTCTTCCGCATTTACAACTTTTTTTTTCAAATGACCCAAACCTTCTCAGTGACAACTCAGTTTTAGTTTGACTATTCTTTCGTACCCAACGAATTGAATAACAAAACCTCCTCTCTAAAATCTGTGACAGTCGAAGTCACATCTAAATCCAAAGATAACATCAAATATAACCCCTTCAAGCTTGAAACCAATATGAACGTGATGGTTGTCCTCAACGATAACCATGTTCTTCCCAAAAGAAGTTAATTATGTAAATACTCAATGATAAAATCAAATTAGAAAAAAAAATTTGAGAAAACCAAACATCGATTAAAAAAATTCTCACAAAACAAACAATGCTAAGGTGCTGCACACACCTTAAAAAAAAGTGCGATTGCATCATCACATCCATGTGTTCAGCGTCTCTAATCAAAAATCAGCACCTTTCAGATTTCTCTATCCTCTGCCATCATCATATTTTTCTTTATGTCTTCGCTGTTGTTGATGGTGTTGTTTCCTTTTTTTTTCTCTTATAATTATTTTATATTTGCAAGCAAAACCAAAGATAAGACAGCAAGTACAAGCAAGAAGCTTAACCTTCCATTAAGACAGTGAGACCTCTGAATAATGATGCCTCCCACAAAATCCATCCAAGCGGGCAAACATATGTTGTTAGTTGTTGTTGACTTGATGTTGCAAAATTGTGTCTTCGAAATAACCCGGTACCCATCCCATCCTATAGATACCTATACTTTGGTTTATTTGTTTTTCTTTGTTCATTCATTCATTCATTCATTCGGTTCTTATCATACGATCTTGTGCGCAGGTGTTGGGGAAACTCCATTTCGGTGAGTTTCATGTTCTTTTCACATGAAATCGATTCACCTTAGCTTGAATGGGTCAAAAGTGTTTGGTTGTAACAGATTGACGATAAACTCAGCTTACGACATATTATTTTGTCAGATAATTGTCACGGTATCTTGGAGGTTGATTATAATTTTTAACCCCGTTTGGTTTTTTCGGTCGTTGAAAATTTTTATTTCTTTAGTTAAAACAGACAAACATTATGTAGGAAATGCACATTAAATCGGGTTTCTCTATAAGCATTTTTATGAAGTATGAGAAGGGGAAATTTAAGATGATAGTAAAAATAAGGTTCGGCTTTTTACGGGAAAGAAATGATGGTGCGAGGAATAGAAAAAGAATCATAAAACTAGAATCGTTGATATTACTGAAGATACGAAAACCACTCCTGCAGATTGCTTCGCCTGATTTACAATGATGACAAACATTTAACTGTCAGGAAGAATGGTCCACTCAAAATTGGCGATGACCAAGAATTCCGTCTTTCGGATCAGCAAGAAGTTAAGCTTGACGTATGTGAAATAGAGCTGCAGGTGCATGGCTCAATTCGGAGCGTTTCACGGAGATCAGTTTGAAGGCAGCACCCATTAAACGATGGTTTTAAAAAAGTATGTGAACATACATATGTACGTGACTCTCACAGTTGCGTCAACTAAAAGCTTTTGTTTTCTTCCCTAGTGCTATGTGAACGCCACATCATAAACTAGATAGCTAGGATTTAAGCTCTGTAGTTTCGGTTTATTGTGTTCACCCACTTTGGCGGCGTAAAAAAAAATGTAATTCAAAAAAAGTGTAATTAAACTTCAAACAACTAAAAACGCAATGAAAAGAATCAGATTTGTTTGGCGGGGCATATTGGTTGAGGTCCTGGTCTATCCAAGGCCTAAGCGTGCACGTGAGCAAATATGTAAGCTTTCTGATGGTATTGCAGAAAATGATTGGACTGAATCGGCGCATATTTTAGCGTTGAAAAGATTTTGATTGATCGTAGTAGCCTATACTAAACAATTTATATTTATTTTTTATATATATGCTTTTAACACTTCATTGTCGACATATTGTTTTGTAAGACATTCTTCCTGTATCAGTACGGACATCAAACGGTGAACTACTCTTACCACTCGCTACTACTTCGGGGTAGGAAGACAATTGAAAAGAAAACCCTATCTATAACAACCAAGCCAAACTTTTATAAGACCTTGATCATCCCAGTCCTGCTATAAGCATGGACATCTAAAGAGGCTGAAGGAACCTTTGGTAATTTCGAAAAAAAAAAAAAAATACTCCGAGTGTGGGAAGAAGAAGATTCAGCAACTAACTGTAATATGATCGCGAGAATACGATGGGTGGGACATGTAAAGCGGATGGACGGTACCGCTCCGGCTTGACGATTTTCGAAAGCACTTTGGAGAGAAATCGCGGAAGAGCCAGCCAACAACTGAGGGTGAAAAGTCAATTGTAAGGAAACTCCAACCGACTTAGGTCACGGCCACGTACTGAACGGAAAAGCGACACCGCTGTACCACTCAGCTTTCAATTTTGTTGTAATCTTTCGCTTTACTGCTCAGTACCCGTGGCGTGATAGTTAGCATATCTGCGTGTTAACCCAAAGGTGCGTGGTTCCAATCCCAACAGAGGCAAAAATATTTTTCCACGGGTATCGCCTTTCGCGAGGAATAGGCAAGTCCTCCGTAGTAAATTCATTGCCATGAAAAGCGCTTTCTCAATTAGCTGTTCGTAAACGGCAGAAAATTGTAGGTCCCCTCCATTCCCTCACAAGGCATGGTTGTGAGAAATTAGCTAGGCCCTGGGGCTCCTCGCTCTGTTGCGCCACCCTTTTTATTTATTTTACTACTCAGTACTTGACCGTGCCCTTAGCGACATCGCTTTGCCTATCAGTTTTAGTTTTCAGTCTTCGAGGTTCGAATCCTAGAAAAATAAAATGGTTTTTTCACTGGTATCGATCTTCAAAGAAAAATTACACTGTCTTGAAAATAACTTCGCCATCGCAATCGAACTCGGAAACGCTCCTGTTCACTTAATTTATAATCAAGTCAATAACAAAAATGGCCGACCACATTTGGGGGATGAATATCCACTCGAGAACTGCAAAATGCAAGTAGAAATGCATCCGCCGAGTGGTGTTGATTGTCACTTTACGCATTACGGTCTAAAACTGCAACCAACAGAATTGAAATCAACATTATCGGAAAGCGCTACCGATTGATCATATCCTAGCCCAAATTTCATAAAACGGATGTTATCACTTGGCGTTCCGACACGGTGGGCTATACGATGTTATATTATAGAGAAAAGATTATGAAATAAAATCCAATTACTCGTGAAAGGCAATACCCGTGGAAATACATTTTTGCCTTTGTTGAGATTCGAACCACGAACCTCTGGGTTATCAGGCAGATATGCTAACCATCACGCAACGGGTACCACATATGCAACATACAGCTTCGTTTATTCAATGTTAACATCTACTAGTCCCTAAGAGAAAACGCGTTAAGCTAATGACCTAATCAGGCTCTAAACCATCATTGATCTATAAAGCTTTCAAATATTGTGCTTAGCAAACAAGAGCGACTACATGCGACCCAATCATACACCTTATTTTCTAACTCAATTAAAAGAAGAACTGCAAACGTGTTGAATAATTCATTCTTGGATTAGAGATAACAAAGCACTTAAGATTTAAGTATACAATCCATTTAATAAGTTCTTTGATTTATTGTTAAAATTTATTTCTTTTGAGAACAATACCTGCATCCAAAAATCCAAAATTCAATTTTTATTCAACTTCAAAAAAAGTGGTTTCAATCTATACTCATTCAACATCAGCCGCGTGATCTATAAATTATCCCATTACTGGCCACTAAAAATTGGTTAGCTAATAAATTAAATTATTACTGAAATTATTTGCTAATTTGTAGTAGTGTCGAACTAGTTGCTTCTATCATCTCATCAAAAACAAGTTATACATGAAAGTAGTCATTAAATCAAATTATTTAGTGTTTTCGTTTGACATTAAATTATTGTTTTGTTGATAAATTATTGGCATGCAAACAGTTGCAAATAATTAAGTCTGTCTGGATCAATGAAAGATTATGAATAGGGTTTTCTCGATTTGTGACACTTCTTAAACACGCGATGTGTTCTAATGCGGCACCTTTCAATATTCCAATCTTCTGCTGGATAAAAACTCACAGTTATAAAAAAGAATATCTGACATTGAAGCCACTCTCACAAAGAAGAAAAAAGTAAGTCACTGTCTCGAATGACACTAAAAAAAGACTCCCCACACCTGAAAACACTTCTGGGAAGTTTAAACGTCATTTAAACACAGTGTAGGAATTATTAAGTCAAAGCCATATACGAAAGCACGAGCATGTCGTTGGCTCAAACATGTCAACCAAACCACGCCGCGCCGGTGGTGCACAAGAGAACTCATAGCATGCTCATGTGAACGATTATTTAAATTTTCTTCCATTCTTCGCGGTTCATGCGTTTCGAAGCTTGATCGTCATTTACTTGGAAAAATAACAATCACGAGAAGGTCAAATTATATTATCTGCTTGAGCACCGAAAAGTAACTCACTGTGGCGAAAGAAGGAATGCGAGGCAAATAAAATTCTGGCCGAATAATTAATTACTATCAGATAAGTGTGATTTCAATTAAAAAAAACTGTACACAATTACACATATTCGTACGAATAAAATAAAAGTGTACAGTTCTTGTAATTAAAAAAAAGCTTGAAATGAGTGAAGAGTTATTGTCCTCTTTCAAGATAAGGTCTTTCACTTAACTGTTGTTCAGACGTTGACTGTTGAAGACGTCTGGTTTAACTTGGTGATCACTGATGACTTATCGTTATACGATTTTCAAGTCGAGTAACATCAAACTCATGTCTGTTCAAAAGAACAAGCCCTAGTTTTATTTGTTTTACTTTGATCACAAACGACGTATTGTTGGCGGTAGTTTTGATTCGATGGCCAACTTTGTTATCGCCTTGGACAAGAGTACTAAAAGGCCAAATAATGAGAAAGATCAGACCTAAGGTGATACGCAGAAATAAGCTTTCCTATTCAAAACTGTCAAAAGGAAGTTCACATTGACCAACACCGAATGCATAGAAAAGAAAGGACGCTAGTAAATGAGCCCCAAAGACTCCCAGTCAAAGCTCAAAAGTTTCCCTTGGGAATGTCGGTTCGGTTCCACTTATTGCATAGATGCACCCTCTACCGATAATTAGACACTACGCCATTGACGTCAAATTAAACATTAAGCAACGTAAAATATAGCGTCGTTTATTAATTGATTTGCCAAGCCGTTTAAGATAAAACAAAACTTCCTCCCACCCTATTAAAAACTGATTTTTATCTTCCAAGCATCCGGGACTGAGTAGCTACTTCAAATTGAAACCAATCCTTTCCATAAAGTCTCATTACACAAAACGACGACATCGAATATACAATCTGTCAATCGCTAATCGACAATCCCGATTTCGTGTATCTCTTTGACTTAATCAGTTGTTATGTCAATTTAATTACGTTGCCATTGTTTACATTCCCATGACAAATTGTTCTAGTCGAACATCAATCAGGTGGCATTTATAAAGCCAGGAATGCATTATTATTGCATCCGCTTTGTTGTGGCCAGGCTGCACACATCCGAGCCTCTACTGTCAATCCTGATTTGAAAATCTTAACACAGAACTTCATCTCCCCAAGTCAGAATTAATATTCACTCAATCTTCATCATTATCGATCGGTATTGTCGTTGTCTTCGTCTTCAAAAAAAAAGTCACTTTGTTGATCGATAAGAATGCGCATCTAGAGAGGAATAATAAACGGAGACACATGTGTGTTCGAATGCATTCATCCGTCACTGTCAGAAGATGCCAATTTATTCGACTGTACCTACATTTGTGTCTTACACATTTAAATGCACTTGGTTTTTCGATACATTTTCCATTAATCGATAGGGTAGGGAAGGGGTCATCTTTTACCCATGTTCAGCTGCATGCATTCAGTATTTTTTTTATTGTTCTCGCGTATGAATGCGCCTTAGAAGATTCAGTATCTTTGAATTGACTGATTGATTCTGTTGGTATGTCGTCGTCGCATTGTTCGCGGCTTGGGGGCTCTTAAATTACTGTTACATAAATGTGACGCAAGGATTTGGTAAATTGCTTTGTAATCGATTGAGGCGCGATAATTATTAATGGGAGGAGTATACTCCACACACTGTACCTTCCTCTCTCGATTTATTTGACGCTGGGAGGCTCTTTTGTTGTGTACTTAATTAGAGATTACGCAAAGTTATGTAAGATATAGCGTCTGTGGAACTGTGAATAACGCAGTTGATTTGTTGGATGGGTGCACATTTATTGAATCATCATACGGGAGGGTGCAACCATTTCATTATTATGAGGGATTTAACAAGGGCTGTCTGGCTACATTGTTAAATGACGCATAAATATGAAGGGAGTATTCACTAGGAGAAAAGCTATGTGGGCATTTATGAGTTGAATGAAACTGAGATAAATTAATAAAGAGTTAATAAACCGCATTCTGCATGCTTTACAAAATATTTGACTTTAATTTTAAAAGCCTGGTTTTGTAGTTTTTGTGTGTCATCGAAGTGAACCTCGGTAAAATAGTTGCTTGGTTACGGTCCTGCCAGACTATAACTCAAAACTCCTCACACTGTGCACAATAAGGTCAAAGAACACCGAATCTAAGCGCATTTCTCTTAACCATTGTGAGAAATGGAGGGCACCTACAATGCCAGTTCCGAAAGGCTAAACTGTTGGCAATTACCTCGTGGGAGGCGATACCAACTCATGAAAAAAATGGGATGTTTCTGAGATTTGAACCTTGAACTCGCCACAGGAAACTTTACTGTCTGCGCTTTAATCGTTAGATCAAAAAAACCATGTCATTGAACTGAACAATGCAGCTGCCGGATATCTTTGAAGGGAGATGGGTCCAGAATTTTTGATAAAACAAACGATGCAAACTTTTCTTTCGGAGAAGCTCATGTAAGTGTTTTTGTTGCATCAAAAAGAAAATTTATCCATGTTTGGACTTTTTCACAACTCTGTTCTATTCTTGAAATCGAGTATCATGTAAGAGTTTCAGAAACACAGAAATGAGCCAAGTCACAGAAGTAAGCCTTGTCACAATATTGACGCTTGTCTCAAAAAAGGACCTAGCCACAAAAGCGAACCTAGTCACAGAAATGTGCCTTGTCTTGTCAGAAAAGTGAGCCTAACAACAAAACTGAGCATAGTCATAAAAGTAAGCTAAGTAAAAAAAGTGAACTTTGCACAAAAGTTTTGAACCTCTCCAGTAGTGAATCTAGTCATAGAAGCAAGCCTAGTGAATCAATTCACAGAAGTTAGTCTGGTGACAGAAGCGGGTCCAACCACAGAAGTGAGGCTAGTCACTGAAATGAGCTTAGTCACTGAAGTGAGACTAGTCACTGAAGTGAGCCTAGTCACTGAAGAGAGCTTAGTCACTGAAGTGAGCCTAGTCACTGAAGTGAGCCTAGTCACTGAAGAGAGCCTAGTCACTGAAGTGATCCTAGACACTGAAGTCAGCCAAGTCACTGAAGTCAGCCAAGTCACTGAAGTGAGCCTAGTCACTGAAGTGATCCTAGTCATTGAAGTCAGCCAAGTCACTGAAGTGAACCTAGTCACTGAAGTCAGCCAAGTCACTGAAGTGAACCTAGCCACTGAATTTGAGCTTAGCCACTGAAGTGAGCCTAGTAACTGAAATGAGCCTACTCACTGAAATGAGCCTAGTCACTGAAGTGAGTCTAGTGTCTAGGCAATGAAGTGAGCCTAGTAAAAAGTGATTCTAGTCACTGGAGTGAGCCTTGAAATAAAAGTATTTGTAGTAACAGAAGTGAGGCATAGCTCAAAAGTTGGTATTGTCAAAGAAATTAGCTTTTAAAAAAAAGTGAGTTTTTGACAACACAGCCTAGTGTCACACATCACAGCTTTGTTTCGTTAGCGAGTTTCTTCGCACAATTAAACATTGTCATATAAGTGAGGCTGTCACAAAAGTGAGCATGGCCCCTACAGACTTTTAGTCGTCCGACATTTTGATCTAAGAGCCTGATCAGGATGGAGTTGTGTGGTAATGAGTACATTACAATTTCAGGTATCGGCCGATAAATAAGTTTGAAGGGATTCACGATTCTTTGAAACTAAACCAACCCAACTATTAAGTTGGTGCAGTATCCACGTTAGCAACCCAACCTAGAAAGAAAGAAAGCTGGAAGTCTAAATGAACTGGCTAGGTCACAACACATCTTCCAAGCCGAGATCTTGGCAGTTACAAACGCTGCAAAACAGGTGTCCATGATGGCGCTATCACATGCTGATATCACTTTTTTCATTGATAGCCAAGCAGCAATAAAAGCGATTTCTGCCACTCTTATCAAATCAAAGCTTGTTTCTTGCTGTCGCGAAGAGCTAAGGGTTCTTGGCATCATAACAGCATAACGTTAAACTCTGCTGGGTTCCTGGTCATAGTGGTATACCGGGAAACGAAAAAGCGGACGAACTAGCGAGGAAGGGATCAGCACTTGACCCTTCTCTCATTGATAAATCAATCAGGATTCCACCCTGTGAAATGAAACAGATCATTGGTAACAAAATAATGCGAAAATCCAATGAAAGATGGGAATGCCTAGATTCCTGTGTTACTTCCAGGAAAATAAGGCCGAAATGTGACAAGAAAGAATCTGAAAAGCTGCTATCATTGAATAGACCTTCATTGCGAATGCTTATCAGTATCACAACTGGACATAACCTA
Source organism: Melanostoma scalare (assembly GCA_949752695.1). Taxonomy (NCBI): domain Eukaryota; kingdom Metazoa; phylum Arthropoda; class Insecta; order Diptera; family Syrphidae; genus Melanostoma; species Melanostoma scalare. The sequence continues at coordinate 6,597,213 of OX456986.1, read as the reverse complement.
CTAGGTAATCACAAAAAGAAAATGGGTCTTTGCACCGATGACCTATGCAGAGGATGCAATGACGAAGATGAACATGAGGATACAACTCACTTCCTTTGTCAATGCCCAGCACTCTGCCATATTAGGAAAAAATTTCTAGGCAATTAATTTTTCAATGAACTAGAAGAATTATCAGACACTTCAAAAAGCAGCCTGTTAAACTTCACTAAGGCCACAAAATGGCTAAATACTGACCAGACATAAGCTCATAGGCTTCTAGGACGTTACAATACGGTTAGGGTATCACAATGGATCTACATTGATCTAAGTGTGACGGAAATATTAAGATCAACCGTCAGCCCATTCTACCTAACCTAACCTAACCTAACCCAACCTAACCAAGTTCTTGGCTCACTAAAAGACTGCAGTCTGCGGAGACTCTCAACCAATTTTGTTTGAAACTTACTATTTAATATTTATGGACGAAAATATACAATTCATTCTTCGAAAAGGATACCTTCAAGTTGAAGATCGAGGTTGAAATCTTGTTGTCTCTTACTTTTCAATTAATATTAAAATTATTGATGTCTTGTTTTACAGGGTAACAAGAAGCAACAGATGTAATTGTCACGTCAAATTTCAACTTAAATTTAAAATAAGAAAAAAATTAAATAAAAAAAACCATACCTTTCGAACTCGTCAGACTATGTCCAATATTATTCCAAAAATTTAATCGACATCCGAAGACCTTCATTTCCTTAACTCGTTCCTTCATATTGCCCAGTACACTGGTCTCCGTTAAACTTACACAGGGAATCATTTAAAATGATTCTTTGTCACAACAACAACTTGCAATGGCAACTTTTAAACAATTAACACTTATCAAAGGTATTTTCTTTTCTTTTTTTGCAATCAAAACATAAAAACTTCAACCAAAATGCCACACGTTGCCACGAAATAACAACTTCATCGGATTCAAATTGAATAGAACTCCTAAAAGGGAAGAGAAAAAAACGAGAAAAAAAAAATTGTAAAAATATAAAATTCCTTAGATTTGCAGATACACTACGAGTATACTGCGTGTGAGAATAATTTTCCTTCAATTAAAATCAAATTGCATTTTTCGAATAAATTTGTGTATTTCATTCGGTTATGACTATGACGAGATTGTTAGTTAGTTGAATTTGTATCTTAATTGAGCTACACAGAGTGGGATGCAATTTATCCACTGTTGTGAGTCGCAACTGGCGAGCAACGACTAATGATCGTTTGCATTGATTGGAATAATGTCTTTCAGTAGTACAGCGTTGTTCTGTTCTCGATGTTTTGTTTTTATCTTGGAAACAATTTAACGAGGAAAAAGAATTATATGAGAGTTAGTAGCTTAATGAGTCTTGGAGTTGAAAAGCAGAAGGCTCATAAAGATGTCGAGTTGAGTTTGATTCTATTTGAATCGTACTGCAGCCACTTTATTGCTAAGCGCACCTCAAGGTGAGGTGTTTTTCTATATTTAATTAATTTTAAGAATAGCTACTTAATAAGAAATCGAGATAAAATCCCAAGCAGTTGAAGGTTCACAAACATGAATGGAAAGAATTCAATCTTGTTTCAGAAAAAGTAATAAATAATAATTATTAAGAAAATCGCGTTCGGGCACGGGCATTGCAGGTTGACTAACCCATATGTATAGATTTGTCACTATCCCAGTTTCCGTAATGGAGTAAAACGTATGAGAGAAACTTTTCGTTTATTACAAACAGCTGGTTCTTAATAAAAATAACTAGACACAACCACGCCCCCAAACTTAGTGAACGGCTGAATGGAAAGCGGAAAGCGTTGCGTAAATTTAGTTTTCGCTTAAATAATAGTGCAACAGTAGTGTGATTTCTTTTGAATGACTTGCTGATTCGTCGTTCAAGTGGCTGCCTCGGCTGGCTTCGCAGTAGCGCATCCTGTATTCACTCCACTCCCAAATTTCCAAGACCTTGTTGAAGGATTCGGTCTGTGGATCGCTGATTTCTTGGACGATATGAACTTTTGATATTTGAATCTCTTCCGTGTTATGGGCATAACATTCCTCCCTCAAGTCTGTTTCCAACAAAACATACTTTAAAAGAATCGAACGGCAGCCCCGAGGCGGTCAATTGACATCGCATAAATGTCTGAAAACACGATTTGGGAATTTGGTGCGTAAGAGATCGATTGTGGCATGGGTTGTGCTGAGACAGAGACATCCTGTATGAGCCAGAGGTCGTCTAAATCCATGTAATAAATTTCTGTACAAAAATTCAGTTAACATAGCTGTGTGGTGTCCGTGGAGTATAAGTTAGATGTTAGAGAACCTGCAGTTAAATGGGAGGTTCCATCTTTAAATTCCAGAAATATCAAGGAAAATGGAATGTTTCTATAAACGGATATCGACTTTCGCGAGTAATAGGTGATTTCTCCGATAGTTTGCACATGTCATGAAAAGCGCTTTCTCGATTAGATGTTCGGAATCGGCAAAAAATTGAAGGCCCTCGCCATTGCCTCACTAAGTATGGTTGAGAAAAATGCGCTAGGCCTCGGGATCTCCTCACTCTGTTGCGCCATCCTATGTATGTAAGTAACATAACACGGCTATGTAACACCCACCGTTGACCGAAACCTTGTTCCTAGCCTCAAATGCTCCGATGATGCCACCAATCATTCCTGTCACTCTCTGTGGATGCATTGGCTTTTCGACAATACCGTGCCGGCTTTCCAAGCCCCAAATGGGGTATTGATTTATTACTTAACATAGCCGCCAAGTTAAAAATGCTTCTCTTCCAAAATCGTTGAACAATAATGAAGTAGATGGCCAATTGCTGAGTCAATTGATCATTGTTAGCGGATACTCGGAGAACTTCGTGTAAGGTTCTCTTCAGGCTTATGTGTGAAATGTTGAGCAAGTGAGATCGAGTTAATATTCGTGGATTGAGTTTAAGAATCTCAGCAACAAAGGTCACATTCTCGTCTGAGCACACCGTAAGAAGAGGTGCACCATTGGTCCACTATTGCAACACTAGCAACACAGTCTCACGACCTTTTTGCGAAAGCTTGCATACAGCAGGCGAGGTGAGCGCTTCCTTCCGACTAAAGTCCAAACCTTCTTTTCAAAAAAACCCACTATTTGGGCTATTACATAGCAGTCACGTTAGAAATAAGTTTTCAATTTCAATATTTTCTAACGTTGTTCAAACCAAAACCGACTCATTTCGTTCCGCTGAAGTATGAGCGGGAAACAACAGTCAGTGTCAAAAAACCTACGATTTAAAAACCACTAGATGGCCCATTCTATATTGAAGTAAATCATCCTCTTTATCATCAGCAAACACCATAGTTAATTTCTGGTTCAAATTCAAAGCCTTTGAAAAAAAACTACATCGCTTAACCACTTGCACTAAAAATGAAGAAGAGTGCTCCAAGACTTGAAAAATAAGCACTCCCTGTTACAAGGCAACAGAGTAATGGCAATGAAAGTATGCATCAGACCCCAACCTTGTCCCCAAAAATAAATATTCGGTCATACATGGTTTGAAATCAAAAACAAAAAAATTAATAAAACTGCTGGTAAAAGTATAAACTTTATGACCTTACCTTAACAGTGCGCAGCTTTTAAAACCACAATTAATTTTTTTCCTCGTGAAATTCTCAACACAATTTAATCAAAGTTCACAACACCCATTAATCCAAACCACATCCATCAACTCAAATGAAAAAAAAAAACGTGTCATTATTGTGCCACAACAGACTTTTGTTGTCCTAACAAAAGATTGTTCAATTCAATTAACCCGATCGACCTATCACTTCAAGTTCTATAAAGACAAAAAGTAAAACCCAAAAACAATTTTCTATTTCTAAAGACGTTTTATATAAATTCTGTTGCACAAAAACCAAATTTTTGCAACAAAAGATTGAACAGAGAACAGCAGCAAGCTTTTAACATCAATGCTTCATTGATTATTATCTCTGCATCTATCCTTAACCTCTTTTGTTCGTTGCTGCAACAATTAATAATAATCTCTCGACAACCTGAGTAAGGAAAAGGTCATGTAATTAATTTTCTTTTCATTTAACTACAACACGACGAACTCTTCCAATCGACCCTAAAAAATTTCTCCTTCAGCACTTCATTTGGATTTTATTGTTCGTTTTTTACTCTTTTTTTTCTTTGTAGACTAATCTCCCCCATTATTGTGAAGGATGTATTGGGGAATGCACAAACTTGAGCACTCAATAGTAAATCGAAATCCAAAACAAAAGATACAAAAAAAAAATCTAACAACTACATTTTGTGTTTGTCCTACTTTCAGTATCATTCCTCTTGCAGGAAAATAAACTGCTGGCTATTTCCAGTCGAAGTTGTCTTAAGATCGATTGGTATCTGAAATTGGATACAAAATGCCAATAAATTCAACCGGTAATAGATATGGCTAAAACAATGACAACGAAGAAAGTTAAGTGTCAGTGGAAACGTTTGTCGATTTTGTTTAAAATCATTTGGAAACACACGAGTGATTGATGAAGCGGCAAGGTTATAAATGGCTTCTGTTTTTATCGTTTACACATCGGAAAATCAAATGAGAAAACTGCAACTCGTAATAACACAAATCGAAACCGAATACTCTGTGTCTGAGAAGGCAAGTGCGATGTGCACAATTATTGACTAGGGGATGCTGCTGTCGCTATAATATGAAATGGGCGAAACGTTGTCAGCCTCATAACGTCTCACTTATTCAACAAAACTTTAAAACCCTTTCTATATTCCCTTTGGCTATGCCATTAATGTCCTGCAAACTTAAACTTCATCATATTCTTTCAAACACTAAACACCAACAGAGCAGAGAGCAAAACAAAAAAAACAAACTACCACCGGGAGAATAACTAGAACGCGAAGTGCTTCCGTTATTACAGCTTCGCTTGTTTTTCATCAAAAGACTCATTTCGAAATGGTAAACAGCAAGTTAGACAGAGGACGAAACGATTCCGTACACATCCGTTAATGACTTTGCTTGACTACGACAGAAGAAAAATGCTCCAGTTATCCTGCCACCAGTATATACCGCCGCATTTGCATTCAATCTGCAATACGGCCCAAGCCATTTCCGCTACGACAACCATCGAGCAAGGATCTCTTCATTCACCATCATTCCAAAACATTCGCTACTGCCTCACTGAATTCATCTCGAAATCCTTTCCTTCATCTAAATCCTTTTTTCTAGGTTAATTAAGTAAACGGAACAAAAAGCAGAACTAAATTTCCTTGATGACAAGCTTAGCAAAAGGAAATTGGGACACGGTTTACATTCACTGTAGATGAATTATGTTGACGTATAGTGAACGAGTAAATTGTCTTTAAAGACTTTTATTAAAGCCAATGTCACTTTCTGTTTTTCTCTCGCCGTCGTCATTGTCAAACAAATATTGACAGAAATAACGGAACCAAATTGAATAAACAACAGCACCAGGCGAAAGAATCGACGAAAGTAACAGTTGGTAAATATTAGCACCTTCAATTGACGTAATTTACTGCCATAACAGCTTTCGATTTCGTCACCCCTTTTTTTGGAGTTTGCGGAGGGGAAGTAGATCCATTTCTTTGTCTCTTTATTTGGTGGCATTTTGAAAAGAAAATAACATTTTCTATGAAATTTTATTCAAGCATTAGTTAATTGTTTTGTAGTTAAAGGTGCTGTTGGGAATAACAAGTCTTTATTTTGTGTAGACGAGCAACTGCTGCTTGACATACTTTTCAGTTCATCTGTTGGGTGAATGGGAACGCACGTGTAAGAAGACAAAAGTGAAAATCTCGTCAAAACGGAACTTGAAGCATAAGCGAACATTAATTTTTGCCAGATATTAACTGGTTCACATAAGTTGTGTTGCTTCGGAGGAGTAAGAGACAAGTGAGGAGTAATTACTTTCACGTGTGATTTTCAAGGGAAGAGGTTTGGTAGAAGGCAAACAAGCGATAAGCAGTTATTTCGACTGGAAGCCAACCACTTAACGACATAATTGAAGGACTTAAACAGAAGGCAATCAGTTTTAAGATTACAGACAACGAAAATTGAAAGAAAGATTTGTTTTTTTTGAGAGAGTCAGGAAGCCTTTAATGGTACATTAAGATAGCAGACGTTATCTCGACAAGAATTCTTTCTGTTAAATTGTTAATTAAAGCGTTTAGTTACCGTTACAGGCTAAGATACAAAAAAAGAAACGAAAAGAAAGAAAGCTCTTGCAATAAAAAAGCTTAAGAATCGAAACAAATTCAAAGCTTGTTAGAAGTTCCCGGTTTGTATAGATTTAACTCTCCTTAGTCGTTAGCAAGGTCGAAGATTAGTTTCTTGAAGAGGTCCTTTACTTTACGTAAAAATGGCAAAAAATTTTTAAAATTGGCAAAAATGACCGAAAATTTAAGTAATCCTTTACGTGGCGAAACCGACAAAAAGTTCTTATCTATAATCGAAGGCAGCCATCGCTGATAAGGCAGAATATGAAGCAGAAATCAATTTTTCTTAATTTAATTTTCAAAACCTTTAAGGTAATAAGGGCTCCGGGGAAAATCCTCCTTTAAAGAATATCAGGTAGGTACCAAAAAGTTGTTTAGAAACGCAACAAATATTTGTTCTCGCCTGGGCAAGATAAGGCCACCGAAGAAGAAGGCAAAAGTGAAAATCACTCTTTAGCTCTTTTATTAATCAAATATCGGCTTAACAGTAAGAAAACGAAATTGGTTTAGGGTTGACATCAATATTTGTTTTCGAGACATAAACACGCTAAAAAAGTTAACGTATGAATAAACATACGAACATGGGAACGCTCGAGAACATGAGTTTAAGAGCGCTCGAACAGAACTTATACAGGATAACGATCGTTCGAACAGTACTTGTTTTTGCGATATGCGAGACAGACAAAAGACTCACGAGTGTACGAACATACGAACTTTCGAACGTATACGAAACAACGACCAAAAAAGATTACGAATGTACGAACGAACATGGGAAAGTCAAGATTATGAGCTAAAGAACGTACGAACATTACCATGTCTTTGAGATTTGATAAGCGAAAAAAAATTTGGCGAACGTACAAACATTCGAACGTTCGAACGTATACAAAATTATGATTGTTCGAATAGTACTTGTTCCTGAAATTTTCCACACATAGCAAAGGCTCATGGGCGTACGTACAAAAAAGCATAAGAACGTTGAAACTAGCGAATGAATGACTGAACCACTAAAATAGGAAAAGTACCTGAAACAACTAGCATCGGTACTGAGGCGCGGTGCCTTGCAAATAGCTAGCGCGTACCGCACAGTGTCTGAGCCAGCAGTTCTTGTAGTTGCAGGTGTCGACGTCGAAGCGGCGAACATGGAAGCGAAAGCGATCGCAAAGAAATTTGACAAGAACGCTGGGAGTCGGAAAGCAGAGGGCGCTGGACTGCTAGACCGATCGGACACCTACGAGAATGGAGTAATCGGATACATGGTGAAGTGAACTACTACGTCACACTACAGTTCCTCACCGGACAAGGGTATTTCAACGCTTTCCTTCACAAGATTGGAAGAAGAAGAAACCCTTCGTGCCAATACGAAAATTCGTTGACAGACGACGCGACGGTTATCATGTTCGAGTGTAATAGATGAGAATCTCCCCGTCAGGAAATAAATAGAGTTATTGGAGAGCTCAGCCCAAATAATATCATCCAGGAGATGCTGAGAGACGAGGAGAGTTGGAGGCGGATTAGCATGTATCTGACGCAGATTCAGAAAACAAAGAAACAAGAAGAGGTAGTTGAGGAACTAGAACCCGCCACCTAGACACGGACCCCTCGAAGAAATGCGGAAGTGGTCCCGAGGGGAGATCAGCGAGAAACTTTTGGAGTTTTAGCCGGTGTGCCAAGCTTAGTACACTGAGAGTCCGGCACACGGGGAAGTATGGATATTTCCTAACGGAAAGCATTGCTCCAAACGTAAAAAAAAAAAAATAGCGAATGTACGACCACGAACATATGAACGTACCAGTTAAAATCAAAGGTATGAGGTAACAATATATTGAAAACGAACTAAATGGACCCATATGAATCGAACCCAACTTCACAAACTTCCAAAAGGGAAGGTGATACAAATAGGTGCTGAATCGATGAGCGATTAGAACACAGTTTGCAAGTTTAGTGCTATTTCCAACTTAATTCGTCCACAGAGTACCCTATTTTGACTTTAAAATCAATCGGACCAGTTTCTGAAGGAATTTAGTGCACGTATTTGACCTTGAACTCATTTTTCTTAACAAAACAACATTTGAGGAAAAACCCGCTCTCCATTGTTAACCTTCTCAACCTCAATACCACTTTTCGTGTTTTTCTTTTACTTCTTTTTTTTTGGTAACAACAGACTCTGACTCGTTTCTGCTTCAACGAATTTCTCCAGCGTAAAGGTACATACGGCACACTTTTTTGAAACCATCACAACAGAAAAAGGTCATCCCAAAAATAAAAATAAAAACATTAAACAAAAAAGTATATCTACCATCTGCATTGCTTTACCTTTAAACTGCACAACAACAACAACCGCAACAGGAAAAAAAAGAGCAAAACAAAAAAGTATCTTCAAACCATCTAGGAACAGCAAGAACCAGTTCTTTGGCCTGACAACGCATATTAATCGCAAGCTCAATGCATATACACATTGCAGCCACGACAAACCCGAGACGCATGCTCACTTTGCAAGTGCAGCAGCACTCTGACAGTGTCTCGTGCATTCAAAAAGATTTAAAGATACACCAACCCACCCAATACACCTCCCGCCCGCCACGCCAGCCACCAGCCACCTCCTTCACCCTTTATCTCATTTTATTTATTTATGCTACTCTCAGTGCTGTGCTTCGGAGTTTCGATGCGGATGGTAACAATTTGTATGCATTCTCGCTGGTTTGGATATGGTTATATTGGCACGTTAAAGGCTCCTTCTTTGAAATGCAAATAAATTTGAAATCTTTTGCTATGGTACCGTTAGAATTGAGGAAGACATGTTGATAACGATGATCATTTCAAACTTGCCCCCTGAGTGCAGCACAAGCATTTATTTATCGCCAGTGTCGACTCGATGTGTGTGCCGCCACCGCTGGACTTAAGACAGCGCGAGTTATAAATTAATCTTTATTCAAAAGAAGAAATGAAAAACAAAAAAAAAAAAAATACAAATAACAAAGTTAAAATATAAGCAAACAAACTGGGCGTGTCAGTTGTTGATTATAAAAACCGCTCACTGGCTTTTCGTACCTATATAAAATTCAAGTGGGAACCAGTGGAATTAATTTTTGCAAAAAGTCATACCACATTTGCACAGACATCAGTCAAGGTTAATTTGATTTCGAGATGACTTGGATGGAGGTGCAAATACGATTTGCAAACAATTTGCTGCTGCACGGTATATGCTTCTACTTTTGGGGCTGATGAATAATTACATCCCATGCCCAGCCCATGCTCTCGAGTCAGTAAAACTTTAAATTTCGCAAGGCTTAGGCTTAGACTTTTCTCAAACTGGGATGTACTTGATGATGTGGGCAATTCCAAAAAATATATAAAAATACAAAAAAAACCAGAGATGGTGACCCACGCGAGAGCAATATTCCGACTCGCATCTGTGCAAGTGCTGAAAAGTTTGTGACAAGCACAACGTGTCGGTATGTTTTGAATACGTGACACCAAAGCTATGACTGATACGCTCAGGTGTCAAATTGCGGCGCCCGGTGTTTGATTTCAATCAATGCCTATACAATCATATACAAGTGTCGGGTAGTAAGTGATTATTAATAGAAATGAGTTGAGTTCAATTTCCCATGCTGCTTAAGCTGTCATAATTCGATTAGTTTAAGTTAGAGTTTTCAAAACAAAATTGGGTTGAGGAAAATTCATTAGTTCAGGCTGGCAGACGGTTAACAAGCGAATCGTTGCTAATGTATGTTGTTGAGTTGGTGAGATTTATCGAAAATCAAACAAAAAATCAAGCAGAAGGTTGTAAACGGAAGGAAAAAATTCTACCGGAGTCTGTCACAGATTTCGACAGTAGAACTATTTTCCACTTCCAGAAAAAAAGATGTTGTGTTGGGAGATATCTCCACTGGGATAAAGCTCACATTGGAACGTTTTGCACTTGGATCACTGTATACTTTTTTGTCGGTGCAGAGATCAGGGAAATGCCGTCAAGAGTCTGGTGTTTTGTAGCACGTGCACGGAAACGGCTCTAACGAGAGTTTCCATAAGAGTTTTTGCCACTTGAAGAGAGAAGGGATTACACATTCAGCGACTTAAGGTAGAAGATTTCACTTAAATTTGGAAGTTTTGCCAATTAAAGATTAAAAATATTAAAGATTTTAGGGTAATCTAAGACTGGGAAGTTTCCCAAGGCATTCTGAGGTCAATGCAGTATACCCCACACTAGTGTGAAGTAGTTTAGAGGTAGAGCTGTGATCCCTTCAAGATAACGATGTTCGTAGCATCGAAAAGGAAGAAGAAAAAGAAAAAGAAGACACATTTTGGGGGGTGCAAGTAAAAAACTGCACTGGGATGTGTTCCATTTTTTAACTATTGCCACTTGAAGAGAAACAGGGCTACACTTCTCAGTGGGTTCAGAGAAAAATGCGCCCGCGTCAATCAGCTTCACATTGGAACTACTTTTACTTCAAGAGAGAAAGCATAACACCTTTAAGCAAGTGCAATCTTCTCCACATATAAACTATGGCCACTTGAAAATATAAAATATCATCCTTTTCAGGTTGAATATAAATATGGGCACCAGGGATCGTTGGGTTCTTGTGCTTCTTTCTCTGACATAACTTGGGAGGAAATGGAGCGGACTTACAGTTTTTTTGCCGATTCCCAACGGCTATAGGATAAAACTTTATTTCCATCGATAAAATTTGGATGTTTATGATAACACCCTGTAAAGGAACTCAATTCATCTATTGGCGAACAAACGGTAAATCGGAATATCTACACAGAAACACGACAAACTACGAGTATTTCGGTTCAAAAATAATGTGATTGCACTTTAGAGAAACGAATTAATTTTAAAATATGAGCAGATGCACTTCGGGTGCCACCGAGAAAGCTACTTTCCTTAGTTAAAAGTGCAGGCCTAGATTCGCCAGCACATTGGAGCTGTTAAGAATGGGGGCATTCGATGATACTTGAAAAACATTAAAATAGCTCGTTTTTTTACCCAAGATTGGCTTTGTGTATAGCCCTTGGCGTTATGATTAACATGTCTGCTAATGCGTGGGACTTCGAGGTTCGATTCCCAAAAACATCCAATTGTTTTTTCACGGGTATCGCCTTTAGCGATGAATCAGCATTCAGCAAGCCTTTTGATAGGCAATTTTACTTTCTTGAGTAAATGAAAGATAAGTAAATTTTTAACAATTAAAACACTTTTTTCATATTTCCTCAAATGTACATTTCGGAAGCAATGCCACCGTAAGTGAGTTGACGTTTTGGAATCGACCAAAAATTGTAGGCCACCTCCATTGATACTGAACTAAGGTATGGTTCAGAGAAATGGTCTAGGTTCGGGACTATCTGCTCTGTTCCACCACCTAATTTATTCATATTTAAGGTGGACTAAAGCTTATGCTGAATTGGGGTGGGTATAACTACATATGTGCTGGTTTAAGCAAATCAAATTAACACAGACTCGAAATGCCCATATCAAGAAGCAATGGTCGGCCTCAAGAGAAGAAAAATTATGCTAGTCACATTAATATCTTCAACTTCGGTTGCAAAAACCCCTTTAAAAAGAGTGGTTTCATTTCAGAATTCAAGAGCACTTATTTGAAACAATAATTTCCTTCAAAGCAGTTTTTTTTTAATATTTTCTGCTTTTTCTCTGGTAAGCAAGATAATTTTCATTGCGCAGTGCAAAGTGCCACAGTAGACAATAAAGTGTAGGTAATAGTTTTACCCATTGTTTCATTGTTTATACTTCCAAGAAGGGTACCTACTTATGTGATATCTTCATGTTCATACCGAATTATACAAAGGAAGTCATAAACACAGTCATAAGCATTTATCTCTTGCCTTCAACACTTGACTTTTTCTTTATTGTGTGTTGTGTCTCTTCATATCTCATTTTCCCCTGTTTGACCACACAAAAATTAGTTTGTCAAAAAAAATATATAAGGAACCCATTAAAAGCCAATTTATAACACGCACGCACCTTCACTTTGCAGCATTTAACATTCTTTTCAACAAAAACAAAGCAACAAACTATGATAACAAAAAAAGAAGAAAGTCCCATTTCATGAGAATTGAAAGACACAATTTAAATTTAAAAAAAATTGTCAAAGATATAATAGCTATTGTGTGTGTCTGTTGCAGCACGCGAATATCTTTACATCAGGTCACTTGTGTGGTAGAATGTCTTGATTTTTTTCCTCCTTTTTATTGGGTTGATTAGGAAAAAGACTTGTCTGACCTCGAGAAATTGTAATAACTTCGAAAGTTAAATGGGAGAAATAATCAGATTAATGAAAGCAAATTATGTGACTTTGACTCTTGCTAAGCTCTATGTAAGCCGATAATAATAATGTAACTAGTTGAACAAGTCGGTTAAATAATCACAATTAAAAGAGGTTATTTGTTGTTATTTTGTTTGTCTGTCAGAGCAGTTATTTATTAACAAAGGAACTAACTTGTGTCAGGGAAATTGGGAAAATTGTGAAAGTTTTTTTGCAGAACTTTTTAATGACATGAAATAATACAAATGATTTTCATGAGGTGACAACAAAACAAATCCAACATTTCAATTACTTTGTTTAGCGGAGATAGTAAAAAGAAGATAAAAATTACTTTCACATTTGTAAAAATATACAAACGAAAATATTGTTATTTGGGAAGCTTTAGATTTAATTTTCGTGTGAAGTTCTTCACCAAAAATAGCTCATACAAGTTGGTTCACGTAGCGTAAAAATAAACAATGCCTGCTTCTTATGTGTGGGTTGAAGGTTCGAATTTCAAAAATATCGTTTTTTAACGAGTATTTTCCGAAAGTAACTACACTGCAATGATACAATTTTACTCAGTCAGATTGTAGGGAACCCAATTCAAAACCAAACACGAACTTTATTTCTGGTGTTCCTCAAGGTACTCATCTGGGATCCTTACTTTTTGCTAATAGAGTTATAGTACGTCATTTACAAAGTAAACTTCTTTTCTAGTTGGAGATACTCTTTGCTTTACAAGGACGAAAATCTAGCCCATTGTACAATTTGTAAGCCCCATGCATAAAAAGTGATACCCGTGCCGTGGTATAATGGTTAGCATGTCTGCCTGTTAACCCAGAGGTTCGTGGATCGAATCCCAAGAGAGGCAAAATGTTTTTAAACGGGTATTGCCTTTCGCGAGGAATTGGCAAGTCCTGCACCAGTAAATTCATTCCCATGAAAAGCGCTTTCTCGATTAGCCGTTCTGCAAACCTTCTTCTTATCCACTCCCTTCGGCTTGTTTCAATTGCCTGGAAAGCAGTTTTTTTAAATAAGACAACTTTTCCTGTCGCGTATGTTGTCAAAGAAATTTTATGTGTTCTGATCAAGATTGGCATTCACGGGGCGTATAAATTTAAAGTGGCCAAAATTAAATCAAAATTAAGTTATTGATTTATGTGCCCAATCAAACTAAGCACACAAGGCTGTTTTAAAACAATGGCAATGTTTTTTAATTACTTGTTTGACGAGTATCGAACAAGACATTTAAAGCCACTCAAAGTCGCTCATGTTTATTGCAAGTCTCGTAGAAGCCGAACTTACAAATTTAATATTTTATCATACGATTCATACCCCAACCCCAGGAAGAAGCAAAACAATGAAACAGCAATTCTGCAAATCAATATTCAGATTCCATCCGGTCCTGCACTACCTTACATATTTATTGCTCGTACAATTCAAATGAAGTGACAAACAATGCGCGCAGTATATATACATAAACATGATAATCAATCCATGTTGAGAGACATAAGAGGTGAGAAACACAAAGATCTCAGGATGAGTACATTATGAAGACGACTCCATTGTTGTCGTTTCTATTTTGTGCATAGGTAAATACTTTGTTTGTTGACAACTTGTTTCTTCTTCTTTCAAAAAGAATAGAAAAAGAATACCTCATATTCTCTAGAATTTCGATAAAAATCTCTGGTCTCTGAACTGGACTATACCCGCACGAATACAAACAGCAGTGGAAATGGAAACACAGTGCCACACACAAAATAATCACATTTTAATATTCTTGTAATGTACAAGGCCGATGCCATCAGGATGGGCCTCTTGCTCGAGGTGATGAAATAGACTCAAAAAAAAAAAAAAGATCAAATATTAAATTCATTCACTTCGAAAGTGGTAGACCTTTTTGGAATACCATAAAAACAGAGTTCAGGTGAATTAAAGTCTCAAAGAGACATATTAGAAGGAAAAACGAAACTCGTTTTTGTGTTTTTGTTTAGTTTTCCTTTTTTTTGTGCTTTGCTGGAAAAAGAAAAATTTACCATTATCCAGAACATTAGTCTTGCCAGGTACATGAATAAAAGAAGAGGATATGACCCGTTGTTGCAACAGGATGAGGGCAAGTCTTGCGCACATACAGAAGCAATATTGAATCAGAGAACGTAGATGCAATTTCAAAGGTAAAACGTATCCTCTTTTTTTTTTATTTTTATAGAGGAAAAGAAATACGATGGAAGCGCAGTTTAGGCTGGCATGTGAATAATGGGTGGGAGTTTACCGACGGAAGGAGGCAATATTTTTCAAGCTGATACATCGAAAGACGGTGGAAATTATTTTAGCTGGTTGGGAAGGCTTTGAATAAAATAAATACGAGTATGTTCTTCCGTGCTGTTTGTGGGCAATTATCGTCGAAGTGTGTGGAATGTGTTATGCCATTTTTAAGAAAGCATGATTTTCCAATATAATCGGCCCTTTCGAGGTAACCGTCGGAGCGGAATTCTATCCGATTTCCTACGATTCGGAGACATTTTGCTTCGTGATAGTTCTCCAATCGGCCAATCCGACGTCCTCCGATAAGTTTTTGCTGCGGAAAGCTTTAGTTTTAAGAATGGAATGCGTTACCGTATTTCTGAAAAATTTCTTACGATAATAACTACATACTTCGAATCTCCGAAAGAGGATGCGTTGCGGAGAAAACTCCGCTCCGACAGTTACCTCGATAGGGCCGAATTTATTCAATTTCTTGAGGAGCAGAAAAATTAAAATCTATGCTTTTCCAAGCTTTTGAAAGTATAAGCCTTAGTTTTTGTTGGTAATCAAAGGCGTGTTTTACTGGAAAGTTTGTTCTTGCTTACCGTACAAAATTTTACAAATAATAAACAAATTTATGCTGCAGGGCGTAGCGAATGGAGGGGACCTACAATTTTCTGCCGATAAGAAGAAGGTTTTTACCTGTGATTTGGTAATAATCCTTAGAGCGAGCGGAAGAACCAATTCTCAATATTTTTGAAAACTACGGGTTTTGTTCTAATGAACAAAAACGCAACGCTTGGCACAAACACAACAGATAGCAATTAGTGTTTCTCTCTTCACTCACATTCAATTCACAGTTCAGTTGTTTCATGTGAACAGAGCCTAAGCGAATTTTGACTTCAGCGAATAATTTTTAGTCGCAAGAGTTAAAATTACAATTTGGGTAGAAAAAATGTAGTTCTACTCAATTTGCTAAGTTTGTCAGATTAGAATTTCAACGAATTTATCGAATCATAGCTGATTAAGCCCGTGGCGTGATGGTTAGCATGTCCACCTGCTAACCCAGAGGTTCTCGAGGTTCGAATCCCAGCAGAGTCAAAAATGTTTTTTCACGGGTACCGCCTTTCGCGAGGAATTGGCAAGTCCTCCGTTAGTAAAATCATTGCCATGAAAAGCGCTTTCGCAATTAGCCGTTCGCGAATTAATTTTGGTGAAATTCACTTTCACTGAAAAATACTCATATTTGAGCTTAGGCCAGGAAAATGATAAAATATTTTTTAGCTTCTGAAAAAAAAAAAAAAATAAATAAATAAATAAAATACAATAAGTAGACAAACAATATGGCCCAACAAAAATCGGGAAACTTCGACGCCTATCAAGAACCTACAATTTTGTAGGTCTCCGTCGACTCCGAATGACTTAGTAAGAAAGCGCTTTTCATGGCAGTGTGATTACTCTCGGAGGACTTGCCAATTCCTCCTCGAAATGCAATACAAGTTGAAAAACAATAAGACGCTTTTGTAACGTAATAGACAGACATGGTAACAATTACGCCATGGGCACCTTGAAGAAGAGAGTCTTCTTGAAAAATAGTCATTTGCTATGAACTAAACAAAAATGATGATTCCACTGTCAACTCGTCCAGTTGTCTTTTTTATTTCTTAACTTGAATCACCATCGCTCAAAATTCTATTTGTCTATTTCGAATTTATGTTTTTTCTTCCAACAACTCCCCACGAGCTCTTTACGAAACACTCTTACTCACTTTTCGTTAAAATGCAACTCATATTCAAGTCCATTAGGGGAATAACAAAGAACCCACAGGGAATTAATTCAACCAAATTAGGTGTGGCACTGTTTTAATATTCTTCCCTTTACTCAGATGTGGATTCGCTTAACGCATCATTAAGTGCTTAAACGCAACGCGCAACAACCGACCCAACAACGGAACAAAGTCATTCGAACAAACTCTTAATTTGGATATGAATGATGAAACATAAAGACAAACCAGATGGCGGCCAAAGTTCGTTCGAAAGATGCATGCTGCTTGCTTTAACACCATAGCAGGGGGTCTACACGGTACACGTTTATCCAAAGACCCACTTACCCAAAAGCTAATCCGCATAACCATCTCGCTCTCAAGTAATTTATCTTCACTTGAATCATGCACGTACCAAAAATATGTGATTTCAAATTCAGTATTTACTTCGTCTTCTTTTTTGTTGTGTCTTGACTTGAGTTAGTGCTGCATATTGTACCACACAACCCAAAGGCAACAACGCCAAAAAAGGTTAACAATTCAATTAAAACGCAACGAAAGAAAATTATGAACAAATTAAAATGCTCGTTGAACTATGATGCAAGAGTGTGCGACTTTTTTTTTATCGCAAGTATTAAATTATGCCCATGGTTTTATGTGACGTATATTGCATAACATATACAGTTAGACACGTGTTCCCAATGGGAAATGGAAAAGTTTATTTTTTCTTCAGTTTTAATTTAGTAAACCATGCCCCCATCCGTTGACTAATTGAGACACAAGCGAGCAATCATCACTGGGTTGTTTTCAATATTCAATCGCTTAAGCTTCGAAGGCTGTTCGGGCTAACACGTGTGAAATTGTTTAGACAGTTGGAGAATGAAAGTGAAAGGAATTGACTTTATCAGAAAAAAGAAAAAAACGAGTTAGAGAGACGAATTAGGGGTTTACCCACAGAGGCAATGAGCCAATCAGTGCTACAAGCATTGAAAAACCAACTAAGTCAACGAGTAGGCAAAGCTAATAACTGACTAGTTTCTTTTCAAGAAACGAACTCTCTATCCAATATAAGTGGACACTGGCAATTTTCACACGGCCGGCGTCGTGTGTTTTCGCATCTTTCCTAGTGTCTATTCCATAAACGTGCTCAATCATTGGACCTCATTAACCATCACAATTATCAGATTTTTGGGCTCATGTTCATTAAGCCAGCTTGTCACTCTTTTCTTTGATTCTCTTATAAATAAGTTGAATTTTCCTCTTTCTAATTAAAGAACTTCTCAAACTTCCCAAGAAAAAAATCTTTCAAATTGTGTTGAGAAAGCCGTTTTTCCAAATAAAATCCAAATGACATAACTCAACTTTAAGAACGTGTCAAACATGCGTCTCCCATTTATTCAATTTAACGCATTTTTGTACTGATTTGGATCATACTGGGGATGGACTCCTAAAATAGAAGGAAATAAATTAAAACAAAATCATAAAAGAAACACCCTAAAATGGGACGATAAGACGCTATTTCATTTCGTAATGAATGCAGGGGCATTTATGTTGGATACAATTTATTCAGTTTTTAATTAGAGCATTACTTCGATCTGTTCAACACAAGAAAATAGGGGGAAATTCGTAGGAATTTGTTAGGATGAGAGAAACGAGCAGACTTCATGTGGAGATGTTAAATCAATATACAGTACTGTAAAATCAATTTAACATTTGGGAGAAACAAAAGATAAAATGAGTTGAATCAGTGTAACAACCATCAAAGTTGGAAAACGTTTTAAGGCCTACAGAGTCTCCCAACACAATGCTAAGAGAACTCGTGATCCAAGTGTATCGTATTTTTGTAGCAAAACACTACAAGTCGATTTAGAAAACTAGGTTTTTCAAATTTTCTTAGTGTTAACCATAGCTCTAGTTTGAAAATCCATAAACTATTCTCAAGGCGAAAGGCATTAGCATTAAAATATTGTTAAATTTAGAGTACCCGCTTATTGTCAGTAAGTTAGTTTAGTTGTTATATAAGCAAGTTTTACACATTTCTATTAGCACGTAAGTAGTTGTAAGATTAAATGAAATAAAAATTAATTTAAAATGTAATGATGACACTACAAGTCGACAAAATGGAAACTTGTCAGATACAAGACTGAGTCAATATCCGGATTTTGTAACTAAGAGCTACAAGTCTAGGAAAAGAATAAAAATCACTTCTACAATCCTAGATGAAATCGTGTAGCAGATTTAGGGTCAGGGGCCTGTAACACAAAGCTACAAGTGTACAAGTCCCACCTTTAGGAGTATACCCACTAAACTTGTAGAAGAGCCAACATTTTTTGTTCTTTATTACGGAAATTAGTTAAACTTATCATGAATCAATTGCAATACAAGTACTTGTAGTTTTGTTTTACAAGACCCTATATGTACTTTTTGATTCGTATCAAAATGTGTAGTCTGCAAAGCATATTACCTTTTCAATTGCAAGGAAGTACGAGACATTACATACATAAGTAATGACAACATGACATTAGTTAAGAAAAGAAGTAAAAATAAAGAAAATAATTATTTGAGTTATTTTGCATCAAAGTTTAAATCAGTTTAACTGATAATTTATTAATATTGCCAAGAATTTTTAGCGGCAGTAGCAGTTTTACAAAACAAAATAGTTCTCCTTTTACAGTAACAAAAGGTATAAATTAGACACCGGAGAAGCTCATATCCTTTCAAATTTTCACTTGTAAAATGAGTCTACAAGTCCATGGGAAATTTTTATTTCTTCCAACTTTGAAATTTTTCTTTGTGTCATGGATATAATATAATCATGAAATTAAAATACTTCTTGGGCTATTAGCACACCATTCAAATTAGTTCAAATTTGTGTTGTTCACATCAACCAAATATGAATTAAGTTATAAGCTCTAGAACTTTTGGTTTTCTACAAGAGAAAAAGGTTTTGGTTAGTCTACTTCGTACGTTATACTACATTTCCACCTGAAGTTGAACTAGGTTTTTTTCCAGGATAGTTTGTGTTGACCTAGAAGTGTTTCCATCTGGACGCCAGCTTGCTTTTCTTTCTTCTGCTTGGTGTTGTCTACAAATAAGAAAGACATGTAAAAGAATGTCACCGACATATGACAGTAGGAGGTCAGTAGAGGCACTGCTATCAAACGTCAGACTTACTAGAATGTTGGAAATAGTGCGTTCAGCACGATATTTGACACTGGGTTTCATTGAAACCTAGCAACTGAAAAAGTTTCATTTTGTATGGCAAACCGCTTAATTTTCATGTGGGTTTGGGGTAGTTTCGTGATTACCTAGTTTAAGTGCCAGTATAATGGTTACAAGTGCACTATCCACTTCACATCAGAAATGATCAGGAAGGGGAAATTGTAAGATCCAAAAACCAATTTCGGTCGTTATCGCATTGCTATCATTGAGTTCGAATGATGATTGATCAGCAAAACTTTTACTTATTTATTTAGTAATTTGTTTGATAAAATGTCGATCTAGGCTTGCGTATTCAGAAAAAATTACTTCAAAGTGATGCACAAAAAGTTAGAATAATTTAACAAAACAAGCATTTTTTCATGGTTTTTTTGCGTAAATGCATAAAGAGCACAGTAGGAGACCGCCCGTCTTAATTGTTGCTTATATATTTTTCTTTTTAAAAGCTTTCAAAAAATGACGGACCCTGTTCAATTGGCAGCACTGACTTCGCAGAATGCTATCAACGAGAAGAATCAGCCCTATCATTTCCGTAACTTTGAAATTCACCCGAACATTGTTGAAAAAATTTCTCTTTTTATTCGGGTGAAATGTCAAAAAATTTACTGTCAAAATGTTCATTGGTTTTTTGTAGGGGAAGAGAACAAAAGAAGAATTAAAATGTAAGTACTTTGACGTAATTTTGAAAAAATCAATTTATTCAGTTTCGATTTATTTTTAGGAGCGAACTACGAGTAATAAACTCTAAAATTAGGAAACACCGACATTGCAACGGGTTTTGAATGTGGAGAGGTTAACTTGAATTACACTTTTCGATCCTTAATTTCACATTAACAAAAACATTTATATTTAGGATAACATTTACTGTTCACTCACTTTTCTTCTTCCAGGGGCTCAGCGAACGGGCCTTCGCTTCCCTCATTGGTAACCCAGAATTTACATGGGTGCGAAGTGCTTTATACAAATTATCCATTCTGTCAACATCTATCTTTTAAACACCGACTCTAAATCAGAACTGCATTTGTATCAGATTATCTTCCTCCACTAAAAGATACTAACGTACAGTTTCTACTTCAAGCAAAAGTTTAATAAATATAAAGCTGATGTCATACAAAGTCCCAAGTTAATTTTTAAGCAGAATCTTTAAGAAGTCTAAAAATTAGACTAAAAATCAAACTGAATAAACGAACATTCCCTGTTTCAATTGTCAAAATTTTTGTTTGTTTTTTTTTTTTTTTTTAATTTATGTAAATTTGTCTTTTCAAGCATTTCAAAAAAAAAAAATGGCGATTTTGTTTTCGATTGGCAATTAACGTTATTATTATTATTTTTTTTTTTTCAAAGCGGAAGCTATTTCTTTCGCCAATTTAAAATGGCTGACGAAATCTGTTATTTGAAATAATTTTTTTATTTTATCAAATTTCAATGTGGGTTCATTAGTGGATTGATTGAGTCTCAAATTCACTTGTGCAAACATAACAATTGGGTAGGTGGTGTTTGGGTACATACTAAAAGAAATAAAAAATATTGTTGGTGTATTTTGAAACGACTCCATAATTTACAATGGATACCGCAAATTTTTTGAAACAAGACTTATCGGAGAAAGCTTTTCGACATATTTTTACAGGCCAGCAACAAGAAAAAACAAACAAACTTATTTGGGCAAAAAAGTGCTGCCAGTAAATCGTTTTTAGCAAGCAGATGTTTGGTTTGGGAGGTAATTGTTGACGTAGGTTCTTATTCTTATACTCGTACGTATAATATAGTCATAAATGCTTTCAATAGTTGTTGGCAAGCATACCATAAAATTTACGTCAGCAAACATATGTGAATTTACACTTGTATCTTGGTATGTTCTACAAGTTTAATAAACATATTTAGGCAAATTAAGGCTTCGAAAAAAGAAATTTAGAACCATAACACCAAACAAAGAAAAACGAAGAACAAATTAAACCACTTGATGAAAGTTGAAACTTCGTTGAGTGCCTTTAGCTATGCTAAATTCACTTTTTTGGACAACTTAATGACGAAGATAAGTGGCGATCGAAACTCAGACTCACTCTCAAACGCCCTCTATTTAATGCAGTTTAACATTTTTCGAAAACAAATAAGTATAACAATTTTTCTGAACGTAGATTTTAACCTAGGCTGGCTTTAGTAGGTTTCGGTCTGTAGTGCTAACTTGACGTGCGTCGTCAGCAACCACTCAACAAAATACGAAAATCAAATCCGTTTAAGAGGTCCTAATTGCTCAACATTTTTTGTAGTACTCGTAAAATAATTGTAAAGATAAAAAATTTGTACCTCTAGAAAATGCAGGTTCGACAAAAAAGTAACTTGACATGTTTGAAACAAGTTATCGAAAACGACATGCGTTTCCCTTTTTAATCGTGTTTTTAGAGTAATCATTGATCAACCTTCAAGTTCATGGGTGACTCATGACATTCTTAACCCAGAAAATATTGATGTAGATAGAAGTTCAATGTTTTACAGTGTTTTTGATGAGTTGTGCCCGTTGGGTAATGGTGAGCGTATCTGCCTTTTACGTGAGAGTACAAGCAACATCAAAATATTTTTCACGGGTAACGCCCTTCGCGATAAAATTCATTGCTATGAAAAGCGCTTTCTCGATTAGCCGTTCGGAACCGGCAGAAAATTTTAGGTCCCCTCCATTCCCTCACAAGACATGCTTATCAGAAATGCGCTAGGCTCTGGGGCTCCTCGCTCTGTTGTGCCATCCTATTTATTTATTTGTTTTATTATTTATGAAAATAATTAAACACTGCCATGAAAAGCGCTTTATAATTGAGCCTTTCGGAATCAGCATAAAATTGCAGGCCCTCGGCCACGGTATTTATTTTAAAATTATTTGATAATTAGTCTAACATTCAAAAACGATGGCAAGAAAAGATAGTTTCATGAAAGTTGTAACGAAGTTTTATGGAACTATGAGATGCCTGAAGGGTAGGCAAAGGATGCTTCGACAAGAACTCGTGCTGAGAAATAGAACTTTGGCTAAAGTTCTAAAAAACATACAGTGAACTGTCGCATAAGAAGGTCAAATGCATAAGGCAATTATGCAAAATTTTAAGTACGTTTCTACTGAAAACGAAAGAAAATACAATATTTCCATCTCAAATCTGATGCCTTCATTAGACCGAGATCATTAGATTCTCCTTTCAAGATTTATCTACGCTCAGAAGAGAAGCATTTGTAGAGTTTTTGAAATTTATTTTGTAAGTCTAAAGTCGCCACATGTCAATGTCGGCATGATTATTCTCTTGCCGTTACGACTTTCCCTCTGGACAAATACAGTGAAATGAATAATAGAGCTTTTCAGGGAAATTCGACTGTCCTTTTGGAAATTCACTTACAGCGAATGATATAACGTCATGAACGCAACAACGTCTCGACAGGCAAGATTTTCCTCTGAAGGCCTTTAAATAAGTGCAAAGAACAATAAAGTTTCGATCGTCCTTATGGAATTCCGGTAGCAGCGGAACACAATGACGTCTAGACAGGCAAGATTTTTCTAAATACCTTATTGAAAGTTCAACGAATGAACTTAAAGCGAAAAATAAAAGTCTGGAGCCATCTGATAAAAGAAGCCAAACTAATTAATCCCCTTCAATGAGGGCGATCTTCAACAAAGCTGCCTTCAACTAATTCAACTCAAAAAATTAGCCAACTTAGAGGGTACGACAACATCGAACTGATGAGCCCATTGTCGTACCTGGGCGAAAAGCAGATTTATGGAGTTGACGTCACTTGATCTTCTTGATCTTCCATATGTTTTTTTTCGGTTTTTTTTTTCGATTCAACTCAAACAACTCCAGGTTAAAAAGAAAAACAATAACAAACTTTTTATCATAATTCTTTTCACAAACAAGACATCTCTACACAACGCCTGAAAGTCGTCTCAGTTGACAAGTTCAAGAATATCAGTTCACCCACTACTGATTTGCTCAAAGTAACTTCCTATGGCGATTTCATCCCATTAATGTCTCCGACTTTACAGATCAATTACTCCAAGAGATCTGTTTCAATTTCGAATAAAAAAACAAACAGGAAATCTCACAAGAACCCTATCGATAGGTACTCAAATTTAAACTTGACTCTCATACCAATTGATTACCTGATCAAATATCGATTTGGTTACCTGATCCCTTATGAAATACTAAATAAACAAAACCCCATCAAATCCGCATTACTGTTAATTTGTATGTAAGTTGTATTATGAGAGTTCAAACTCGTATCTGTTTTCCTTTTTTGGTGTATCTTAACTTTTCACAATTCATTCGAATTGTTGTATTGATAAACAAAACAGAAAAACACATTTCTTCTTTATCGTTGAAATTTCCATGCCCTCTTGCCACAGAAAGAAGTAGGCCCAGAGCCAGCGGGCAGCAGCAACAGCCTAGCCGCCCCGCAACTATACTCAACAAACCACTAAGAGATCTTGCAAAAAACACACATTTTAGCCTTAAACTGGTTTTATATATGTTTTCCAGCATCCACCATGGAACCACACAAACTTGCAAAATATAACGGCGCTTAGGCGAATATTAGCTTATATTTTGGTTTAAGAAACATTTTTGGTCAAATTATTCAAAACAGGTGAAAAAATGCAATTTGACTTTATTTGAAGGATAAAGATACACAAAATCTAAAATTTAATAACCAAATTTTCATATTTACTTTTTAGACTTTATCCGAAAAGTTGCTGCTATGGTTCGATCACCTTGTCGATATCCAAAAGAAGACCAAGACCCACTACACTGATCGACGACGGTTTATTATTATTTTTTTATTTTTATTTGTACAATTTTCTCAATCAATTTAATTCGACGCAATCACACACTAAAAATTGAATCTCTTAACTAATTTTTCACATTTCAATTTATTTGCTTCACCAAACTTCTTAAAGGCCCACTGTGAGGATAAATCGGGATAGCAAATTTGGCAACCCGTCGCGATATACACAAGACTGTTGGAGGTAAAAACACCAAACTACGAAACAACACTCCCTCGCGATATTCAGCAGCGATCGGTAAAGTAAACTAACAAAAACATTGAATCTATGGTATAATGATAAAATCAAATGGTATCTTTAAGATACAACCAACTTAAAAAAGCAGCAGCAGCATCATCAGAAGAATAAACAAATTCAAATTGGACCAAACGATGAAGATAAAACAAAACTCAAACTCAAAACAGAAGATAAAAGTGCTGCAGTAGCGAGTATCTAATAGATACTTTGAATAAGAGAATAACGAACGCACACCGATCTGCCCGCGCGTCTTACTCTAACCAAGTCTGGAATCAAACTGAATAAGGTCGGCTCTCCATGAAGGCAAAGAAAAACATCGTTGTTGTCGTTGTAGATTGTAGTCAACATAGTCGTCGGTCGCTCGTCGTCTGTTCTGTCGTCGTCCGTTTGTTCGATTTGGTTGATGTTCGTTCCATCTACCAACCAATTCCCAGGTTGATTGTGCTTGCTGTGCTGGTGGCTGGTGCTGCTGCCTGCTACGGCTGCCTGATGCCTGTGCCTGGTATACTCTGTAACTATACTGGAGGCAGGGTCGCGTCTTTGCTGTTTTTCATGGGGACAAAACATACGAGACAGTGGCTGGTGGCAAGCATCAGGCTAGCAGGCACAGGCAGGCGATCCAACACACAAGCTAGCTTTAGATTTTGTTTTCTTTTTTTTTTTAATGCAAAATGCAACAATCGACATGCATCTGTGGAGTAAGTAGATTTTAGATACTTTTTTTTTACCTAAAGGCGGTTTATTGAAGTTGAGATTGATAAACGTGACAATTTTTTAAAACAGACTTTCATAAATTTCCCTTCCATTTTTTTTTTACTTTAAAAAAATTAACTAATCCACATTCTTGTATGAAAGTAAAATAAATTATTTTGTTAATTTAATATTTAATTATTTAAGAAAATATATTTTAATAAAGAAAAAACTGCTACTATTTTTTACATATTTGTCTACTTTGATTTTTCTGCTGATCAGAATAAATACCAAAATTTAATTGAAAAACTTCCACACCACTCCATCACAAATGGCAGTTTTTAAAACTTTTGTTCGTTTGTCTGAGAGTTTGTCTAGCAGAGGTTCCAAAACGACTGTAGTCTCTATAAAATCCATTAACATGACATGACAGAAGTAACTCTCACTTTTGTGTAGGTTCCATTTCAAAATCTTGCCCTAATTTTATAGAAATTTTTTTTTAATAAATTGAACTGAAA
This sequence comes from Melanostoma scalare, assembly GCA_949752695.1. Lineage (NCBI taxonomy): Eukaryota > Metazoa > Arthropoda > Insecta > Diptera > Syrphidae > Melanostoma > Melanostoma scalare. The sequence goes on along the minus strand of OX456986.1, from coordinate 6,571,235 downwards.
ATAATTTATTTTGTTTGCTTCAACGTTGTTATAGAAAATGAACAGCTGTATACGACCAGGTGATCTTCTTTATCAGTATTTGGTGTGCTGCTTTTTGGTCTTCTTCGTTGGATTCGTTATGTCCAATTTCTTGTTATGGTTTGGTTTATTTTTGTTTTTTTCTTTCTGTTATTTATTTTTGTATTTGTCGTCTTCGTAGGCTCTTATTTTGTTGTTTCTTCAACAAAAACTCTTTAATTCCAGTTTTCTTTGGCAAAATATTTTTTTAAGGATCGTTTTTGGATGCTTTAACTAATTCAGTTAAACAGCACGTGTAGGTTGTTTTAGTTTATTTTTATGTTGTTGTCTAGCGCATTGTGTGAGCACATTAGCCAAAGAGCTCAGTTGAGAGTTTTCTTTTTACAAAATAACTTTAGATGAACTTTTTATAAAGGAAGTCTTGAAGAAGAAAAAAGAAGATGGTACTTGAGAGTGAAGAAATTTTGGTTAGATGGCTTCAGAGATCTATTGTTTTAACATTTTTAAATATGCCTCCATAGGATGCAGACAGACTAAAAGTCTACTCCCCAGTCCCCAACGCAGCAGAAAAGACTTTAAAAAGATTATTGGCGTTGAACCCGGCACTTCTTCTTCAACAAGAATTGAAATATGCTACGTTTAAGTGATGCCAAACTATGTGAATCCTGTGAAGAGGATGAATACACAAGTGGCGCCCTTTTTGACGAATGTCCCGGAATCAGGTTATAAATACTCGGCGAAGACATATTGAGAGCAAGTATAGGCTTCATGTCATGGTAGCGTCTTTGGGCTTTTCTACGAACATCAGAAAAACTAAACTAAGATCAAAAGGCTTGTATTTGGGTCTGAATGCTCCGGTTAGTATTTTAAGACCCTCCGATAATCGAAGAAGAAAAAATGCAGTAATTGCACTCTTTTGTATTTCTTGCAATCTTTGGCATTCTTTGCATTCCAACCCTTGAATTTTTTATCGTTTCTTGAATTCTTTGGCAGTCCTTTTATTCTTTGGCATATTTTGCATTCTCTAGGTTAGGTTTGGCTGCCGGTATACGGCGACCGACACATTTAGGCCACAGAGGGTCCATTGCGATACGATCACCCCAGAGGGTGATCCTATCCTAGGGACTTACGAGTTTATCACCAGTGATTAAAACCATCCAGAACTTCGTACGAAAAGGGAGAGACTTTTAAGGTCTTTATTAGCTAAATCGCTGGTGTCGTCGAAAGAGTAATCACCTAGGTGAGCTTTCCGTCTGAATGTTGAACTGTTCTGACATCTCCTTCAGAGACGTGCGACAGTTTTGGACCGCATTAGATTTTGTAGAAACAGAGACAGGAGCTTTGAGAGCAACCTGACTGTCCGAGAAGAGGAGGTGGATGATACAACGTTTTCTCTATGCCAGGAGAAAAGGTTTTCATTCAGCCCATTCGAGAAAATTTCGCTTCCTACACCATCACAGGTTTTGGATCCGTCAGGGTAGAAGTTTAAGGCTTCATTATCGAAGAAAGTACCATCCTCACAAACTTATCTTGAGGGTATGGTTATTTGGAAATTATTATCAAAAACCAACTTGGGGGTGGTGTATTCCAATCTTAGCGGGATGAATCTTATGTTGTTTAAATATTAGTGTGACCAATTCGATTGTTGGTTCACTGTGAGTTGCAGTATTTTTGCAATCTTTATCGGTCCAATGCATTTTTTTTAGCAGTACGACGCGACGTTAAGAATATCCGGCAAAAGAACACAGGGAATCCAAAGACTACAAAAAAATGAAAAGGTTGCAAGGAGTTCCCAGGAATTCAATATCTGTAAAGAAATTTTGGGAATGGAGGAAAAGCAAAACAATGCAAAGAATCCAAAATAGTGCAAAACAATCCAAGAAAAATAAGGCAAAAGAAAACAAAGATTGTAACGAATAAAAAGAGTGCTATAGAATGTAAGATTTTCGAATTGAAAAAAATTATGACAAAATGTTGGCCATTGAGTTTTTGATATAAAACACAAATAAAAAATTAAAAATAAAGACTCTTAAATGAAATTCATCAACCCAAAATACCCAAATTTAATTATGCCGCCACAGCAGGCACACGTTTTAAAATTTTAAATGTACATCACCTTTCAAGATCCCTAACTTCTCAAGAGTTTAATGTTACGTACCTGAAAAGAAAAAGGAAATCATTTGTTAGCAACCGCACATGACAAAGAATTTAAAAACAATTTTAAGTGTTTCAACAATTTTTAACAAAGTTCTTGATGACAACAAAGAAGGACCCGTCCCTCCAACAAAGGATAAAGTGAATTACTCTCAAGTTAACCTAAAATACTTATTTCTGTTGAGTAAAATATGGCAGTAATTAACGTACTTTTACATCTATTGCCATGTTCCACTCCGTCTAAAGCAGCTCAAGCAGGAACAACTAACTAACAAAATAATAACAAGAAAAAACGAAAACAAACACCAAGGAACCCATCCAGCCAGCATTGGTTTGGTTTCGTAAAACGCACTTTGTTCACCTTTAAGGCCACACTGCAAGCAAACACAGTACAATCATCATCAACATCTACGTATAGTCCTCAATCCTCATCCTAACATCTTATACCAATACATGGTCCCTGGTTTCTGTTGGATAGCTGACTGGCTGGTGCCTAGATAACTCATTCTCTCGTTGAATGACCATTAAAATGCAAGTGCGGACCCAAAATGAAAACAAAACTATAAACTTCCATGAAGGAAGAAGACACACGTCGGACCGGACGGTATACACATATCCGAGTGACCTGTGCTAGACAAGACCCATGAAACGAACAATTCACACACGAAAAAGGCTACAAATACTTGTTGGTTTTATTTGTAGCAAATAGGGTACATGTCAGTAGTTTGTCCTAGTTCAAAAATTCTACAAAAAAATGTTTTTGAGAGAAAAGCCAATGAGCCTTGAAATGTTAGGACTCTGAAATTCCTCTGGACTTTTTACTTAAGGTGCCATTTGAATTGAAAAACTGTCACTTTCAGAATCAATTTCAATTTCTTCAGGGTTTTTCTTTGAACTGAATGCCTAAGTGTTAGCTGAACTTAGCAGTTCAGTTATAAATTGAACTGAAAATTGATGAGAGTCCTATCAGTTTCAACCTCAGTATCAGCAGCTTCAGTAAAACTCATCGTCCTTGCATTAAATTAAACTGGGAGCTCAATTGAAACTGAGAGTTTGAAATGATGTTCTAAACGGGACTTAACGCTACTTCATATTACTTTCCATTTGAAAAGTGTAGATTTTGACGTGATAGTGTTTTTTCGCATTCTATAAAACAAATAGGGTGCAACACAATTCTGTACTGCAAAAACGCAGCTTCTCCCAAAAGGTCCGAAAATAGTCTACTGTTCTTTATCAGGCAAACTATTAGCAACAGGTAAAATAGATTTGGTAGATCTCTTCTTGGCTCTGGGGTATTTTTCAAAGGTCTTCTGAAAAGTATATACGCTTGTACCTCCTATGTCCTATCTTTGCTTGAATTTTCTATACTATGTGATTTGAAGTGTCTACAATTCTTATGGTGTGGTAATAAAAGTGGCTCCAACGTCTACACACACATAAAATGGATGCCAACAAGTCGTCTAAAGTTTATGTTTAGGTTGGACAAATAGAAGAAGTAGAAGGGGGGTTTTTAATCGAAAATAGAAACACAAAGGAAAACATAACGTGCGGAATACGCACGTTAAAATAAATGAGAATGTGACTATAGTGGCAAGTAAATGATAGATATTTTGATCCTTCTGTTTGTGCGTGTTTGTATATATGTGGTGGGTGCACTAGCGATATTTTGTAATAAACTTGTGGAGCAGGAAGACGATGATGACAATACAATGTAGCAAGAGATTATGATAATAGTAATGCTATTTGGTATAACGGAGGGAGTTATGCACAAAAGAAGCCAACTTTGCGGCGTGGGTTTGCTTTGACTGGCTTGACAAATGAGGGCGGTTGGCAAAGGTAGTCAAAAGGCACTTGTAGCAGAAGAATGTGAAAGATGAATAATTGGAATTATTTTGCGGCTTCTGTGCCTTTGAGTGTAGGGAGATGTTATACAATGTTATTGATATCGAGGAAAAATTTGAATTTTTGTAGCCTACTTATTCATAGGTACTTTACTTAAGGACATAAACACAGAAGAGGATGTTGAAGATATTCTATTAATGGAAGGTAAGAAGTTGTAGAGGGAAGAATGTCAAGCACAAAATTTTTAACTGAGTTTCTGTACCATATATTTTAGCATATAGATACCATTTGTTCTCAATATCAAATAAAAGGATATTATATTACTATTCATTACTACTTCAGTCTTCTCAGTAGCCAGAGACAGCCCATGTTCCTCCATCCAGGAATTTGTCCTTGGCATCACTTGGTTCAACTTTCTCTGTGCGCTTTCGGTGTCCCTTGCAGTTATCACCGCAGCACCGTCGTCAGCGTATCCAACTAGAAAGCAGTCTTCGGCCATTTCCATACGGAGAATGTCATTGTAGGATATGTTTCAGAGGTCTGGTCTAATGATAGATCCCTGTGCTGCTCCAGATGTGATATCTTTTCGTATCATTCCTTCAGTGGTATGGTAGATAAGTTCTCGTTCTTTTACATAATCTTTTATCATCCGTAAGAGATACTTTGAAATTTGAAATCTTCTTTCAAGTGCATCAATCATATTTGAAAATCGGGCTGAATTAGAAGCATTTCGGACATCAAGTGTCACCAGCAGCACGATTTTCTTGGTGTTGATATTTGGATACATAGCATTGATTACTTTATACGTTGCGCTATTAGCCGGCGACGACGTAACATTATAAGATTGATACGCAAATGAATCTATAAAGCAAAAACTTAACGCTTTTAGATTAATACGCAACGTTAAATTTAATGGCAAGATGTAATCAATTGCGAACGTAAACGTTACTAGTTGCTTACTGTTAAGTTGGTTACGTAAGATTTTAACCGTTTTAACATGAAAGGGAACATAATTCGGTTCTACACATTAAAAGAAAACAGGAACCATTATTGTTTCCCTCTGACAGCAAATAAAATTCCATAAAGAATCGAAAGACAATCCCCAAGTGAAACCCTACTGTCAATTAAATTTCACTTCCGCCTTGCATCTTGTTGATATCATTCCCTTTCATTAAAATGTCTTCCCCTCCTTCCCTGCCTCCACCGCGAAAAATCTGTAAACTAATGAAATATTTACTTTCCAATTAAATTGGAAGCCACAATCAATTTAAACCACAAGGAACACAATATTACTGCATGTCATCTGACACCAACTTCTCCAATCAAAACACAAAACAAAAAGAACAAACAAACCAGAAGAAAAAAAGAACAGAACGAAAACCTCATCTTTAAAGATATTGGAAACCACACAAAAGAAAAACTTTTCCCTTCCGCCACCCTCACCGCTGCATTGTGATTTATCAATCATCCCTGCTTTAGCTTCCCTCAAGTCGAGAATTTCGAATTAAGAACAATGGGTCTCTCTCTCTCTGCCCCTCTCGCTCTTTCTACCCACTACCCGCCATACCCTTACCCACATCCAAAGAAAATATAATTAATTGAATCGAATGATGGGTGCATTTAATCAATTGTCTCTTGTAAAATTACCGCTATATGCAACACATTCAGTTAGAAAGCGACTGTAAGGCGTCGCATCACAACACAACACACAAGGCGTTCATTACACAATCTGACACAAGATGGCAACAAGGAAAAGTTCTCTTTTCTTTTTCTTGATCCTGTCTTTTGGTGTATGCTATGCCGTGTCGGTACCTACTGTGCCCGTGCTTTGTATATTTATTCGCCCAGCTCATTCGGCGAAATGCAAAACCCATGTCAACTGTCATATGTGCATAAATTTATGGCAAAGTTGTATATTTATTTTAAGTGCGATAAGGGTGCAACAAAACCAAACCAAAACAAAACAAAAAAAACTCCAACGGCCTAGAGACAAAGAAACTTTGAGGCCGACAACAGAATCATATCTCCGAGGGAAGTAAGTCAGACACTACCAGAACCAGAACCAGAGCCCAGAGGCAGACGACAAGCACCAGAAACCAGCCAGCGATAGGATGCATCGATGCTGATACTAAAGCCAATGCAGATGATGATGATGATGATGATGACGACGATGATGCTCCGCATGTATGGATGGATACGCCATCGTGGAGCTGGTGGCGACTTGTTTCGACTCGACGACTCAATTTTCAGTCTTAGGCGTGGGATGATAAATTGAAAACGCACTCTGTATGCGCCATTGCAACGATTCCACTTGGTGATTATGGTGGTGCTGGCGCAAAGAACTGCCTCTTCATCTTCATAAAGCATAGCCCGGCAGCATTGTGATTACGCGATATAATTGCTATGTGAGCAGGCTATACAATTAAAACTGAAAGAGACAGGGATACCAAAAGAGACAATTACTTTGAGCATATGGGAGAGATCAGAGATGAGCGTAGCAGAAAACGAAATAAAGCGGATAGAAATTTATTCAGAAAGTAGCTGGGTACTATGCTCGCAATTGGTTAAGGAGTCAAAGGGAATTTTTGGGGGGATAATGAAGGAGATGTCTGATGTAGAGTGTTGACAAATTAGTGTCACTTAAGAGGGAGATACTGATTAGCCGCATCTGATTTATCAGTGTGATGTCTGCTGAGCTGAGGGTTTCGCATTCTGTAATTGATATATTTTTTTTGTGCGTCAAAGTTTCTTTCAACCGCCAAGGCGAGTTTTGAACCAACTACCAGTTGCTTGAATAGCTTAAAGGCTCTGGCTTTTTCAATAAAACAAAAAACATGTTGTCAAAGCATAGGTTCGACTTGCCTTGACGAAGTAATAAACCTCGAGTTCCCTTGCCCGTCAAGCTTTTTAATCAATCCACTCAAGAAACTATAAGCTGCTCGAATAAAAGTGAGAGAGTCACGTCTTTAGGGTATCAGACCAAAAAAAAAACTAACCTAAGATGGAAAAGTCAGTCAGCTTACCGTCATATTGCCTATAAAACCGCAAGTCTCTCTTAGCCTTGCAAATACACCAAACTTTTCCAGTATAATTACTAAACTCCATTTACAGCTCTCGTTCCAATTAAGCTGTGCCATACATCAGTCCCATCACCACAACTGCCCTTAGGCATCCCAATATTTTCCTCCACAAACTCAAAACTTATTCTGAATGACTGCGGCCAGTTATGCTGCCAGTTTATGTTCACCTATTGATTTCCAATTTGCATTTCCAGGCTGAAGCCTCCAACTCAACGACTTCCTAAAACATTCCCACGATAACAGATCAGTGAAAGAAAGAGAGAGAGAGAGAGAGAGAGAGAGAGAGAAACGTTCTGAAATGTCATTAATCATTTGAGCTCGTTAACAGTCAGACAGTGAGTTGACTCTTGACTAAGCTGTGGAATTATTTTTTTTCTCCTCCAATAAACCATTGTTAACCAGGTGCTCCAAAGAGATAATAAAAAATAAACATTAAAAAAAAAATAAGCCACAGGGTCGACTCTGGGCACGACCCAATCGATACAATTACGATTGTTATTATCGTAATCTGGGTTTCTCGCGTATTTGCCTTCAGCTTGGATTTCATGCTTTCAGTGTTCCATTCCGTGCTGTGCTCCTATATTTGAAACATGAATCGACATGATATTATTGTTTATGTATTTTAATGTTTGCTCGCCATTCCTGCCAACATTCTAGTAGCCTCATTCTCTACAAAATGCTGACTCGTCTTATTGAAAACTGATAAATAAGTGCACGCGTCATGCGCGAGGAGCGCGCTGAACCCAAATTTAACACCAAAGCTAAAAAGAACAAGAGTCACAACCCAGAATAATAACTCATAACAATTACACATCCATCTACATAATCATAATCATGTTATGGTAATTTCTTATATCAGCCCGGTCAACAGAAAGTACCTACTATGCGAGTATGTATGTCTGTATGTGCCAAACAAAATGAACACAAATTTCGCTGCAGCTCTTGGGATAAAGGGGAGAAGGAGATGTGGTAGAAAATCCCCAAAGACCCCAAAGCGATCACTTGTGTGTGAGCTCCCAATAGAGGTAGACGATCCAACTAACGATCGCTAACATACCTCCCCGGTCTCGTCGTCGGTTCAATGCACGTGTTCGACACATACGGTCTCAAGTCTGAGTTTTTGGGATACAAAATGAAACAAGACTGGAGATCAACCTCAAGGGTCGGGGGACGAAGACTACGACGTGAATTCACTCTCGTGCGGTGTGTGGAGAGTTGTTTTATGTCGCGCACACTTTAAGCAGACCTTCTCAAACCATCACCGTTCGAAAGCCTTTAAGTGGTTTACCAGTATGGTTTAGTGGCTTCCAGACTCTTGGTAAGGTATTTAAGTTTGGCAAGCGCGCGCGCGCACGTACAAAAGTTCACTTATGTATATTTTTTGTTGTGGTCCTCTTTGGGGTATTACTTAAGGAACTGATTGGACTTCGAGAAGTTAGTTTGTTTATTTGTTGGTTGGCCAAATGGTCATTTTGTTTTTCTTTCTTTTTCAAATCCACCGCACGAAGTAGTGCACCTGAAGTTGTTATGTATATTTTTATTTTTGGTTTGAGGGTAGTTGATGTGGGTGCTGACTTAATTCGAGTACCATGACGGAGAAATGTGGTGCAATGGAGATCTTTGGGTGAAGAATTTATGTTACACAGGTGTGGTTTGCTTGTTACGACAACGTTAGTAAATGGATAGGCCGTTATTGTAGTTAAATTTTATTCTCATTCTTTTAGAAAAACACAAAAAGAAAAAGTGTCTCATTTGAGGCATTAGGGTAAAAGTTTCAGCTAAATGGGTACAGAACTAATTTTCTCATCAAACAGATATCTGGATACGAAGTCCAAGGCATTTTTGTATGCACACTTTCTGTTGATTTTGTTGCGAAAAAATCAAGGCAACAACCAAAAAGTTTAAACATTGAACTGAAGTTTAAACAGAATACAGTCGGTTGAAATTATATTCCATTATACTCAGAGTTAAAGTGAACCCGAATCGATTGTTGAAATCAAGTTTAAACCAAATGTAGAGTTGAAACTATCGCAGTGAATCTGCCCATTGACACGATAATTGTTCTCAACATCAGATACTTCCATACTTTACTCGAAAATCATTTCATCTCAGTTATGTGTACTCAAGAAATCGTTGAAAACGCTTTTAAGGTCCTCAATTTAACGAATAAAAGAAATAAAGATTTAATCTTTTCAGTGCATAGCTTTAAAGCTTTTATATTTAATAGGAAATAACGTACATATGTGGTATGGAAATAGTAGCAAAGCCTCTTGGGAACCACTGAAACAGTAATTTATAAGGCCCTTATCATCTCGGTCCTACTATCTTGTGTAGAGGTCTAGGCTTTGTCAAAGATGTTTAAGGTGGCTTTAAGGAAGAAATTCTTTGTTTAGTCCCGGATGTATAGGCGGTGTGAGAAGAAAGAGGCAAAACATCAAATGAAATGGATTGCAACAACATCCACCTAGAAAAGGAATAAAAGGACTCAATAACAATTGAGCTGAATGACTTAGCACATAACTTACACCAATGAAAATGATCCAACGGCCCTGGGACGGGGCAGGTGGTATACGGAGCGAACAAAACGGTGACCATGATATTTCAGAAACCACTGCACCGATCTTGTTCAAATTTATACAGCATCTTTAATATGTTGTATTTTAGAACTCACTCTAGTTCAATCGGTAGTCTTAAATATGAAGATTAGAACGTTGTTTGGTTTTTTATTCATTACAGAGTATAAAACGATGCGCATTTTTTAAATAGATAAAGTGATCCAAGAGAAAGGTTTATATGTATATTTTATCCCCATATTCCCACGAGAACGGCAACGGGAAAATAAACGGGGACATACACGGGAACATACATATATGGAAACTCAGAAAGTGCTTGACCGATTTCATAATTCTATCACCGTAAGAATATTACTCATTCTAATTTTCCTATGAAAGCGAGAACGTGTTCGAGAAATAAGTGTTTCTATTGAAAAACTTCAAAAACTATTAAGCCGAATTGAATGAAATTCGTATTAGTCCCTGAGAATTGACAGACTTTACTTTTTAACTTTTTAAACATGACATTACGACGATAGAGAATACGAAAAAGGTGGGTCATACAATTCTGTCTGTCTATCTGTATGTTCGTATATGGATCTACAGCCTTAACCGCTTGACCGATTTTCTTGAAACTTTGCACGGGTTTTTGTGAATTGGGTTTCTAAGTCTTCAAATAACGTTACCTGCCATACAACCTCTATGATAAAACTTTTATCATAGAATAAAACTTATTTTTCTCGAAAACGGCTCTAACGGCCTCTGTAAAATTTTATGTGAAGGACAATTTCTTATGATGTAAAAATTTTTTTTGCAAAAAGTCTAAAAACAGTACCCCTATAATACCGTTTTTTCAAAACCGACTTCCTCGTTAAAGGCAGACATGATTTTGATGAAATTTCATATTTAAGAGATCGTAGATGGTTTAAAAAAGATTGCATATTACGATTTGAAAAATTTTAAAATTTTAAATTTTTATTAACTTTTTTAAAAAAATTTGATTTTTTTGAATATTTTCAAAACGGTACTGCTGATTTATTTTAATTTTGTTATCAAAACATCTACCGGCAAGGTCCTAAAACCTGCATAAATAAATAAATAGGGTGGCGCAACAGAGCGAGGAACCCTTGGGCCCAGCGCATTTCTCACAACCATTTGAGGAAATGGAGGGAAAGGAGAGAAAGCGCTTTTCATGGCAATGAATACTAACGGAGGACTTGCCAATTCCTCGCGAAAGGCGATACCCGTGGAAAAAACATTTTTGCCTCTGTTGGGATTCGAACCTCTGGATTAACAGGCGGACATGCTATCCATCACACCACGGGTACCACAAAAAAAACCTGCATACCTGACTTTTAAAAAATCTTCTTTTCTTTAAATGAAAAATAAAAAACCGGTTTTTTAAAAATTTCTCTAACGATTTTAATTAAATTTTCAACGTTTATAAGTACATATTAGCAACTGCAAAAGAATGACGTTTTTAGATTTTAGAAAACTAAAACCTTTTACTCAGCCTTAATATTTGGTATTGTCGTGCCCATTTTTTTATATTTCTTCGGGAATGGAAACATAACCGGGAACTTCAAAAACAATGAACCGATTCCAAAAATTCTGTAAATGTTCGAGTGCTTCATTGCCCCTGAGTAACATAGAATATATTTCATCTTATACCGGAAACCCGGCGGAAACTACTCAACTTAGTTTACTCAAATTGATGAACATATGGCCTGAGCTAAGCCGGCGCCGGACGGGTCAGCTGCTTCAAAATAAGCAGAACGACAGTGATCTTGGTCACCGTCAAGAACCTCTTTTGCCTGATGTGGTCCTGTCGGCCACTATAACTTTTATTCGACCTTGAAAAATAAATAATATTCAAATGTGATAATGCAAAAACAATGAGATTGATAATTTCAATGGTTTGCAAGTAAAAAAATGGGCACGACTGGGTCGCACGAACTTGCGATTGTGTTCTAAATACGATATCAAAATTTAAAGGCTGAGTTAAAGGTTTTGGTATTAGCTCTTCATAATATATTTTGTGGTACAGGGTTGCCAACTACACATTAATTATGAAAGTTAAATTAAATCACGCAAAATAATGAAAAAATTAAATTAAATACTCCAAAGGTTTCAAGCAAAAATCTAAAAACGCTATTCTTTTGCAATCGCTAATACACATGAATGATGAAAATTTAATCAAAATCGTTGGAGCAGTTTTTCCAAAAAACGGTTTTTTATTTTTCACTTTTTTTAAAAAACTGTTTTTTAAAAGTCGAGTATGCAAAGTTTTAGATCTTAATAAGTTATTTTGACAAAAAATTTGAAAAAAATCAAACTTATAGTTTCGAAGTTATTTTCAAATATCAATTTTTTTTTTTAAAATTTATAAAAATTTCCAAAACTAAATTTTTTTAAATATTGATATGCAGTCTTTCTTTCACAGTTTACGACTTCTTAAATCCAAAATTTCGCCAAGATCGTGTAAGCCATTAACGAGAAAGTCGGTTTTGAAAAAACGGTACTATGGGAGGTACCGTTTTTAGCCTTTTTCCAAATTTTTTTTTTACATCATGAGAAAGACAATCCAAAATTAATCCCTCACACAAAATTTTATCGAAATCGTTGGAGCCGTTTTCGAGAAAAATAAGTATTATCATATCGGTTGTATGGCAGGTACCGTTATTTCAAGACCTAGAGACTCAATTCCAAAAACCCCTCTGTAGGCTGCTCCACAGACCCTAACTGCAAATTTTGAAGAAAATCGGTCTATTAGTTCAGGCTGTAGATCCATATACAGACAGACAGACACACAGACAGACAGACACACAGACAGAATTGCAGGACCCACTTTTTTCGTATTCTCTATCATCGTAATGTCATATTTAATTGTTATCTCAAAATTTTTTTTCTGCACGATTGCAAGACTTGCCTTATAGTACCTATAATCGCAAGTAAAAATATTGAAAAAGGCGTAAAAAAAACCGCCGAGAAACTACAGAACCGCGTAAAATTACTCACATTCATTCAACTTTTCCATTTTCTCCCAGAAAACCATGCAAAATCATTTCCATGTCAAGGAATTTTACATTTTTACGGTGAATTTTGCCACACATTAGAAACGTCTAATGCGTGCGATATTTACTCTTTGTATTAACATGCAGTGCGGTAAAACGCGATGGCAAATCGGGAAATTGAAATGCTTAATGCTCCATGTTTAACGATTCTTCAATTTTATTATTGGAGCCCCCTGTTTTGCTTCCCAGACGATAGATTACAGTTTATTTCTCTTGCTTTTGTAGCGCGTCTGAGATCTGAGTACGAGATCTATTGAGAACGTAGCTGTAGCCATACAGAGGCATAAAAAGAGAGAGCGTATAAACAACACACAGACACAAGTAACGTCACCAAATTCAAATTTATTCCGCCACAAAAGTCTCCACTAACATAAATTCGACAACGACAAACACCAGCTACAAAAAAAAAAGTCAAAAAGATTTGCAAACACAATACACAACTCCCCTCCGAAACAGTTTCAAGAATCAAGAGACACAGAAACGAACAGAGAACAGCATAACACACCGAGAAATCAATGCCAAAACGAATACCCACACAACAAACACAACACTTTTGAACACACCAACACAAGTCTATAATAAAGATAAACTCTGTTGAATTTATTTCAAAAGCACAAATCTTTGATTTGAAGAGTTTCATATTTGAATCAAAAAGGTTTATCTACTCACACACACACACACAACACTACAGTACTTTATGGAGGGGTTGTTTTTTTAATCAGTCTTGTTTCATTTAGTGTGTGCAGCTGCGTCGGGTCAGTTCAGTTTCAGTCTCAGTAATAGCTGAGTAGTTTTATTTAGAATTTATTTTTTCTGAAAATTGTGTTGACTTATTCGCTGATTAACAAATTTTGTGCCGACCGACATTAGAAATTGAAAAATATTTAACCATGAATGAGACAATGAAAAGTGAAGAGGAAACATTGTTCGCAGCCGATTACAAAGATCTGTTTGAGGTTTTGGAATCTTGGAAACTAACATCTCTATTTCCAATTTTGATTGGTAAGTGTGCAAGTCGGTTTTATTGATTTCTTTGGGATATTATTTCACGGTAGTAGGTACTTTTTAGACGTAGGTATTCATTTTCGGTTTTTTGAGTGTTCTCTTTAGCGTGTCTTTATTATGCACTGTGTTTTCCGCCTGGTTCTGCAACAGCCAACAGGCAACAGCACATCCACATTATCTCAATTTCTCAATCAGTTTTTTTCGTCGTTGTGTTAGTGAGAAACATCAAGAGTTTTGTAAGCGTACTCTTTTTTCGTCGTCATTTGGTTGATGTAGCGTCGAACAGTGGTCCAAAATATTATTTTCTCTGGCAAAAATCAATAGCTTAAGAAAAATGCAGATTTTAAGGATGGTAAATTTTCTCAGTGAACCTTTATATTCTTCGTCTATTTTAAGCAAGAATTTTGCTTTGAGTAAAAAGATTGGTGAGAAAAACATTCACCGCATATAAGTAAAAGATTAGTTAAATTTTCAAGTCAAAAGCATCGGAAGCAAGCATTGCTTCCGGAATGATTTATTTGAGGGAAATATAAGATGTGGATTATCGCGGCTGTAAAATTTACTTATTATCGCTTAATCAACATGAACAGGTGCGGTTAAGTTTACCATTTGTTTTGACTAATAATTCATAAGAAGACCGGGTGACCCAAAGAAAAAAACATATATAGAAACAAAAAAAGCATTCAAATTTCATGCTTTTCAGGTATTTTAAACTTCGTCGCTTTTTTAAAAGATTTAAGTTTGAACTAGGAAAATTTGAATTTCACTCATTGTTTTTTTGATATCCTTTTGTGATCTTTTGTGTAAAGGCTTTACTTTAATTCTGTGTCTCACACTTGTTGTCAACGACGATTACTAGTGTGAAGAAAAAAAGTGAGAAGGCTATGATACCTTTGAGATCACGATCTTCGAAACGCCTAAAAGGAAGAAAAAAAAAATATGTAAACAGAAACAGAAAGAAAATGAATTTGCGCGTTGGGTGACTTTTTTTTGACGCACTGTAAGGCCCATGTTTTTTTTTCTAGTATATACTTTAAAAAATCGATTAACATGTCTTTTTGTTTACAGAAAATGCAGTTTCAATTGAAAGGTTAAAGTTTTTAACACATGAAGACATCAATGATATGATATCGAAAATCGGACTTAGAGCAGAATTTCGATACAAGCTTGCGATTTGGAAGAAAAGTAATGTGAGTATGAATACCCACACTGAACGCAAAGCCTAAAAGTTGTAATAATTTTACTTACAGCTTACAAATGACGTCCAAAACACTGTAATTCAAAACAAAGTTGACAACTGGGTGAATGTTGACAACGATTGTTCACAATCGACAATCTCTTCAGTGTGCAGAAACTCATCTGATGTAAGTTCATTCGCAGATTTAGTTTTTCTTTTTCAACAACTTTTTTAAATTTATAGAATATTTGGAATGACAAACTTAACGAGACAGAAATTGGAAAAGCTGCTTTAGAGTTTTACCAAAAAAATGACACGTTATCACAGCTTCATCGCCAAGACGTCATAAATATTGTGGTAGAACAATTATTGCGTCAGGAAAGAACAGTGCAACCAAGGCAATTTGAAGAGGTCAGCGAGAAAATAGTAGAAATGTTCCCCAACGAAAGTAAGGTAAGATAGTCCTAATGTTTGATTTTTTCAATTAGTTCTTTACCCAATGACAGATAACCCTTGCGATTTCTGGAATGTTTCGACTATTTGCATTTGCACGAGATTTAACTTTTTTTCTTAATGTAGACCAGGGGAGGGATTACGTAAGGATTATTAATTCAAAATAAAAGTAAATATGAACTTATTGACCGTCAAAATCATAACATTTGGCCCACGTAATTTGATTCTCAAAACTACAATCGTTTTTATTCATTTACTTCAAATGACAGTCAATAAGGTGTCGTTCTTCAGTATATTTGTTTTCACTTCTGAGTATAATATGTTTACTTCACATGAAACAATATATTCAATTTGTCAATAGAAAAAGACAGGGTATGTGTTCATTTCACACAAAAGAAAAAAACGACAATCTCTTTACATAGAACAAATAACAGTTGGTTATCAATTTAGGTGATTTCACCAGAATTGGGGTTTTTACCTCCGATAAACCAAGTACAGAATTAATCAACCCTGCACAAAAAGTTTTCAAGTTATTTACCCTTGATTGAGACTTATCCCTCCGGTAATGGTAATCTAAAAACGACAATCTCTTTACATAGAACAAATAAGAGTTGGTTATCAATTTGGGGTTTTTGCCTCCCATAAACCAAGTACAGAATCAACCTTTCACAAAAAGTTTTCAAGTTTTTTATCCCTGATTAAAGTCTATGCCTCAATTAATGGTAATCCTGAATTACATGACAAAAAAAGATTTTCGAAATTTTGTGCTTAAAATTACGTTGAAAAAATTCATCCCATTATTTCATTTGAACGAAGGCAAACAAAAACAAAGAAAAGTACAGCCCTGTTTTTTGGGCAAGAATGAGAGTTCTTATTTTAAGAACAGTTCACAGAATTCACTTCAAACCATAATTTCTTAACCATTCAATAGGACTATTATTACGTAAGAAGGAAGGCCAGGAAAAATCCCGGAGGAAAATTGTATGACAAATATAACAATATGCGACAAAAAAGGCGTAGAATCGATCAAACAAAATCCAGCATTAGCACTGATCAACCAATTGCTGAAGAAAGTGCTGTTGACGATGACGTTCTCACAAGCTTAAAATATAAAATGAAAAACAATAACGATCTGAGTTTCGAGGACACAAGTCAGCTCTGGGAAAAAACTTTCCCTCTACGCCGTCGTGAAATAAAATCAATCGAAGACAAATTTGAAATCTTGGAAAATTGGCCGTCCTTAAAAAAACCTTTCAGCTATAAATTGGTATTATTTTAATTGAATTTTATTTATTTTATGATATACCGTTAAAAAATCGTTCTAGATCAAACAAGACTTTTCAATTCTGTACCCCGGAAAAGAGAACTGCATCCAAGAGAAGTGGAGTGACTTTCAAAAATATATATCTGAATACTACAGAATGAATTTAAAAAATGCTAGAGCTCGGGAACAGTTGGCTTCTCTCAAACAAATAACACAGAAAGGTACCTACTTGAGCAAATTAGATCACATTTATTTACTTGTCACTTACTTATTTTTCACTTACAAGCAAAATAATTCTTTTTCTTTACTTCAATTTCAGATAGTCTTGATTACGTCACAGCAAATCTTTTGAACAACGTGATTGTCCCAACAGCTCGTTTCTCCGTATCATCTGAAGAAAAGAACAAAAGAAAATTTACCATTACCGATGGAGAGGAAAGCTTTGCACTACACTTGACTTCCATGGACAACTACAAATCGAAAATAGAGGAATTGAAAATGAAACATTTTCCTTGCTCCGAAGTAATTCAACCAATAATTGTAGTGGTGGGCGCTGACATACACACACTTCAAGAATTTTATGTCGTTTTCGACGAAACGCTATTTAAACTGAATTCTTTTTTGGAATGCTTAAATGTTTGTTTCCAAACATTTCAAGTTTTGGACATAAATTATCCAAAGGCATGTCAAGGTGTATGGCTTTTCATACAAAAGCATTTTTTTGATATTCATACAGTTGATTCACCATTTGATTTCTCTTCAACTTCAGTAGCTGCGTTGGTGCATTATTTTAAATTCAAAAAAATTTAAAGTAAAAATTAAATGTTAAATTTTTTTAAGCCGGAGCACATTTTTTAAGAATTTTTTTTATTTTCTATGAATTTTATGTTTTGTTTTTTAATTACCACATAGAGTATTTAAGCACCTTGTCTAAAAATCCGAACTTTTGACAGTAAAAATGTTGCTCTGTTTTGAAAAAAGACTCAAAGGAATATTGGAAACAAATCGGCACTCCTTACAATTAGGCTAAAAACATTCACTTATAATAAGACACACAAAAGAGCTCTGAAAAAAAACTTCAGAATGTTTTCCTAGATTTTTTAAGTCTTTTTTCTCGTTTAAAAGTAAAATAAATTTTAAACAAAAACATGGCTCTTTTGTTTGTTTGTTTTTTTTTACGAAAAGGAAAAGGGAAGTCGTGAAGTTACACAAGGCAACAATGAACATTACTTCATCAACCGCAAATCTGTTCCGAAAATGTTAGCGGTTTTATTGAAACCGGGATGCAGCCCCGTAGCCTCAATAGGTGGGTGCACCCCAAATAAATTTTTATATGAAATTTTCAATATAAACGAAAAGGTACGTGAAATTCTGAAAGGTTCACTTTATACTGCACAATGTCGAATATCCATTGGCTCTTTTTTTCGAAAAGGAGGAGAATAATACTAAGCTGGAGAGATTGAATTGAAATAGGATTACCCGATCCGATACTGCTTTGGTAGCTGGATCGACTCGAAAGGGAGTTTGTGTGTTTTTAATTTTAGTGAACCAATGGGAATTGCACACACTCTCACTTACATGCATACTGTGTACACACTTCGATTCCATTTGAATTTGATTACCCGATTCGATGAGGTAAGTAGATACCTACACCGAAATCTGAATCATAATTCGATTAGCCACTACCCGTTCCTAACTGAAACAGTGATAATAATTTTGTAATATGTAAGTTGCCAACAAATGATAGACTACTTACGCCATCTGCATTTTGCAGGTACTCCCAATATGAGAATCGCCTGCATTGAATTTTATTTGAAAAAAAAAATTTTATTAGAAAAACACAAAAAGTGTCTCATTTGAGGCATTAGGGTAAAAGTTTCAGCTAAATGGGTACAGAACTAATTTTCTCATCAAACAGATATCTGGATACGAAGTCCAAGGCATTTTTGTATGCACACTTTCTGTTGATTTTGTTGCGAAAAAATCAAGGCAACAACCAAAAAGTTTAAACATTGAACTGAAGTTTAAACAGAATACAGTCGGTTGAAATTATATTCCATTATACTCAGAGTTAAAGTGAACCCGAATCGATTGTTGAAATCAAGTTTAAACCAAATGTAGAGTTGAAACTATCGCTGTGAATCTGGCCATTGACACGATAATTGTTCTCAACATCATACTTCCATACTTTACTCGAAAATCATTTCATCTCAGTTATGTGTACTCAAGGAATCGTTGAAAACGCTTTTAAGGTCCTCAATTTAACGAATAAAAGAAATAAAGATTTAATCTTTTCAGTGCATAGCTTTAAAGCTTTTATATTTAATAGGAAATAACGTATGTACATATGTGGCATGGAAAGAGTAGCAAAGCCTGTTTGGAACAACGAAAACACTAATTTATAAGGCCCTTATTATCTAGGTCCTACTGATTTGTGAAGAGGTCTGGGCTTTCTCAAAGATGCTTAAGGCGGCTTTCAGGAAGAAATTCTTCGTTTAGTCCTTAGTGCTTGAGAAGAAAGAGGTAAACATCAAATGAAATGAATTGTAACAAATGCAACTACCAAAAAAAGGAATAAGGACTCAACAATTTAGCTAAATGACTAAGTACATAACTTGCACCAATGATCCAACGGCCCTGGAACAGGGCAGGTATACGGAGCGAACAAAACGGTGACCAAGATATTTCAGCAGCCACTGGACCGATATTGTTCAAATTTACACAGCATCTTTAATATGTTCTAATCTAGATTTCACTTTAGTGCAATCGCTGGTCTTTAATATAAAGATTAAAACGCCGTTTGGTTTTTTTAATCATTACATAGTATAAAACAAAGTCGCTTTCCGCTGTCTGTCTGTATGCCTAAATCTTTGAAACTACTCAATCGATTTTGATGCGGATTTTTTTTAATAGATAAAGTGATACAAGAAAAAGGTTTGTATGTATATTTTAACCCCATTTTCCTGCGGGAACAGGAACGGGATCGGGAATATAAACGGGAACATACAGGAACAATATGTATGGGAACTTAGAAACTGCTTGACCGATTTCATAATTCTTTCACCGTTAGAATGCTATCCATTCCAAAATTCCCACGAAAACGAGAACGTAAACGAGAGATAAGTGTTTGTATTGAAAAGGCTTTAAAACTACTGAACCGAATTGAATGAAATTTGGAACCAAAATAGTCCCCGAGAGATAACATTGGCCATACTTTTTTATATTCCTTCGGGAACAGAAACATAACCGGGAACTTGAAAAATACTGAATCGATTCCAAAAATTCTCTCAACTGCTTCATTGCCCCTGAGTAACAAAGACCCCTGTTCTGATTTTCGTTCGGATATCATATCCTCCCGTTTTAGAATTTAGCGGTTCTCAATAACGAATTCGTACGTTTTCAATTCGCTTATCATTTTGTTAGAGGAATTGAATCCGGTTGATGATTTCTGTAGAACATTATTTATTGCTAAAAATGAAAAATAATAAACTATATAAGCATTAACATGTATTTAAGTTCTAAACAGTTCCAATGAACACAAAAATTTAATTTCAACGTTTCTGTGGCATAAAATCAGTAGTGAATCCGTTCGGAAATGAGACCAGATTTTTTGAGTCTTTTTTTTTCTCTTTTTTTTTTACCAGAATGGAAGCCCGGAAACTACTTAAAGTTTACTCAATTTGATCAACATATGACCTGAGCTACTCCGGGCGGGTCAGTTAGTTTAAGATAAGCAGAACAGCCGCAATCTTGGTCACCGTCAAGCACCTCTTTTGCTTGATATGTTCCTGTC
The DNA here is from genome assembly GCA_949752695.1 of Melanostoma scalare. Taxonomy (NCBI): domain Eukaryota; kingdom Metazoa; phylum Arthropoda; class Insecta; order Diptera; family Syrphidae; genus Melanostoma; species Melanostoma scalare. The sequence continues at coordinate 6,550,823 of OX456986.1, read as the reverse complement.
GACCACTATAATTTAAATTCTGTTACATATTTCGACCTTAAAAAAATGTGTAAAGCTCATTTCTTAAATGTTGATGAAGATTATGCAAAATGAGATTGATTATTTCGATGGTTTGCACGTAAAAAGTTATTAAAATAGATGTAAGATAGATGCAGAGAAGCCTTAAATAACTCTTATTCATTTAACTTTTCTATTTTATTCCAGTAAACCATGCAAAATCATTTCCGTGTCAAAGAACAATAAATAACGAAAATAAAACTAGTTATTTATTACAACACAACGTTTCAGTGCCACGTTTTAACGGTGAATTTTATCACACATTAGAAACATCTTATGCGTGAGATATTTACTCTTTGTATTAAAACTGGAAGCTGAAATTTTTGATGCTCAATGTTTAACGATTCTTCAATTTTATTATTGAAGCACCCTGTTTCGCTTCTCACCATACAGAGGCATAGAAAGAGAGAGAGGGAATAAACAACACACACACAAGCAACGTCACCGAATTTAAATGTGCTCTGCCACAAAAGTCTACACTAACATACATTTGACAACGAAAAATACCAGCTACAAAAAAAAAGTAGAAAAAAGAATTTGCAAACACAATTCCCCTCACAAAACAGTTTCAGGAATCAAGAGACACAAAAACGAAAAGGGAACAGCATAATACACCGAGAAATCATTGCCAAAACGAGTACCCACCAGCACACACTTTTGAATACACCAACACAATAAAGATAAACTGTTGAATTTAATTCAAGAACACAAATCTTTGATTTGAACAGTTTCGTATTTGAATCAAAAAGTTTTATATGCGCACACACGCACAAGTAACCATACTACATGGCAGGGTTGTATCAAAACGGGGTTGTTTTTTTTTTATTCAGTCTTGTTTCATTCGTGTGCAGCTGCGTCGCGTAAGTTCAGTCTCAGCCATAGCTGTAGCTGAGTAGTTTCATTTAAAATTTATTTTTTACTTTGTTGGGAGAACTAAAAAGTGTGTTGATTTATTCGCTGATTAACAAATTTTGTGTCGACAGTAGAAAGTGAAAAATATTAAACCATGAATGAGACAGTGAAAAGTGAAGAGGAAACATTGTTCGCAGCCGATTACAAAGATTTGTTTGAGGTTTTGGAATCTTGGAAACTAACATCTCTATTTCCTATTTTGATTGGTAAGTTTGCGAGTTGTTTTTATTGATTTCTTTGGGATATTATTTCACGCAAGTAGGTACTTTTTCGACGTATTCAGTTTCAGTCTTTTGAGTGTTCCCTTCAGCGTATCTTTATTATACATTGTGTTTTCGTCGGGTTCTGCAACAACACATCCACTTCCACATTATGTCAATCAGTTTTCATCGATGTGTTGGTGAGAAACAGCAAAAGAGTGCTGTAAGCGCACTTCTTTCCCATCGTCATTTGGTTGCTGTAGCGTCGAACAGTGGTACAAAATGATATTTTCTCTGACAAAAATCAACAGTTTGAGATGTTTCATTTATTTTTGATTGTAAAAAAAAAAGAATTCAATAGCTTAAGAAAAATTCTGATGTTAGGAATGGTAAAATTTATCAGTGAACCTTTATGTTCTTCGTCTACAACTTTTTCTTTTTGCAAGCATTGCTTCCGAAATGATTATTTGAATGAAATATTAGATGGATTTTAGTCTAGGGAATTTGACTTATGTTCCATTTATCAGATGAAGAACACGTGGATTATTGCGGCTATAAAATTTACTTATCATCGTGAACAGGTACGGTTAGTTTACCATTTGTTTTGGTGACCGGGGACCCAAAGAAAAAAATTTAATGGAAACAAAAAAGCATCCAAATTTCATCAGTTTTTTTAACATTCGTTCGCTTAGAGTTTTTAAAAGATTTAAATTTGAACTGGGAAAATTTTCATTTCAATTATTGTTATTTGTTATCCTTTTGTGTTCTTTTGTGTAAAGGCTTTACTTTAATTCTGTGTCACACACTTGTCGACGACGACAATTACTAGTGTGAAGTAAATAAGTGCTATAAAACTTTAAAGATGACGATCTTCGAAAGTCTTAAAGCAAGAAAAAACTATGTAAATAGAAATAGAATGAAAGTGAATTAACGCGTTGGGTGACTTTTTTTTCTTCTAATTTATACTTTTAAAAATCAAATAAAACTACTTTTTATTTACAGAAAATGCAGTTTCCATTGAAAGGTTAAAATTTTTAACAAATGAAGACATCAATGAGATGATACGGAAAATTGGACTTAGAGCAGAGTTTCGATACAAGCTTGCGATTTGGAAGAAAAGTAATGTGAGTATGAATACCCACACTGAACGAAAAGCCTAAAAGTTGTAATAATTTTTCTTACAGCTTACAAATGACGTAAAAAACACTTTCAATTCAATTCAAAACAAAGTTGACAACTGGGTGAATGTTGACAACGATTGTTCACAATCGACAATCTCTTCAGTGTGCAGAAACTCATCTGATGTAAGTTCATTCGCAGATTTAGTTTTTCTTTTTCAACAACTTTTTTAAATTTATAGAATATTTGGAATGACAAACTTAACGAGACAGAAATTGGAAAAGCTGTTTTAGAGTTTTACAGAAAAAATGACACGTTATCACAACTTCATCGCCAAATCGTTATAAATATTGTGGTAGAACAATTATTGCGTCAGGAAAGAACAGTGCAACCAAGGCAATTTGAAGAGGTCAGCGAGAAAATAGTAGAAATGTTCCCCAACGAAAATAAGGTAAGTTTGTCCTAGTGTTTGATTTTTTCCATAAGCTCTTTACCCAATGATAGATAACATTTGTGGTTTGTGGAATGTTTTGACTATTTGCTTTTGCAACTGATCCACAAAATTTAACTTTTTTTCTTATCAAAAACCAGCGGAGGGATTACGTAAGGTTTATTAATTAAAAAAAAATATATAAGTACTTATTGACCGTCAAAACCATAAAATTTGCCCAGCGTAATTTGATTCTCAAAACGACAGTCGCATTCATTCAATTACTTTAAGTAACAGTTAAAAAGGTGTCGTTTTTCAATATATTTGTTTTCACTTTCGAGTGAAATGTTTACTGCACATGTATATCAGACTTGAAACAGTATATTTGCGAATTGTCAATTAAAAAGACGGGACATGTGTTCATTTCACACGAAAGAAAAAACGACAATCTCTTTACATAGAACAAATAAAAGTTGGTTATCAATTTCGGTGATTTCACCCCAATTTTGGTTTTTATTTCCGGTAAACCAAGTACAGAATCAATCAACACTGCACAAAAAGTTTTCAAGTTATTTACCCTTGATTGAAGTTTATGTTTCAAATAATGGTAATCTTGAATTACACGGCAAAAAAAAAGAGTTTCGAAATTTTGTGCTTAAAATTAAGTTGAAAAAATTCCTCCCACTATTTCATTTGAACTAAGGGAAACAAAAACATAAAGAAACGTACAGCCCTGTTTTTGGGGCAAATTTTGTAGAGAGGTCTTATTTTAGGATTTAGGAACAGTTTAAAGAATTCGATTCAAACCATAATTTCTTAACCATTCAATAGGACTATTATTACGTAAGAAGGAAGGCGAGGAAAAGTCCTGGAGGAAAATTGTATGACAAATATAGAAACATGCAACAAAAAAGGCGTAGAATCGATCAAACAAAGTCCAGCGTTAGCACTGATCAACCAAATGCTGAAGAAAGTGCTGTTGACGATGACGTTCTCACAAGCTTAAAATTTAAATTGAAAAACAATAACGATCTGAGTTTCGAGGACACAAGTCAACTCTGGGAAAAAACTTTCCCTGTCCGCCGTCGTGAAATAAAATCAATCGAAGACAAATTTGAAATTTTGGAAAATTGGCCGTCCTTAAAAAAACCTTTCGGCTATAAATTGGTATTATTTCAATTGAATTGTATTTATTTTATGATATACCGTTAAAAAATCGTTCTAGATCAAACAAGACTTTTCAATTTTGTACCCCGGAAAAGAAAACTGCATCCAAGAGAAGTGGAGTGACTTTCAAAAATATATATCTGAATACTACAGAATGAATTTAAAAAATGCTAGAGCTCAAGAACAGTTGGCTTCTCTCAAGCAAATAACACAGAAAGGTACCTCTGAGTGCAAATTAGATCACATTTACTTGTCACTTACTTATTTTTCACTTACAAGCAAAATAATTCTTTTTATTTACTTCATTTTCAGATAGTCTTGATTACGTCACGGCAAATCTTTTGAACAATGTGATTATCCCAACAGCCCGTTTCGCCGAGAAGAACAAAAGAAAATTTACCATTACCGATGGAGAGGAAAGCTTTGCACTACACTTGGCTACCATGGACAACTACAAATCGAAAATAGAGGAATTGAAAATGAAACATTTTCCTTGCTCCGAAGTAATTCAACCAATAATTGTAGTGGTGGGCGCTGACATACACACACTTCAAGAATTTTATGTCGTTTTCGACGAAACGCTATTTAAACTGAATTCTTTTTTGGAATGCTTAAATGTTTGTTTCCAAACATTTCAAGTTTTGGACATAAATTATCCAAAGGCATGTCAAGGTGTATGGCTTTTCATACAAAAGCATTTTTTTGATATTCATACAGTTGATTCACCTTTTGATTTCTCTTCATCTTCAGTAGCTGCGTTGGTGCACTATTTTAAATTCAAAAAAATTTAAATTAAAAAAAAAAATTGAAAGGCCCGAGCACATTTTTTAATATTGTATGAACGAATTTTTTACTTTCAATGAAAAAAAATATTTTTTTGTTTTGTTTTTGATGAGAACTTAAATTTACGTATTACATATTTTTTAGTATTAGTGTCTAAAAATCCGAACTTTTGACAGAAAAAAAGTAGCTCTGACTTGATAAAACTCTCAAAGGAAAGTGGAGAGAATAGGGCACTACTTACAATTGGGCTAAAACCATTAAACTTATAATAAGACACACACAAAGCACTGAAAAAAAAAACTTTTGAATGTTTTTTCCTAGAATTTTTAAGTGTTCTTTCTTTTGCGTTTAAAAGTAAAATAAATTTTAAGCAAAAACATGGCCCTTCTGTTTGTTTTTTTTTTTTCTAGGAAAAGGAAGTCGTTACATAAAGCAACAATAAATATTACTTCATTTGTTCCGAAAATATAAGCGGTTCAATCAAAACCAGATTGCATTGGCTCTTTTTTCGAAAAAAAGGAGGAGAATAATACTAAGTTGGAGAACTCAGCCCCACAGTCCGTCTATTGTAATAACAGGATGGCAACATTCTTTTTTTTAATCACGCTTCAATTCGAATTGGTGCCTAGAATAAATTGAAATAGCATTACCCGATCCGATATTGCTTTGGTAGCTGGATCGACTCGAAAGGGAGTTTGTGTGTTTTTAATTTTAATGAACCAATGGAAATTGCACACACTCTCACTTACATGCATACTATGTGTGTACACACTTCGATTCCGTTTGAATTCGATTACCCGATTCAGTGAGGTAAGTAGATACCTCCACCCACAACCCGTTCAACCGTGCTAATAATTTTGTAATATGTAAGTTGCCAACAAATGCTAGACTACTTACGCCATCTGCATTCTGCAGGTGTTCCCAATATTGGAATTGCCTGCAGCTCACTCTTCGGACTTTATGCCTAGATGCATAATGTTACGCCACCCCTTTGAAGTAATCTTTCCTAACCGCTCAGCATGGAAGAACCCTGTAATTCTTACAAGTAACTTCTTAGAAGAAACCTCCCAAGATCACGCATCATAATTTGCTCTTACAGTCAGGCAGCCGTAAAGACATTGTCCCCAACCAAAATTGAATCCAAATTAGTTTGCAACTGCCTGACAGTTTCAATTAGTCACCCACAGTAAAATAACTCTTTCCTGGGTACCTGTACATAAAGGTGTACAGGATAACGAAGAGGCTGACCGTCTAGCTAGAATTGGCTCTCAATCCCAATTCAAAGGCCCGCAACCCAACTGCGGTCTCGCAATCAGTAGCATTAAACGCGAACTAATTGTACAGGGAACGGCAGAACATGATGCACACCTGGAACAACTCAAATCGCCACCGCTAGTCAAAACTATTCATCGACTTATCTCAAAGACGTATGAAAGAAATTCCTGACATGAGCAAACGTGACGCAAAGTTACTTACGAACTTCGTCATTGGACACTGCTCTCTCAGATATCATCTTAAAAACATGGGCATCAGAGAGGATGATACCTGCCGTCTCTGTCTCGAAGGCACAGAAACAGCTGAACACATTTTATGTGAATGCCCTGCCATAGCCAGATCCAGGCCAAAAATATTCAACAAAGGATTCACTAGTCCCCTTGATATAAGGAATACCTTTTTATACGCCATTTGTTGTAGGTTGTAAGTACAAAAGCATAGCTTCATTGTTACATCCAAACACATTCTGTGATTTTAGTTAGGTGTCTGTTCGGCACCTTAATATTATCCTATAAGTTTTTACTGTAATTTCTTAAAAACTCTGATATAGCCCTACACGACCATTCATTTAAATCCGTCAAAGAGTTTTCATGAGATTACTGTTACTGATCCCAAAACCGAGATGCTTTCCGATGCTTTCTGAGGTCAAAGCGCCGCGCCATACCCAGGGGTAGCCCTTCTAAGTCAATATGCTCGTAACGTCGAGAAATGGAAAAGAAGAAGACTCTAACTGACAGAAAAATAGACCAAAACGTCAAAAATTGTGCATTCGCTCTCATCTTCCGAGAAATATTTGATTTATTGACACGACTCGTTTTCGGCAGACCAAAACCAATAGCTGATCTTAAATCAGGTTTTCGAAATCAATTTTCCTATCACTCCTTTCCTTACATTTAATGTCTTCAAATCGATAGAATTCAAAAACTCTAAGCAAGAGGGAAAACTATTCTACGCTAACAACAAGATAGGAATCTGGAATGTATTTGATATGAAAACAAAGCACAATTGGATCCTTTCAATCTCACCTGATTCGTTTACAAAACTTCAAATTGAAAAGCCTCAAATCTTATTACCTGAATTCCGTTGAACAAAACAACAACAAAAAAAAAAATACTCAACAAGCAATAATTAGCTCCCGACTTCTTCTTTGTTGTTAATACCTTCTGCTAATTCCTTGTTTTTATTTTCTCACATTTTGCACGCAATCTCACTCATCACTTAAGTCAAACACTTAAAAGGCACATTGCTTTCAATGGAAACAAAAGCAATAAAATCATTTTAATCCTCCTTCAATGGTAAATCAACCGATTGGCTGTTCTTCGAATGGTGCATGTGATATGTGTGAGTTCTTTCCCGTCACGTCCGCGTCATCATCATCCAACATCCAACAATGACCAATGACGACGACAGCGCAGCGTATAGCTACTTGCAGAACGAAGAAGAAAGTGCTGTACACAGCACAAATGACTTGCGGATGCAGTTTATTGTTTCTGTACACAGAAGTGAACACGCGAAAAATCTATCTTACTGCTTAGTCTATCCATTCAGATCCCGAAAACAAAAAACAAAATAAGAAGGGAAGCAGCACCTTTGGAACATGCATTGGCACGTTGGCAGAAGCAGCAGCAGTAGCAGCAGTGAAACAAAAGCAATCTCTTCCTCCATTTATACGGATTTGGAGTCGTCCCATCCTCTGCCCCTCTCTGGAGGATATTTTTAGTTAACTGTTTGTGGGAGATGGATATTGGTGGCATGCCATAGCTTCTTCAACTTCTTGGCACCCGTATGTTATGTTCTGTTGGGAGCATTGCATGCTCGTGGAAAAAAAAAATGATTTATTTTTCTTTTCGCCTCCGGAGTCCGGGTACTAACTGCTTGCTGCCTGCCAATGCTGATTGCACATTCAGGCAAGCAGGCAAAACTTTTTAGGGAGACTTGCATGTTTTGTGCGTGACGGTTCCATTTATTGATTTCGTTAACACCTCTTCCTTGTTTTGCCTTCTTTGTGCTAGTTCTTTGTATGAGATCTGGCTAACCATCCTCCGTATAATGGACTCGAGGATTAAAAATAGATGTTTATTGTTTTCTTAGAGTTGGCATTTGCTGGATATCTTCGTTTGGAATTGCGAAAGCATTGAAATTAGTCAGAAATAAGAAAAGAAAAAAACGATGATATAAATGTTTTTAATGGAAAAGAAAATAAAAACGGATTTTCATTTAAGATGCGAAAGGAATTATTGAGAATTTATTGCCTCAATCCGGTAATGGAGTTCAAAACAATAGATAACAGCTTTCCGCTTGGAAGGACCGGCAATAAGGCGACGACGACGTACTCGGCAATATGGAAGCACAAAAGAATTCTTCATGCAGGGTGTTCTAAGAAAAAACTGTTTCATTTTCCCTTTGAATATAATTCTGAACACTACACTGGTTCAAGGACAGTTATGATCAGAGGGTGTGTCAGCTGGTTGTATATACAAATTCGTTACGACTAACAATCGAAATTCTTCACGAAATAACAAAAAAATAAAAACACCCAATTGCTTCAATCGGCCGAAAGCCACGATAGCATCTGTCGTAATTACTGTACTCCAGTCGGGCACAATTATTGTATCCCAAGCCAAGTATAAATTATCTATTCGACTGCCCTCGTGGACAAGATTGCATAGAATTTTCTCATTTTTTCTCACACATTATCATATTATTTTCACCGCTCAATGGGTTTGAGGAATTCGCCAGCCACATTCAGATGTGTTGGAAGTGGTGGCATTGGAAGTGCCTGCTGCTGCGCAAATCCGGGTGTCCCTTGTTTGCTAATTCAACAAACCACATCACTGTTCATAAACGAGTAGAGTACTATACCCTTTTTCTTGTCGGCTTAATTTAATGTCTTACGTGAAGATAGCCACACATTATAAACAAATATTTATCTTGACATGAGAATCATTTAGTGTAACAAGCTAATTGGCACTGGATAATTGAGGGTGATTTGTGCACTTGCACTGTCAGGTAATGAGACAGTCTGGAATTGGTGTAGGTTGTTGTTTTATCGAGTTCGAGCTTCTATAAAAGCATGCATATCGTGATGTGGGAAATTCTTAGCTTGTTAGCAGTTCTGATGATTAAAAATAAATGCATATTATCGTTCACAAAACGTAGGCGCAACGTGGAAAGGATTTGTAGAATCAAAATTTAACTAGAAAGATGGACAAAAGTCAAACTCTTTTATTAGCGTACATCTACTTCATTTTTGTATGTCTGCTCAAATAAACACAAATAGTGATGCTTTAATTTTACAATACAAAAATTGTCCAGCCCTGAACATTACTGCTCAGAAGGGGTGTAGGCATTAATATAATGCGTTAAAGTTCGACTGAAGCTTTCAGACTTCAAAATAAAATGCAATAACATCGAGTAAGTGAATTAAAGTCACATAGAACCAAAATCAAACTTCAACTAAAATAAAACTCAACCAGAATAAAACCCAACCAAAATAAAACCCAACCAAAAGTTAAACTAAACCAAATTCAAACTGAACCAAAACCAAAGTGCATAAAAATTGCAGAGAACCACAATCACAGAGAATGAAAACCAATGTGTATCAAAAGAACAGTGAACCACAGTCAGCTACAGGGAACCAAAACCACAGTGAATCGGAATCACAGTAAGTCGTAATCAGAGTGAATTGAAATCACAGTGAATCGGAATCACAGTGAATAAAATTTACAGCGAATCCAAATCAAATGAATCTGAGTGAACCAAATTCAAAAAGAAACACAATTTCTGTGAGTAAAAATCACCGTCAGCCACACATACAGAGGAAGAGGCTAGGTTAGGTCAAAGTGGTTGTTAGCTCGGCTAACTCACAATGGATCTAATGTATCCTTATCCGAATGGAACTATTACAATGAAGCGGGAGAGACGCAGGGCGACGATGTGAGTAAGATCACTAGGGTCATCAAAGAAACACGAACCTAGGTGTATCCTACGTTTGTGAGCGAAAGCTAAGCATGAACAGAAAAGGTGGGAAATGGTTTCCTCCTCCTCCTCATTCATACAGCTTCTGCAAAAATTGTTTGAGACGACTCCTATAGCCTTGCAACATGTCTTCCAATAAGACAGAGTGTCCTGTGATGACACCTATCGTCGCACTGATGTGTTTTCTTTTGAGAGAGATCAAGCCGTTCGACCGCTTAAGATCTAGCTTGGACCAGATCTGTTTCGTTAGCGATTGGTATGCCGATACTATCCGTTTTCGGTGAGAAGGGCAGAAGAGTTCCATTTCTGGCGAGTTCATCTGTTTTGCAGTTCCCTGGAACGTATCTATGCCCCGGCACCCAGCTCAGGTGAATGATAAACAGCTCTGACATCTCCCTGAGAGATGATCGGCAGTTGAGGGCTAGAATAGGATCAAATCACAGTGAATCGGAGTGATAGTGAATAACAATCACAATTTTTTCACAAATGACGAATCTTTAAATGACCAAAATCAACGACAAACTAACTAAAGAGTTTGAGGAAAATATTGGTTCACAAGAAAAGTGCGAATACTCAATATAAATTTAGCCTGATTAAAGACAAAGAGGACCATAAGACTGATTGGTAGCTCTCTACGATAAGTCAAAGAGATTATGTGATATCACAAGCATTTAAATTACTACCTTTCTATCCTTTGCATACCGCAGTTTCTTCAGAGATAAAATTTCTGACAAACTTTTACACGAATTGATGTTTGTTTTACTAATCGTTTAGCCAATGTTGCGGATCATATCGGGCACAGGAACCTTTTCCCTGGAAATATTCTTGAGAACAAATCACATCCTTTCTCTTAATTAGCAAATATGTCAACACACTTCCTTATCATAATTCACTTATCTCCTAAGTTTTAACCGAGTTTTCTACTTAAAACTTTTAATCTCCTTTATGAGTAAAATAAATTTTTCCCATCTGGTCGTGGATGTAAAGGAACTTCAGACAAACAGTATGTCAATATATCATCATATCCTTCTTTGGAAGCGAGCCTTTGACAGAACACCGCCCTATATGAAAACAAAATATTCCACACTCCTCCCCATACGTTAAACTATCATCAAACAAACATTTACCACTTATTTGTTCCGTACAACTTTGAGAACTTCCTTTTGAGCTATGACAAGGAAAACCGCGCTACTTCAACAAGCCGATAGGAAAGCAAACACCTATAACGTTGGAACTCTTCTTCAAGCACGTGTAGATACAACCACACGGGTACACAAAAATTGCTTCCAAGGAAGTCCAGGCTAGAACAAACTTCTTAAACTATACTCGTACAGTGGAAAGAGACGACGCGACGTGCGCCGCCGCACCGCCTTAAGATGTCACTTGCCACTTGCCACTCATATCAGACATGAATTTCTTGTAAAACCAGTGTCAACATTTAAATATACCTCACAAAGACGAAGTGAAGAGTGTTGCGGCATTTTGCCATAACCACTTTTTCAGCAAATTGACTCTGTCCCAAGGTGGAAAGCCAAACAAATCGGAGGAGACCAGGAAAAGCCGCCTCAAGTGTAAGCTTCTTAATTCAATTGCCAAAGAGGATGATATGATGTCACAAGGAAAACATTGGGGGAGGAAGTCAATGAAGAACTGTCTGTCCAACACCGAACATGTACTGTACACATACTCGTACATGGGGCTTTGTGCGACTATTTCTCTTTTTTTTCTTATTATTTTTGTGGGGAAGTCTTTTTCAGCCACAAACAGGCATTTCGTCGGGTAATGTACGAGGATCATATATAGCTAATAGTTGGTGTATTCTTTTTTTTCAGAACTCTTGTGTAAGCAACCAACAAAAACTAATTTAAAAGAAACCATCGTCGTCGTCAATGGGGTAAGGCTGTGTATTTTGTTAAGAGGGGACAGGGAACGAGTTATAAAGTTTCCCTTGTTTGTTTTGTAGTTTTTCGACTTGAATGGCATCATATTTTAAGTTGTTAACACAGCGGCTTAATTGAATGGGGGATGAAAAGGATGCTTCTTTACTTTGATCATTTATATACAAAATAAGGGTTTAACTTACAAATTTAATAGCTTCAATGGAATAAAGAGTTTAATTAAATTTAGTTGAACAACATGAAAAGCCTTTGCAAATAATTTATGAAGATCTATACATATGTACAGTTCACACTTGAATGTACTTGATTTTTGTAAGGGGCAGCACCCTTAGATGATTTTGTGTACAAACAGGAAATGAAAATCAAGGGTTTATCTTGGTGATTGAGAGCACAGTTGATATGTTGGTAGATTCTTAATGTTTCCCTTAATTCTCCAGAAAATAGATAGTATTTTCAACAAACCGTCATATTTGCTGAAAGATCCGGCTGCCGCAGGGAAGGCCCTTGAGCTTTCCTTTTAGTCTGTTTGATGATGATAAAGTAACTCAACTCATCAAATCAAAAACTAAGAGGCTTGCAGAGCAGCAAAAACACTTAACGATAACTGGTATATTCAGAAAATGGGATTGGGTGCGAAAAACGGTTCAAAAATTAATGGTTATGAATGGGTCTCCTAACAGATTGTTTTTGCTGCTTGAAAACCAAATATAGCTTTAAAATTGTGGTAAAACCCATGGGAAGTATTCCATTTCAACTTCTCAATTGATGGTGCCCGTGCCGTAATGGATAACATGCCTGCCTGGGATTTCGAGTACTTTTTGCCGAATATCACCTTTCGCGAGGAATTAGCAAGTCCTCCGATGGAATTTTTATTGCCACGAAAAGCTCCTTCAGTGGTACCCGTGGCGTGATGGTTAGCATGTTTGCGTGTTGACCCAGATGTTCGTGGTTCGAATCCCAACAGAGATAAAACTGTTTTTCCACGGGCATCGCCTTTTGCGAGAAATTGGCAAGTCTTCCGTTAGTAAGTTCATTGCCATGAAAAATGCTTTCTCGATTAGCCGTTCGGAATCAGCAAAAAGTTGTAGGTCCCCTCCATTCGTCACAAGGTATGGTTGTGAGAAATGGAGCTACTGCTTCGACGTTGACTGGAAAGCTGAGATGGCAATGAATTTTCTGATTCTCATAACACTGCTCGTGGTAAACAGTTCATAGAAAAGACTCACGAAGTTCAATTCCCACTATTGATCGAAGACCTACCAAGTAACTTTTATTAAAACGAACTAATAAAGAATCTTTAACGAAAAAATCCTATTTAAACGATTCGACCTGCCCACCACCAAACTAACAGAAGACAAGTTAATTAATAAAAAAAACCGATGCATCTTAGGGAGAATCTCCCTCCATACTTCATACGAACAGTCAAATCATTTCACCGCCTCATTCATAACTTCACACTGATTAAATTTACTTGCACGACTTGTTCCTACATGCAAAGGCCGCACCATCTCAAAACTTCACACAAAGCCCGATGTACGGATAGAATATTTAAAATTAATATTCAAATCATGTTAGACACACCTCATGCCATTCAATCTTAGTTACAGGCACTGTGCACAACTAAATCTCATATTATGTGATGCTCACACCAAACCTAACCAAGCTTGGGATTAACTTTTTATCTCATTATTAATTACTTACTTGGATTGTTGTTGGTTTCACGCCAGTGAGTTGCCGCCTGACATCCAAAAGTCGTTCGACTGATTCCCTTACAACAGGACCATTTTTTGCCTGACCACAGGCCGGGATGAAAACGGTAAGACTTCTGTGTGTTGGTATCTTCACAAACTGCAAGAGAAATATTTTCATTAAAAAGAAACAATATCAAGATAGACTCATCAATATTCCCGCTAAGCCGGAATAAAAAAAACTCTCAATCTGGCTCATTGGACCACAAAACTCCACGCCATAACTAACCCCAAAACAGAACCTATCTGCCTGCCATCTGTTGTGCGTGTGGTAAAAACCACAAGCGACTCTCTTGAAATGACCTTGGGCCATTGCATAATGTTGCACAGTGTTCTCTACAAAACACAACGGTCTTCTACTCTTTGGGAGATATTAATCGACTATATGAAGGCACCTTACATTACCTACAAAACCACAAGCTCAAACGAAGTATTTCCCGCAGCATTGGTTCGCATCGAGAGCTGTGTTCAGTTGGTGAGATAAAATTCTGATTGAATCGACATCCAGGCTACCTTCATCATCATCGCTTTGTTTGAGACCACAACACAGAGCTTAAGGATTCTTGATTAACAGTAAATCACCTGAACAAATTTAATAAGTTTTGTGTTTTGTCTATTCTATAAGCCGATTGATGGTGCTGACGATGGTACTTATAGAACAAAAGGCTCAATCGGAGATTAGACTGGTATAGGAAAGAGAGAAGCCAACCTAGATGCTGCGGTGGTGGGAAGACATTGACCATCATTGTCGTAGGCATGATCTCTATTGTATAACACTGACCTTTTATAATGACCCTGCGGTCGTAATAAATTTGTGTTATCGACGAGGCAAATTGTGAACGGTCAGTGTTGCTGCGTTTTTAATGGTCTGGAAGGCTTTTTAGGTCAGGAATGTTTAAAAGATAAAGACTTTCGAAGAGGGGCTGTTAATGTTGTGATGCACATCAGCTGGAGGGTAAATTGAATCATTGAATAAGGATTTTGTGTGGAGATGTTTGAAGTAAATGTTAGATTTCGTTCTGTTTGACAGGATTTAAAAGGGAAATGTAAGACTAACAGCCATATTATTCACTTATTTCAAAACTAGTTTTTCGTAGATCTAGTTTTCGAGTTTCAAGTTTTGAACAAATCGGTATTATTGAAAAACAAAGTGACACATAAAACTCGAAATCGTAAAACTAGTTTTTGATAAAACTAGAAATTCATGAAACTGGAAATATCTAGTTCTGAGGACTTCAAAACTAGTTTTGAAACGTTTTTGTAGTAGTAAAGCAGTAGTAGTAAAAAGTGATTTTATTGAGATATAAATAAAAATAGTTATATACATAGTTCTTTGTTAACAATTTTCACAAAAAGACATTGGCTTATGCCGTCAGCCGAAAGAAGAGTTGTTTTATGAAGCAATAAAGTTCTTTGTTGATTTAGTTATCGCGAAATAAAAATACATAACTATATATACAAAAGTACAATATCAAAATGATTCGTTAATAATTTGTTGTCGATATTTTAGAGCGGGCTTCAGGTAGTTGTATAGGATTTTCAAATTTTCTCTATTTAATAAATTTATGATTTCATTTGAAGAAAGAATATTTTTTCCCAAGATAACCTTCGGATCGAGTTCAGGATGGGGCAGATACCAATGAAGTGACATATATCTTCTCTGCATCGTAGGTTGCACAAAGTAGTTGGCTTTAAAGATTGTTGATATAAAATCCAGACTGTTTCGGTCATGGAAATAATTTTTATCACCTTGGTCATGACTCACTAGTCTATAGCTACTTCTTGTTTGGCTTTGCTGACTTTGTTCTTTGAAACCATTGCATATTGATTCTTCAATGTTTCCTAAAAGCATCTACAGGGTGCCACCAAAAGATCTTCCATTGTGTTGGAGAAGTTGAACATCATGGATGTCACTCAATCTCATCGATTCCGTAAAGAATTGAAGATTTCTGTCTTTTAGAAACAAAACTATCTTATTGGTGAGTTGATGATTTGGTTGATTCATGATTTTCCCAATATATGAAAAATGCAGCTGAACTGTGTGTAAATATCACGTAGGTAAACCAGTTTCGAGGTGCAACATGTAGGTTGGTGTATTTTCTGATAGTCTGAAGATTTTCTTGATGAAATATCTAAGAAGCTTTTCTACTTCGTCGACCTCGAAGATACCCCAAACTTGTGCTGCGTAGCACATAAGAGATCTTACGACTGCTTCGAAGACGTAAAGATGAAACGTTTTTGTATTATTCATCAAAACTTTATTACATCACATCATTTTCTGCTTTCATTTTGAAGCTTCGTTTCGGCATCGGTTAGTTTGGCAAGTATGTACGTCCTAGTAGGGGATTCAGGTTATTCACATACACCGTATTTGGCAACCCCATACACAGTAAATCACCCCGGATAGGCTATTGACCCAATCAAAAGTCGGTGAAGGCCGGTTTCCGGTACTGCGACATAGGTGACATATGGCTCAGAAACTTGTAATTGCAGCACGCATTTTGCAGGACCAAGCTAATGCATTGTGTGCACCGATAATCAACTGTACTTCCTGATTAAAAAGAACTTCTTTGTTGTGTTTCTTCAACTCCAACGATTGGAAGTAATTTGGCGGGTTTCTAATACGGAAAAACGGCATGTGACTGCATGATTTCTGTGCAAGGAAACTCGGCTTGTAACAGAGCAAGGTTCACAGACTCTGTGTTGCGGACTTCGAAGTCAGCTTTCAAAAGATTTTCCCATTGCTCAGCGATGCAATATTGGAAAGAGTTAGCTACTGCCGCCGTTGGATATTTATCTGCCACAGTCAAAGCAATTGGCAGGGTGTCTGTGCCAGTCAACAAATTTGGAATATCTGACTCTGACCCAAATCCATCTAAACCGAAAGGTGAAAAGCATTCGCGAGATCTAACATTGGGCTTGTCACCTGAAACCTCAATTTATCAACCTTAGCCCCCAGTTGTTATCATATTACGACGTTCTCGTGCACTATCCGCAAATGAATCAAAATGAGTTTGAAGCGTCTTGGAAGGACGGATATGATTCGTGGTAGGTGCATCTAATATAGGACTAAATAAGGTGCTATTTTTATACCTACTGAATTACGTTAATGTGTTGCACACTGATTGGACAGTAATCCATTGAATGATCTTTTTTGTTTGAGTCGCTTTGCTTGTCTACTTGTCTCTTTGAACCAAATACCACTTCTACCATTTGATAAACAAACCGATGCCAGGGTCTCCATTTTTGTTTCGGTCTATATTTTTTTACTTTCAATGATCTTGAACCGTGTCGCGTCGCGTCGACCACCCATATGTTCTTATTCTTGAGAAATAAGGCCCCAGCCCATAGAACGCGTTGCGCGCGTGCGGCACCGCTTCCAACTGACAGCCCGATTAAATACACACGTTCTTATGAGAGGTGACCCATAAGCACCGCGCGCAACGCGCCGAACGCGCCGAGTAGCCCAACTTTCTACTTTGCCGCGGCTCTCACGCGGTGACAGAAGAGAGACATGCGCAGTCACAACATTTGAAGTTTTCTCTTATATGGAAAAAGTGACAATGGGCGCGTTCAAGAACCTATCGGATAGCCTATCTCGGATAGCCGTATCTTAGATACCTTTTTGAACGATCGACAACAGACAACAGCTGTGAAACATTAAAATTCGACTTTTGAAAACAGAAAAACATTCAAAATATCATTTCTAGACGATTATAACTTATTTTTTTCGATTTCCCACACGTAAACAACAACAACAAGCTATCCGGATACGATTCTTGAACGCCCCCATTTTGACTAAATTTATCTGTCAAAACACCGCAACGGATTCTATGGGTCACCCCCATCAGTTGCGCGCGGCAAAACCCACCGCATCAGTTGCCGCGTCGCTTCTACCGCACGCAACGCGTTCTATGGGTCGGGGCCTATAGAATGGTAAGTTCAACGCTTACCTATATTTAATTTTCATATATTTATACAAACAATCAAACGTTTGCAAATTACAGTAGGTACTTGTTTGAATTTTCTATTTTGTTTTCAAAATCAAAGCAGCTCTTGATATGAATCAAGTTTCGATATTCAAAACGGGAATCCATTTTCAAAACTTGAACTAGTTTTTCTCCAGGAATCAATAATACCGATTTCTTTTTAAAACTAGTTTTGATTATTTTTTGCAAAACTTGAAACGAAACTAGCTTTACCTGAAACTAGTTTCATTTCTAGTTTTACGAATTCTCAATAATATGGCTGTAATGGAATAGAGAGTAGAGAAGAAATACTGTTTGACATGTTTATCAGAGCTTCCTGTCGTTATTCGATTAGAAATTTACAACTTTGTAGAAACCACAATTCGATCGAAAAATTTATCTGAATAAGACGGATTCCCTTGAACTTATTTAATCAAAATATGATTTCTTTGTCAAGTCAAGGGTTCTTTTCCGCTGAAAAGCAAAAAACCATTAGTCGATGATAATCTCCTTTTCATTTATAGTTTTTTCAATTCATTCGTGCCATACAATGTGATGGATTATAAAACTTTGAAGAAGTTCAAAAAATCTAATAACTTTCAGACTTAACCCAACTCACCACCCATAACTCACCTTGTCGAATAGCTCTTATCCATTCAGCTCGTTCCTTTTCAGAATTCGCGACCAAATACAATGTGTACTGGGGCACGGACCTTGCAGCTGCTTGATCATCCAATTCACAATAGCCTACTTGAAATGGATATCCCTGCAAAAAAAAAGAGGATACAAAAAAAATATGATTCATTCATTCAATCCCAGTTTTTCAACAACAACAACACCAACAAAAAAAGGACCCTACGCCAGCACATGATACGAGTAACAGAATACGAGAAAAATCATTGCCCCGTGTTCATGTGCTGTGTAAGTTTTAAGGGAAAAAAAACAAATTTTTACTTCTTATTTTTCTTTAAGAAAATCCCTTTCAAGCAAGAAAAAGTGTTAAGATGAATGAAGACTTACATCTGGAGCAAATGGATCACCGCCTTCACCGTTGACTGTTGCCGTCTCCACTAAGCGTACTCCTTTGACTGGTATTCGACCCCTTTCGCGACGTCTCTGTATAACAGGAAGAGAAAAGAAGCCAAAAAGTGGTTAACGTTAGTTTTTTTTTTGTTTGCTATTTCTTCTTTGCAAAACTTTTTCATTTATTATTATATTTTTTTTTTTTTTTGTTGGAAATTAATACGTCTGGAGTTGGATACAAGTGGTTAACATATAAGTAAGGGATATTTTTGTATGTTTGGTTGGTTGTTGGGGAGGAGGGAGTTGACTGTGGTGGTTTTTGTATTTAATTAAGCCATCTGCCACATTACTGAGGTTTGGGTAAGTTTCAACTTGTATGTGAGTTTTTTATTTCTTATTTTTATATTGTTAAGAGCTCTTAAGTCCAGGGTTGAAGTGGATTCTTTTGAATCAACAGATGGAAGGTGGTTAAAACTGAGTAAAAATTGTTAAGGAAGTTTACTTCGAAGTTTTTGTTTTGAGGATAAAAGGAAATGTGCATTTAGTAGGTAAAAAGATACACAGTTGAAGGGTTGATTTATGTTGGATTATGACGAGTGACTGAAGCAACATGTTGGGAGATTTGCTCTTTTTTAATTGAGATGAGTGAAGGAACATTGAAATGTGTAAGGAAACAGCAGTGGAGCATTCAACCATATGGTCTTAAAATTAACGAGATGATGTTTTTGCTTGTTAAATAGTCAGATGACTTTATTGAAAGTAGTTATAGTTTTTGATGATAAAATGTTTAGCTGGGTTCAGAGTGCTCATTAGTTTTTTTCTCATAAGACTGTAATTTTTTAATTTAGTGACTTGTACTGTAAAAAAAAGTTAAGACTGTTTACTTTTTGATAAATTGTTTATTACGAATTTAACTACAAAAAAAATGTAAAACTTCTTGTTTTTCAATCAAGCTTTGGTTAATAGAAAAAAATCTCACATTGGGCGCCATTTTCCAGTTTTTACACAAAAAAAAAATCAATTTGGTCGAGGTAAATAATTGGCATAAACTATAAGAATACATAGTGAGGTAAACTGTTCGTTAGTGAATCCTACAGAGAATGCAGGCCAGTGGGAAAGTTCTGATCCCTTCAAGATCACAACCCCAAACAATTCACAAAATCAAAAAAATTAGATATCAACTGTAAGTTAGGTACACGATTCTTGTACCGCCACCGTTCAAAATACAAAAAGTGGTTTATAACTCGTTGATGGTTTGAAAATAAAAAAGAAAAGTCTCTCGTTGGGCGCCATTGTGTAAGAATAAACGAAAAAAGGTAATGGATCGTGTAGTGTTCATACTGAAAGCTTCTTTTGCTTGTTCTTGTTGATGCTTTCAGCACAACGTTCGACAATACTGGGAAAAAACCTTTGTAAATTACAAATCTTTAACCCGTTGCCACAGGAATTTTGAACATTGATCACAAGTTCCGCCTTGATCACAAATTTGTGATTAGAAAACTTTTTGCTGGTGAAACGACAAATCTGGGTTACAAATTTATAGTTGTAACTCATGAAACGTTTTTTCAAAATTGCGTCTACCACTGGTGCGAATAGATAATAACGGACTGAACTTTTTGTATAAAAAAACATGATTCGCACAACAGCTCGCTGATTAGTAGGTGAGCTAAACAAGTTTGCGAAAGCTTTTCTTTTAATTTAAAAACCACGAGTCGAAATCATTTGCCCAAGTACCATAAGATGGAAACCGATGCAAGAAAATGTTGCTCATTAAGACCTTAATGCTTTGCTTTCTCCTGAATAAAAAATTCAATAAGCAAATCCAATCCTCTGAACGACTTAAGTCACAAAACAAACCTCCTCACTTTCAGGAAGCCTCCAGTTAAATTTATGCATCGATACAACGACATCAGTTTACATTCTCAAAGAAAAACCGATGACATTCCATATAATCGTTAAGCTAATTGGCATTCCTTAATCAAGAACTTTCTCAACTTAGTTACCTCCTCCATGACAACAGCCAGCTCAGAAGCTCACTCCATGAAAACAACACCGAGGTAGATATAGTCTCCGAGGTTCATTTATGATGATAATGAAACGATGTTCCCGGAGAAATATCCAACTAGGGACCTTTATTAAATGCAAGTAACATGCACTTTTAATGGACTTCCGACAGCATGAAAAGAAGAGATGACGCCAATGCGAGAAGGAGTATTCCATTGACCCTAATTCTTATGAAGGTATCAATATCACAAGCACCATCACCACACCCAATTGTTGTCAACTCAAAAAGAGGGATAAGGAAAGATAGACTTCAGGAGAATTCACATACCTATGCCATGAGAGTGTGGGCGTTTTCACACACAAATCGTGGTTCACAACTTCACTCAGTCCTCACTTTAGTATCAAAACTATCTCTTCCCTGACAAGAGGATACACGAACATAAGAAAATATTTTTTCCCATTTCCACGCAGTGATATATCCGACAGGCAACAGCCAAAGTCCTCTTTCTTTCGCATTTTGCTTTTTTGATGCGAAAGTATACAATGTAAGTGGGTCATTAGTATACTGACGTCCTCAACACAAATACCAATCAGTGCATTTTTTTTTTGTAGAATGTAAGTTTTACAAAACATTATGACAGATGCAGAATGTTGCAACAGCAACAGCAACAGCATCTTCCCAGTAGATGACAATTGAATGCGAAATCAACGTCAGCTAAATACTTTTTTCTTTAATTTTTTTGCTTGCATGTTGTGTAAATGGCATCTGTCAAAATGACAGAACATACATTTTTCATTCATTAGCTCAGTGTGTGATCAACTGACACTGACACATTGGTGCCGATGCCGAAGTGAAAGTCAATTAAAGGATCATAATTTATATGGAATTACTTACAACAAGAGTCTTGCATAAGTGGATTGTGTATGTTAACACAATGCTTTCTAGATTTTCCTCACAAAAGGCAACGTTCAAGTGAACTATTCGGATTTGCATCTGTGGGAGAACTTTTTCCATTCAAGTGGATTAATTTTGTATTCCATCCAAACTACCACTTGACACTTTGATTCCATTAAAAGTTCGTTGTGGTGCCATTGGCATCAACAGCTAACGGTTCCCTTTAAACTGCAGCTTGTTAGTTTTTAGTTTTTTTTTTCATTTTTTAAGCGAATTGTTTCTGTGTTTAGTTGGACGCAATTGAAGGCTTCTGCTCAGGTTATGCAGCATTGCCTCCGGTAGCACTTTAGAAAAAACTTTCTGGAAACGACAAACTTTTCCTCAAAACAAAGAGGATCACACCGAATTATATGGTTTCATCAGCAGCTTATCAATTGCCACGGCCATTACGCTTTTATAGCACATTCGCTTGCTTTGCTAAGCGAGTGTAGGATTTCTGATAAAAAACAAACTCTAATTTCATAGCATTTGTGAAATGAATTCAATGCACTTGTGTTGTGGAGCAAAAGATAGTAAGTGAGTGGGTGGTAATGGAAACTACGCGGTTGTTATAATGTGATTGTATTTAGATTGGAGAACAAAGAGAAAAGTTGTCGTAACCAGAGAGGAAGACAAAAATGTGTTCGGCTGAACAAATGTTGTTATTTATGATGCACGTGCACTAGTGATTATAAAGAAACTACTTTTAGAGTAAATTTAAATTAATACTTAGAGAACTTGGTAGTAACAGAGCTCACTGCAGTCTTTCATAAAAATTAATACACACGGCGAATGTTAAAGTAATAAAACATTTTGGTATAGCATACACATCTTTGGTTTCTTTGAAAAAAGTCGAGGTGCTCTGACAACACCATACAATAATGGACAAATTTTGAACTTTGCATACTAGATATTGCGGTTCACAGTAATACCGTGAACTTCAGTTCAGTAAGTTCACTACTCGTTTAATTAAGCTGAGTATATTTCGTTCGGCTACTCGTCTGCGTATTGAGATGCAAAATACAAATATGTATTAGTTAAAGTGAACTGCTGAATAGATGAACTGCAATCGCTTAGTTCACTAGTAAAAGAGCCATATGGAACTAGTTAATTTGACAACTACCCGAGCCATATGAGACGCTCTAATGCAGAAAATTGTTTACTACTTGTTCAATTAAGTTCAGTAATTTCGTTCGCATATTTGTCTACGTATCGCGTAGCAAAATTCAAATATTAGTTAAAGTGAACTGCTTGAAATACATGAATTGCTTAGTACGCTTGTAAAAGAGGCTTAAGGAACTAGTTTATTTGACAACTACCCGAGCCATAAGAGACGCTCTTAATTCATCAAATTGAGATACTTTAACCGAAGTTCTAAAAATCTACCAAACCATAAAAAAAATGAAGCCGGGGATACACATTTCGGGTTGAAGCAAATAAAAGACTTAGAGGGGTGCCTAAAAATAGAATTGTACTCAATACTATGGATCTAAGAAGAACACATATAAAGAATGAACAATCTGCGACTGTAAGGCAGTATGACTTATTTAATGTAGTCCCTTACTTCCCAGACTTTAAAGAAGTTACGCTTGGCATTGACAACTAGATATTCAAAGTGGTCTGTATGGCCCGAAAAAGTATGCCTTATGATCGCAACCATAGTACCGTACGCAACAGGAAGCAGCTAACCAAATGTAAATTTCTTAACTGAAAAAATTGAGAGCTCACAGGAATGAAGTTCGAAAGGTTTACTTAGGAACTTAGGTCGGCAAAAAACAGCGGGGAGACGTAGAAATAAGATCGTATACAATTCTGATGATCTATGAAAAAAAACACTTCTGAAGAATTATAAAATTACGGCTGTTAAGCAGAATGCTCCATCCAAAGTAGACGATTCGTCAAGAATTCTTTCCTCCAGATTTGAAAGATGCTAGCCTTTCATATAGCACAAGCTTAGATCGAAGAAGACTGCATGTAGCATGCTGCAGACCAAATGGATTTGATGACGAGCTATTCAAGGCAGTTGGAGATCAGCTGGAAACAAGCATACACTATCAGGCTGTCTTTAAGATTTGGTCAGTAGAAAGTGTGCCTAATAATTCGAGCCTATGTATAATTTAGACAAAACAGAGCCCGGGTAATTATGTTTTCAGAAGCCAGAGACTGAACAAATCATGTCTTGTATTGTCAACCCCATAAACTTGTTCGACTCCACAGGACAACGATAAAATATTCATTCTCCTCACATGCAAACTATGGTTGAGATAAATGCTCTAAGCCTTAGCCCTCTAGTAGTTGTTTTTCGGTAAAGAAGTAACAGAGATCTTTGATGCCAGCAAATGTTTTCAACAATGTAACCAAGCGGATTGAAGAAGTTGGGAATGACTCCACAAGTGCACCTCCACAAGTTTTACTTTCATAAAAAGTAAAAGACAAAAAAAAAAAAATTTCGCGAGGAATTGGCAAGTCCTCCGTTAGTAAATTCATTGTCATGAAAAGTGCTTCTCTATTAGCCGTTCGGAACCGGTAGAAAATTGTAGGTCCCCACCATTCCCTGACAAGGCATGGTTGTAAGAAATGTGCTAGTCCCTGGGGCTCCTCGCTCTGTGGCGCCACCCTATTTATTTATTTATTTATTTACCCTGTAATCGTGCATTCTAAAGGTTTGTCTATGGAAACGAGTCGAAAGAAGCAGACAAACTTTTAAAGTAGAGAACAATTGACAAGTTTCGTACGTTGCTCTTGAAATAAGCAACTCCATTTTTTTAAAGACAATATCGCTAGAAAAACCTGTAAATACACCATCAACAAATTTCCCTTAACCTGCAAACCATCCACAGCAAAAACAACAAAATGATGTCATCCAGGTAGGAAGAAAAAAAGGATATCACATCCGTTAAAGACGACGAAGAAAGAAGATGATGAATCTTGATCGTACGTCACCGCGTCTACATCGTTGTCATTGTCGCTGTTTGAAAAGCCTACCACTTCACCAATGCCATTTATTATCAAAGAACGTCTTCCTTTTCCTTTTCCAGCTTGCATCATTCATTCATTTCGTATTCATTTTGTACGAATACGAAACAAGAGTTTTCCCGACCGTAGCACTCAGTTGTCCTCGTTTCAATAATAAAAAAAAGAACAAGAAGAAAAATTACAATGCAGAAAAAAGGAAAGGAAAGAAAAGATGATGACCGTCTTTGTCTTTATTTTTTTTATATAAACTGTTGGCAACGATAACTAAGTGATGTGGGGGCTAAAAAAAAAACAAAAAACCTCCGACAAGGGTGAAATAAAAATAAAGGTAAAGAATACAACAAGCAGACAAATAAGCGACCGAAAACTTACTTCAGTTTTATGTTATGAAGAAAGTATCCAAAAAAGGACCCTGAAGGGATTTAATCTTTTTTGAAGACTGATGAGCGAGTGTAATTGAGTTCTCTAGTTTTTTTTTTTTTTTTTTTGCTTCATTCAGTGCCTACCTATGTATAGTTTGTGTAGTAAAAGAAAACCCTATTGTTGCCACAAAATGAAAAATGAAAAAAAAAAACGAATCCTTATTTCAAGTGCTTAAAAGGACCTGTTAAAACACTCTCAACACAAAAGAAAGTGAGAAGGAAACTCTTACGTAAAAAGCAAACTAATATTTTGTCAACAATTTGTAGTGCAGTTGATGTTTTCTTCTGTTTTTTCGTTTATGCCTGTGTCCCCCAAGTGCCGCTGCACTTGTTTGACCTTTTTGAAATCCACCTCAAGGAGTAGACACTAATCTTTAGAAATTAGACAGTACTCTAGGGTCGGACATAGGAATAGGGATATAATAAACAAGCAGATGAAAAACAGGTAGATAAATAATAAATATTATTTTTCCGTTTTTGGGATGACGATGGTTTTAATGAATAATAAAAGTCGGTTTTTTGGAAGGCAAGCGGTTTGAATTCGAATTGCTTTTCTAAGTATGGCCTTTGTATATAGAAACTATAGTAATATCACTTTCCAATATTTTTTATTAACATTGTTCGTCACTAGGGTGCGCCAACACCAGCGGAGCAGCTGTTATGCTCATGGTGGAATGTATCAAATTAGGTGAGCATTTCCTATGGGTTAGAAAGTGATGCATATATGATGAAATTTAAACGTTGTTATTTGCTTCCTACTCTTACCTCCTGCTCTTGAAAAATAGGCTTGTGGACCACATTGGAAATTTTGTGGACCACTTTCGACTTCCAAGTTCCAAAAAAAATATTGGAAAGTGATAGTACTATACGATATATATACAAAGGTATGGCCTCGGCTCGTAGTCTGGAATAGCGAGAGACGGATAATTTGTCAGTTGATATGCGGTTGTTTGGGATGAGAAGGGATGTATTAAGGTCCGTAAGTAAACAGAAAATAAGCCTTAATTATGAAATATTCTCATTCGAGAGAGGTCAGTGTCCGATTATAAAGAGGTTGCGTATAGAGAAAGGTTGGAATTAAACACGTTTCTGGATTTCAAGAGTAGGTAAAAGGTACACATTAATTTTGTTGGGGTTTTGTTCAGTCAGACAAATTCATTCAGCAGTTGAAAAGTAATTTTTTTTTCAGGGGTAAAGATTAATGTCGTGGAAAATTAGCACTGTAATGACTACATTGTTTAATCCTTTGATCTGTCAGGTTCTTTTTAGGTTATATTTTATAGAATCAGGTCGGAAGTTGATTTTGTTATTCTTCAGCGACGATTCACACGAAGAAACGAGCAACTTACTAATCACAGCTAATTTTCTAATATTTTACTGTCACATTGTGAACTGATTTGAGGAACAGAATGCCAACGTTTCTTTCAGAGTAAAATAAAATAAATTCACCACAACTTTTCATTCAAGATCAGCAATTTGTTTTTTGACAGTTCTCGACCGCGACCTTCTTCATTAGAACTGATCCCACTTCCATCAAAAAACAAACTTTTACTTCAATTTCTTCGAAATAAAACTTAATAAATGAGTAGGTATCATGTTCGCATAACGGCATCCTCTCTTCTTTTTAAAGCATTGACACCTCGACTTGTTTAACCTTGCCAATGATCGAAAACAATAACATATTCAAACCATAACGAATCGATAGATTTATTTGAAATTATATTTCCAATGCAAATCTTCTTCTCTTTCTCTAAGCTTATTGTCGGTGATTAATGTGGCGCCCATATCTTACTCGCAAAAGTTGATTAAAATAAACTAAAGTTGTCCGGAACGACAGTCGCTATGGCAGAAACAGCCTTCAAAGGTTAAGCATATACCTAGCTATTGGTGGTCATCGTTGATTACGACTGAGCAAGTTCAATGCAAACTAACCGCTAGTCGTGTCTATTGGAGAGATGACACGTAAATATAAACCTGCCAACTCGAAAACCCCCAGCTACCCACATACACACTCGTATACATAGATAAATGGAGAAGGTAAGCATTGCAAAGATTAGATTCAACATAAAATACCAAAAGTCGCGTCGCGTCTAAAGAACAAATGTCTATTTATAAATGGTCTGCTGGCCGAAATGAATGTGACGTGCGTCGTGTCGGTAGGGTAATGGAAGTTGGCAGCTGGTTTGCCGTGCCGTCGACGGTTGTAGGGTGTAGTTTTTCATAGCTCTGAATGGTCAATGTGCAATAATTAAAATTTTGTATTGTCTGTTGCAACCCCCGGCAATTGGGGTAGCTGCCCGGATAGCTCAGTCGGTAGAGCATTGGACTTTTAATCCAAGGGTCCAGGGTTCAAGTCCCTGTTCGGGCGTCCTATTTTTTTATTTTATTTTTCTCATTCAATTGTGAGAAAAGAGTAGGAATATGAATGTGAAATATTTGCATGTTGAGCACATTTTTGTTTTACTGGCTGGATAACAGTCACGACATGAGCTCCAGAAAGTTTACTAATAATTTCATTGTTTAAACATGAGGTAGATAAAGTCGCTTAAAGCTTTCTGTTCTTGTTCGCTTTTGTTTATAAAATTGTTTAATACTTCGTTGACATATTTCAACGTAACGGACTTCGAAAAAATACTCAATAGGATACACGCTTCGTTGGGTTATTAGGTAGGTAAACGTTGGGTTTCCCCTTCTGAACTAAAAATCGACAAAATTGTTTAAAAATACACTGGACAAGTTCACATTTAAAGGGTTGTACACGTGACAGCATCAGCGTAACAATTCTGTTACAGACATAATGACGACAATGTTAAAGGAATGTTGGCAATTATGGTAAATATCTGGAACAGCTTCGTCGTAATAGCAGCAGAATTGTCTAATAATCGCAATAGAGTTGTGATAGTTTTTTGTTTTCTGTTGGAGGTTTTTAAAGTACCAGCTACCAGACCAAAATACCGGTCCATTGTACTTTGTACTAGATAGCAACCTTCTTTTTGTTATAGCTTTCCAGATGTTCGTATAGAAGAGTCAAAAGACTCTGCCATGATAAGGGGCCTAAGTTACCAGCCTTAACCCTGTCTGCGCCGAGTTTCTGTAACCTCGTGCGAGAAAAAGCAAGCCATTCACAGAGAAAGTGCTCCGCGGTGTCCTCATCTTCTCCACAAGATTCACAGAGTGTGATATCACTTAAGCCTAACACGTTTAAGTGTTTGGCAAAAGGGAGTGCCCCGTTACAACGCCAATAAGCTTTCTACATTCTTTTCTGCTACGGGATAGCAAAAATGTTGCAGTCTTCTTATCAACGTTGGGGAGCATACGTTTGGTCTGTCTGCATTCAATGGAGGCATGCCATATACGATTGTGCTCTTGACAGATCTAATCGTTGATTGAAGCCCTCACTGAGGATCCTGGCAGACCTAGCGACGCGACGGTTCAGATCTTAAGAAAAAACTGTCTGAGATCCTTGCCTCGCAAGTTCATCGGCGATTTCATTTCCAGTTATGCCGTGATGGCCTGGAACCCAAACGATACTAAGAGAATTTAGTCTTCCGTATGCATCCAAAGAGCTCTTGCATTCCTGGATCACTTTCGAAGTAGTTAGAAGGTTGAGAAGTACCTTAAGCACAGCTTGGTTGTCGCTGCAAACACAGACACTTCTGCCCATCCAACCATTGTTCGCAACCATTTGGATAGCATACGTTTCCGCTTGGAACACGCCTATGAGCCTAAAGAGGCGTGCAGTCGTATGTCATTGTTCTCCACAAAGGCACCAGTGATAGTACTGACGTTATTAGCAGAATTCGAAGCAAATCTGTGGTATATGTGACAAATCTGTCGTTGACGCCACAAATTTGTCGTAATCGCGAAATTTAAGACGCCAATAAGACGGCAACGCCGAAATAAAGACAACATTCTCGAAATTGCTACAGCGTTGTCACGACAAATCTTACGCAATCGCCACAGCTTTTCCGTAATCACCATTCTTTCGTAATCGCTCACGACAATCATATCGTAACAATCCTGTCGAAACCCTGACAACATTATTGCTACAATTGCAACAATCTTTTGAATTGCGACCATATGAAGTTATCACGACGAATTCTGTTCTAGCAGCTACTGCGTTGTCGCAATCGCGGCATCACTGGTGTTACCGCGACAGCTACAGCTCTGTCGTAAGCAACATCGATTCCGTAATCGCCACATAGTTGTCGTAAACGCGACAGCGTTCTCGTAATGGCGTTTTAAGTGCGCCAGTGTGTGTCGTAGTCGCGACATCGTTGGCGTAATTGCGACATCGTTATCGTAATAGCATTTTTAAGAGCGCAAGAGTGTGTCGTAGTCGCGACAGCGTTTTCAGAAGCCCGACAGCATATCTGCAGAATTAAAATTTTTTCCAGTTCATTATTTTAACCATCAATGTTAAGAAACAAATTGTTAGATAAACATTGAAGTGTTCTACCTGAAGAACCGTGTAAGATCTTTCTACATATGCTTTTTCTTTCAGCAATTCTATGTTATCAATTGTACCAAGTGTTTCTATGACAACAATACACTACGTTGAATCGAAGATCGTATTGAAAAATATTTTAAGCATTGAGATTAATCTCCAAACGACAAATATTTAAATATTCGTGCCAAATGGACTGAAACACAACTGAGAGAAGAGAAACACATTTACAATCAAGTAGAAGCTTATTAGTCATGAGAGTTTGTTGCATTTCACAACATTTGATATTTTCTGATGCATTGTTTTCAAGTATTTTTCTTCTGCCCCATTTGCTTACTTATTACAGCCCAGATAGCTCAGTCGGTAGAGCATTGGACTTTTAATCCAAGGGTCCAGGGTTCAAGTCCCTGTTTGGGCGACACTTGTGTTGGTCACTGTGTACAGTTCTCTCAAAAAAAAAGACACAAATGAAACCATTCTCACTTAATTACATTTCCAACGAAGTAAATGTAATGATTTCAAAGAGTATAGCCCTTGGAAGATCATATGCATTACAACTGTCCGAAGCAGATTAATCAAGCAATCCTAATTCTACAATAAATTGGTTTGCTATGTGAAAACGTGGAAGTATTTCAAGTTCTTTATCACTCTTTTATCTTTCTTCTAAAATGCGTGGCCAATTTTACTGTCAATACTCTTTTCTACGAAGCAGTATTCTAGATACCCTTTAAAAACATAAAAACTAAATTCCAATTTATCATTTTATTACTTTTTATCGTCTTGTAATACTACTTTCCTTCTCCGAGAATCACCTTTCACCCTCTCAATCTCAATTTCATTAATTTCATGTCATCCCTCTGGTGCCGTTTAATCACCCGTTGCCAACTTACATCGCAGATAGTGAAAGATTCCTCCTTCGAACTATCACGTTTCGGTTTTCCCCCTTGGCATTGCCATTCACACAGTCAACGCTTCACTACGTGTAGGTAGCTTGATTGATCATGTGTGGCGGCAACAGTACATTTACATTAAGTGGATCCCATGCTACCATAACCATCATCTATCTTTTCAGTTCTCCCCGAAATTAAAAAAAATAAAAATAAAATGATGGTACATGAATAATCGACCATAAATATTCACTCGGATGCCATAAAAGGGAAATTTTTCGACAATAAACTCTCCGATAAGCAAAACAAAAGAACACCGGACCACGATGGCCTCCTTAAGGTACATCACACAGAGTAACACAGCACATCCCACGTTGTATTATGTACGTGTACATTCGTGACAAACTGTGTACTCTTCTCTTCTCGATATATGTGTCTGCCGCCCGCAAATGGTCTCGGGGAAATGATAAAATAAATTATGACAGTCCATCTGACAGCGGACACAATGTGATCTTTCAAATGCTCTTCTGATCGCTATCAGTCAAACAAGGGGGAGAACGCGATGCGGCAGGAGAGTCAGAATCATCAAACGAATCTAATACGAAGTTCAGAAGGTGGGTTGGATGCAATTGAAATGCATTTCACGTGCGTAGGCCGTAGGACGACGTTTGTTTGGGATGGAATTCCAATCTACAGAAAGACAAGCAAATGAGAAATGCCACATAAATCATTGAACCCTGTATACTTAACATTGAGATGGACAGGGACACACAAACAAAGCCCATTACAGACAAATGTTTCCACAGACTTGGTAATAAGTGATCCCTGAAAATTAATTCCGTCTCTATGGAGCAAGAGGTTTATTATTATATTCTTCTATCCTTAAAACTTTCCACGTGAGTGAGTCACGTGGGTAAAACATACACATTTTCCCTGGACACACCTTTTTTCGATTGTTTTTCCCGAATAACTACTGATGCCACACTTAACAAAATACTTCTCCCAGAAAAAATGATCAAAATGGTCAGCATTTGTGTACTAATTATACCTAAGTATATTTTCCACTTACGTCCATGGATGGTTGGTTGAACAACTTCCAAAAGCAATCAAAGAAATCATTTTTAATGCTCTTTTGTAGAAAATTCTTGTCATTTCAGCGATAATCAGACAAATGCGCTGAGGCAGGATGTTTTTACCGTGAAATTTGCATTTTCTGCATTGTTTGCAAAATATTTTTTACGTTCTCTTTGCAATTGTGTAAGATTATCTGAGGCTATAAATTGTGTGGCAACTGGCAACGAACGAAATGTCATTTTTAAAATTTAGAGTTGTTCTGGAGATGCATTTTAGTTGAGAATTCACAGGGATTAAAATTCTTTTTATATTAAGAAGGACATAGTTTTGATGAAACAGCATTTTAGATAGATTGTGGGAAATGCTAGAGTATCTACTGAATTATCATAAGAAGTCAGAGAAGATATTCAGTCAAGAAATGTGTATCGAAAGACGATTGAAATTGATATGAATAAGAAATTTGCGTCTGATATCATGAACCTGGTTCTTTTTTTAATTTGAATTGAATGACGAAAGTGCAGGAAAGTTTATATGAATAAGTCGTCTACGGTGTACGTTTAAAAGTGTTCAATAATTGACCCAAAAGTTTCTCAACCATCGATTTTTAAAGGCTAAGTCGAAGAAAGGTACATTAAAATTAAGAGCATAGTTTTCAATAACATGTTTGAAAAAAACTACAACTGGCTATTTCAACAGTGCACTGTTTGTAGAAAAAGCGATAAAAGAGACTGAGACAAGTAACTTTTTGACTATGTTCAAGAGAATCAATCAATTCTGCGATGGGGCAAAAGATGTTTAAGTAGCACCTGTCCAGATATGAGAATTGTAGTCCAGTTTTGGGCGGATGTAGGCTTTATAAACTGTAGCCAGATCAGAAGGGGTGAAAAATTTCCAGCATCGTCTTAAGAAACCCAAGCATTTTGCAGCATTTTTGGCGACTTCAAATATGCGGTCATTCCAACGATGATGAGGGGGTAGGACCATAAGAACTTCTTTTTAAGGGAACCACACTTGACCATAGACAATGGACCATAGCTTCACAGGGGGTGCAAGATTAGCTTTCAGCATTATATCATCGATATGTGAGAGTTCTTGTTCGCAAATGATACCGAGGTCACCAGTAGCTTCAACCGGTGGAATGGTTTGGTTGTGAAGAAGATAGCGACGGGGAGGAGATTAAATGAGCTTACTAGGGAAGGTAATGATTTGACACTCGGCAATGTTTAGTTCCAAAATATTTTTAGAGCGCTAGATAGAAAGGTTTCTAGATCCTGTTGAAAATAAAAAAGCCTCAGTAGCTAAGGAAATGTTCTTGAAAAGCTTCGTATCATCTGTAATGGGGAATAACCAATTCGAAGTAATTAATAGTAAGAATGAAACAAAGTTGACCTAAATGACGGCCCTGTGGAACGCCGGAGGAAGCTAAAAGAATATCAAGTTCATATAAAGCTAGCTCCGACCTCCGGGTAGAATGAAAATTAACACTATAATACGGTTCTTCAAATAAGAAGAAATCCGTCTCAATAAAATAAGTTCGACGCCAATTGTACATAGAAGGGACCTACAAATTTTTGACGATACACGTATAAAAACATATTGGATATCTTTGAGATTCAAACCTAAAACTCCCATGCAACAATCAGTCAGAAGTCATGGTAACCATTGCAACACTAGCCACTTTTTTTCTGTTAAAAAGAGGAGGCTTATGCTAATCTGGAGCACTCAGACCTGATTTCCGGTCCATTTTACTACCAGGGTAGCAGCCTTCCCTTTTTTGTGGTGCAGTAGATCCCTCCCTCCCCTCCCTCCCAAATAAGGTGGTTATTGTAATTACACATATAACCTCAAGGGCGGCGTCTAGATGGAACTGGGAGGCTGAAAGAAAAGTAGATGCCCAGAGCGGGATTCGAAAGCACGCGTCAGGCCTATCTACTGAACACTCTACCACTGAACCACGGTCGCCCTCGGGCCACTTTTATGGACCGTGTGTGCAACAATTTACTGTGGGGATTACTATTCAAGCCAAAAAGGGATGACAAAGACGCAGAAAGGAATATTACTCCAGTGGATAATAGCTGCGTCAAAGAGAGCAGCTTCTCGAATTGAATTTTTCTTCGATTGATTTTCATAAAACTTCTTTTAACTTACTCTGCATTCTTGTTACCTTGATAGCCATTTTGTTTTCAATTCCGTCAGATTGAACAATTTTTCGTGTCACTTTTCAGTCGTTCTTGATTTTCAAATAAATACTTTTGAGGTAGATAGGAACGGATGGAACAGAGCCATGTGCGTTTCCTTCAATCATTCCTCGGAGGAATCAAAAAGAATTACAATTTTGTGACCTCTCCTAACGGTTAAATAATAAAAAGAGTACTTTTAATGGCAGTATTTCTAAATAGGAATTTCCAGTTGCTCATGAGAGTCGATGTCCACATCAAAATGATTTTTCGATCGAACTGGCCTTACTAGGATTTGAACTAAAATCTCCCACGCTACAGTCCGATACTCT
This sequence comes from Melanostoma scalare, assembly GCA_949752695.1. Lineage (NCBI taxonomy): Eukaryota > Metazoa > Arthropoda > Insecta > Diptera > Syrphidae > Melanostoma > Melanostoma scalare. Next base: position 6,517,012 of record OX456986.1, on the reverse strand, counting down.
AAGCATTGCAACTCGAATTTTGAGTGTAGAAACTTAAAAAAAATTCTTTTAAAGTTTTAAATTGAAAACAATATCTCATAATTCAATCAGCTGAGAGTCACAAATGGTCCTCTTTTGGCTCTTTGTCATCTAATTGCTCTCGTTCTCCCCTAATGTATTCTTTTACAGATTAAATTAGGAAAAAATTAATTTATTACACCAGTTAAGAAAATAAATGTTTTCTTTGAAACACAAAATAACATGGTGTGGCTAATTATAGCATAAAGATTAAGAACAACCAAATCCCAAAAAAATTTCCTCTTCATTAAAATCATGTCAGAATATAACCAACCAAATGAGGACTATCAAACCTAAAACCAAATAACAAAAAAGATCACTGAGGCTAGATTTTTATCTTCTGCCATTTTAAAAATCCTCATTTCGCCTTTATAACATCAACTTATACCTACTATATAAATATGAATTCATAAATGAAAACATAAACACCCAAAACAAGTTGAAGGCAATTTAAATTAAGCACAAAACATCATGCCCCTATGCCCCTAACTTCATGTAATTATGTTTCCAGAAAGGTAATTGAATTTCGCCAAGAGAAATTTCAACGAAGTCAAATTGAGTAATAATACGGTTTGTGTAACGAACAAGGAAGTATAATGGGTGGTGCTTTCCAATAAAGTTAAGGACATAAAATTTCATGAAATCGCAGATGTTGGCTTGTCAAACCGAAGAACCTTTGTAATGTTTTCAATTATTGACAGCTGTCATTTGGTTTTCAAATGAAAGAACACACCAGAAAATTAAAGAGAGAAAACAGTTGGATTTGTTATGTGGAAGCAGGTGTATGTACTTGTTTGTTATTTGAGATATTGCCGCCTAAGAAATAAGATGGAATAGCATTTTGGGTGTTGGGAAGAGGGTATCACTGTATAATAAAAAGAAGACTGATGATTGGGTTGAGCCGAGCTTCTTTTGTCCTATAATGAGATGATTGTCAGTAAAAAGAACTTCATAATATTCATCCCAATCTGTTCATAAAAATGAAATGTCAAAATCATAAGAATATTTTACAGTTTCATAACACTTCCTTAGCGCACTCTATGACGAAGTTCACATGCCATTCAGTTTTTCGATCAGCGGTGGTTGTGATTTTGAGCACATAAACGAAGTTCACATTGGTCGATTTGTTGAAACTTCGAGCGGAAAAAACGATTATTTTTTGTCTTTCCTTATTCTTTGTTATCCCAATTGACTTGGTCTAAGAAGAACAACAAGAAAATAGTCGTTTGTTTGCGCGAAGTTTCAACAAATCGACCAACGTGAACTTCGTCTATGTGCTCAAAATGACAACCACAACTGAACGAAAGACTGAACGAATCCAAATTGACACACTCTTCTTCTCTGTTCGGAACTAAATAAGAAAAAAAAGAAGCCCCTAAATAATAATAAAAAAAAAAAAAAAACAAAGCAAGAACAAGTCAAGTGACGTGTTGGAAAACTTTAAAGATCACTGAAAGCTCAGTTTGGGTAACTAATCAAAAACAAACACCTTAACTACCACAGACAATCAAAAAGAATAAAAACTCATTTCATCTTCCACAGGACAAACAAAGTTTGGAAGATGCGACCCGTAATCCATTAACCAAACGCACTTCCTGTTATTTTGCTCCGACTCTGACTACATCATTCATCTACCTGAAGCTCTTTAAAGGCACGCGGCGCATACCTTCCCATTCATTGAATTGGCAATGATTCATTCTCCACCAAGATAAAGATCAATTGCTGAATTTATCCATCGAATTAAAATTTATTTAGACCTCTATCGGAGACCGAAAAACAAAAAAAAAAAACAAGGTAACTCCTCCTTTTTTGCCTTTCAACAATAAGATCTTCTTAGAAGTGACCACAAAAGAAAACCGGACGGTCAAAATAAAAAATAAAAACAAAGAAAAGTATTTACTCCACAACGAGAGGTATGGCTCCGGAAATACCATGCCATGCCGCCGAATGCCACACACTATGGGCCGTATATTTACCGTTTTATTTTTTTAATGTTGTCACGACTAATTGAAACAACCCGCAACTTTCGTTTCTCTGTCACAGAAAGCATTTTCTTTTCTTTCTGTTTTTTTTTATATCATACCTGTGATTCAATACTACAAATGCATGGCATTACTGACCTCTCAGTTTATTTTAACCGGTCCAACTCCAACCTACAACCCAAAGTTTCAGCAACCGTGATTTCTTCTTTCGTTCCAGGCTCATGAATCACACACGCAAAAATGCGCATTACTCATATGTCAACTTGAAACAGCAGCATGTCCAAATTACACGCAGACTCCTCTTTTTTGGTTTCGAAATTGATGTTGGGCCATAAAATGAATGCATCTTGTGGAAGTCTGCGCATAAATAGACTTTTCAATCATTACACTATTCGCGTTCACACGGGAACGGGAATCTTAGTCAGGATTAGGAGTCTTAGTCATTCATCCATCTACTTCGTTGCAATCTTGTTGTTGGTAGTCATCAATGTTGAATAATGCCCCGAAGGATCTATCGGTGTGCGCTGGGGTTGCTTGTGTGTGCCACCTTCTGCCGTTGCATCAATGAGCAATTTTAATGGAATCTTCAATTTCCGTTTTGTTAAAACTATAAACAAAGGGAAAAAAAATAAGGACAAGGCTTGAGACATGACAATGTCAAGCAGAGCACCCTATGGGTTGTGGAAAAATTAGTTTTTTTGGTCGACGGTTTTGAGTCGAAGCTCAGAAAGTAAAATAAAAGCAAACGATCTGCAAGCCCTGCGAAAGTTAAACAAAAATTTTTTTTTTAAATAGATGAGGTCTAAGCAACGAACCTTGTATCTCGCCATTGAAAACTAGGGCAACTATTGCACTGTCTTGTTTTTATTAGAAATTAAAGCTTTTATAAAAAAAAACTTTGGAGATTGGCAAACACTTATGTCAAGAACCATTGAAACTCTATCAATTTTGAAGCAAAATCATTTTGATGGTTAGCACCACAACTGTCCCTAGCTCGACTAAGACACGACCCAAATTTATCAATATATGACTCTTTTTACTTATGAAGTCCAAAGACAAAGTTTTTTGTCTGTGTTAAAAGCCTCATAACAATGTCTACTCTCCTTATTCGAAAAAAATTCTCTTCAAAACATTTGGAAAGACTTCTTTACGACCAAAGAACAGTGTTGTTCTCGTTTCTTGTCTTTTTTGTAACCAAACAGAAGAAACATATAATCAATCCCGTCGCTAATTATAGAGCCTTTCGGGCGTCATTTGACTGCCTTCGTTTTCGTGTTGTTGCTGCCTCGGTTCTCAGATAACACTAAATGGTTCCATGCGTGAGATGGGGATTTTCTTAGCCTTATGCGGAGAATTAGTGAATGGAATTTGAAGTGCAGGTTTGTTTTTCTCGTAAAATTTATCCCAGAGTCAGGGTTAGGGAATGGACAAGCATAGAGAGGATGGTGTTTGAATATTTTTTTTTTCTTTTTCGATTACGTACGGCACATCGGTGGAGGCAAACTTTTGTGGGCACATTGCCAAGAGGAAAAACTAATTTTGTGAAGTGCAGCCGTTCGTTGAGTCGTGTCGTATCGTGGTGTGTAGAATGGAAAGAAGCCACAATTTATTTTTCAATGTCACATAGAAAAAAGTTTTTTTTTTCAACTCTCGACTATTGTCGGGATTGTAGGGAGTTTTTAGAATTTTTTTTTCTTTGAGTTGTAAGAGTTCAATGGTTTCAGGGCAAAGTGACAAGTACGGTTGATTAGAGTTTCTTTTTTATAATAATAACACAAGTTGTTGAAGGGTTGTGTGGAAGGTTGTTGCACTAGTCCACCCCGAGGTTAGGAACAGACGGGAACGAAGTTTCGTTGCAAATATGTATAAACAACACAATACAGACGTGAGAGTGGGTTGGATGAGCGGCTTTGGTCCTTTACGTGCGGGAGTAACCAAGTTAATGCGATACTAGCGATTATTTGAAAAAGCTGTAGAAACCTAAACAGTTTAAACTCTTACATGATTTTGTAAATTAAAAAAAAAAAAACAAGTGATGTCCGTTGCCTAATGGTTAGCATGTCTGCCTGTTACGCGGGAGATTCGTGGTTCGAATCTCAACTTTCTGTTTTTAGACGGGTATTGCTTTTCGCGAGGAATTGACATTCCTCCCTTAGTAAATTTATTGCCATAAAAAGCGCTTTCTCGACTAGACGTTCGGATTCGGCAGAAAATTGTAGTTCCCCTACATTCCCGCACAAGGCATGTTTATGAGAAATGAACAAGGCCCTTGGGCTTCCTATTTATTTATTTATTTAGTACAAAATCAACGAAGCCAATGATTGATGGCATTAAAAAGCCCTTTTCATGGCACATTACTTACTGTCGAAGAACTTGTCAATTCTCCTCTAAAGGAATTACATGTAGGGGAGCAGATATCGGTGAATTGAACTTTAATCATAATATTGTGGCGCTTAGCTCCACCAATAGAAGTACCATACCAGCCTAACCCTTAACCAATTACGGAAATTGGTTAAGGCTCCGACATTCGTCCTCAACTATAATCGCAATTCTTCTGAAAGCACATCTTTGGCAGACTCCATTTCTCAATAACTTTTTAATTTCACTTTCCACTTAACAAAAGTACCTCTTTCAAGTCCCTATCCAACTATAAAAAATCGAGTGTTTAGACAAACACTCATGTACTTCCGTCGAAGTATTATTACTCAACCTAATGGAATCCACAATCCACGTTTGGCCACCCACTTAGTCAAACTAATGCTTGGATTCAGAATTCCTTTTACATGTTCTCACACTCATTCCAATAGACTAACACGTCATTCCAAATCACCTTGGCATGCCTGCCTGCAGCAACAGAGCAGGTAGGTCCCATCTCCCATCCCAAGTCCAATGCATCCTATCGTATAATCCGAAATTCATAAAGAGTGAGAAATACGTTCAATCGACAAGGATCATATTTTTCAAATGACCGCTGCTGCCGGTGCTGCTTACTCAATACGGACATCCGCAAGAACCTTCTTTTCTATCCACGTTTACATATATATGACTTAATCGGGTTCCCAAAGTTGTAACGCTCGTCTGTCTCTGTATGTGAACTGAGCCACTCTCAATCTCAACTCAACTCTAAGTCCAGAGACGAGCATTATAAATGTCCGCACGTCAGTTGACCATAAAGTTTCTGTGTGCGCGCGGACTTTTATCGGTTTCCAAGTAATTTCACACAGAGTTCCCTAAAGTGTGACCGTGTCGCTCGTTGGAACTCGAGTTTTATTATTTCTGATTCTCTTATGAAAATTTATTGGATCTTAAATGACCGGGAGGATGGGCGGTATATACATACATGTATACCCAACTATTTTTATGGGTTTCCATTACATCGAATTTACATGGAATCGAATGCAGTTAAGTACGCCACTCTATTCTGTGTAAATGCCTCTGCTTGTGTTTTTGTTGGGTGCGTATATGCGGCTGGGAATAATTAGTGTGGCTTTTTCAGAAGAAGGTTATTAATCTATTCAAAGTGCATCTTGCATTGGTTCTTATGAAGTGTGTTTTCATGAAGTTTGATGGCGGAACGCTGAGGTATGGACATGGACGATTATTCCACAAGATTCAACAGAGATGAATGTTTTACTATTTCATATGAAGTCAAAATAGTTGTGAGATGAATTCTTAATTGAGACCTTAAAGTTTTGGGAAAAGTTTACAACCAAAGGCTTTGTAATTAGTATACTTTTGCCACGTGTTTGTGTGAGAAATACACAAATAGTCGTTCTAGGCTCAGAGACCACTCCGACGATGACGCCACGATATCGAGCAAGTACCAAGTGTTTTATTTTCGGCCTAGATTTTGAGTGTGCCCTCCCAAGGAGTAAGAAATATCTGTCCATGGTGTTGACAAATTGTTTATTATTTTGTATACCAAAAATGTCAATTTACAAGTTTTCTCGTCAAAGTGATGAAACATTTAACTGTCAGTAATGACAGATATCAAATTGGAAGAAGAAATATATCCCAGCTGCGAAAATGTCATTCACAATCAACGTCCTCATCCCTTAGAAGACCGTCAGTTGGTATTTTCAAAATAAAATCGAACAACAAAAGTAATCAATAAAATTTTATGTTGATGGCAGCAACCAGCAACCCTAAATTTCGGTTCGTTCACCCTTCTAGTTTGCTTTCGTCACTTCTTTACACGCACACACTTTGCTCAAGCAAATAATCAAAGGCACACTTGGCAGGCACTCTATTTAGTTTTTTTTTTTTTTTAATCGCATGCATGACATCCTTTGGCTTGCCTCCATATTGGTCGTTTTCTAACTCAAACTTGTTCTGCAACTATCCACTTTGGAAGTAGAGTGCTGGCACATTGTGTATGTAGATGTCCAAGTAAATTTTCTATCCCATTAAAAGTGAGCGCGTGTGGGTCGTGGGGTCGGGGATTGAATTTATTTTTTTTTCCAGCTTGTATCCTGACAAAACCACCCTCTCCCAATGGGTTTGTTTGGTGCAATGAGGAAGAAGTGGGTGAAACGAAACAAAAACTGGGCCACCAGACTCTGTACACTGGTCGGAAGTCCCACGAAACTACCCCAAGTAGTAGCTTCTCTAGTGATTATGAGTTTTTATTTATTTTTTATTTTGAGTTGTGGGAATGGTAAATAGAATAATAGTTCCCGCAGCGGGAATGGCATAGTTTTCGTTTTTGTTATTTAATCCTCTCCCCCACTCTTTTATCTGCTGCAGCTGCGATGGGCAGGACAAAGTTCATTATTTTCATTTTCGAGAAAACAAAAAAAAAAACACAAAAGGAAAGTTAAATTAGTTCGCAGAGTTCGCGAGCATGATGAGGCTTTTATGATGGATATGGATGCTACTGAAACACTGTTTTTGAAATCCACGAATGTAGTCCGATTTGGATTATCTTAGGAAGAACCTAAATAGTTTTTTTTTCTATTTTTAATGAATTAATGGTTCTGCTGCAGAGAGAGAGAAGATTGTCCCCTATACTGGTTATGTGGATCATTTATGGGCTGACGTATGAGTATGCAAGTGGGTTAGAAGGGGAAAAGGTTTTAAGAATTTCAGATTAAGCAAACCAAAACTGAATCCATTAAGGGATGATAGGATGGGTCATGCTCATGGCAATGCACATGGAGTCTGCACGTGATTCAATGAGATCCCATTAAAAGTAGAACAACTAATAGTTTTCTTATAGCTGCCTGGTGGCACATTTTTCATTTTAAAAATGTCTTAAGAAATATGCCACTAGCAAATGTGACCAAAACAAATTTTTGCAATTGCGACATTTAGAGGCTAGATTTCTAAGAAAGACAAACACACACAAAAGAGTGGGAATATAACCTTAAATGAGCATCAAAATGATTTCAAAAAGAACCTCTTTCGCTTAAGGATTATATAAATTTAAACAGAGAAGGAAAAGAAGCACCTATAGCTTTAAATCAATAGCAGGAGATTACACAAAAGCTGTGCTTACTCAAGAACCAAATTTTAAAACACTTTAGTTTCAAATAGCAGTACAATTATCTTTAAAAAAAACTTTTAGAACGAAACTGACTGGAAGGCATATTCTATGCCTAAAAACAATTGAATCATCAGTCAAACTTCTTTACAACAAACACATTTTTCCCTTGAAAGCGTTCCCAAAAGATGAAAAATAGTTTCAAAAAAGCATTCCAGCGTTACCGGGGAACTATCATCTAACGAAATAACTTTCATTTTTTGATTTCGTATGATCCAGTACCGAATTATGAGGGGCACCGCAACTCTACTTTTCTTCGAGATGCTTCACAATAATTGCTGCCATTTTCGTATTTTTGGGTATTGCTTTATGAAATTTTCACACAGAATTTTTTGAATTTTATATTTTAAAATAGCATTGATTTTAATAAATAGGTACTAACTGTGTCGTCAAAAAAATTCACAAAAATTCACCTTTTAGTAAAAAAACGCAAGGAAAATACACTCTTTTTTGACTACGTCGTAGTCGTAGTCGTAGTCGTAGTCGTTGTCGTAATCGCTGTCGTTGTCATAATCGTTGTCGTTTTTGTAATCGATGTCGTTTTCGCTGTCGTTGTCGTCGTCGATGTCGTACTTGTTGTTCATACTTCCGCCAAAAATCAAATTTTAGTTTCCCATGAATAGTCACGACATTTGTTCTTTTTTAAGACGTCTTAGATGGTGGAAAAGAGGTCTAAGCGTCAAAAAATCATTTTCCACTTGTTTGGCCGTTCAGATTGAGTTTAAGAAGCTCTTAACCACAAACCATTATTTGTAGAAAAGTTGTGGAAAATGAGGTTCAATACACTTTCTAAATTATACTTTTTTCGAGCCTCTGAAACCCATCTAACCCTTTAAGCCGGTGTGCCTTAACGAGGTTTTCCCATACATTTTTCATTTTCAAATAATTATTCCAACCGAGCAGTCGCATTACCGCATCAGTGATCAAGTGAGTGAATGCTACTTTTCTTTCAACATTCGCTCTATATTACAAAACATAAGTCTGCTGCTCATCTGTCGACTTCTATTCGTTGAAATACATACTGATGAAAGGATGTCAAATTGAGGTCCTAAAATGCTCGATAACGCGAGAAGTAATGCCAAAAATACATAATTTAGTCACGTATTACTCGATCACGTGTGTTGGGCCCCAGGTGCTCACTCTAATCAAACTTAGTAGGTAGGTACTTGTCTTGAGCTACAATTTCGTCTAAAAATATTCGGTTTTGACCAAGGATATCACCGAAATCGAGAGTTGAGGAGGAAATACCAAATTGTAATACAGAGCCAATTGTTATATTTAATCCTTTTTATAACGCTGCTACAAAATCATGAGCATATAAATTTCTTCAACGTTTAGTCGAATCTCATTAAAGTTAGCAAGTGTATGTATTTGTTCAAGGAGTTCTTATGCCAACTTAGCCCAAATAATCAAGCAAACTTTGGTACTGGTCCGAGAGTGTTCCTCTGAAGTTTAGTCAAAATTGATTTGTTAGATTGCCTACAACTACAAGGTTTAGAAAACTTTAAAAACTTTATTTTAAGGTTTCTTAGTAGGATTACCATCAAATCCAGCTTCAGCTTCAACCAAAAACCACATGAGCAAGTAATTATGTAAATTGATGTTTGCAAAATTTTTCCTGACTGAAACAGTACTGCCGTGGTAAGGGAAAAGTCTATGCAGAGAATGCACATAGTATGAAGATGAAGATGCTTTGACATATACGAAGAACGGGAGTTTTTATCCGATTTGTAAGTGGTTAAGGATAAACAGATGAAACGAAACATGGCGTAGGTTCCTGAAGAATTTTTGCATTTCCAGCTTGACGAAGTAGGTAAACTACGATTGCTCAAAACCAACAAAAAATAGAGCATTTTATGTTATCAAAAGATGACCAATAGCAATGGTATCATGTATCGATATTATTAAGTTTTACCCCCAAGGTACCATGGGTCCATGGGCTGTGTAAGAAACAAAATAATTTTTAGTCAAAACTAAATATGTAAATGTAAAATACAATTTGTTCTCAGGAGGAAACTCATTGAATACCTCCATTTACCATTTTGAAAAAATTACTTTCAAACTGGCCACTTATGAGAAGCAGCGTCCTTCCTTTTAACCAGAATTACATATTTGGAACCTAATTTTCGATTTCAGTTAGGTACCAGGCGAACAAAATCCTCAACAAACCAAAACCATACTGGGCTAGTGTTAAAAACTCTAAGCTCACTATCAACGTGTGCCAATAAGTCAAAGAAAAATCCTCTCCAATGTTTACCCCCGACCAAGCCCAAGAAAACATCAACATCAAAGAAAAGAAAAAAGTAAAAAAAAGAACCACGAACTGATGCTTTCCTAAGAAAATAAGGAAACGCCTTATGCTTTCGCCCGTTGCAGTTACATAATCTATCTTTTATCACCCTCCCCACCCTGTCCCTCACACAAACAAATTGAAATGGAAGTAATTCAAATGGAAATAGTTATTTCTTCCCCATGATTCCTTCTCCCTATTCTCTTACCCGATATTGTTATTCTTACTCAAAGATTGATTAGTCTAACAACCAACGGAAGTGTCTACATATGTTTTTAGACGAGTTACTTACACAGTCCGCCATTCCCTTCTACACTTGTTTCCCCCTCAATAAGAGTCGTAATGTATTTCGTTCTTTTTTTTTTACTGCCATTAGAATAATCAGAGAACCTCATCAAAGGTATACGACTAGTAGTAGGTACTCGTCTTCATGATCAATTCATCTTTATTAACCATATCCATCACTCATAAACAGCATACACTTACCTCAAAAACTCAATTAGTGATCTATCCCAGTAGGTACTTCTAAGAACGCCCAAGAAACGCTACAGAGTTCAAATAGAACCAACACACCAACAACAATAATAAAATTAATCCTTTTTTTCTTCCACGTCTTCTTTTGCGTTTGATATTGTTTGTGATGAATACATACACAAAAAGGCTACTCCGCCACTTTTGCTTGTTTCAGAAAATTACTCACTTTTTCTGCACTATGAAGCCTCTTTTTAGGGGTAAAGTAAGGTCTTCCACTACTCTCTTCTCATTTGATGATAATGAGGTTCACTATTAATTTTCTTCTTTTTATATTAAAACGAAGAACTTCTTTTTATGGGTTTGACATGAAGAAAAAATTCACACAACGCAAGCACAGAGAAAAAGGAAGAAATCCTTGCTATGACGGTACGGGTATTGAGTAGGTATAGAGTTTGCCGCATCTAGGTACTGACTAAACTAATTGGGATGGGTGGGGTCTTTTTTCACTTTTTTCTCACCGCAAGGTGGTTAAAGGCTTTGCTCCTTCTTTATTTTTTCTTAAACAACAAAATGGATCCTTTGTCTTTAATTTTTCAAATAATAGATAAAAATAATTAAAGACCAAAAATGCTTTATCCTTTCGAATTGCAAACACTTTTCTCAACGATTTTTGTTGAATTTTCGCAGAAGTTTATTTATTTTGATTTAATCAAAAAGTTTTTCTTTTGATTTGTGAGGAAATACCTTTTGCGGAAGGAGATAGAACAAAATGCAACCGCTACCGAGTGTATACACCGTAAAACCAAAGCAAACTCTGTGATGGCGGCCGGCGCCGGGACAGTGAACCTTTTATTCTCTCGATCTGTGTGTTGGTTTGGGGGTGGTTTTCCTGAGATTTTTTCGCTTTACTTTTCCCGGCTTTTGGACAAGTTGATGATTACTCCGGAAAATTTTGCTGAATTTTCAATTCAGCAAACAAAATGAGAGAGAGGGAGAGAAGGATTTTTGTTTATCCTTGTGAGTTGTGATGGCGGCGGCGCGGTGCCGGCCGTGCCGGGGGAGAGATTTGTAGATAAATGGTCCTTTCGTCGATTTGTTTGGGTTGGTTATGTACAAGTGGCTGTGTGTATGGGTGGTAAGGGTTGTGTCGGCGTTTTTCTACTATACGCCTTGGTATCTATCTCTCTATAGCAGCCAAAGAATAATAATAACAAAACAAATGAATTCCATGCACACGAATGGGGTAGGGTGAGGTGAGAGTGTTAGTCACCTTCAGAATACTGACGGGGGTGAACTTTCGAAGAGACTGCGTAGCGGGTATTTGCGACGTTTTCTTGTGCTGCTTGCTGTTGCTGATGCGGATGCCTGTTGGTATCGCTATTGTTAGCTGCGTATTTTCATTTTCCTGTAAAAGGGAAAAGGGATGGATGTGATCGATGATCGGCCCAGAAAAATATGCGTCGTTGTTTTCGTTATAGTGTAGCATATTTTTTTTTGTGAAATGAACCGAGAGTGCTCTACTAGAAGGAAGGGGGGATGTTAGAGAAAGCGAAATCATCATGTGGCACGTGCATAGGCCACACCCCTTTCCATAGTGACCTCACGGTCGCTAATTACAGCAAGAAGAAGAATTGTTCCCATAACACAGGCATCTTACACGACAACGTTCAATGTGCAAAATAGCGGTGGTTGCGACCGACAATTAGAATCAACATGATATGCGGTGCAGGCTACCAAGAAGATGCTTTTCGGTTGAGAGTCGCTGTGTTATCGTGTGCCAGATAACGGTGGTTGCGACCGAGAAATAGGAAATATTCATCGCGATCGTACTGGGCAGACGTACAAGACAACGGTGGTTGCGACCGAAGGGTTGCAATGGAAAAAACCCAAGTGCAGATTCATCATGCCAAATTTGAAGTAGCGGTGCTCAAATTCGGTAAGGCGACAGCAGGCTAGTGCAGCAGCAACGATCTATATATGGCGAGACAATTATTGACTAGGGCACAGTCCATTACGAGCATTACAGCGACACAGTCCATTACGAGCATTACAGCGACACAGTCCACTAACATCAGCAGAGCGGTGCACAGTCTACTAAGAACTTTTGAGCGGTGCACAGTGCGCAGTCCACTATGAGAGCTCGAGCAGCACAGTCGAGGCAAGATGTGCATGTGCATATATTTTAAATAAAGACCTTCCATTATATGTTAAATTGTGCGTTTTTATTAACTTTCAATTAGAAGTTTTCGTTGTTTTCGTCTTGTTATCAAACATTCTGGTCCTATTCGAGCCGAATAAATTGTGCAAGCGACCTATCTAAAGATAAATTAAAAGTGCTGATCAAAAATATATTTATATATACCTATATGTGGGTAATCGAATGCAAATATTTTCGAAAGAAAAAACCTTTTTCACAAGATATCCCTACTTAACGAGAAGAAAAATATAAGAACTTGTGCGAATTCATCAATCTAGGAAGTGCGAATTGACTGAAGTGATCGTTAACTGTGCAGCGCAACCGGACAAAGGTTATTTTGCAGAGCGCAAATAAATTTGAGAGATCAAAAAAGTGCATTGATTCCGTTCGGACTGAAGTGATTTTCGAAGGATCGACCTGGGTCGCTGCGGTCTTGTACGGTCTTACGCGAAGTGCACTTTTAATTCAAGCTAAAGCAAGTTGCGCAATATACTGGATCAGTAGACGAACCACGCATGGCAAATGGCAAGGGCCGATGTTCGTCAAATTGCCACATTGGAGGAGTTCTTTGAATTCTTGGAGCGCAGAGCCAGTGCTCTGGATTCTGCTTTTTTCGATATAGAGCAGTGTGCAGAAAGGTCAGACACGAAGATGCAGAGAGGGGTACAAAGGAATGTGGCTGGTTCGAGCGCACTAAAGACGACCACGGCATTAAAATGCCCGCTGTGTAAGTCACCACATCCACTATATCGTTGTGCAGATTTTCTCTCTCTCTCCATTCAAGGTAGGAGCGACAAGGTTCGCAGCTGGAAGCTGTATCCTAATTGTCTGAAGAGCGGACATGTTGCGCAGGCATGTCCTGCCAGAGCTTGCCGGAGAAGTAACAAGGGACACAATAGCATCCTTTGCCCAGAGCAGTGCAATCCGGTAACTGGGTTATCAGTGATGGCGCGGTCAGAGCACAGCCTGCCAACCACTTCAAGAGCGTCAAAATGTCAACCAGACAACTAGCAATTAATGCAGCAATCACATCGAGAGCAACCCATCGAGCATGTGATCCAGTCACACCACCTCGACACGAGCAATCAAAACAACTACAATAGAGATGTAACCAAACATAACGAGGTGGAACAGAGCAGAGCAAATGCAGATCATGCACAACTAGCAACGGCATGCATTAAAATCATGAGCAAAACAGGGCAGGGCATGAGTGCAAGAACACTAGGTTCGGGAAGTCAAGTCAACATCATAACAGAGCAATGCGTGCAAAGAAGGGGGCTGAGAAAGAACACATGTGATACTCAAGCGCAAGGGCTGGGAGCAAGCACAAAGGTACGATTCACCGGAACAGTTACACAACCTTGCTGTCACGAATAGAGCCTACGTTTGTGATGATATGCAGCGGACAGATGCGAGCAAATCCGAATCCAGCTAGAGCGACACTAATGACCATGATATAATGACGACGGAATCACCGAATGAGCATCTCAATGAGCTGTTGAGAAAATTTTGGGAAGCGCAGGACCTACATTCTCCGACTCCCATGTCTGCAGAGGATGAATGGGTAGAGCAAAACTTTCAGAGCACACATTGGCGTGACACATCAGGGCGATACGTGGTCACTATTACCATCAACTCACGGGCACGAGAACTGAGCAGTTCCAGGGCGATTGCAGTGAGGCAATTCCACCAGTTAGAGAAGAGACTGAGCGCAAATTCAAAGAAGGTTCAAGAGCGACAACGGCATCAACATTGAGCGATTAGAGAATGAGCAAACCGGTAGTGACGAGGTGCAAAGAGCACTACTGGCAACTGCAAGCGTCAAAGTGCAGGGCAGAGCAGGACAACCGGATGAAGCAAGGGCGCTTCTGGACAGCGGAAGTCAAATCAACTTGGTTACTGAGCAGTGCGTGCAGCGTTTGGGCCTCATCAAACGTCGGTGCGTGTTCGACGTGCGAGGCACTGGAGCGGAAAAGTTGGGTTCGACCAGAGCGGTGGCCATGAAGAGGTTTCTACAAACCGAAAAGCGGTTAAGTGCAGAGCCAGAGCTAAGAGCACAATACGTTGAATTTATGCGGGAATACGAGGCTCTCGGACACATGAAGCAAGTATCTGAACCAAGTACGAGCGAGCGAGCATTCCACATTCCACACCATTGCGTCACAAAGAAATTTCGGGTCGTCTTCGACGCATCGTGCAAGAGCGTGAGTGGGATGTCCCTACACGATGTGCAGTTTACCGGTGGAAAATTACAAGACGATCTGTCTGCAATAATTACGCGTTTCCGGTGCTTCAAGGTTGCACTCTCGGCAGACGTCGAAAAAATGTTCCGCCAAGTGAAGGTGAATCCAGAGCAGTGGGATCTCCAACGTATCTTTTGGAGAGAGAATCCTAGCGAGCGCATGAGAGAATACTGTCTGACAGTGGTCAAGTATGGCATGGCGTCCAGCGGGCTCAATGCAGTGCGAGCAATGCATCAGTGCGCGATGGACCACAAGGAAGATTATCCATTGGCATGTGAGGCCATCATGAACAATTTTTACATGGACGACATGTTGACTGGTGCAGACAGCGAAGAGGAGGCGAAGGTGAAGTGTCAACAAATAAAGTCTTCTCTGAGAGCAGGCGGTTTCAAGCTGAGCAAATTTATGTCTTCAAGTCAGCGCGTACTATCAAGACTGACGAACACCTGGTCGAGCGAAAAATCGCTAACATTTCCAGAAGATCATAGTGCTTCAATGTTGGGTCTCGTATGGGACTGCGAAAGAGATGAAATCTCGTTTAAGGTGCGAACGAGCGATGGCAGTGTGTCTATCACCAAAAGAGCAGTTGTCAGTGCCATCGCGAGGTTGTACGACCCAAATGGCTACCTGGAACCAGTAATAATTAGTGCAAAAATCCTAATACAAAAATCCTATGGCGGTGCGGAGTTGAGTGGGATGAGCAAATACCCACATCCATCTTACCGGTATGGAAAAAATACCGCGAGCAACTGACACACGTGGAGGCGATAAGGGTTCCGAGGTGGCGGAAAAGCACGGAGCAACACAAACTGGAGCTCCATGTATTTGCAGATGCTTCAATTAGAGCTTACGCCGCAGTTGTTTACATGCGTGCGACTTCAATGACTGGGAAAACAACGTGCAGAATTATAGCTTCGAAGTCCAGAGTGGCACCAGTCAAAACCATCTCAGTACCCAGACTTGAGTTATGTGCAGCCGTGCTTTTGTGCAAACTGATGCGGCAGGTGAGCGGCGATGTTTACGAGAGCGTGTAGGAAGAACCGTCAAACAATCCTGACCGGGCCAGTGTCACTGGAAGAGCGAGATCGAGCATTATCCTAATGGGCAAGGATAGAACAATTTTGTGCGTATCAAATGGAAGTCAAACAACTCCTGGAGAAATCTTCATTGGTAAGTTTGAGCAGCATACTTTCACTCAATCTGTTTTTTAGAGAAGCGCATCTGAGGACACTACACGGAGGCGTACAGCTGTGCATGCAGTACATAAGGCTAAGATTTTGGATCCCTTCCCTGCGGCGAGCAGTGAAGACCCACATCTCAAGGTGCATAACATGTTTTCGGCAGAGCAAAACAACGTCCGAACAGCTGATGGTCAGTCTTCCCAAAGAACGTGTCCCGCCCACGAGAGTGTTCAAGCATAGCGGAATGGACTATGCTGGACCGGTGCAAATAAAGGCGAGATCAGGGCGATCAAAGATAATAGAGAAGGGCTACAATGCAGTGTTTGTGTGCATGGGGACAAGGCCATACACCTAGAGCCTGTGAGCAACCTTACGAGCGCTGCATTCTTGGCAGCTTTTCAGTGCTTGGAGCATACAACCTTGGTGCGAGCAATACAGAAGTTATGCGTTCTACCTCTTGAAGAGCCTACAGGCGAAATTGAAGACGAGCCTTCAATTGGGGGGGAGGAATGTTAGAGAAAGCGAAATCATCATGTGGCACGTGCATAGGCCACACCCCTTTCCATAGTGACCTCACGGTCGCTAATTACAGCAAGAAGAAGAATTGTTCCCATAACACAGGCATCTTACACGACAACGTTCAATGTGCAAAATAGCGGTGGTTGCGACCGACAATTAGAATCAACATGATATGCGGTGCAGGCTACCAAGAAGATGCTTTTCGGTTGAGAGTCGCTGTGTTATCGTGTGCCAGATAACGGTGGTTGCGACCGAGAAATAGGAAATATTCATCGCGATCGTACTGGGCAGACGTACAAGACAACGGTGGTTGCGACCGAAGGGTTGCAATGGAAAAAACCCAAGTGCAGATTCATCATGCCAAATTTGAAGTAGCGGTGCTCAAATTCGGTAAGGCGACAGCAGGCTAGTGCAGCAGCAACGATCTATATATGGCGAGACAATTATTGACTAGGGCACAGTCCATTACGAGCATTACAGCGACACAGTCCATTACGAGCATTACAGCGACACAGTCCACTAACATCAGCAGAGCGGTGCACAGTCTACTAAGAACTTTTGAGCGGTGCACAGTGCGCAGTCCACTATGAGAGCTCGAGCAGCACAGTCGAGGCAAGATGTGCATGTGCATATATTTTAAATAAAGACCTTCCATTATATGTTAAATTGTGCGTTTTTATTAACTTTCAATTAGAAGTTTTCGTTGTTTTCGTCTTGTTGTCAAACAGGGGAGGACCGGGTGTCCGTGCCGGTGTAGGTCCTAGATGAATTGTGTTTGCAAGTGTATTGCTTGCGCTTGATTTGAGACAGGAAACAATGAATGGGTGGACTGGATATACCTATTGAGTGGAGATTTCCTTTTTAATAACAAGGTGTACGAGGGCATGTTGTTGGGCATTTAATGAACAACCAAACTATGTAGGTGCTTGTAAGCTGTGAAGTTGAACACGGTAGGAGTGTTTCTCGATTGGTAGTGTAATTGAAAATAATGTAAAGTAGCAGTCAAGGAGGTTCATTAAGAGCCACCACTTGAGTTGAAAAGCGTTCATTTTTTGCATTAGGTAGGTACCTACAACATTTCACATCGCTTTTGTTCAAAAGGAAATAATGACGGAAACATAAAAAATTTGTGTCATAGGTAGTTAATATCATAACAAATATGAGAAAGTACCTCAGTAAACCTAACATTTCCAATACCCGTCCTACAAAAATGAAACAAAACATCCCTGTTTTATGTAAGCAACTCTTTGAATTAGGATAGGTTTTATTGTTACGACAACGGCAGCAGGACACAAGTCATGGGTAACCATTTAGATTCATTTTCATACTGCGCTCTTGATTGCTTTAATAACAGTGGGTATAAATTTCTAGGATGGTTTGATGTAAGGCATGCGCTTGTTCATTGTGGGAGAAGATGAGACCATATAGTCTTCTACATAGATGTGTCTGCTGAATACAGGGATGTTAATAACTCAATTTTTATTAAGTTGTTAAAAACAATCTTAAGACGTATTAGTAAACACATTTTTAGAAGGAGGGTCATTCCAGCGAAACCGACACCGTACGCATAAAAAATAAATAACTTAATTTATATTTAAATTCATATCTGGAGAATAGAACATTATAAATTCTTATGAAATGAAAAATTTACTTAAGTAACATTTAAATAACTCATTGAAAGTATTTTCAAAAAAAAAACTTTATACACTTGTATGGTCAAATATTACTCGTCCCACCAGTCACAAAAGTACTCTCCCACCCGTTACAAGCATTGAGAAGCATATTATTTTTATTTTACGAGATATTTGCGTTAATTACAATATCAGGAACCATATAAAATTAGGTTCTCTGACAAAAGTTTCATAGTTTCTTGCCTATTGCGAATGGGTTAAGTCAACTCGCAAAGGAGAGGTAATTTGATGTCCCACCCGTCACACTTTTTATACCATAAATTTCTCATAATATTTATGATATTTATAAACCTTTTTCGATGGTACAGCATGGAATGACTATTCAAGTACGTGAAAATGTCATATTCAGTACGTAAATCGCTGCCGTTTGACAGAAATGAAGCAAAGTGTAGGCAAAAAATTAGTATAAATGTCCCACCCGTCACAATGGAATGACCCAGGACTTTTAGTTGGAAGGGATTAATTTTAACTTTTGATTCTGGTTCTGCATACAAAAAATAAATATCCAGCTGGTCTACAACGATTGTGTTTTGTCATATCTGCTGTTCCTTCAAGCAGGACTTTTTCAAAAGCTGAAGTTGCGTAAATTTTAAAATGATTTCAGAAAACTACGTGAAATGGTTGAAATTTCTTCTTAATTGTCTTCTTATGTCAAAGAAACAGTAATTGGTAAGAGTTATTCTCCGTTCTGATCTACAGGCTGATGATATTTTCCGTCTTTATAGTGGAGCCTAGTGAAACGAAGTACTGAACTACCTCGAAATTCAATAGTCTACTTTCACGTTTTTCCAATAGACCAATGTTCTCTGTCTGTTTTTGATAACATAAAGAAACGGGTTCACATCCAGTGACTTATTAGCTCCTTCGATCCGAAAAGCGAAAATTCAAAGGTATTTCGGGAGACATAAGCCCCATTCAGATTGAAATGGTTGAACAAAGTGATACATCTTCTATTTCTCGAAACTATCGAAGTAACCGTCGGAGCAGAGTTTTTTCCGCACCGCATCCTTTTTCGGAGATTCAATTTTCCTTCGAAGTATGTCATCGTAAGAAATTTTTCACAAATGCGACAACGCATTTCATTCCCAAAACCAAACACTTTTCGTAGCAAAAACTTATCGGAGGACGTCGCAGAAATGTTTGTTTTTATCTGTCAAAACTCAAAAATAAAGCCAACAAAAGTACTTAATCGCAAAGTATCGCATATAAACGGCAACGTTGTATTTGAACAGAGAGAATGTCCGTTCGGTCAATCGGAGAACTACCACGATACCACGAAGCAAAATGTCTCCGAATCGTAAGAAATCGGAGAGAATTCCTGCCGTCTATCTTTGCAAAAGTACATACTCTTACAAAACAGTACCGCTGACTTTAGAGTTTTATGCAACTCTTTCAATTATGATAATCAAGAAATGAGATGAGAGTGATCGACATCAAAGGTCTCGGTGAGTTCTTTACAGACCTTCCAAAAAGAACCCAATAAAAAGACAGATGAAGTCAGTATCATTCCCCCGTAAATTTTCCATTCCAAAATCTGCTGAAATGTGAAGATTTGGTCCATTAAGGACTTTCGAGGTTCGCAATCACGAAAGGTGATAGCTAACTTTCGCTTTTTTGATAGGCGATTAGAGAATTACTTTTTATTTGCATCACGTAAGACGATTGTCGTTATCCCTTTAAAATTTTTTCTTTATATTTTCATCTTCTTCATGCTAATCATCCACAAATCGACTAGTTGACGTGGAGAGAGAGAGTAACATATCACAGCAGATAAAATCTTATATGCCTCGTTCATAAGGCTTATTCCTCTAAAGTCTCCCTTATTTAGGACCGGAATAAAGTTCTATCTATCGGGAACTCTTTCTTCCAACCATAAAATGCAGGCACCGACTTCAAGCTCTCTTAAAAATGTTATGATTATGATTTAAGTGAGCCTATTTTCGGATCTACTACCTGTGATCAATATCATCATCATCGTCGCTATGAGCTGTTTTAAAAAAGTTATCCTTCTACATCCTCTGTAACAACGAGTATACGCTGATGGGATCTTAAGATTAGTTTAACGATCATGTGAGTGTGTCAAATAAAAGAAGAAAAGAAAACTGTTTTTCGTCTTCGTAGCTTATTTGTACAGTGTAGTCTATTGTGTTCACTCTATGAGTCTTTTGGGTGTGAAATGTGAAATAAAAAATTCACCAAAAGAAACGTTCTTTCTGCCAAAAAACTCCCCTAGACTTTTATCAAGAAGTCTCAAAACAGAAATTCTTTTTTAAAAAGTATGATAATGATGACAAAAGATGTACATATCCTACAACATTCCTCATTTTGACCCTTAGTTTAAAACTAGACCATCTCTGTTTATTATTTCCTTAAAAACTCATCGACTAATGAGGAAACGGTATCAAGAACATTTTCGACGATATTTGTAGTTAATACAGACTTAAGCAAAGCTTATTGCGAGTGTCGCCTAACATTCGATGCGATAAAATTTCCTTTTGGTATTGCGTATCTCTATCGACCCGTGGCGTGATGATTAGCATGGCCAACTGCTAACCCAGAGGTTCGAGGTTCGAATCCCAGCAGAGGCAAAAATGTTTTTCCACGGGTATCGCCTTTCGCGAGGAATTGGCATGTCCTCCGTTAGTAAATTCATTGCCATGAAAAGCGCTTTCTCAATTAGCCGTTCGGAACCGGCAGAAAATTGTAGGTCCTCTCCATTCCCTCACAAGGCATGGTTGCGAGAAATGCGCTAGGCCCAGGGGCTCCTCGCTCTGTTGCGCCACCCTATTTATTTATTTATTTATGTATCTCTATCGACAAGGATTTCTGTTACTGTGAATAATGAAAGTAGCCATTGTGAATAAATCTTATAATTTGACATTAGAGTCAGTTTCAGTGATGAACGCAAGAATACAGACGATAACGACCTAATTCAAAATTGAAAGTATGGAAAAATAAGAATACGCAATACCAAATTTCATTTTCGATGTCCCACCATCGACAACCATCGTGTATCGACAGCCGAACGACACTCGCAATAAGGGCGAATATCTCCTGACAAAAAAAGGCAAACAAAACCCATTTGGTCTTGTATCGTCAACTGGATCTACTTAGTTTTCTCAAAATTAATGTGTAAGTTCCTTTTTGTTAGCCAGTTAAAGTTATTAAAAGAAAGTTCTTTTTATAAAAAACAAAGTTAGTCGTGTTAGTAGATGCCAAGCCCAAATAAATCATTTCCGTTACAAAAAAAAGAAAAGAACAAAAAAAAAACTTACCTCAACATTTTCAATGTCGAAATAGGAAAGCGTTCGCTTTGTCAACTCAAACCATCTTTGCTTATAGTTTACTGGTGTGAAGCGTTTTTTATTTTGTGCACGTTTTACCATCATCCCGCTCTTAACAATGTCATACAAACGCTCCGACAGTTTATCCATTTTGTTTGCTTTTGAATTTTTAGAAAATTTTTTACTCATTGTTAAGCTGTGTGCCGTTGGTGTTTCTTGGTTTTTAAATAAAAATATTTTTGCTTTTCAACGTTGCAGAGTTGTTTTGGGATGCAATTCAATATAAAGGAATATATTTTACAAGTAATTTTCCTTTTTTCTACTTGCAATTGTGTGGGTGTTAGATAACGAGCTGCATTCCGACTGTTAATCACAAAAAACAATCGTCATTCAATTATTATTGGTTTAATTATTATTATAGTGAGACAGAAAAGTAGGTACGAAAGAAACGAATGGATAGATGGTGAAGAGTTGAAGCTAGTTTGTTGGTTAAATATCAAGAATCAAGAAATTGCCTTGCAGAGTATCTCTTGCTCAGTACATAAACGACGCACGAGGCACACACAATTCAATTAGCGGTTTCTTTCTTTAATTTAATTTAAAATAATTCTTCTGGTTGGCACATTCTCATCTGGAGATACCAGTTCTCAAGGACGTTTAATGCCAACCGGAGTAATAAATTCAATTTATCTCTCGCAAGTTCCACGTCTTTCGTTCACCACGACATGCTACATATTTACTCATACTACTTCTTTTTAGATGCGGAATCTGTACAAAAAACACCTCCTACGAATACAGAGTAGCCGCTAGCCGGTGATACTGTACTACTAAGCACAGCACCGCGGTCAGCCACATAGTTAATAAAATAAAGAGAATCAACTTCTTGGCGTTAACTAGTTTAAATTGTGATTCATCCGGTTGGGTGAGAACTAAGAATCTGTCACTTCTAAATCTCTGGAGTCACAGTTGGAAGAAAATAAAAAAAAAAGCTGCTGTGTACATGACTTGGTTTAGCATAATTATTTAATACAATTCCATGTGTGTCAAGTCATGAAACGAGAACAGCCTACGGAAGCATATAGTCAGAGTCAGACGGGCTGGCCCAAAAGGGTGCTGTAGGCTGTGGCTATGCGATTGAAAAAAAAAAACATAAATTCAAAGTGTGGTCAGGTTTAGTGTGTTATTTTTTTAACTTAACAGTTTATCCATGAATTGTTGTGGTTTTTAGTGGGATGACTGATGCCGTTCGTGGCTGGGAATTTGAGTTTTTGGCTTTTAAGACACTCGGTGAGCAAAGCAATCATGAGAAGTCACAGGTCTTGAAACTCACGTTCTGAGACTTGACTAGGTGGGCGATATGGTGTTAAATTGAAAATGGAGTTGAGCTGTCGTTTTTGCGGTTACACACTTTCGTGAGTGGCGGTTTAATGAAACGAATTAAAGAGAAATACCGGTCGATTTGCTAATCAACTTAATTTGACAATGTTACTTGAGGTATTGCAAGTGGTTGTCAATCGAGACAAAGGTGGCGTTGCTTCACTCTTTGAAAATATAACTTGACACTAAAAATGTGTCAACAGGAAACAAGGAGGAAGAACTAATCAAAGCCAGCCTTAGAAGAAGCCTTATTCAGAAAAAAGCGCGGATCAAAGAAAGACGCTGTTTATTTTTTCGGGGACACGAGTATTGTGATCTCGAAGAGACCATAAACCTTCCACTGTTCTATGAGAAGCGTAAGTTTCAAAATCAATTTTCAAGAACATTTTTTGAAAGACATTCTCTAGAATTGGGCAAAAGGTACTTGCTGACTTTGAGTTAAAAAAAAAAAAAAAAAAAACCGGTCTTTTTTTAAGACTTTAATTCTATGTGTTGGTTGAAAAAAATGGGTACAATAAGCTCGGGAAGGTACATGATTGCTGCTACTTGTACCAAAAATAATCTTAAAGGTTTCAGTTCTTTTGGACTATTTCAAGTAGCATTTTGTGGAAAACTTCAATAAGAGTGAAGAATAAAAAAAAATTTAGTTCTTTGGGTTTTTGCACCTTAAGGTGCGTCCACACTATGCCGACCGGCATAAGGCCAATCGGGACGTCCACACTAAGTCGGTATTGCCGATCGGCATGTGCCGATTGATGCCGCTCGGCATAGTGTGGACGCACCTTTAGGACTTAATTCATAAACCACAGATTATATGACCCTAAAAAGATGATGCTGGGAAACGGTTCTCCTGGCGCAATTTTCAATAGCTTTAGTTAAAAAATGGATATGTAGTAGGGAATAACATTTTAATGGTTGGCATGTCTACCTATTACGTGGGAGTTCAGGTTCGAGTTTCAGAAGCATCTAATTATCTTTTCACGAGTATCACCTTTCGCGGTAAATTGACAAATCCCCTGAGAGTGAATAAATTGCCAAAAAAGCGCTTTCTCACCTACCCGTTCGGAATCAGCAAAAATTTGTAGGTCACTTTAACCAAGGTATGATTCAGAGAATCGCAACAAGGTCCTAGGGTTTCTATTATTTTATTTTATTGTTTTAGTTTGATTTCTATGAATACATCTAAATTAGGTAAGCCCTCTTCAGGGCGCCAGAAACGGAACACTTTTGCCCTTCTCACCGAAGGAAAGTATCGGCATACCAATCGCTACATACAAACTTTTACTCAATCAGAACGCATACAAGAAAACTAATCTGAGATGGTCAAGCAGTTTAACGTGCAACGCAACGAAACAGATCTGACCCAAGCTAGATCTTAAGTGCTCGAACGGCTTGATCTCTCTCAAAAGAAAACACATTAGTGCGACGATATGTGTCATCATAGGACTCTGTCTTATTGGAAGACATGCCGCAAGGCTAGGAGTCGCCTCAAACGACTTTTGCAGAAGCTGTATGGATGAGGAGGAGGAGGAAGCTATTTCCCACCTTCTTTGTTCATGCCTAGCTTTAGCTCACAAACGTAGGTGTTTCGTGTTTCTTTGATGACCCTGGTGATCTTACTCACATCGACTCTCTGCGTCTCTCCCGCTTCATTGTAAGCTCGAAATGGTTCCATTAGGATAAGGA
Source organism: Melanostoma scalare (assembly GCA_949752695.1). Classification (NCBI taxonomy): domain Eukaryota; kingdom Metazoa; phylum Arthropoda; class Insecta; order Diptera; family Syrphidae; genus Melanostoma; species Melanostoma scalare. The sequence goes on along the minus strand of OX456986.1, from coordinate 6,492,489 downwards.
TACATTAGATCCATTATTAGGGCCTAAGTGTATTAGCCGAGCTAACAACCACTTTAACCTACCCTAACCTTTCCGGCTTTACGAGCACCATGATCTAGGAGAGCAGTTTTGAAATTGACTGCTTCACACTAATGATCCCCTCGCGGGATATGCCGACCTAGGTTTTCTTATGTTCGATACTTTGGTGTTGTTACTTTGAAAGTACACAAATTAAAGACATTCATATTTGGAAAAATGCGGAAAAAAATAGTCATTGCTACACAGGATCAACAAAACATTACTTGACTTTAGTGGATCCGCTTAATCACAATAACGAATTTAGAGACAGGATTTGTTTTGTGCTCTACAAGGCTAAGTTGTCGTATATAGACGCTATGTAAGATGGCACTTGACTACCTAACACCTACTGGCCCATATGAAAATGTTCGGCTTTTTGCAAAACGCTCTAAATTAGTTGAATAAATTTGGAAAGGAAGCTCCTACCAATGTCATGAGAAGGAACCAATTTTTCTAAAAGCGTTGAGGTGTAATGAATATTAACAGGGAAGATGTGGAGCAGCTCTACATCTTGATGAAAGCACCTTTTTCCGATTGGTCAAACCAAAGGAAAACAAAGTATTTTATACAATCTTTCAGCTGTATCAACGTATGAATGCCTTCCACTGCTTTCATAGAAATTATTAAACAAAATTTAAAGTCAGAAAGCTAGCCGTCTCTGAAGGCTAGCGAGAAGCAGAAACTCGTTCTGTGGTGTTTCCTAAACAAACCCAAAACCTTGTCACATTGCCTAACTCAAAAAAAAAAAATTTTAATGCCTCGCATTCACTTCAGCCTTGGACGTCTCAACTCATCCCAAATAATGCATTTTCATTGAATTCATTTGCCACAAAGAGTTGTGTATCAACTTTGCTTTATCTATTCGAAATAATAAACCCCAGTTTGCATTGCCTCCTAAGTCAACCACTACCTACTGATATAAATAATTCCAAAAGGGCAAATCCATTAGATGCCACAACAGGCACAAATAACGAATGATTGATAAGGAACCATTAAACCCATTAGCTGCATGTTTTGCCCCGAATGTAGAGCAAATAGAAAACAAATGCCATCCCACCAACATCCAGCTACCATTTGGTTTCAAAACAAACAAAGACCAAAGAAATGCAATGTTCTTTCCTTGATAAGGAAAACCGCCAGTGCACCCAACCACATCTTTTCCTGGCACACAATTCCGATAAGATTTTTTTTTTTTCCCTTTAATATTTCTCTGTGTAAACAAACAAAAAACATAAACCAATAAGTTTTCCGTTTACAGTGCAACATTCTCCAGCTGCGCCCTTGTAACTTGTACCTTCTTTTTCTTTATACTTAATTTCGTTTACGAATAAAAAAGCTAACAAAACCACACAACAAATTAATGCAAAACAAATACATAATATGAAACCTCAAAGAGAAGAATTATTCCAAATTAAACGAAAAATAAACGCAAAACAGTGCAAATTTCAGATTGGAATTGAATTGTTTGTGCAGCTCACTTCTCTGGAAAACCAAACCGAAAGTGAGTAAAAAATAAAATAAATAAATAAGTAAAAACATGTTTTAACAAAACACCAAAAAGCATAAATATCCAACGTGCAAGGAAGTAGGTATATAAAGAAAGATAAAATGCCAGAAAACAATACCCCAAATAGTCTTGAGACCAAGAGCAGACTTGGAAGAGATTCGAAGATTTCAACCGATCAAAACCAGACGAGATACTTCTTGTTCACTTTTCGTTTTCATGGATGGAATTTTTTCGCGGTTCACACTTTAACTACCGTTGTAAGCGATTATTTTGCCCGAAACGCGACGATTTTCACGGAAATTATTACTTTAAACCACTCACAAACGCTTTACACAAATATTTTCACACAATAATGATTTAAAATCTCAAGAAAAACGTTAAATTTCGATAAAAATCAAACCGCACCGACAACGTACACAACACACACTTGTCCACCGCCAGCCATATTTCGGTTTCGTTTTAAACAAAAAAAAAATTACTAGGAATTCATTTAAAGTGAAGTTGGCTGTGGTTTAAAAGTGGGAAATAACTTGTATTTGTTGTTTTGCGAGGGTGTTTTTGTTTTTGTTTTGGAATCTTTTGACGTTTGCTTGGAATGTTGAGAAAGGCAGCATAAAAATGAATTCAGTTGGAAATGAGTGAAGAAAATTATTTCAAGTGGAATTCATACAGTCGGGAGGAGATGTTGTGGTTAGATTATTGATTTTTTTTTTCAGGCAGATTATTTCAACTGTAATATTCATTCAAAGAGCTTCGAATTAGTTTTTTTCTTTATGTTTGTCTTATTCATTGCATATATTTTCTTTTAATTTATTACATACAGTTTTTGTAATAAGTACTGTTTCTACTAACTACGTGAACACAATGATTCACAGCCGCATACGGAGCAGCGCAAGTTAACTTTATTATAGCTCTTGTTGCTGCGACTGCGGCAGCGGCTGCGTTTGCAGAATAACAATAATATAAAACAAGAGCAGAAAGCCCCCGGGTCAGAGAGTTTCTCTCAAACATACCATGTGAGGGAATGGAATGAACCCATGACTTTTTGCAGATTCTGTACGGCTAAATGAGAATATCAATGCTTTTCATGGCATGGAATTGATATAGAAGAGATTAAAAATTCCTCGAAAGGCGATATCCGTGAAAAAACTAACGATTCTGGTTTATTGACGTAGACGAGGGACTTCACAATGCCCAAAGAAAATAATCCAATGGTGTCAAATCACACGATCTTGGTGGCCATTTGACAGGTCCATTCCGCGAAATTATGCGCTCATCGAATGTTTCCTTCAATAAATCGATTGTAACGTGCGCTGTGTGGCATGTAGCACCGTCTTATTGGAACCACGTCTGATCCACATTCATGCCATCCAGTTCGGGAACAAAATAGTCGGTTATCATGGCTCTATACCGGTCTCCATTAACGGTAACTGGCTCGCCAGGATCATCTCGGAGGAAGTATGGCCCAATGACACCACCAGCTCAAAGATCACACCAAAAAGCTCCAATTGCTGTGCACGGTGGCTAATTGATTCATTCGGGTCGTCTTCAACTTTGCTCTACAGCGGCAATTGCTTCTTCGGTGTGCACTCCTCGACGTCTCTGCGGATGCGTATTATCACATAAAGTAAACGTAGTGCGAACACGATCCATGGTAAACCAAATTAATTGCGCTGATGGACGATTATATGTACCATAAAATGGACGGAGCTTGCGGTCAACTTCGCGAACTGATCCAATATTTGCAAAATAAATTTGCACAATTTGCAATCGTTGTCAACTTATTCATGATAAAATGGCAAACCAAACTGAACATAAATAACATTAGAGTTGATCAGTTTGACCACAAGATGTCAGTTTTATCCCTATTCAAAAAAAACAACCTCCAAAAAAAACACCCGATACACTCCGGCAGGTAGCGTATTTTTCTCAATCATAATATTTAGGAAATATAGGGGAGGCTGGCTAAGTAAGAATATATATTTTTACTGTAGTTTTCGTAGACTTGTCAATTTCTCGCGCAGAGCGATAGCCATTGAAAAATATATTAACTACTGACAAATTTTTGCTGAGTAAAAAATGTTTCCAGAGGCCAGAATGTCGTGTTAACGTTAATACAGAATATAGTATATTAACTATTAAAGGTTTTTTTTCATTATCATTCTCAAAAACTTTGGCTTTGAAGCTTATAACAAAAACACAGAATTTGGAACAATACGAAAAAAAGGGGACACTTCGTCGGAGCTATCTTAACCAAGAGGAAGAGACTTTAAAATTTTGGTTGAGGTCACACAGAAGCCAGTCATTGACGCTTGACGACGTCGGCAAACGATTATTTTATATAACTTCGTTCTCAGGTATTGAATAATAGCTACTTTTCTATCGTCTCATAAATTTTGGTAAACTGTCCAGTTTTTAAACACGTTATTCCAGAGCCCAGAAGAATATATATCACCTCTTTAAACAAGTCAGCAAAAAATGATAACTTTATTGAACCAGTGCGCCTTTCTATTTCGCTCTGGCATCAGTAGTGTTAAAAATTTAAATTTATTCTGTCACTATCATAAAACGGCTTAAATAAAAAAAAATTGTTGTTCAAAACTTTTTTTTTCTTTACATTTTGGCCTGGCAATATTAAATACATCTCTGTTTTATTTAAATACGAATAACTTTCCTCCCCCAAGCACACACATTCGTAGTCACCCTAAAAATATCCCAAAACAGAGAGCCACATACCACCCACCACCCACTCGCCACGCAAAAGTCTCACCAGCTGCCAGACAGGGAAGAATTTTTCTTTCCCTCCGATTCAGTTTTCCATCGACCGTCATTAATGAAAATTCATTCCCACCGTGTTTTTCTTCGACAGAGCGTGTGTGAAAAATCGATTTTATTTTTGGAAAATTTCAATGCAATTTAGAAAACTCATACAAAATTATGAGTTCCCTTGACTAAAAACATCAAAAGTTTGTAAAAGAAATAAAAGCAGTGTGGAAAAAGTTTCATTTCGTGTAAAAATGTGGTGCTTTCCATTTTTATTGTTTTTCCTAGCGGGGGCTGCTTTGGGTATAGACCAGGCCTCCGTTGGAGAACTGTATACGTTTAAAATAGAACCTCACATGTTTAACTGGACGCATCAAGGTCTAACTGATCAGTACAAGTATAGACCATCGATTGAAGGCTATCCAGATCTACCCGTGTGGTTGAGGTATATGTACAGCAATGAATACCACTCTGGATTCCTTTACGGCACTCCTCCAGACCGATTGGCTGGGAAAAAGATAAGTTTAGACATCGTTGCTCTTAATAGACAGAACTATGAAACAAGGATGGTGGTTCTGTCAATCTACATCAATCATAAATTTCCCTCCCCTAATGTAATTCAAATGAAAATTGATAACCTCAACTGGGTACACCTAATGGATCCCGGTAGGGTAGAGAATTTGCGAAACATCTTCCGGAAAGATTTGTGGCCAGAGAGTGAGAACGATTTGAGTTTGGTTTTTATGGAGTCAGCTGTAAATATGGGTGGTAGGTTGCCTCTCAAGCCTCAACAAAGAGAAGGGTAGGTACGAAAATGGTGTGATAAAAGTAATTTACACTTTTTAATCATTACAGAGTTATTGTTCATCTCGGAAGTTTTGCTCAGTTCTCCGAAAGACTAAAAGAACTCCAAGAAGAAGTACGACCCCTCTACAAACTTCCCTCGTGTACATACAAAAGAACTTCTGTGCAAAAACTTTTTGAAAATGCGGGCTTCAAACTCGACTGGTGTGCTTTCAAAATGGTTGGAGTTGAAATATCTCCCGAAATTTTATTCCATAACCACGGAATGAAAGGATATCATGGGTCGGAGTTGAGTACTTTGAGGCGAACTGACCGTTGGCATGGAGTAGCAAGAGAAGATACACCGCAACGAAACTACATAGATGAGTTTGCTTTTGCATTTGCCATTCCTGGAATGATATTTGCTGTTCTACTGGGAATCTTATCAGCAGTTCTGTGCTTTCAACATGAAAAGTTGTAAGTTGATGGTCTTACAGGGCTACCACGGTTTCAATTTATTTTATTTTTATTTGTTCTTTTTTCTTAAGATATGATCCTCAGTCAGAGTTTTTTTTTGCGAATATATTTCATCTTTGTGAAGATAATACCGACAGGTAAAAAGAGTCTTGTATGCAAAAAGGTTTGGTTGATTTTGCCTTGATTTGGGTATATGGCTTGGTTTTGTTATGGTTTTATTGAGCTGAAATGTTCAGCGTTTGAAAGAAATTAGACTCCTAGTCTCAGTTTTTTTTAGAGAGAGCTTAATTCATCCTGTGAACACTGCACTTGCAAAAAGGGTTTTCGAGTTTGAAATATTTAATTGAGATTTGAACTAATGCTGTGATTAGCCTTAATTTGTTTGATTGATTTTAAATTGGACTGTTTTTTAATTCATTGCCAATAACCATAAAAATAATATGATCAACTTTTTCTCCATCATAGAAGTAAGGAGAATCACTCCGTATCGACCGTTCAAATGGTGCAATGTTCTGAAACAAACAATCAACCAACAACTACTTTGCGAAGTTTAAAGGATCCAAATTTGCTTCTGGACAATTCGAGTTTGCACTCCCAAAGGTAGATCATTACAAACATCACTTAACCTCATATTTTCATTGAAGTTCTTCCAAAAAGCCCAAACAACAGTATTTACGGTAACGAGAGTCCTCCAAATACTTATTTGCGTCCAAAACCACCACCATACAAATCACCAAGCGTAGGAAAGAACGGAGTGGATATTTGACAATCATCCCCAAGGATTTTGTACTGCTAAAGACAACAAATAACGGTTTGAGTATGCAGAGAAAGCAGCTTAAGAGTAACGCACATTATTATCATCATAATCCAATCATATCTTTACTTTAAAAATACTCAGTTGACTGATGATCCTACAATCAGTTTCAAAAGTTAAGAAATCGTTGTTCGCTTTCTAATATTTTAGATTCTAATATTTTAGATTCTAATTTTTTAGAATGGATTCTAGGAAATGTTCACAATTTATTATTAGAAACTAGAGTAGATGAATTTTGTTTTGATATTTTAATAGTTTTTCATGTGTTGTTTGTTTAGAAATTTAAAAATAAAGTTAATTAGAGAATTTCAATGAGTTTTTTTTACAGAATTATTACAAATAAAATTAGCATACCTATACTTATAACTTATTGATGGTAAAATAAAAATAAAAAATAAAAATTCATTAATTGGCTTTTGTCTAGATTTGAATAGGTAATAAAAACTTCCATAAAGCGTAGTAAAAACTTCCATAAAGCGTAGCTTTGGAAGAATTACTAAGCCGAAGCAATACAAACAATCAGAAAGTCAAAAGCTAGCGATTGAAAATTGTACTTTAAGTGGTAAGACATTTTTATATGAGGCATGTTGAAATTTGAAATATGAAATCAAAGCGATTGTGTAATCGCGACAGTTGCAAATTCCGCTGTCAAAATTAAGTTATATAGATATATATGGGATACCCACACCGACGCAACATAAAACAGTCAGCGTTTCCATACTTTTGCATTGTAGCGAAGGCAAAAATGATGACAACAGCGTTCTGCCGCTGCCACAACTTCAAAAGCGCTTTGGCTTGGGAGAACGTTGAAGCTTGTGGACCTTGAAGTCATTAACAAGATAATCTAAACAAAGATTGAGAGCCGAAGTGCTATAAGGAATACGAATCAGTATAATCTGCGGAATCAGCATAAACCACAAAGTGCATGAAAAGTTGTTCAATAATTTGTTTACATAAAGTCCAATTTATTGAAGACTTACTCTCAAATAATGTGGCAAAAACGACGCCGTGTTTTCATTCGGTTATCGCACGACCGACGACAGAAATCCTGTCAACAGCTTTTCTGCCGCTGACGCCGTCGCAATCGCTTTGGTCCACAGAGTAGTTTCAACTTTTGGCTTTCCGAAACCAAAGTGGTTTGTAGTTATGACTGCGACAGGAACGCTGTTGACTGCATTTCTGTCTCCGTCGCAACTCTAGATCGCCATGTAAGAACATTTTGAAGGCTAAATTCGTTACTACCGCAGCTGGAAAATAGCTTTTGAACTTTACCCAGGTTGCCTTGATAACCCCATGAGTTGTCAAAAAAACCTGGGTTTTCCAGTCCTCAAAAAACGCTAAATCACAGCTCATCCCTGTCATTAAAAAAAATACGTGCCATTTGACAGCCCACAACTCGCTACAGAAAAAACATAGGGCGAGTTGAGGGGAAAACCTAGATCAACCCTAGGGCTCAAAAACACTCAGTTTGACATTCTTTCAAAAAACGCTTTATGGCGACCCCAACGACCCCAGGGCTTCAACGAACAAACTTAAATATAAAATGATAACAAAAATTGAAGGCGTTTCAGGCAAATGGATTACGAGTTAACTTTCCGAATTATATACTGTAAAACATTTTAATAAAATTATTCAAAAACAAATACCTGATTAAACAACAACACTGCTTTAGGATCACTCTTAGCGAAATGTTCCCAAAAAGCCTTTCGAAGTGAGCGAGAAGATATAACAAGAAGGAACGCCTCACACATAAACTGCATCCATCCACAAGTTGAAAAAAAAAAAAACAGGGGCCGAACTACCGCACCCGTGATCGAGTAATGCGTGACTGAATTATGTGCTTTTGGCATTACTTCTCCAGTTATCGAGCACCTTAGGGCAACAATTTGACATTTTATCATTAGTATTTGAAGTTTGAACGAATTGAAGTCGATAAATGAACAGCAGACTGATGTTGTGTAATATATAGAGCGAATTTCGATAGAAAAATAATATTCACTCACTCGATCACACTGATGCGGTAATTCGACCCCAGTTTAAAATTCGAAAACAAAGTGGTATTTTGTAATTTGACAAACACAACTTTATATTCAGCTGAATGCGTGTATCTCACATAGATCTCGTGTTAAAAAAGCAACTGTGAACTAATGGCAGTTGCGGGCAAGAAAAGCAAATGTTTTCCTCTTGATTTTATTCCTCTATAATGCGAAGTAATGTCGATTTCCAGTGGTACACAAAAGCACTTTTAAAAGTGCTTTTTCGCTCGAAATATGTTACATTGAGGCACTAGATCACTTTTTTTTTACCCCGAAAAAGCACTTTTACGAATCTCGATTCAGAGGCAAGATTTACACGCACTTTCACGTACACCAACACAAAACATTTGACGTTTACCAGATTGCAGTTTGATTATTTTGCATTTTTGGTTAAAAGGCTATGAAAGAGAGATATTAAAAATAAACAATAAACTATTTTGTGAAAATGGATCGCTCAATTTTAGCTGAAATTATCAAAATATATATGAGTCGTCATCTAGTTTTGATTCTAACGCAGAAGTGTTTGAAATTCTGAAATTCCTTACACAAAACGAAGGTCATTCTGTGAATAATTTTGTTCAAAGTGTTGTGTACAATTATTCGGATGAGGAGGTTTCTTCCTAGTGCATTTATTAATAAAGTTTCGAAAACATTCTTTCTATATAAATTGCAGAACAAAACAAACGGGAAGAGTTGGTTGTCAAAAATAGCACACATACAATGATAAAAAAAGAATTTTGTCTTTTCTGTTCCAGTGAGCACGAAAAAAAAGCACTTTTTTAGAGTGCTTTTGTTTTTGCAAAGGAAATCGACATAAACAAATATTTCCAACGAACATTTCTTATCTATTGGAAGTTTCGACCACTGACACATCGTCTTTCCAGTTGTCATTTATTTTTTATCAATTTACCAGTTGGCTCACTGTTGAAGATGCACTGCACTTTTTAAAAGAATTCTCTAAAAACTGTGTGAAATACGTGGCAAATCAATAAAATTTAGCACAATTAAACTATAGTTTTAAGATAGTTATCCAATAAATATTGCCACAATGCCTTTGGCAGACTTCTTGCAGCTGATTCTATTCATTGGATCGGCGTTTTTTGTCTCTCTGGTGCTGGCGGTAGGTACCTTTGTGTTTTTGTATTATCTCATTAAAAAACATTAAATCCATTTTAATATTGCAGCTAGTTATCATTCAAAAATCCATTACCACCCCATATCCAATAATCAAGCGTCACAAAGAAGAGAAATACTTTGTTGATCCAATTGCAATCAAAAAAGTTGACTTTCCATCTATAGACGATGACCCGACTGTAGATCTGACTGTTGTTGTGCCAGCTTATGAGGAGGAGAAAAGACGTATGTACCGATTATGTCCATTTATGAATTGCATCAATGACACATTTGAACTGTTTCAGTGCCAAAGATGTTAGATGAATGCATGGAGTATTTGGAAAACCGATCCAAATCGAGCGACTTTACTTACGAAGTTATTGTTGTGAGTGATGGTAGCCGTGATGGAACTGTGTCACTGGCTTTGAAATATTCTAAAAAGTACACTGCTGAGAAGCTAAGAGTCTTAGAGCTGATTGAGAATCGGGGCAAGGGAGGAGCTGTGCGGATTGTAAGTAAACTGCAACTTAAAATATCAGCGTGAAAAAAATTTTTATTCTAGGGGATGTTGAGCAGTCGAGGGAGATCTCTTCTTTTTGCTGACGCTGATGGTGCTTCTAAGTTCTCCGACTATTCAAAATTAGAGGAGAGTCTTAAATCTATTACTACAGACTGGGAAGTAAACGCAGTTATTGTTGGTTCAAGGGCACACATGGAAGATGAAGCGATAGCCACAAGAACATTTTTTAGGTTGGATAATATGGTTTTTGTTTTACTTACACGATGAAACTGAATTCTTCCGCAGGACATTCCTTATGCATGGCTTCCACTTTTTGGTGTGGTTATTTGCTGTTAAGTCCATTCGAGATACACAGTGTGGATTCAAACTTCTGACAAGATCTGCCGGCAAAAGGCTCTTCAAGAGTCTGCATGTGGAGAGATGGTAAGCAGCTTCACATTCCATTTTCTCAGAAGAATTACCAAAAAAGTCATCTAAATTAAATAAAAAATTCAGTTTATTAAGTCTTCCATTCAGTTCTTCTATACCCCTGTTTTCCAAACCTCAAACTTACAATTCATTTTCAGGGCCTTTGACGTGGAGTTGATTTATCTTGCCGAAAAACTTAAAATACCAATCAAAGAAGTCGCCGTAACTTGGACCGAGATAGAAGGTTCGAAACTATCGCCATTTTGGTCGTGGCTACAGATGGGAATCGATTTGTTTCTCATTTGGTTTCGGTATTTGTGTGGTGCATGGAAAATCAGAGAGGAAAAATCACATTCTTCGTAAGACAACATACAACATTCAATTTCCACTTCCCATTGTGTTAATTTTTTGAAAGAAATTCAAATCTGTGCAGAGTGAGTTTTGTACGTATCTTGTAAGATGATCGCATGTAAGGCAAAAAATGCATTTCCATACACAAACTGTAACAATTCGAAGTCTGTATTAAACAAATAATTTAATAAATTTAACTTTATTAATATAGATAACAAAAAAAAAGTATTTCTCATGGCGTCATCGCGACTCCTAGCTTCAAGTAGTATAAAAATATCTAAAATCAGCAAATCCATTCAATTTTTCTCTTCTAAAGTCAGAATCAGATTGCACATACATTCGTAGCATGGCATCTTGCTACTAAACAATTAAAAATAAATTATAATAGTCTTGGGCGAGTTGCTGTTGTCTTGGTTCTCAATTAAGTATCACCAATGCCCCTGTCACTGGTATAGTCTTTGTTTCTCTGCGCTTGCAACATCCCATGGAACACAGATTCTGTGTTCTCGGCCAACTCGCGTGGTATTCCCTGTTCTACGATTTCACCATGATCGAGGACAATAATGCGATCCATGTTTTGAAGACCGGTCAGACGATGAGCAATGAAAATAATCGTCGAGCTCTTAAATGAATTTCTGAGTGCAATTTGAATGGCTGCTTCTGAGTCAGTGTCCAAGTTGGAAGTACCTTCATCAATACAAACAACCTTTGCATTTTTAAGGAGTGCCCTTGTCAAACACAACAGCTGCCTTTGTCCTGCTGATAAATTGGTTCCGCCCTTTTCTAGTTTTCCCCTCAATCCACCCAATGATTGTACCAATGGCGTGGCCAGACAATTTGTTATTGCGTTCCAAATCTCCGAATCGATAAATCTGTTTCGAGGATCTAAGTTCTCTTTGACTGTACCCTCGAACAGGAACGGCTCCTGTGGAATAATTCCAATTCTGTCACGTAATTTGCTAAGTGGTAAAGTTTTTAAATTGACACAATCTAGAGAGATTTCTCCAGCACTCAACGGAGCTACTCTAAGAAGAGCAGCTATAATTGAACTCTTTCCAGCTCCAGTTCGTCCAACAATTGCAATTCTTTCAAAAGCTGCTGTCTGGAAGTTCAAATTAACCAAAGCAGGAGTTAAATTCTCTCGGTACTTTAGTTGAACCTCACGGAATGCCAAGACCCCTTGACTCGGCCAACCGAATGGTGGATCCGCACTACCACTTGCATTCGGCTCTTCCTCAAGCTGCAAATATTGATCGACACGTTCGACAGCGATCATTTCTTGTTCGGTTTCGGCTAGTGCATTGAGTACTCCACTGAGGAGACCAGTGATGGAGAGAGCATAAGAAATGGCCAACCCTACCATTCCGGGGTTGGTTGTGTGAGCGGAGGTCATGGCTGCAAGTATGCCAGCTCCGCCGACTAGCATCGTACCTAACACCTGCAAACGAAGTCCAAGCCATTGCTGGGCTGCCGCAGATGTTAGCTGAGCTTTTATACTTTCCTCGAGCTTCACATGGAAATCGCGTTGGAACCTCGGACTCGCACGCATTGTTCGAATGGTTGTTATTCCCTCGAGAGTCTCTGTAAAGTGTGTGTAGAGGGGAGATAGTGCGTTGCTAGAGAGTCTCTTTATATCTCTGGATGCGTTGCGATACCTATGCTGCAGGTTGAGGTATATTGGGATCATTGGAACGACTATCAAGCCAAGCCATGGCATGGAATACAGACTAATGCAAAGGGCTCCTACAAAAATATACTCAGTCGCTGGATTAAAATAAAGAAAAATGTGTACTTACCTGTGAGTCCCGCCACCTGCGCCAGCAGGATATTCAAAATAAATGGAAGAGAGTCATCAATTGTGTATGTGTCTGAGGAAAATCTGTTCAAAATACGCCCCAACGACGTTATGTCGAAAAACACAAATTTTGTCTGCAATTTGAAGAATTAGTAAAGTCGTTGTATTGAAATGGACCCTCATTGACGTCGCTTACATAAAGAACTTTGTTCAGTAGTTTGTCATGAATAAATCTAGCCGCCTTTATACCTGCGTAAGCAAATAAGAAAGCTCTCGCAAGAGTTAGAATTGAATTAGTCAGAGCCAACGATGCAAATATGCCGAGGTAGTAGCTCAATTCGTGAGCAGGTGTCGTGCCGTTTCCCACTACAGAGTCTGTATCTGTGACATTTGTTCGATTGTTTGGAATAAATGTTGTTTCAGTAACCCAATGTGCCAGCCACGCATCCGAAACATTCCTCGAGAGTTGCATTAGAACAACGAAAAGCAGCACCGCTGAGCCCAAGGGACAAGTCATAGCTTTCCAGTAGCAGGAAATGACATTCAAAGAAAGATTTCCATATTCCCGCGATTCCTAAAAATTAGAAAAAGTACAGATACTGCCTTCAATACATAAAATAATCATTTACCTCCATCATAACACTGTCTAAACTAGTTCCATCAGCCTTGTCATCACAAAGAAGGTCAACGCTGGACATGCGTCGTCTTTTGTCGTATATTGGCTCAATAACATCTTCTTCTTCAAGACTAAGATCAATACTTTCCGACATAAAGTCACTTATTGTTACCACGCCATTATCCACATGGAGAATCTGAAACGAGTTCAACATAAGCTATTTTTTGAAAAGAAGGAAAATAAAAAGTCACTTTACCTGATTTGAGTTGAAAAACAAAGTCTTGTTGCTGGTCACTATGATTCTCGTTTTATCCTTCAAGAGTCCCAGAAGGCAATATTTGACAACATGATTGGCCACATGGGCGTCCAGTGATGAGAGAACGTCATCCAAAAGATAAACTGAACGAACATGTTAGCAATCGATACAAATTTTTTAAACCTTTTCTCACTTTTTTTGTCTTGGTAGACGGCCCTAGCTAATGCTACTCGAGCCCGCTGTCCACCAGATAGAGTTCTACCGTTTTCACCAACACCGATAAGATCACCTCCCAGGGCTTCCAAGTCTTCGCTGAGGCCACAAGCGAATAAAACACTTCTGTACCACTGTTCATCAAACGCTGCACCCCAAAGGATATTGTCTCGTATGGTCCCTCTTTGCAGCCATGAAGTTTGTGGAACATAACCGAAACCTGGAAAAGTCTAATGGGTTTAGTTATCTTCTGTGGCATAAGATTCTTCATCTTACCAGTGGTTAAATCATGAACACACACACATCCACCGACACAGTCGATGGCAGCAACTATTGCCGAAACAAAAGTACTTTTTCCCCCTCCGACTGGGCCTTCGATGCAAATTAAGTCTCCCTAAAGGCTCGATTTTGTTAGTTTGTGTTTTAAATTCCCAATTTCGGATCTTACCTTCTTGACATCCAGATTTACTTTCTTTAAACGAAACACAAAATTATCCTCTTGAGAAGAACGACCATGATCGTGTTCAAAGGACGCCTCTTTCAGCTGCAGAACAGTGGCTTTTTCATCAACTTTCTGGGAAGCAGATCCTTTCATCACTGGTTGGTAATAAGAGGAAAAATCCAAATTGGGAAGCTACATTAGAGAACAAATGATATTTGTACCCTTTAAACAAACAATTTCACGACTTCTTACGTCAAAAAGTGTCTGCAAACGCTTAACTGAAACCCAAGCCTCAACCAATCCATTCAGAACCCAGGGGAAGGCATTCAATGGCCCAATCAGCATATTCAAAAGAGCAACACTCGTATACGTCGTGGCAGCAGTCAGGGTATTTCCTAGAAGTGCCGACATACCAAAGGTAAGCAAACACATGAGCACGGGGGTTGTGGCCCAGAAGTAGACACACAGTGCATCAAGATATTTCCTCTTCGCCAGGTACTTTATTTCTTCCTTGCGAAGTTCTAAAACAACCAAATTGTATGTCTGTCAGTTGCACTCCACAGTCTTCTCACTCACCTCTGATTTTGGCAATGAAAACATCTTCCCATGCATGCAGCTTGACCTGTTTCGCTCCAGCAATGGTCTCACTTGTTGCTGCCAAACGAGCATCCTTCGCTGCCATCAAATCCTTTGAAATTTTGCCAATACTTCTAGCTAACCATCGATTGATGGGAATCAACATGGTAGCAAATGCCAGTCCGGCTAAGAACGCTGCTCCAAGTTGGGTGTAGAGCAGGTACAACGTAGTAAAAAGCTGCCAAGCAAATATTCTTTTAAATTTCGCTTCTCTTTTTGGCTCTGTGACTCACCTGAAAAGGAATACTCCAAAACGAATGGAAGCTAATGCAAGAGTTCACGACTCGGTCAGTGTCGGTTGACATCAAATTCAAAATCTCCGGACGAGAATTATGCAGTCCTCTAGCCTCTAGAGCCTTTCGATAAACCGCGCTAACAACTCCAATTCTCATCTTCATGCCAATAATAGCCATGCGCCAATTGAAGTGAGTTGAGCACAAGGCAGCTTCAAAAAATAAAATGTACAGATCAGTCATTTTTAGATTATTCCCAAACAGCACAGGTCACAATGTTCAACTTGTGATTTGTTTCTCAGTGACTTGTATCTTTTGAGGCCGGAATTGAGACTTACACAACAAAGTAGATCCAAAGAGTCCCAGAGCATACAAATATGATTTCGAGTCTGATCCTGTGAGATCTGTTCCAGTTTGACTCAACAGACCACCAAGTAAAAGCGGGCCAGCAAAACCCGATGAGTCTGCCACAAATCGAAGCAAGCCAATGAAATAGAATTCCTTTCCAAAAGTTTTGTGAAGCGCCCAAAATGTTGATTTTGTTCTAGAAATTTGCATATGCAACTTTTCACTTATTCTCGAGATGTTTAAACAATCCGGAAGATCAAAGAGATCTTCGATTCTCTTGAGATTCCCTGCCACACCTTTTGTGATCAGAGGCTCAACCCAATAAAAGAAAAACTTTGAAATAGGAGTTGCCTCATCTTGAGCATGCCCCAAGAGCATTTCATTGAAATTGAAGTGGAAGTATACGTAGCGATTCGAGAGAAGAGCTTGCTGCTCCTACAAGTGAAACAAAATTTGTATACCCCTCGAAGAATAGAAGACTTTTATATACAATTTGCCACTCAAAATAAAACAAATTGATTAGTAATGCGTTTGCAGTTACTCTGAGAAAACCAAAATCGTTTGTTTCTTTTGCAGTATGTTTCATGGAACCAGTACGATTATAATTTAATTTGGAATTTTGTGTGAGGAGGTTGGTGAACGGTGACTCGACAGTCGAGTCACCTGATAACAGTTTATAACCAATAGGCGTCCACCAAATTCAAGTAATTTAGTAGACGAACTCGTTAGCAGCTTACTTTACTAATCAGTATGTTTTGAGTGGCTTTTTGAGTAGCGCGTGTAGAGGATATTTAATATCTTACATTGTCTCGATCGATGTTTTGCAACGATGGCACAGCGTTTCCTTTCGGAAGCAATGTTAAACCATACATCACATCCATAAGCAGTGTGACTAGGCTCCATGGCCAAAACGAACTACTAAGACTCGTCCTCAACCACACGAAGTCCAGCACAGTAATTGCAGACCATAGAACAATAAGCGTAAGTGATCCACGATGACTGAGCTCTCCAAACTTTCTCGAACACAAAAGGTATCCTAAGAAAAACAAAAATTATTTCATTAAAATTTTAATTCAGCATAATGTCTCATCTCTTACCGCAATGCAGAATCCACATCACAGACTCTATACATACGACCAACACATCCGATGCATAGATGTTAACGCCAACCGAATGAAAGAAAAATATTTTTGTAACTGGTAGGACAGCAAGGAACATTGTTGCTACAATACGCAGGTAAATCGAACGTAGTTGTTTTGAATTTCTTACAACTGGGCGATTGTAACAGCCGAAGTTATACGAAGAAACAGCTGCAAATATCGTATAGACAGGTATTTGCAAGCAAATTTCCTGGAAACATGGCAGAAGATCATTGGAATCAACTGCGAATGGTGTTATCCCTGTCGGACAGAAGTCCGTCCAATGCCACTGGAAATACTGATATTTGGCCATAGTCCTTTCTTTCTAAACGAGATCTAAAAAGAAATAATAGTGAAAGACAAAAGGACAGAAAAATTAGTCAATCCCAACCAGATCCTAAAAACAAATACAATCGCTCTGGCTTACAAAGAGAAACCCAATCGATTAGGGTCTATAACTGAAAAATTCGTTTTATGAAGTAGGGAACCGAATTAGTCTCGTCACAGAGTTATTTTTAAATCTAGTCATTTCAAGATCGCACTAATGTAGCCTTCAAGACGAGCATAACCCAGCATAATAGTAGCTGTCGAGTCAACTTATCTTTAAACTTGACCCCCCATGGGACCTAAAGCTGTTCCTGTCATTGATTAAAGAAAGTTCTTTTGTGGTTTTTGTGTTCTAACAGAATAAGAACGAAAACTCGTTGAATTTGCTCTTCCAATTGTGGTTTTGGGTTGATGTTCGAGTCTCGGGTGATTAAATAAAACCTCCTTGGTGGACCGTCCCTCGAGAATTTATCTAAGCAGTCTCATCTCATCTTTTATTCTAAAAAGAACAGCCTCAAACTTATGGTTCAGACAATGAGTGGCAGTCGACGCACAAAAAATCCAACAAGCCACACTCTGAAGACAAGAAAAAAGTACATCTTTTTTGATTACCTAAAACCTAACACAAAACAATATAAATGCGTCGAACGTGAGGGAGTTCCCCTGGACTCTGACAACTTCGATACCGGAATTTCGCAAATTTTGTTAAGAAGATAAAAAGCTATTTATAAGTTTATCTAGGTCGACTGGTAAATGTGGTAATGCAAAGATTCTGTCTGCGAAAATGAAGTTCTAATGATTACAATACGTCTGGAGGTAACGAAATGGATCTCCCTGCCTTTAACACTCAAATACAAGTATGTATAATGTTTGCAGGACCATTAGCAGCTGAATAAACGTGGTAATCGACCTAGTATGGTTTCTGTTAGGTGCGTTTTTGTGGTAAGCAACGACACGTGGGCAAGTTTACCTTACCGGTTTCTTTGCGTTACTGAAGAACTGAAGCAAACAACAATTTAAGGTCTTTCAATAAAATGTGAGTCCCGATTTCACCACAGAGAAGATAGAATCAATCGGGAAACCACCGTGAATCACAATCTAGAGTACAGAATATTCATGGTTAAGCACTCCCATCTGCCCGTGACAAGAAATCCTAAATGCAATCAATAAAGATACTTTTGTTATAGTTCAATTAACCAAATTAAAAGTTTGAGGCAAATAAAAAAACAAGAGGTAGCCACAAAACAACCACCTGCACCTTCAAAGATCAAAAAGAGAACACTTTCAATAAAAACCTTTACTAACATTGATTTAACAGTTTTATTAAAATTTAATTAGTCGAAATATTTAAAATAATTAAACTTCAATCCATGGCAAAAACTAGATGACTAACGCAGAAAAGATATCACAAATATTTTTTAGAGCGGCTTTTGTTTACGTATTTTGTTATCTTTTTTTCGCAGCGAACACCCCTGAATTAAAAAACCTTAAACGTCAAATGTGACACTTTGCACGGCGAAAGCAGATTCATCTGTCAAACTTACCAAATTGCACAAAAATAAAAATCACTAGATCGCAATCCAAACAAATGTGCATTTATTGTCTTTTTCACACGAAAATCGATTGAATTTTTGGTTGAAAGTTTTAAATAAGTTTTAGTGGAAAGTGCGATGAGTTAGAAAACATCATAAAACTTTTATTTTCAACCGAGAAAACCACAAAAAGTATCATCAAAACCGTCTCGCCGATGTTATTACTGAAAATCTACGCGAAAAAATGACAATGACAAATGAAGACCCAGATGCTACAACCGGAAGTGGTAGTGGTGCTAAAATCGTCAGAGTGAAATCGGGTATAACTCAGCAAGAAATATTTGAATTTTTAAGCGAGAATCAAAAAATCGTTTTCAAAAGCCAACAAATTGATGACCCAGAATTGAGTGTGGAAGAGAAAATTTCGATAGCCGAAGAAGTATTCACAAAAAATCCCAAAACATTCATAATGAGATTTGGTCAATACTTGGAAACAAGGCATATTGAGTTCTTTGAAGAGATGCCTCTTCCAGAGGAGGACCAAGAAGAGTTTGATTACATTCTTGAAGATTTGCACATCAAATTAGAGAAGAGAAAAAGTACTATTAAGAACCGTCGCTATACTGCCTCTCAAAAAATGCACGAGTATTTCAGTGAAACTGAAATGATGAAACGTGAACCACATTTGTATCATGAGTTGGTTGGACAGTATCTATCTGAGGAAGAACGAATACAACGCGATACATATGATGTAAAGAACACGACATTTTCTGGTATATTGCTCAACAAAATGGATCGTGATAACGCCGAGAAAGTTCTTCAAAAGCAACAAGAAGAATTGGATGCAGATGAGGCTCTATCAATGGAGGAAAGCACAGACGACGAAGAGGACGAATACGCTTCGAAATCCTATAGCACTCAATGGGGAAATTTCGAAGACGAGAACATCCCATGTTCGAGTTCAAAGGTTTTAAAGAAGCAGAAAAAAGCAAAAAAGAAAGTTCGTCAACAAAAATTCATCACAGCTGGGGAGAGGGAAATGCTACACCAGGAGTTTGTTGGTATTATGAGGGCGAAATTTTTAAATGGCGAGGACAAGGAGTTTGACTACAGTTTGGTGGATGATAATGCTGAGTTAGATGATCTCAAGCAACTGAATCAAGACAAAGAGGACGAGTATTTTGGCGAAAGCTCAGATGAGGAGTGTATAGAGCAGATGGAAGAAGAAAACAGATCCGGGGAGGAGACTGAAGATGACTTGGACGTGTACATGTCACATTTAAGCCAACACCACAGTTTGAAAGCGAATTCTTTGAATATCTAAGTTTAATGTAAATAAATTTGTAAAAAATTAGCTTTTTCTTCATTTTACATGCATTCGACTAGTAGTAGTCAGACATCTCGATCACCTTCTGAAGACTATTTCATTACTTACAATAGGGCGGCATCAAACAAAGTATATTTAGTTATGTATGTCAAGTGTATTTAAAATAAAAATAAATTTTTAAATGCCAAGAGGTACCAGCAGATCCATTGTCGAACTTATCTTGGTCGTCCACGTCCACGAGGAAATCCCCTACCTCGACCGCGAATAACTTTACTATTAGCAGGTGGGCTTTTCGGTCGCAGTGATTCAATCCTACTTGTGCAACCAGTTGCGGCACCTTCTGCAAAATACGATTGATACAGCTCCGAGTTGAAGTTCGAGTTTGTCAGCTCTGGACCGACAGTTAGCCAACCCGGACGGATACTAGAATCCCTTCCAAATAAATGCATTCGACGTCGTCCCAGACAAAAATGTTCGATGATGTGGAAGATTTCTATTGGTTTCTCAAAACTTCCAAATTCCTCTTCCTCCGAGATGATAAGATCAATATCCACATTGGCGTGAATAAAATCTCCGTCAGTGGATCTACGAACAGTTCCTTTGATGCCCATCAAACAATGTTCCTTGGTTCGCTGGAACACTGCTTTTGGTTCGAGGATTTTGGAATGTCCCGGTTTGTTGATATTTGTTCTAATCCAGCAAATATCTTCGCAGCGTCGAAATCCCCACTTTTTCAAGCAATTCCGGCCCATGTCCAAACCTTCGGAACTGCCGCACCAGAGGAACACAAAACTTCGGTGAGCTGCGACCTCTCCGACATCGAGATCTAAAAAATGACACTCAATCATCAGTAAATTCACAAACAAAAATATAATTGAGTGTAATACTTAATATCTCATCCCAATTCCAGTAAACCCGTGGAGCTCCACCAACAGTGGCTACTGTTGCCGTTCCGCGAGCATACTCCTCCAGCGGTGGTTCAATCAGAATAACATCAAACTTACTACCAAGTGACTTCAGATCCAATGTTTTAACATCGGCCTTTAAATACATAGGAGCTGTGGCAGTTTCTGATATCAATTCGTCTTTCAGTCGTATAAGTTCCCTGAGCTTTGGATACTCTTCAAATCGGTCAGCTAAGCCCACGTCACGAATAAAATTTTGTGGTCGTTGACCGGTGTCAACAAAATGCTGACAATAGTCGTTGTGTGGATTGGAAGATTGTGTTCCCTAAAAGAAGAAATATTTAAGGGTTCTTTTATGCAATTGCGTCTTGTTTTTTACCTTGAGGAAAGTTGAAGAGTCTCGGTAAATAATTTCAGTTTGAGGTTTTTTTGAAGACGGACCAGGACTTTCATTGTCATCATCGCGATTGGATCGTTGACTACCGGCCTCTTCCACAGTACCAAGGACAATTTTGAGTTCGTCGACACTAGAAAGGCCAAGCTATGAAAACAGAAGCGAGGTTATTTGTAGGTAAATATGATCACAGATTTTTTTAGATGAAAACTTACTGTTTGAGCAAGAAGTTGTTTACGTTTACGAGAACGCTCTTGTGAACTTTTAAGAATATCACTCATTTTTGTAAACTAATTGTTAAATAATAAAGATTTTGTTGAAAAAGTCGGCTTTTATAGAAGTTTTGCCTACAAGGCTACAAGCGAACTTGGAAAATGTTTGACATTTCAACTTTCGGAAGTGACAGAAGTTAAATTCTGGCGAATTAGAAATGAGCTAAGGCAGTATACACATTGCTCGCGTTCTTCGCACCTTGACTTCGAAAACTACTGTCAGTTTTCGTCGCTCTGATTGGTCAAAAGTGTCTGTCTTTAACCCAGTTTTTTATTTATTTATCATTTTAAAGTACTTAGGGTGATATTCACCAAGAAATCTTAAACTAAGTGCCTCATAAACCTATTCACCGACCACTATTAGTGCAGATTTATGAGCGCTCATAACACTTAAGAGTGGTCGCTACCACTCTTAAGTTATGAGCGGTTGTTGTTTTAAATAACTTCGAAAATTCGAAATTTACTGACAGCGTCATTTGTGTTTGTTATTCAAAAATCAAAATGGAAGGAGAAGGAGCGTTGAAAAAAATAAGAAATTCGAATTATGGTTTGCAATACAGAGAATGAATTAATTTTACGTTCTACCTTTTCTTAAATTTCCGAAAATTTTTTCTGTTTTTTGTTTGCTTAGACTACTATTATACGGTGCAATTTGTTGCACGAAACAACTTCGAATTCTTCTTTGTTCTGTCATTCCGTGTCGCAAGTGTAATTACACGATGAAATCCAGTTTCATGAAACTAGTTTCACATTTCTCTTTATTTTTCATTCGGTGTTTTTATTTTTGGGGAAAAATAGTTATCTAGCAGTGCCTGGTTGCTTAAAAACCTCTTTTATTGGCAATTGAAAAACAAAAAAATCATTATTATTAGAAGTATTTCTTATTTTTGAACCAAATGAAACAGAATAAACAAAAACACGAACAAAGACAAAGGGGGCGTTCGAGAATCGTATCCGGATAGCTTGTTGTTGTTGTTTAATTGTTAAACTTTTAGCAGAGTCACACACCCATTTCAACTAAAAAGCTATCTTAAGGTATCCGAGTATATTTGGTATACCTTTCTATTCAAGTGATCAGCTGATAGAAAATTTATTTTTACTTCTTTTCATGTTGATTTTTTGTTTTGGTGTGCATTTATTTCAGCATGAGTCTTTTAAAACAGATGGGAAATTGAAAAAAATAAGTTATAATCGTCTAGCAATGATATTTTAAATGTTTTTCTATTTTCAAATTTCGAATTTTAGTATTTCACAGCTGTTGTCTGCAGCAATCTGGCTTTCCGAAATAGGCTATCCGATAGGTTCTCGAACCCACCCAAAGAGAAACGTCAAAGCTGTTTCACGAAACCATAACCCATGCGACACACGGTAGCACATTGTCCATCTCTGTTTTTCGAACTTTCGTTCTCTTTTGCTCTTATGGTGTTCGAACAGTTTCGTGCAACAAATTGCACCGTATAATAGCAGTCTTAACAGCTGATTTTGACAATTGACACTGAAATTGTCGAAGTAGCTCGAAAAGTGTGCGTTCACAGGCTCAACACCCTTATTTTTCGAATATTCGAATTAGCTTAGACTAGACCCTATTACTGCTTGGTGAATAGCACATCCAAATTTAAAACTAAGAGCCTCTTAGCTTTAAGAGCGCTCTTAAGATTGTTTGGTGAATACCACCCTTAATGTACCATATTCTTTTTTGATAAGTTGCGGTGGCCACAAATTTGCTTTTTGATTTAGCTTTAACTTTAATTTCATTTTCCATATTAACTTTGTTTTTTCTACTTTGCATTTTTCTACTTGTTGATTTTTTTATTTTTCGATCACTACGTTGCTATGGTTTTTTGTTCATTTGATATTTGTCATAGTTTTAGATTTTCAATTTTATTCATTTCAAATTGTGTTTTCAATGAGTTGTGGTCGCCGGTTTAAAATTTAATTTTCAAGAGGAAGAAAAAGGAATGTAAGTTATATATCTAGAATGTTCAATAATTCTTTATAATTTATATGTTTTTCTTTAGAAAATAAAATCGATACTTTTCATTTCTAATTGGAATACGATATTTATTTTTCCGGCAAAAAGGAATATATTTGAAATTGAATTTCGGCGCTGCAACATTATTTTATTTTATTCTTCTGGAACATTCTTCTTGTTGAGAGCAGCCATTTCACCAGATTGTTTCGTGTGCTGTATTTGGAAGAATTTTTTGTGAATAAATTTTGTGTGCTTTCGTCTACAATGGAACGCAGTTGTAAAGCTGAAAATTGTATGGAATTTGACAATGATTTTATGGTTTCTTGTGACAAGTGCCAGAGATGGTATCACTACGCTTGTGTTGGTTTCGATTCAGACAAATTTACTGCCTCAATTCCGTGGTTTTGTGGAGACCATTGCCGGTCTTTGGAAGACATCGACAAGAATATCTCCGAGGTAAGGCCTGATGATTTTAATTCTCTTAGTGAAGAAGTAGACAATCTTGTTGAAGCTGCAGCAACCGCTCAAGCATTGGTTTCACAGAAAGACGAGGAGCTTTCTGCCCTTCGAAAGGAGATGGAAGCCTTGAAGTTAAAATTGACTGAGGTACCATCACTCCCAGTTCAAAAATTCGTCGATCCTCCAAAGATGTCTTATTCCGATATCGTTAAAGAACGTTTGCAGAGAATTAAAAAAAATTCAAGAAAATCACCATTTGTTATTAGAATCTCTAGCACAATCAAATAACACTTCGCCATCTTTAAAGAAGTCCGAAAATACACAACAACCTCCTATTGAACCAAATCCTTCGACTCCAAATAGGATCTCAGTTCCAGATTCTGATATGGCCACGTTGTTGACAATTTTAAATCGGAATAATGTGCAGGAACTGCCCATTTTTTCCGGTGCCGACAAACGGGAGTGGCCATATTTTGAAGAAGTTTATAAATCAACCACTATGGAAGGACGTTTTACTGGCAAGGAAAATGTATCTCGGCTTCGTAAGGCCCTAAAAGGTGAGGCGTATCAACTTGTCAGCGATAGATTGAAATACTCTTCGGATGCGGATGCAATAATGGATTCTTTACGAGCAATTTTCGGACGTCATGATGTGCTAGTGCGAGACCTTACAGATGATTTGATGAACCTTCCTCGTCTTACATCCAAATGCGACCCAAGGGTGCGGGTTTGGGCAGTCAAACTTAATGGTTTTGTGGCTGATCTTAAATCTATGGGAAGAGATGAAGATTTGAACAACGGGTATGTCTTAAGTTGTCTAGCTTGTAAATTAGGTCCTTGTTTGTATCTAGATTGGGTGAAACAAAAAGCTAAGCATCATCGAGCCAATCTTCAAAATCTTGCAACATTTTTGATGGAGAAAGTTGTGGACCTTCCTCCTGATCTAAAGAATATTGAACCGACTGATTCTAGAAAATCTAACAGCATTTCTAAGTCTGGACGTATTTTGACACACAATCCATCACCATTAGCAGCGACTCCTTCAATGAATTGTGCATTTTGCAGTCGAAATCATATCCTAAGCCAGTGTACAGATTTTAAAAATCTGCCAGCCGAACAGAGAATGGGTTTCGTTAAGGGAAAAAGAATTTGTTTTTCTTGTTTGGAGCAGTCGAAACATAATTGGAGTACCTGTAGAGAAAACAAAAAATGTAATGTTCAAGGATGCAAGTTTCGACATCATCCACTTCTACATCAAGAAACTTCGGTGTCACAGTTGAACAATTCTGCAGCTGTTTTCGTTCCAACAAGTCATGTCCATTCTTCTCATGTTCGAAACAGTTCGTCAATTTTGTTTAAGATTGCGCCAATTCGAATTTATGGTGCCAATGGTAAGTTTGCTGACACCTTCGCTTTTCTAGATGACGGATCTGCCTTATCAATGGTAGAGAAAGATCTTTTCGATGAGCTTGGTTTATCTGGAACCAAGGAAGATTTAATCCTGCAGTGGACGAAAGGTGTTTCCAGGTATGAAGACTCGTTAAAGACTTCTTTTTCTGTTTCTGGGGTCAGCAATAGAAAGCGTCATCAATTAAAAAATGTGTACACGGTTAAAGATTTGGAACTTCCTGAACAATCGATTAATGCTACAGAGTTGCAACTTTCATTCCCACATTTAAGAGGTCTTCCGATTTCTAACCTTGACAGTGCGAAACCCAAGATTCTCATCGGTCTAGATCAAGCCAAATTTTTGTGGGGTCATGGGCAGCGTCATGGCAGAGATGAAGAACCGTGTGCTATCAAGACCCTTTTGGGGTGGGTTGTTTATGGAAAATCAGCTCATAGTTTAAATGTTAGCAGTCTTAACAATGCTTCCAAACCGACAATGCATTTTCTCTTTCACGATGCCCTTAAGGCAGAGGAAGATTTGCACGATTTAGTAAAAAAACATTTTTCTACGGAAGATTTCGGTGTAAAAGCTCCGAAAGGTGTTTTGCAAAGTCGGAATGACATTCGAGCGATAGACGTTATGGAAAAAACCCTTCAGCAAGTTGGTGACCAATACGAGATTGGATTGCTTTGGAGACAAGACGATATCAAGCTTCCAGATAGCTTCCCTATGGCACTGAGCCGATTGAGAGGATTAGAGAAATCGTTGAAAAACAAACCTCATCTTCTCGAATGGAAAAACAAACATATGAAAGAGCTGCTATTGAAAGGCTACGCAAGAATAGCCTCCAAAGAAGAACTCAGCAAGAATTGGCCTAGGATTTGGTATGCACCTACATTTGTTGTCGAAAATCCGAACAAGGTCCCACCAAAGCCAAGAGATGTTGCAGATGTTGCTGCAAAGGTGAATGGAGTTTCCCTTAACACATTTCTGTTAAAAGGTCCGGACAACCTGGTTCCACTCCACGCTGGAATTTTCAAATTTCGAGAGCGAGCAGTAGCAGTCAATGCAGATGTGAAGGAAATGTTTCACAGGATTCGCATCAAAGAAGAGGATCAACAATGCCAGCGAATTCTGTGGAGAGATGGAGACAACTCTCGAGAGCCAACCGTTTACATAATGCAGGTAATGATGTTTGGCCCAACCTGCTCTCCGACATGTGCGCAGTTCGTGAAAAATCATCATGCCGAAAAGTTTAGATCTGAATGTCCAGAAGCAGTTGATGCATTGACAAAGCGTACGTACGTCGACGATTACTTTAACAGTCACGATACTTTAAAACAAGCCTTCAGCGTCACCGAAGATGCAATACGCATTTGTAAATCCATGAATTTTGAACTTGTGGCGGTTAAGTCAAACAGTCAAGATCTTCTGCGACGAATACCTCAAGCAAATGTCGATCCTAAACTTGTAAGCATGGATCTAAACAGTAGTGAATGTTTTGTCACGAAAATTTTGGGTATGTTCTGGTTGCCTTCAACGGACCAATTCACATATAGACTTTCTGCAAAAAACAACCTTAATGAGATGCTTGTTTCCGACGCGAAATTAACCAAGAGAGAAATTCTGAGGTTGGTTATGAAAATTTTTGATCCACTTGGACTTATATCGTTTTTTATCATTCGTGGTCGAATCATTTTACAAGATGTATGGCGGGAAGGTTTTGATTGGGATGAACCAATCTCGCAGCACTTAAAAAACATGTGGACAAATTTTGTCCAAGAGTTGAAGAACATAGAAAAATTGACGATTCCTCGTCGATATTTGTCTTGGAATCCAGACGACTCTCTGGTGAGCTTAATTGTTTTTGTTGACGCCTCTGAAAAAGCCTTTGCTGCTGTGGCTTACTTAAGGTTTGAAAAAGAAAACAACACAGAGGTATCTCTTGTAATGGCAAAGGCAAAAGTAGCCCCAGTAAAGAAGTTATCAGTGCCAAGATTGGAACTACAAGCTGCAGTTCTGGGAGTGCGATTGGCTGAAACTGTGAGGAGCTCTCATTCCATTCACATTCACAACACAATTTACCTTTCTGATTCAAAAACCGTTTTATCCTGGATTAATTCCACAAAGTTCAGTTTCCCTTCTTTTGTCGCTGTCCGGGTAAGCGAGATATTAGATTCTTCATCACCTCGACAATGGTTCCACGTTGGAACACAGGATAATGTGGCTGACGATGCTACAAGGTGGAAGGACATGTTTGTTGGAGACTCAAATTCAAGATGGTTTGAAGGTCCTGAATTCCTACGCACACCAGTCGATTCTTGGCCAATTACGACAGGAAAATCATGCCCATCAACGGATTGTGAAAGCTTAGATGTTTTTGTTCACAATAGCAAAGTCTTACCATCTTTCAGCGTCTACGATGAGATTAAACCGAGGTTTAAAGCCAAGTGGGCTTCGTCCGTCCGTGTTTTGGCTTTTATAATTCGTTTCGTCGACATAAAGAAAAACAGATTAGTTCAAAAATGTAAATATGTAACCCCTAATGAATTCTCCAGGGCCGAAGATTGGATCTTTAGAAAAATTCAAGCAGAAGAATTTCCCAAAGAAGTTTCCAGTTTACTTTCAAAGAAACCAATATGTATAAAGAGTAAGATTGCAAATTTTTCACCATTTATGGACGACGAACATACGATAAGATTAAGTTCAAGATGTCAGAAGGCAGTAATTTCTTATGCTTCGAAGAACCCTGCAATCTTACCAAAATCCCATCCACTAGTCGACTGCTTCATACTTCACCACCACGAGAAAAACAACCACATTGGCTCAGCTGCAGTTATCTCCGACATCAGAGAACGAGCATGGATCATTTCCATTAGAGTTTCAGTTCGGAAAATCGAATCCAGATGTAATAAGTGCAAGCTTTTGAAGGCCAAAGCAGAAATGCCGAAAATGGGACAGTTGCCTGAAGCTCGATTAGCCTTTGACCAGAAGCCCTTCGTTCATGTCGGAGTAGATTGTTTTGGTCCAATGTTGGTGAAGTATGGTAGAGGAACTATTAAGCGCTATGGAATGATATTTACGTGCCTAACATTCCGAGCAGTACAAATCGAGCTTTTAAACGATTTAAGTTTCGACCAGTGCACCATGGCGCTTCGACGATTTGTCATCAACCGAGTCGTAACGAAATACTTGTACAGCGACAACGGGCTGAATTTTATTGGTACCAAAAACCAATTAGAAAAAGATGTAAAAGAATTGGAAGCTGCTCTTGGCGAATTTGCATCTAATTACCATGGAATTCTTTGGAGATTCATCCCAGCCTATTCGCCGTGGATGGGTGGTGCGTGGGAACGTCTTATCCAATCAATTAAGCGAACCATTCAAGTAGTTCTCAAAGAAACTATACCTCGAGAGGATGTATTACGGAACGCGCTCATGGAAGCCCAAGGACAAATCAACATGCGCCCTCTCACACACATTCCTGTCGACCCACAAGACCCTAAGCCATTAACTCCTAACTCGATGTTATTTGGAGAAGATTTCCGAGACACAACTGCTCCTGGTGTTTTTCATGAAAATGACTTTTGTAGTAGACTGTATAGTCGAAGAGCGCAGCATTTGATGTCTCAACTAACAAAGCGATGGTACAAAGAATATCTACCAGAATTAATTAGAAGAAGTAAGTGGCATCATAACACCAAAACTATTGAGGAAGGTAGTATAGTTTTAGTAATCGATCCGAATGAAGTACGGTCATCTTGGCAACTAGGCCGTGTTGTCAAAGTATATCCAGGTCCAGATAAAATAGTCAGAATTGCCGATGTCCAAGTTGCAGACGGAACTATCAAACCAAAAAGGTCAGTTGGCCGACTTGCAATCCTAGATTTGTCTTCATCATAGATTCAGACGGGTCCCGGGATGTCTTTAACCCAGTTTTTTATTTATTTATCATTTTAAAGTACTTAATGTACCATATTCTTTTTTGATAAGTTGCGGTGGCCACAAATTTGCTTTTTGATTTAGCTTTAACTTTAATTTCATTTTCCATATTAACTTTGTTTTTTCTACTTTGCATTTTTCTACTTGTTGATTTTTTTATTTTTCGATCACTACGTTGCTATGGTTTTTTGTTCATTTGATATTTGTCATAGTTTTAGATTTTCAATTTTATTCATTTCAAATTGTGTTTTCAATGAGTTGTGGTCGCCGGTTTAAAATTTAATTTTCAAGAGGAAGAAAAAGGAATGTAAGTTATATATCTAGAATGTTCAATAATTCTTTATAATTTATATGTTTTTCTTTAGAAAATAAAATCGATACTTTTCATTTCTAATTGGAATACGATATTTATTTTTCCGGCAAAAAGGAATATATTTGAAATTGAATTTCGGCGCTGCAACAGTGTCAGAAGTTTCAGCTGACATTTAGCTGACAGTTAGATTTTTCAGATTTTCGAACATAGATTTTCAGATGGAAAAAAGCAGTCTGAAAATTCTTAAAAAAAGTTCTAGTTGTCAAAACAAGGAAACAACGTATATGACAATCGGACTTTACCCGGTATTCTTGGTTTATTTTTTCTTTTACTAGTTTTCGCTTGCTTGTTGAATTGAAATTGATTTTATATTGATTTTCGGAGATTCTATTTTATAAATTGATATTCAAAGTGAATTTATCAGCAACAAAAAAATATTTTTGAGGGCATATGATTTTAATTTTTTTTATCAAAATTGATTGAAGTGAATTTAATTTGCATACTACCTTACACAAATACTTGGAAATCGAATTCCTTAACTTCAAACTAGGAAAATTAGTATGTTTTCCAATTACTTTTACCACTAACTATGTAGAACCGAGAGGTTAATCACAGTACCATTTTACATCTGACACAGAGCTTAAATAGCGTTCTTGACTGACAGTAGTAGTTTCGAAAATTTCGGAGTTGCGAAGAACGCGAGCATTGGCTCAAACTGAGTTTTCTAAAAATTAGGTATTCGTTCATTTTACTTGGTTCGCTCAAAGCAAAGCGTTTTCGCAGTTGAAACAGCGGCAGTAATGCTTTTTTTTGTATCATCGACGTCGCATCAATAACAATGTACGAAAACGCTTCCTTTTTTTGTCGCCTGGTGTGGGTAGTCTCGTATGTCTCTACAAATCACAACTTTCCAGAAGAGTCACAATTTTCCACTCAACACTCAAATTACGATGTGGTTCTCAGAGCCACAAAATTGTGACTTGTGAGTTTTTGAAAGAATAGGGCTGTTAATTTAAACAACTACTGCTTATTATCGCTACAGCGAAAGCAAAAACGCTTTGATTTGGAAGGTTATTAAATTATTGGAAAATGCATTTAGAAACCTGAAAAAGTTAACAAAATTTAAAACATTGTAAAACAGCTACCATCCAACCGCTAAAATCAAATTTACATAAAACATCCTAACATAATACAATTGACGATAAGCAATTAGACGCCAATCGTTTAAAGTTATGGAATCGTCTAGTATTACTTTAAGACCACGAATGTAACATATGGACCACAGAATAAAGACTCTGTGAGTCAGACGGCAAATATACCACCGGTTGGCACAAACAGATCTTCATATGATCAACGACAACGCTGTCTCTGGTTTTAGGGCATTTCAGGCACCAGTTCCATGCCATTCACTTTTTAGAACAACTGTTGAGCACTAGACCAAAAAATAACAACAGCGATGAATTTTTAATTTACAATCGAACTGAACTATTTATACCAAAAGATACGCGCTCAAAGAATAATAAAGCATCGGAAACAGAGCTACAGTTTGTTTTTACTGGATTTACGTTTTACGATCAACAATCGTTTCCAAGAAAAACAAATAAGTAAAGTAAATATATTTTCAGCCGGCAGATAATTAACTTTATTTTTCCAAATATGTATCACATAAATAATCCACCATTATTCACTGAATAATTAACTGTTGTACAAAGTTCATTTAAATATCACATATAAATTCATTTGACAGGCACAGGCACATTTGTGAAGTGATTTTAAAAACATCATACATAAATATTTACGTTTAGGTATCTAAAATCTATAAACAAAACTTTTAGAACGATATGCGATGGAGCATGACAATTAAACATTTAAAAATCTCATATATGATTAATTTTTCTAAGAAGGTAAGCAACATTTTAGATATTTTTTCATAGCACTGGCACTGAGATCTTTTGAAAGCAATTTAAAATTTAAAAACTACAAACTACAGTCTAACCGAATTATTGTTACTCCTATTTTCCACAGTTGTAAAGAATTTCGTTCGGAATTCCTTTGATATGGTCAAAATGATAGTTCTCGAAAGGTTCTTGGGCAAATATGGTTTCAACCTCGCATTGAAAAGAATTAATCGCCTTTGCTAGCCTTTCATTATTGCGCATCTAAAATAGTCAATTCTTTTTTAAACATGAAACAAAAATAAAAAACCGTTGTTCATACTTTTAAATAAGTCTTGGCCTGATAGATTATGAGCCTGATATCATGTACCACTTCAAAGATATGGCCGTACCCTCCTGTTTGGCATTTCAATATAATCCCACGGACATCCCCAAAGTCAGGTGTATTTTCTATGAAATCAGGAAACTATTTGAAGACAAAAGATTAGTAGGTAGGTAAAATTGCATGGATAGGCAAAGTGTTTACATAATTTTTACAAAATTGTGTTTTGAAAAACAATTCGGCATTTTTCATGTGCATGAGTCGGTCCATTACAAGGTTCAATTTGTTGACGAGATCCTTGCCCAAAGGTTTTTCAAGATTTGGATCGTAGCCGGATGAAAATTTAGAAAGCTTGTTCTCCAATACGCGAATATCGCAATTGAGATTGTTTTCGGTTTGGGACGTTGGCAAGAGATTATATACGGAGTTTATATTGGACAGAGATTTGACAAAGTTTTCATC
Source organism: Melanostoma scalare (assembly GCA_949752695.1). Lineage (NCBI taxonomy): Eukaryota > Metazoa > Arthropoda > Insecta > Diptera > Syrphidae > Melanostoma > Melanostoma scalare. The sequence goes on along the minus strand of OX456986.1, from coordinate 6,460,470 downwards.
AAACAATTGTTCAATGGCAATGGCATTGTCTTCAGAAGAATCTCGTTTAATAAAATTGTATGTTCCAGTTTTGAAATATGTTCCATTAAGAGTGTTCTCTCTTTGAGTGAGTTCCGAGTCCTCAACCATTGTATAGATGTAGTTATTATTGACCGTCGATTCTTTTGGCGCAGAGTTTTCATCGAGAGAAGCGTTTGAATTATCAAGGCAGTCTTCGTGAACGCACTTCATTGAAGTCAGACTAGTGTTCTTTTGATAGACATTCTTTTGAGATTGTACAAGATTGTCAAGATTGATGAATGATTTGATGAGATTGTCAACGAAATTTACTGTAGTATCTTGCCAGGCAGCAAAGCTCCTTTCGAATTCTGGACTTAAAGCTGATCGCACTTTGTTCAAACCCTCTGGTGTATTGTAAACGTATCCCTTGATTATGATCCATGCATTCATTACTCGGGTAAATACAAATATAAAATCTTTAACTGCCCATGCAATCCCTTGAGAATTAATGTTGGGTAAAACACCGTCGGGACGAACCAAATCTTGCTTCAAGCGTGCACATAGACTATCGATCTTCTTGAAACATGGACGGTTGCGGTGGGTATAGGCAAGTTTCTCTGCAGTTTCACTCCCGGACAGTGCCAGGGATTTGAGAATCTCAAATGTAGCCATGTTTATTAAGAAATCATTTGGTTCGCCACCCCCCAGATGTGATGAAGGATTCTTGCGATCGCTAAATGGAAACAGTGATGTATAAGTTTTTGGGTATTCAAATTTTGCTTACTTTAAGTCATTGCTTTGAGTTTTTGTATCAACTGGAGATGTAAGTAACACTGGGTCATCTTAAAATTAGAAACCATGAGTTTTGGTGCAACTATTTGAAAAGACAAAATATCAAACCTATCTGGTCTTTGTCGCGTTCATCCTTTTGGAGACTAATGTTGCCAATAGAAGTTGCCATGTCATTCATTGAATTGATGTTTACCGGATTATTTTGATTTACGCACTGCAGCCCAATTTGAATGGTCATCTTGCTGGGTTCCCGAGAACCCATACTATGTTGTTGCTGTTGGTTGGTGTTACTGGTATTTGCTGCACTTGTAACAGTTTGTATAAATGGTACTGCAGTGTATGGTATACCAGGAGTCAAACTGTACGGAAGAGCTAAATTTGGTGCAGTCAATACAGGTGATATAAAAGCTCCATATGGCCAAATCGAAGGAATGTCTGAAAAAATCGTAGAGTCACATTTCAATTGATTGCAGTTATTGTTTTCTTTTCTTTTTTCAAAACCACCTTGATTCATGTTATAAAAACGCATGCGGTCCATTGAGCTGACGACAGATCTTAAATTATCGGCACCTTCGAAAGAATTCAGATCAGTTTGGGGTTTAGTGTTAGTGGCTATGAGTCTGCTGTTCATCCCAAGGATCTTGCGAGCTGATTTAGAGAAAGAAAGGAAATACAAAACTCATTTCGATGGCTTTAAAGGCGATGCTACTAAAACTAGTAAACAGAGTACAGTAGTTTTGACCTTTTAAAAAAATCAAAAACCACTTACGTAGTTTTTGTTCCTTCGCATCGCTCATTTTTGAGTTATTTATGGGATAGTTATGAAAAAGACCTACTTAAAGCAGACAAAGGTTTGTTAGAAATGGGTATTTTTAAATTTTAATGCGTGAAAGGTGCAAATGCAAGCCACAAAGCGTTTGACACAAAGAGCAAAGCTTGCTTTCAATTTTTGAATAAACAAATATGCACGCAGCGAAAACAGGAAAAGGAAAATAGCGATAAAAGCCTGAAAGCGCGAACATAAAGGCCCTTGTATTGGCTTCGAAAAAGTTTTTATTTTTATTGAAAAAATGAGATCATCTAAAGTGGGACTTGGCATGACTATTTTAAAGAGACAGAAGCTTTATTCTCTTTTTAGGTGTTTTTTGGTTTTGTTTCAAAAATATACTCTGTGCGGTACAATTTCATATCAAACAAATACAACAAACATAAAAAATGTTGCAAAGCTTCATTATCATAAATATTCATTGCATCTATTTTCTTAACCTGCGTGATAAGCATTATGTTATTGGGATCGTGTTTTATTGGTGGGCCAAACTAATGCTAGTTAAAAATGTCCGAAAAGCCGTTCTATCATCACGCAAACCTAGTTTTTTTTTTACAGCAAATAAAGCTCACGAGAGAGTAGGGAATGTTCCTATATTTTAAAGCCGTGTTTTGTTTTATTGGGAATCTATACTCACGTTTACAAAACATCACAAAACACCGCACAAGGGAAAACAACAACAGCCGTGTTTTATTGGAAGTTTATATTCACTTCAGCAAAACATCGTAAAATATCGCTCATGTTAAAACAACAACTCTAAGGTGAACAACGTAAGTGGACAAAAATAACTCACTTGCAGAAGTGAACAACAGGGATGGCTGGTAAATGGCGTTTACGGGAAAGTGAACTCGGTAAGTGAATATAGCCAAAAAAGCGTTTTATTGAAACTCGCAAGTGAAGTGAATATGGAAATTCCCAATAAAACACAGCTAACGATTAGTGAACAAAAATAAGTTAGTGTTCAGAAGTTCACTTCTAGTTGGTAAATGGAGTTTATGGAATAAAGCTGCATTAGTGAACAGCGTTTTATTGAGACTCGTTAGTGAAGATGACTATAAAATCCCAATAAAACTCACCTTAACTTTCTAAATAATTTTTTATATACACAGAAAACGGAAAGCGTCAAATAATTGAAAGCAAAAACAATGTGCCCAGTTAGTAAAAATTCTAAAGACTTGGCATGACTGGAATAGCTATACTTTTTTTTTATCACATTTGTCATCATCTGTCAGAATCCTCAATTTTTATTTGTCATTTTTTAACACCCTCGTCGTAGACAACACAACACAACATACCGCTGCGTTTGTTTTAATTTATCAACAAAAGAAAACTGGGTCTCGTCTACAAATATTTTCATTAAAAAAAAAGAAGCTTATAAAACACTACAAAATGACGGAATCGCAGTTTGAAAGTGAGATTTCCAATGGCAAGAACAAAAGATACATTTGTTGTACGTTTTGCAATTCAGTAATGCTCTCCAAACTGCAAGGTAGTTACCTAAAGCAAGAAAAAGAGGTAGGTAAATGTTTCTATTAAATTATGAATACAAAAAAAAAGTTAAATGTCTATTAAACTCTCATCCAGATAAACCTGCCAACTTTTCACATGAAAAATACCAAAGACCTATCCACAATTACTACAGAACCAATGACGGATTTCTGGACTGTTGGTGACATGTTTGAGTTTGAGAACATGGGTTTTTCAAACCCTGTAAATAATTTAAGGTATCTCGCGTGTGCTGATTGTGATATGGGCCCTGTGGGATACCAAGAGGAAGGCGCTAATAAAACATGTTATGTTTCATTATGTCGAGTCAAACATCTGGATGAAGTGTTATAGATGTTTATTTGAGACGAGAAACTTTTCTATTTAATTTTTGTATGTGTACATTTGTATTTAACGTAAATAAAAAACGTTTAACCTATAGTCTTCTAATTTTGTGGTATAAGTAGATATTGGGCCCTATCAAAAGGTCCGTCGCCGTCGTAACGACTTCGTACTACGAATGCCAAAAAGGAAGCATCATTGACTCCCTCGTAGAAATTGTTTTGCTACGAAATTTGTCCCTGCTGATAAAATTACTAACAAATTCTAAATATTTGTTGTGAAAAATTACGAAGACGGTTTTTATTCTTCCCATTTTCATTCGTAGTCCGAATTTATTACGACGGGCCTTGTTATAGATTGTCTGATCACTCGCTAAATATTTCATAGGATTAACTATGTATCAAACGAAGACGATCATTTGCTCCAATTGTCGACAACAGGTATACATTGGTATTTCTAATAAATGAAAAAAAGGCCTTACTATGTTTAAAGGCATTTATATGGATATGTGCAACTACTTCTGTTTCAACGATGAAATGAAGGGGCTTGAAGAGATGGTAAAGATGATCTACGGCTTCGAGATCTACAAAGAAACATTTCGCTAAATTAAAGGTGTACGTCCGCTCAGAAAGTCAAAAGGAAAAATGTAAATTTTATCAAGAAGCAATTGAAAATAGTGCATATAAAGTCGATAAAAGGTAATAGAAGGTTTTCTGCCCTATTATCGTAATCAATTTGTAAGATACGAACTATGGCAACTATTCTGACGGACGTCAGTCAAACAAATTTATTTATTAAATTGAATTATGGTAACCATTCTGGGTTAGCCTGTTATCTTTTCCGGTTGTCTCCGACAGCAAAAGAGACAGACACTACGGCTCTAATCTCTAATCGGTTAAGATGATAGAGCAGAATATCTCCACCAGTTACCAAATAGCAAAAACTGCAAAGATTCTGGCAACAGATAGTATGAAATTGATCCGTGAAGCTACCGCATTGCCGATTTTATTCATTCAAACGAAATGGGACAAAAGAAACAAATAACAGACACTAAACTGATAAGTTGCGAGGTTTTTACATTCTGTAGACTTATCGGTAAGAGGTTCGGGAAGTGCCTTACAACAGACAGTCCAAAAGACAAGGTAGTTTCATATCATAAGTTAATTGATATTCAACTCAAATAAATAACAATTAACAAATAACATTACAAAGTAGGTCAATCCGCCCCGGAGCTTAGTGGCATACCAAAGCTCACTAAATTGTTCCTTCCATTTCTAAATCAAAGTTAAAACGAAATGATTTTTCTTCAAATGCTTTCATAATTATTTATTGTAGTTAGTTAATGAATATAATAATATATGTAGTTATTTTGTAATTGTTGCGTTTTGGGTTAAAATATTGAAAATGCGATTTTGATACCAATACGCGTTCATTCTTATATTGCTTACATACGCCTACTTAAATATTTTTTTTCTTGAAATTACGAGCCTAGTATTGAGAAAACTACAAACATAGATAATGTTAGGGTAGAATTTTTAGTTTATCCTTCGAGTATACTAATATATTTTAGTTAGCTTTATTTAAAAATAAAATGGATGATTGAAAATGTTGTTATGGAAATAAATATTAAGGTTTACATCGGGAGGAGAAAAGTACAACTAATTTAGGAGCTACACATACATTTATAGAAACTAACAGAAGAAAGGAAGAGTACTTCTGGCGGATATAACTTCAACTCCTCGATGTCTGGGACTGTGTTTGCTTCGCATATCAGAAAACACTGGTCCAGTTGGACAGCCTGGAAGTTTCGTAGCTACAGTCTTAACCATGCCTTCAGATTCATCAAGGGTCTTTAGAAAACAACCTTTGCATGTTGGAAGACGTTTGCCACTTATCTCAAGAGAATACATGTAGGTCTTAGTTCTTAATTTCTCCTTTTCCGAATCAAAGTTTCGTGGATTGAACTTTTTGTCCGAAACGGTTATCATGGAAGAAACATAAGCAGCTCGTCTGTCGTAACTACCCAGAGACCAGTACTCATTGAAGATTGCATGTTGCATTTCCGGGGTGAATCTCGTGCTACATTTGGCACGACATTCGGTCAATGGAGTGACCTTCTTTGCCGGCACATATTTACCCGAACTAGTAATGTAAGCTTGTCCACTATTTCGGCACTGTTTCCTTAGCTGCTTTGATGCATTTGCACTTTCATCGGTGGTGGAGTCAAGGCTGGGTTCATTTGGCTCATCATCATCTATTGTAATGGATTCTGGTGTTTCATTATTAGAGCTGCCACTGGGTTCATCATCATTTATGGTTTCGTTGCAAGAAAAATCATCTTCCGAAGTTCCAGTGTATTTCATCTTAATTTTTTTTTTATTTACAAATAATTGAAAAATATGTTTCTGGGTTAATGGCAAAATGTAAAAATACCTTTGAGGGAGTAGGTGTTAAACGTGATTTTCTTGATAGTGTTGAATGCTTCTGTAAATAATATTTTGAGTTATTTTGTTTACTCGAGTTGAATTTTATATTTTTTCAATGAAAAAATTCAAAAAGGGAAATTTCGTTCACTTAAAAGTTATAAACAGCGCGAGAACTTTTTAATTCTTGTGACAGATAAAAAATCATAAATGGAGAGATAAACAAAAAGATACATAAATCTTTTGCTGTATTCGCCTATTTTTACGATAGAAGACAGGTACATCAAAAAATGAAGAGGGGATAGAATATGTAAGTGCATTCAGCCAACGCAAAGCAAAAGCATAGAATTAAAAATGGCTCGGCGTGGTGAGTTTTTATACAAGGTGCATCTTAAATTATAAGTTTGATTAACGTTTTTGGTAAAAAATTACATTTTAACTAGTTTGTTGCTATTTGAAGTTTTTAGGGCTATTTGTAATATAATCCTTTCAATTACCTTATTTATCATTTTAAATTAATTATTTATGTATAAAGAATAAAATGACATTGATTCAATTTTATTTAATAAAAAAATATTTTCAAGATTAAAAATAGAAAAACACATTTAGTAATTTAAGGTCCCTATTATGAGTAGCGAATCGATCGTTCGATTGGAAGCGAATGTTTTTGCGAGCTTATAAAAGAAGCGGTATTATAAGTTGTAGAAACAAAAACTTTGTAAAAAACTTTTTTTTTCGACGTTTAAGGTATGTCAGATAAGAGAATGGACGAAGTTTAATGATAATAATCCAATAAATGAGTTACTCTAAAACATTCGCTTCCAGTCGAACGTTCGATTCGCTACTCATAATAGGGACCTAAAAGTCTATAGTCGTTTAAAGTCGCCTTTAAATGAGCTTAGTACCGACTCAAGTTGAAAATAACATTGAACTTGATTTAAACTCCACACATTTTCTTTAGAGCCGCTTTAAGTTTAAGGTGAGGTACACCGTTTTAAATACTTAAAAACTTGCTTTAACTCATCTGACGTTTGTCATTTGTTCAATATTTTGTTTTATTTATTTTTGAACTAATTTGAGTTGAATCGAAAATTTATAGAAAAAAAGAAAAAACTAAATTCAAACAAAACTTATTTTATTTTTGACTACTTTCTGAGTTTATTTTCTTTAATTTTTAAGTCTTGCTTCACTTTATTTGCCTGAACTGCCAAAAATTAGTCACCGCGTTTACACTTGTCTTAACCAAGTTGTCACTATTTGGTGAAAGGCACAGAGGAGGAATTAATTTTCTCATCTGTGGTGAAAGATATGATGGTGTTTATAAATCGAAAGTATTTATTAACAGCTTTTAAGTTAGAGTAATACGAGTATTAACTTGTGCCCGCACATTGCCCTAAATATTTAAAAAAAATTGTTTTAAATGTTGTTAAGCTTGAACATCATTAAAACAACTTGTGTTGAAAAAACTTTTCAAAAACTAATATTTTTTCTTACCCCGGGGCTACACGATCAAGATATGGTAAGCCATTTACAATACATTCGAACTTTCTTACATACACAACCAAACTTTTCGAAATTGAAGCCCAGCTGGTATGGAATATTGAAAGCCACCCGAGAAGCAGTTTCAGTAGCCATGAAATTGACAGCTTCGTCAAATACCCTCAAAAAGAGAAAAGAGTGCCTGGAAAAAAACTTTGAATTTCAAATTTCTTGTGGGTGCCATTTTGAAAATATATAATGACAAGTCGATTGAAAGCCATTTGCCTGGGAAGTTGTAAGTCGCCTACGTCACAGCCGAAACACGAACATGAATTTGACATAGTATATATGTAGGCTGATGGCTTACCATATCTTGATCGTGTAGCTGCAGGGTTAATTACAGGCAGAGTACAGAACGGTGTTGAAGGGTTGTCGTTGTTTTTTAGTCACCGAAAAAAATGAAATGGAAGCAACTGAGGGGTGCCAAACCATAATGTTTTAGGTGTCCCACGAACTGGAATACGTTTTATTGCAGTGAAATGTTGTATGTGCCGGAGTTTACTTTTTTTGTGTCTTCTGAAAATTTCACTTTCTGGGACTTGAAACGTTATGGTTGGCATCCCTCAACTTACCTAACTATTACTATTACTGCAGAATTATCCTCATAAATATTTGGACTTTAAGTTTTTTTTTAAGTAAATCCTTGAATCACCAATTCACCATAGTATTTATAACAATCTGGAAATATTTCTTGAAACGCATTGAAAGTGAACAAAAGAGTTGAAAAAGGCAACCCTTGGCAACCCTTACTTATTTTACACTCAGAATCGCAAAAGGATAGAAACTTAAGGGATAGTCATTCACCCGTATCATGAGGCCCGTCGCCGTCGCGTCGTAGCGATTTCTTACTACGAATTTCAAATAGAAATTACTAAAAACATCTTCGTAATGAACGCTTGGCAACAGATATTTATAACTTGTTACAAATTTTATTAAATAATCAAAACATTCACTACAATGGCGTCTGTGATGCTTCCATTTTGGTATTCGTAGTCCGAAATCGCTACGACGGGCCTCATGTCATGATAGAGGGGTGACTGTTTCCTTACACGGTTTCTATACTTCAACTGGTTACAAGAAGGTTTTTATTATTACTATTTTTTTTATCACCCCTTCTGTAAGAAAGAACATACCGAAATATTTAAGAATAAAATGTTTTAACTCTAAGTTTCCATTTCCATTTGCATAAATTAATTTTTTCCAAAATAGTAAACTTAATTTTTTTGATAAATATTTTTAAGACAAGAATTTTATGAAAAAATTCCTCGGTTTCCTAGCTCAGTAAAAACAGGGTCGAAATTCCGTAACGTTTTAGAACGACTATCATCTAAATTTTTAAACGTGTTTAAAAACCTCAAAGCGTTCCAAAAAAGTGTAAGACGGCACTAAAGCTATCATTCAATGGCTGAAAGTGAAGCTATTTGAAATAATCTTTTGGCGATATATTGAACGATGATCGCCTAAAAAGTTTAGGCATCTAGACCCAGCTGTTTTTTGACATGAATACTATTTTTGAACATTAGGTTCGTTCGTTGATCTTTACCTAGTGGGTTACATTGACAACAATTTCAACAAAAATACATGCCATTTGACAGCCCTGTTCATTACCTAAACTCGCCCCAACAAAAACCTAGGGCGAGTTGAGGGAAAACACAGGGCAAATCCAGGGCTCAAAAAACACTCCATTTGACAATCAGGGCAGGTTAGGTTAGGTTAGGTAAAATGGGCTGACGGTTGATCTTATTACCATCACACTTAGATCAATGTAGATCCGTTGTGATACCCTGACGTATTGTAACGTCCCAGAAACCTATGATTTTATGTCTGTTCAGTATTTAACCATTTTGTGTTCTTAGTGAAGTTTAACAGGCTGCTCTTTAGAGCGTCTGATAATTCTTCTAGTTCATTAAAGAAGTAATTTCCTAGAAATTTTTTCCTAGTATGACAGAGTGCTGGGCATTGACAAAGGAAGTGACTAGTGTCCTCATGTTCATCTTCGTCATTGCATCCTCTGCATAGGTCATCGGTGCAAAGACCCATTTTCTTTTTGTGATAACCAAGTAGGTTATGTCCAGTTATGATACTGATAAGCGTTCGCAATGAAATTCTATTCAATGATAGCAGCTTTTCAGATTCTTTCTTATCATATTTCGGCCATAGTTTCCTGGAAGTAACACAGGAATCTAGGCATTCCCATCTTTCATTGGATTTTCGCATTATTTTGTTACCAATGATCTGTTTCATTTCACAGGGTGGGATCCTGATTGATTTATCAATGAGAGAAGGGTCAAGTGCTGATCCTTTCCTCGCTAGTTCGTCCGCTTTTTCGTTTCCCGGTATACCACTATGAGCGGGGACCCAGCAGAGTCTAACGTTATGCTGTGTGCCAAGAACCCTTAGCTCTTCGCGACAGCAAGAAACAAGCCTTGATTTGACAAGAGTGGCAGAAATCGCTTTTATTGCTGCTTGGCTATCAATGAAAAAAGTGATATCAGCATGTGATAGCGCCATCATGGACACCTGTTTTGCAGCGTTTGTAACTGCCAAGATCTCGGCTTGGAAGACGCTGCTGTGATTAGGAAGTCTGAATGAACTGGCAAGTTTAGAATGAATCAGGGCAAGTTTAGGTTTTTCAAAAAACACATTGTGGCGAACACAGGGTGATCTCAGGGCTTCCCCCGAACTCAGCTGAATATATGTAGTTAAATATTTGCGAAAAGGCTCGCACATCGAGAAAACGAAAGAGCGAAATTTGTCCCATTGAAGGATTTTTCGTCTGTCAAAGAGATTTAAAGCCATGTTACGCTACCAAATCTCGTTTGGTACCATCAGAAGTCCAAACATCCATAACTTTCTTTCAGGTAGTGAAAACTCTTTTTTTTTTAGCTTTTACAATCATGCGCATCGGAACGAATAGCTAGCTATCAATGAAAATTTGTCACGAAAGTAATTTATTCATTTGCTTTAAAAGTTCCACCGTGTCCACCACAAAGGAGATACAACTCTTTTCTTCATTCCTTTAAGGTGTCCACACTCCGTGATGTCATGACGTTCTGTCGTTCATCTTTAGGTAAACTCAGTAATTTTTTATTGAATTTGCTCAACAACAAACGATCAATGTCATTTAGATAACAAACCTGAAATATGCGAAAGTAGTACGTTATAAGTTAATAGCGATTTTGTGTTTGATTTAGGGTTAACCCAGGTTTTCTTGACAACCCTATGAGTTGTCAAAAAAACCTGGGTTTTTTCCAGTTCTTATAAACTCTAAGCCACAAAATCACCACATTTGAATAAAAATACATGCCAGTTGACAGGCCCTAGGCTTTTGCTGTGGCGAGTTTAGGGCAAACCTAAATCAACCTAAATTTGACATTCAGGGCTACTTTAGGTTTCTCAAAAAACGCTTTGTGGCGACCCTAGGGCTTCAACAAACAAACCTATTTATTTAACTTTTCAATTCAGATTAGATCTTTTGAGCCATTGGAGAAGCAAATACTTCGTCTTTAGTATTGGATTAAACCTTAAGAATTGGAAAAGTAAAAACCTTTTCACGTCTTATGCTTAGAATTATGATAAAAAGCTAAATGTTTTTTTTTATAAAGATTTTAGTGTAAGTAACGAGTCTTTAAAGGCTCATCCAAGCCAAATCGATGTGTAGTTGCGACAGCGGCAGAAACGCTCAAACTAATGTGATCCGAAGATATTACAATTCGCCAACTTATCTGCTTAACACTATCGATCCGCCACCCCGCGCCGTTCCGGTGAGGTAAGCTGCCCTGATCTCAACAAGCTTCCGCAAGTGTCCTGATTTTCGACTGTTCCATGTCTGATTTTTAGTCCGAAAAGATAGCGGATTTTTCCCGCCACTACATCCACCTAAAAACTTATGATTAATATGCTTCACTATTGATCACAGATCCCATACATGAGAAATTTCACAATTGGGAAACACTTTTCCATTCAAATAAGTGTCTACATGTCTGCATCAGATAAGGTGCAGAATCTTTTTTTTATATACAAAACATCTGGGTCGCAATGGGTCTATAGTTGATGAACTTCGGTATCCGGTATTTTACACTTGTCAAGGACTGTAACAAAAGGCAGACGAACGACTCTAGACATTTCCTTGGTGTACAATTACTTTTTCTTTTTCGAAGTTAGGAACATTGATCTCGAAGGTATCATAGTTCACAGCTCTCAAACTTAAGCGATTCAAACTGGTGATCCGATCGTGGGGTACACGCCAATTACGTCAAATGCAGTACACCTATTGTGACTTGGAATTTCTCGGTGAATGAAGCTGGACATGGACATCTAACCTCTGTCAGTTCTCCTTCGTAAATATATTCCATCTTTAGCACATATGCCTCCAGACTTCTCGGTTTCCTGAATAATGCCACTCATATCAGATTTCGTGATTGTCGATCGAATACCTTTTCGAAATCAACCACAACGATGTGCCGATCCTCCAATTAATCACGATGCTTTACCATAAACTGTTATTTTGAATTGAAGATAATAAAGACACATAAATAGTAATATAAATTAAAAAAAAATTAATAAATAATAAAACGCATGAGGTTCGAACCCCTACGAGCAGGTATCGCTTTTTACGAGAAATTGGCAAGTCATCCGAAGGTAATATTATATTACCATGAAAAGCACTTTCTAAATTAACCGTCTGGAGTCGGTATAAAACTGTAGGCCCTTGGAATGTGTTAGGTCCCACGCTTCCCCGAGCTTTGTTGCTCCACTCTTCTCATTTCTTTTGGATAATAAAACACCCTTATTTATGTATCGAATAAAACAACAAAATTCTTTATTGCTTTACCCCAAAAAGATTTCAAATTTTTCCATTATCTCTCAACACAATTATAGCAATAAATATGTTTTTATGTATGTATATATAATTCTTGTTTTTATTTTGTATATTTTGTTTCTCATAATAATAACGTTAAATCTTATTTATGTCTGGTATTGTTATTTATTTATTTAATTTTTCTTCCTTTCTTAATAAATGAATGCAATGATGATAATAAAACACTGGCAGTTATTATTCAAAAAGAATTTCATGCAATTTTTCTATAAATGTATAGCAGCTTATGTCATTTTGGTTCTCTTTGCAATGAATTTTGACTATATAGGTAGTTATTTAGTGCAAAATAGTAAATAACTATTACTTATACAATAATAGTAAAAACTACATAGAACATTCATAGTCAATAAAGGCATGATTCCATTTATTTATATACTTATTCTCAGACACGAAAGAGATATTTAAAAAACTTAAAAAAAAAGAAACAATCGATCGGTACTTTTTTGCTGTGACCTTTGGTTTAATTTTTACTATAAACTACAATTAATTTTTGGTATTAGCTGCATTTGCATTTACTTTATTGTTCTATAAATATTTTTTGTTTTTAATTTATACTTTGTAATAACTAACTTTATAATTAAAATTTAACAAGTTTTTTTCTTCTTTAAATGTATGTATGTATTTTAAAAGTTACCAGTAAACAATTTAAAAGTGTTTATTTCTACAGAAATGATGGCGTTTGAAGCTTTTTTAAGGGAGGTTTGATGCTTTTGAACTGAATGAGACCTGACAGAATTCTTAACCAGAAAAAGGCCCGCTTTTGGGATTGGTGGTAACTTGTTTTTTTTTTTTTAATACGGTGGTTGTATTATTGTATCTGAATCAAGAATTCAATGCTGGCTCTCATTTGTATCAAGCTTGCAAACCACATTAAAAAAAATCTCCACACTTTTTCAAAAATAAAAGGTAAAATAAAAAAAATATTCAAAATTTTAAAGAATTAAATTATTTATATTGAACTGTTGCTTAAAACGTACCTTTCCTCCATTATAAGTATATACAAAAACTATTTTATATATATTTTTGCATTTTTGAAACTTTCTAATGAAATTTTGTGACTATCAATCTTTAATTTAATCTTTGGTTCAGCTGTTTCTCACATTACTATTAAATTTTATATTTCTTCGAAAAGTTTTGTTAAAATGCGTTTTGTTAATTAACTTTTTTTTTGAAAACGTATCTTAGATTACGGTCTGCATTTATTTGTGCTTTGTGAAGAGGTTAAAGTTAAAATGAAATAAGGAATTTATCTTAAACGGGACTATTAAATACATTTTGTCTTACACATCTTTAAAATTCTGTTGTTTTATCGATTTTCTTTTTTTTTTATTTTAATGTTTTTAGTTGTTGTTTTAAATTTTCTTCAATTGAGAAAATTAGCTTGTAAAACTTTTTTTTCTTAAAAAAAAAGAAGTTTAAAAAACAATAAGAGCCCAAAAATTGGTTTCTTTTTTTGTGAATAACAAAATTTAAATAAATAATTAAACGCGTTTAGTAAACATTAGTAAAAGCCCACATAAGATCGATGCGGCTATTATTAAGAATGAAGAGTTAAGAGCACCACTGCCGTTGCACTTATCCTGGTCGCAGGAGCAGACAACTTGACGACCGCCAAAGCCAGCGCGTGAATAACAGTAGTTGTAGTTGGTTTGATTTAGGAAACCACAGGTTCGGATGATTCGGGTATCAGGGGGCACTAAAGTCATATAAACATTGAGATAATTATTAGATGAAATTTAGTTTTTCTTTGGAAATATGACTTTGTTTTCATTTTCTTCGAATTAAAAAAAATAATAAATAAGCTGAGAGAACGCAACTTCGACTCTTATTAAAAAAAAAGGCATAGAAAATATCTTACATCCATTGACAGCGAATTCAATAATTTGGCTGATTTTTCTGCAAAAGATTGATACACCTTGCTCCCGTGGTGAATATTCCTGACTGCAGTCCTTAACTAGATTGTCTGGTGGGATATCCAGATTGCAGTTTGCATCTTTGTGGCTGTTACAAACAAAGCACTTGATTGCTGATCCTGAAGTAAAACAAATATTTTCAGTTTAAATTTGAATAAGTGGTGCTATTTTATAAATTCACACAGATCAAAGTTTTCATTCGAAAAAATGAGTAGAAAGAGTAACCGGGCTAACTTCACTTTAGTTGGGATCGATTTGAACCAACACCAGAATCTTTAATTTTAAAGACGTGTGCTACTTAATATTTCCCGCTGTTGCTATTATTTATTTATCCGTAATTTAACACCTTGTTTACCAAACCTTTTATCCAGCAAATTCTTTTCCTCCTACTAGCACAACCCTGACATGACAAAGGCGTTAAGTTAAGAGTAAAACAAAAGACGCCTTTGCCAAGTGCATGTAAAGACAAACTGGTTTCAATTGCATCAGGCCAGATGCACTTGCACTTCATTACGCTGTGTGCCACAACACCATGACGATTGGAATTCCCTTTGAAACCATTAACCGCATCGACTGAAATCTATCTGGCTCACGCCAACAGCATATGACCTTGAAACGTATTCACTTCTTATGTAAAGTCTGGCCAGATCTATTGTATAATATTTTGCAAGGCACTCCACTTTGCTAGTGGTTTTATGGCTTTGCTGAATATGTCCACATGCTTCCCATAACGACCACAAAAGAAATACCCGTGAAAAATTGTTCATTATCTGCCACGTTTAAAGGTGTTTTCAATTAACGCTTTCTGGAAGTTTTACATTACGGCTGCACTTTACGACTGTTCAGAGGACCTTCATGCCAATTAACCATTTTTTCCTAAATAGCTATCGGTTATGTGTCAAACATTCACCTGACAGTTAAGTGTGAGATTCGGAATTTGCAATTGGCACGCTACCCTTCCAAAAATAAACTGCCATACACTAATCATCGGTTACAATTAGTGAACCAGAGATTTATCTGTGAGCTAGATTTTGATCTATACGGCTTCAGTAATTCGCCCACGTCATTTGGAATCACGTTTAAAGTATAGTGCATGCCGCCAGTGCCCCATGGAGTTGATTTAATAATGATTTGTTCACTAAGCTTTTTTATTGCCTCTTGCCTATGTGTCCAATTGTGCAATTGAATGATGTTTCTGCCACTGATGCGGAGGAGGAACACAAAGAGTGTACACTGGTACATAGAGGCCAGCATCAGCAGCTGTATCATTCCCAGTGTGGGTTTCTTTCTTGTTTTGTTGGTTCTGAGTAATTGAAATTTGAAAAAAAAAAACGTTAAACGGAAACTCTAAACGCGTTTTTCTTTTATTTAATTTAATGATGGCTTCACTCGGTGATCAGTGCATGAGCGCATACTCATACACTGCCTCGTTCTGACGTCACATTGTGCAAGCTTACCATAGCAAACTTGTGTATTACTTTGTATGGTTTTTGATTCGATTCAATTCATCATTCGTGGCTTTTTTTCAATAGCACATTTGCTATGGTTAAACAGAATTTTGAGACTGATGTCTGAATTTGCCTTCCACCGACCGACCGGTCGATGTGGTGAGTTGGAAAAACGAGGATCAAGAAAGACAAGATACGCATAGATTTCACGGTGATCTTCGTGAGTGTTCTCTCAAATTGATGTCAATTAAGTATGGTTGGTTGATCGTTACTTGTTGTACTAGCGTAGCTTTATTTAAGCGATCAAATAATATCTCACTTTTGTTAAGTTATAAGAGTTTACTGAAAAGAAGATTTCATTGAACTTTGTTCTATTCCGATCTTAAGATTGCATTTTTTTTTGTCTTAAAAAATACACAGCTTCACCTCGACAAAAATTGCAATTAGTTTAAATAGTTCTCTTGGAGGGTCATGTCGATCATGTTAGTATGTCAATCAAGTAATCAATACCTCAGAGCCATGTGATGTTTCGAGTTCACGTGTCTTATCGAAAAGGAATCAGAGTAAATCATTGCCATTGTAGTTGTTTTAATAAATCATCAAGCTAATTGATAAATTAGACAGCCCATTTTAGTTTCAAACAAGTAAAGATAACATAAAAATAAAATTCAAAGAGATAAGAAGAACCAATGAAGCGATTGTATTGAGGTCAATTTATTCAAAGAGATTTGAATGATGCAGTCGTATACAGAACACGACTTCTCTGAAGTCTTCTTTAAACAGATTCGGTCGTATTAATGTATGTTTGCCCTTGCGACATTCTTAATTGCAGAAAAATCTTTTTATGCAAACCCAAAACTTGTCCCGAAAGGCAACACTTCTTTCTTTTAACCTTGGGGTGTTCTAAACTTGGTGAAACAGCGATCTAATTTTGTTGTGTATGGTTAGCATTTCCGCCTGTTAACCCATATGTACGTGGTTTGAATCACAACAGAGGCAAAAATGTTTTTCCACGGGTATCGCCTTTCGCGAAGAATTGGCAAGTCCTCCGTTAGTAAATTCAGTGCCATGAAAAGCTTTTCAATTCGCCGTTCGGAATGGGTACAAAAATTGTAGGTCCCCTCCATTCAATCACAAGGCATGGTTTTAAGCTAGTAGTTATAGAATTTGCTTTTTTGCTTTTGGTCAGACTACAAATTAAACAGCCAAATGACACTGTGCAAGCTCAAGGTATCCAACTTCTTCGATAATCTAACTAAACTCGACTCTAATTGGTCGGAAGTTCAGTTTTTACATTAACAGTTGAATTCTTACTAATCAGAGGCTGAATATATGACGTTGAGCTCGAAAGAAACTTGAAAATTTTAAAGACTCGTGACGGAATTAAGTGAATTCGGTATTACCTCACCTCACCTCACGTTATCGATTGATCTAGAACCACAATTTGGCATTTTCTCATCAGTAGTAAAACGGAATTTCATTTGACGCGTGGAGTGCTATTAGAAATGAAAACATAAGAAACGTGAACATTTTTCTTGTATTTATTAAGTTTGTTAACAAGAAAGTGGCAACCATATCGAAAATGAAGTACATATACCTCCAAACCTATCAAGACATCAGCGACGTCTGTCAGTTAATAGAAACTCGAAATATACCAGCGAATTTTCGATGTAACTACATAGTACAATTTTATGGAAAAGACGAAAATATGGAAGGACGGAAAGAACCGTGCAGGAGCGTCCAGAAGCATTCTCAAACCGTTCCATTGGTGCAAAAAGATCGCTTCTCATGATTCTGAGGAGTGACAGCCGTTTCTCGATTTGAAATGAGAATCGAATCAAGAAGCACTACACATGTTACTCAAATGTCAAAAAGAAAATTTTCTTCAAGGAATATTTTTTAAGAGCCATAGGTGTTTCACTCACACAAAGGCAATTATCTACGTTAAACTGAACAGAAATTATTTTGGGTGTTCCAATGGTGCCATTAAATAGCTATACGATACGTAAGATAACGTATGCTCAAATCCCAAAATGGTTACTAACTCACCCGATCACAGAAGCCACTCCACTCACTCACTCGATAACGTGAGCTGTAATTCGACCCCTGTTTTATGTCGTATTGCCAACTGCAAGTGAATGAAAACACGGCGTCTTGTCGGTTTAGCGTAGGCATTTGACAGCTGTATTTGTGCAAGTGAAGAATAACTAAGGTGAGCCTATAATCGAAAAGAAAATGGATCTTAATCGTTCTCGACTTCGCTTGTACTCAAAACAGTGGCATCATAATTTAACAAACAAATAACACCTTACCTTCTACCAACTTCGGCTATCAATTGGCAACAAACAAAAAGGTAAAAGGGATGATGTTCCAGTTTCTGAAGCATCATATTTCACCTCATAAAGATGATTTATTGACCAATTTGTGTCACATTTGCTTTCGTTTGGAATTTTTTGCAATTCAGGATGAAAATAGAAAATTTCATGTAGAATTCTGGTTTGCGGCTCAATCTTTCATCGAGCTCTAAACTTTCGACCACGAAGGAAAATAACTAATTGAAAATTGCTTGACTTTATGAACATCAAATGGTAGAACTATTTTTATTCTTTCGTCAATGGTCATTCGTAAATGGTAATTTTTTTCGTCAATGCTCTATGACACTCAAAGTGAACACGGTTTTATGTTACTTTGCTGCTTATGAACATGGTCTTATGTCAATTTGCTAATGCACTATATTCGAAAACATGGCCTTTCTTAGTAGCAATTTAAGTTGTTTCCTTATGAGCTAGTTCGTGTAGATTCGTCATCATAAAAAGCGCATCTATTCATATAGAGCAAAGTGATTGATTGCGATGTAGTTACATACAACTTTGTTTGATTTTTAACATCAGTCATCTTTGTCACAAATTACGAAAACATCTGTGTTGTACATAATCGGAGTAATTTGTAAAGAAAACCTCTAAAAAAACATCATAAATAAATCTGTCATAAAACTATCTTATCTATATTTCTTTCTAGTTGCAATTGAAAATGCACTCTAATTATAGGTGGCAAATAAAAAAAACATTAACAACTCGATCCGACTCACAACATCTAAAAACATCACGTTCGTCAAATACAAGCATTCCACAAAATTAAAGCACAACACTTAATTAAATTTTGCTGCCAACTCCAACTCTCATGCTCGTCACTTTGATATGCAAACATTTCATAGGTAGACATATTTCCACCTCCGCACCACAATGAAATTCAATTCCTCCATGAAAAAGCCAAGCTATATAAGAAACTGTATAATGACATAAAATACGCCTGCTCTTCCTTAAGAGTCCTTGAATCCTTTTTTCCGTTTCTTCTATTTTTAATTGCTATCTCTGTCTTTGTTGTTAGCTTTGTGTTTTGTTGTACGTTGGCCTGCTATAAATAAATCTATGCCATGGCTTACATTGGTAAGCTGCACCCTTTGTATGCTTCCAATCGGATGAAAAAACAATTATCATCCGCTCTGGTTTTATGTTTTTACATTGCACTCGATTATAATGGGATCATTGAGTGCGGGACAGTATTTGGCGACAAACTATTTCAATACGATTTCATATCCATTTGACAAACATACAAAACCATTGTGACGAATGGCTTAATCGATTCAATTCTGTCTCAGTTACTGGTCGACCAACCCTACATAATGTGGGAACCTGGTTCTTATTAGCTTTTGCCTTTTGTTTTGTGCGTCAATATGGGCTTAAAATCTCTGTATAATATATGCAATGTTATAGTATCCTTGACACACTCATCGAGACATGTTCATTCAAAAGCTCTTTAAAGTCGTTGAATCTGCCTATAAAAGATGAATGGGATAATAATGTGCATTAAGTTTTGATTAAGGTGATAGTTGTTTATGCCGTTGTAAAAATGTAGGGAAGGTAGTCGTTTTTGTATGAAAACGTAAAAGGGTTGTTTTGGTGTTGTTGTTCAAGGAGCCTTAAGGCTTCACATTTACTTTAGGGCTGTATGTGACTTAGCTAATGAGATAGGTATTTAGAAAATGAATATAAAAAAAATAGTGAAACCCCACTGGAAATTTGCCTTTCCTTTCTTCAATATTCAAAAGTAAATCACTGATTTACTCAAGAGGGTATTACAGTTCTGGTGAAGTTGGACCTTTCACCTACAATTTCAATTTCAATTTCTCCAGTTCTACACTCTAAGTCAGTTGAAACTTTCATTTGATTGCGTCACCTAAAATGGGACCTTCCCTTTCCGCGACTTCTCTGCAATGTACTTTCGAAAATCCACCGAGCTGGGGATCAATACGCTCTACATGACCCAACCATCGAATTCTCGCACTTTTTAAGCTACGCTTCTTCTCCACACATCGTCTATAATCCTCATTTATTTTCATGACCGGGACCGAAGGATCACTTGGAATATTTTTTTAAGACAAAGGGTTTCCTCATACGCTGTAGATAAGGTCCATTCTTCTGCGCCGGTATTTCTGTTTGAGGTTTTCTTCCTCAATTGCCTTTTGATTTTTTCTTTTTGCAAAGTCCTGTTTTATTTCGAAGTCATTCCTGTCTACAGTTAAGTTTTGTTTTTATTTCACCCACGAAACTCTGGGTTAACAGGCAGACATGCTTACCATCACACCACGGGTCCGTCATCCGCTTCACGTAAAATGCCCCGTATTTAAATGAACAAGTTGAGATCATCTGCCCGGCTCAGAATTGTAAATGTAAGCTTCGATCAGAAAATTTTTTTCAATAATAATTTTTTGTTTTTTACTTACACTCATACATAGAGTGGCGAAACAGAGCAGGGAGCCCCAAAGCCTGGCGCATTTCTCACAACCATGCCTTGTGTTGTGAGGCAATGAAGGCGACCTACAATTTCCTGCCGATTCCGAACGGCTAGTCGAGGAAGCGCTTTTAATGGCAATGGCTTTGCTATCGAATTGCTTGCCAATTCGAAAAGTTATTACTTTGGAAAACATTTTTTTGTTTTCTGTTGGGATTTGAACCACGAGGTTGCAAATCAAAGACAGAGGTGAAAATTTACCCTTATTTGTATTTTCAATATATATCGGGAACGAAGCAAAATTTCGATAAATTTTAAAAGAAATTTTTCGTAGAGAACTAAATTTTCCATTGAAATAATTCATTTTAAAAAGTTTTTTGTGTGCAAAACGTTAAAATCTGGTGCTAAGGACATTTATAAGTACAAAATAGTCAAATATTACCAAAATCGGAAACATCGACCTTTATTACGTGTCCGCATGTGTAATGTCCCATATTTCAATGAACAAGTCGAGATCGGACGCCAGGTTCAGAATTGTAAGTGAAGATATACGGTTTTGAACTTGTAAGAGTTCGATCAGAAAATTTTTTCAATCTCCAATTTTTGTTTTCTACTTACATACATACATGTGTGGGGCGACAGAGTGGGGAACCCCGGGGCTAGCGCATTTCTCACCACTACCCCTGGTGAGGGAATGGAGGGGCCCTACAATTTTCTGCCAGTCCCGAACCGCTGATCGAGAAAGCGCATGGCAATGAATTTACTTTTGGAGAACTTCCCAATTTCTTGCGTTTTCTACTTGCAATAGTGAAAAGGCTCTAAGTGCATAAACACTAGAAAAAAAATTCTGTTTTAAATTAAAACAATTATCAGTTTTAAATATCAATGCCGTTAGTTGTTAATATTGAAGAGCAAGGGATGATTCCAATAGGTCTGTGTGTGTAGTCTGAACAATGTTTAGTTTTTTTTAATTGAATGCTGTTTTGAATTATGACAATAAATCGAAACGTTATCTTTCCAAAAACAAAGGCTAATAAAACAGCTTTATTCATTCATTCTGTAAAACCTTAACATTTAACAATCAATTAACTTCACCAAACCGAATTGAGTCAATTTAGAAATGAAATCTGAATCTTACAGAATAAAAAAGTGGAGTTTTAGTACTTGTATCATACGATACCGAACACAGAGATTATTATTAGGTATACAAATGGTTATCTCTCAAGACATTTCAATCAATTTGAACCCCCATTGAAAGTGATCTTCGTTGTGTGTATAGTGCACATACATCTACGACAAAAAAAACACATTAATCAATCTAACTAGATCTGAGAAACACAAATAATGTCTAACTAATTCGTATTATGAGCATAATATACAGATTATACCAAATAGAGGTCAGACCTATTTTCCAATTTGCCAATACATCTCGAGGGATGGCGATGAGCAATACAATCAGAAGATTTTTTGTTTGGATCAATTGAATAAATTGAAGAGAATTTGTAGAAATTAAAGGAAAATTGTGTTTCATTAAAAAAAAAAAAATTCAATTTTCATGAGAAGGATGTTCCCACATTCTGATCCAGTGGTCCACATTCCTGGAATATTGATTTCCTGTATGACTTTGTTTGCCAAATCTTCTTCCTCCACCATCAGGGCAATTGTTTTTATATACAACCGTTCAAAAGAAGCTTTTAACCCAGCCTTCACTAAAAAAAAGAAAATGAAACAAATTGCATTTTCTTCCTTTGGAATATCTCTATTCTGTTGTGTAGAGTGTAGTCCACCCATCAAGTCCTTGGTTTTCTAATTGCGCATGTTCATGTTTCGTTAGGATTACACTGTCACACCAGTGTTAAGTGGTAAAAGGAAATCCAAGGAGAAGACACAACTGGTATACCTACCG
This sequence comes from Melanostoma scalare, assembly GCA_949752695.1. Classification (NCBI taxonomy): domain Eukaryota; kingdom Metazoa; phylum Arthropoda; class Insecta; order Diptera; family Syrphidae; genus Melanostoma; species Melanostoma scalare. The sequence goes on along the minus strand of OX456986.1, from coordinate 6,438,126 downwards.
AAATTTTGCACAAACAAAACCTAAAGAATTTTTAATCGATAGACGGTCTGTGGAAAATACGAAAATTCTCATGCTTGGAAAAAAAAACTCCCCCCAAAAAGTAAAGATGCTTCACCCCATTCACAAGGCGATTGATGATATTTGTTCATGTCATTTTGTTTACTGGAGGAGTAAGGATGAAAAATCGCTGTGGTAAAGTACCACCGCCCAACTCGTGCTATTACGTCACTAGCGAAGTTAGCAAATAAGTTATGTAACACACTCCACCACTCTTAGTAGATATCTGTGTATCCTTGGAAAAAAAATCTTTCACTTTTAACAGAAAAGAATCCTCACCTTGTTGGACTGTGAACATAAGCAGAATGGCACTTGCTACTAATAAAGACTGCATATTTGCAATTTAAATTTCTTCCTTTAATATCCTTAGATTGGTTCGTTTAGCTAAGTGGCACAATTTACCCGGCACTTTGAAATGAAGATTGATCTGGTGATAATTTGCACTTGAAAACTGCAAAAAACCGATTCGTTCGAATAAAATATTATCTATCTATATTTTTTTCGTTTTTTGTTTTAATCAGAAACGACGGTAGTAGAAAAAAATCAAGGACACGGCCACGCGTTGAGAGAAAATAGATTAATTTGAAATTTAGTTCTTGTTCTGTAAGACCACCGCTAGTAACGAACTACGTGCGGGTGCGGAACGTTATTTTGCTTCTCCAAAAAGTGCGACCAGATGATGATGAAAAACTCGAATTGTATCTTGCGGCCAATAGATTTTCTGATGGGGATGGAGAAAAGCTTAAGCTAGTTGTATGTGGTTAAAGCTTTTATTCTCGCAAATTGAAATCCAGAGAGAAATTCCTGAGTGAGTTGTGAGAATGAAGTAAATTGGTGAAAAATAATAAGAGAGGAAGTCGGTTGTAGCTTTATAGCACTGAGGCACGCGAGTTAAAATTTAAAAATCATATTTGTCGTAATAGAGCAAGTTGAAAAGTGTACAATGTATACATATACACAATGACGGCGACGTCAAACTCTTTGATATACGATTATAGTTTGTAGTTATCATTTATGTATGAAAGTTTCTTTTAATTTCTCTCTTCAATATAACATCAAGTAGTTTACTTTTAACTTTTTTTTGTTTAATGCGGCTTAAGGGTTGAGTGGCAATTTGTTGTTATGTCTTTCATTGATTTGATTGGATATGATGAAATATGTGAACGTAAAGGGTGGAACAAGGGCAATTTTAGCTCTGATAGCTCTTGGCTTTGCAGGTGTTGACCTTTTGAGATGTTGGAGCTAGTGCGAGTAGATTTTCTGTATTGATTTTTCATTCAATCACACAATTTAATATTGTGAATATAGAAGAGATTGGAACAATTTAATTAAATTTTTTTATTAGACTTTTTCACGCACATTTTGTTGAACTTTCAAAAGCTTAAATGCCATTCGTGAAGATGATATGTATATGTAAGATGGGAAGGCGGTCTTAGATTATGAATCAGTTTTGAAGTGTTAGGAAAATAAAAACAATTTCGACTTATTAAATAATTGTTGAAAAGACTCGAAATTTTTCCTGCTTTGTAAAAAGTCTTTGAAAAAAGCTACTAGGCTGCATTGCTTCACTGTTGTGTAAACGGCAAAAAATTACCGTTATACGACCTTAGAGCCCTACTTTTTTGTTTGACGAAGGCGTAGCGGCCTCTTTGAAAACCGGTTAACTTTTTGAAGTCCAGTAGCGAGTAGGAATCATCCGATTACTTTCGTTAAAACTGCTGCCATCTTGGTTCAAATCTGTTTTTGGTAAACGCGAGCAAATATTTTTTAAAACTTTTTTTTATAAATACGGTTGTGGAAGTAGGTACCTACATCTTCATCCTAATTTATAATGAAATTTCAGAGGTTGAGTAGTCTAATACGCACTTTTGTCACTTAAAGGTGTTTCACCCTGTACCTATACCAGTGTGTTTGTAACATAAGTACTGTGAAAAAAACTTATTAAATTATGTTGATGAAAGATTGACATGCCAGAATAATCCCTAAAAGTGAGTTTTTTTTATCAGTAGCGTCAGTCTCAGTCTCAGTATAACTTTGCTGAAACAAAACCAATGTATGTAGAACTAGCTGAACCGCCTGGCATATCGGGATCAAATTGAGTTGATTGATAAATTACTTTACATAGTATTTTCTAAGTTCCCGATTATGTTCTCTTTTCCTATCCCGTTCCTGAAAGAATATGGCGAGCAAATATGGCCTACATTATTTCTCAAGCTCTAGAGTCTAGACCATCTCTGTTTTAATTTTTTTTTAAATCGGCTCAATTTAGGAGCCTATTCAAAATAAGCACTATGATATCGTTTACGTTTCCGTTTCCGTTCCTTACATAATGTTCATAATATTGCTAGAAATGTCATACACAATGACTTAAAAAGTTAACCACACATCAAAGCTTTGAAGAAAGCTTTGCATTCAACAAACTTATTGAAATTCACTTAAACCAGAGTAAGAAGCGAATACTGTATTCTGACAATCTTCCCTGGACTATCGGATTTATCCTTATTTAATTAAACTCTTAGTTTTTTTGTCTTTTGTTCAGCAAACTTTTTTGAAAAATCTCAAGAAAAAATACCCTTTAATTTTTAAGATACCTAATTTTTCTTCGCCATATTAAATTAGTAGCACATCATTCATTGAATCTCATAGCCTAGATTGCTTTAAATGAAAGATTTCCTGATCATATTCGCTCCTATTATTTTGGCGGACGGACAGTGAAAATAATCATTCATCTCATGCGTGTCAGAGGAAGAGAGAGAGATCGAGATCCTATACAAATATCAAATCTCAACGGTCTATAGTAAGTGTGTTCTTTACTTCGTACCTAAACATGAATTCGTAATTTGTTTGTCATCGTTAAGAATTTTCATGATATTCTCAGTAGTTTAGTTACTCTCCACCATTTCTTTTTTTTTTTCTATAGAGTTACTTTAGTCTGCATATAAACGAAAGATTGTCTGCGTATTTAATTCAACCTTCCGGTTAAGTAAAATGTGTCATTAGCACATTACGTTCAATACACATAGTTGTTGTATTAGCTCATGAATGAAAACTTTTTTTTTCGTCAGTTTGTTTATCTGATTAAAGGAGCTTGTTTGAGTCTATTAAGAAAAAAATTTTATATAAAAAAGACATGTAAGATCGAGATGAGTGTCTATTAACTTAATGCAACACTAATAGTTTCACTATCCGCCCACCGGGAATAGTAGAAATTAATGTCATTCAGTGCAACAAATTTTTTTTTCTTCTAATTCTTAATTGGGTTTGTGTTTCGTTCTACAGATATTTTCATATAAGAAATCAGAGCATTTTAATGTCGAAGAATCGACGAAGAAAAAGAGGATTTAAACTTTTGTGAAACTAGCTATTTGATTTACAGATGACTAAACGAAAGAAAGTAGACTTTTGTTAAGGGGGTATTCTATTCTAGAGACATAAATTTTCAGTTATCTTTAAAGTGTCGTAAAAATAAGAAAATTAAAATTTTGACCTTCCATTTTTTTGTCAGTTATTTTTTAATGTTAAAAGAAAACAGAAAAAATTCAGTTTCTACGTCAATAGACGGCTATAACTTCAGAAATAATTTGAATTCTGAAAAATCATTTTAGGCAGATATTTTTGAATATCTAAACTATCGAATTATGATAAAAAAAATTTCGACTTTTCCAAATTTCTAGACTAGAATACCCCCTTAAATAAAGAATGGCTTTAGAACCTTCGATGCGATGATTCGGTTTTGGCGACAAGTTATTATTATTTTTATAATTGTTCTCTTGTTTATGATATTTATTGTAAACCAGGTGTACCATCGACTTCGTCCGTAAGAATTGGCATACCTTTTTTATTTATCAACCGATTGACATGAAATAAAAACTAAATGTTAAGTGAAGCTTACCACAATATATTACTGAAACCCCCATCTAGATAGGATAAGCCGTTTCTGAGATTAGCGTGCACAAACAAACAAACTGTTACGTTTTTATTATATGTATAGATATAGATAGAAGATATAGATAGATATAGAAGATATAGATGTAAGTAAAAGTAATGCGTGTAGTCGTCGTAGATAGATTACCATTACATAAATAAATAAATAGGGTGGCGCAACAGGGCGAGGAGCCCTTACAACCATGCCTTGTGAGGGAATGGAGTGGCCTTACAATTTTCTGCCGGTTCCGAACGGCTAATTGAGAAAGCGCTTTTCACGGCAATGAATTTGCTAACGGAGGACTTGCCAATTCCTCGTGAAAGGCGATACCCGTGAAAAAACATTTTTGCCTCTGCTGGGATTCGAACCTCGAACCTCTGGGTTAGCAGGTGGACATGTTCAGTTTTCAGTTTTAAATTCATTTTTATTGTATATCACTTATAACTACTTACATGCTAACAAAAATGTTTAAACTAGCTTACATAATAACTTAATTAACTTACTGACCCTAGGCGGGTACTCTAAATTACACAATAACTTATTTCTATTGCCTTTCGGCCTAAAGTTACAATATATCTATTTCAACCTAGAAAACTAAGAAAGTTTAAAAAACTTAGTTTAAAAGCAGGTGGACATGCTAACCATCACGCCACGGGTACCACGCTTACCATTACCAGTTCGTAAAAGAACTGTCAAATTTTGCAACGGAAATATTTGGTAATATTTGGTTAGAGAATACCACCATTAAATTTCGAAGAATTTAGTTCTTCTTTAAAAACCAGAGATACCTACTATTACTGATAACATAACATTATTGACAAGTTTTAAATATTGATTGCTAGGATATTTATTTCTGTTCCTTTATTTTCGAAAGTCGTAGTTCAAAATCGTCACGACGTAATCTGTGATAGAGGTTGCTTTGCAGAGTGGCGATCGTGTAAACCAGACATACCTACTTGCTTGACTTGCTCGTATAGCTATCGACAAGACTCAAAAAACGAGTCTCTCTCTGTAAACATACAAAAAAATCGTACAATCCAAACACGAACAGAGCTTCAAACATTTTTGATTTTTGACATAAAACCATAAACGCACATTGCGAGGGCGTGTGCCTGTGACATGTGACTACGAGACGTATATTCATAAACAACATAAATTGTTGTTCAAAAAAGATGAAATCAACAGAAAAATAATTTAACGGCGTTATTTTTAAGTTGATTAAAAGTGCAATAAGTGGTGATAGCTGATAAAATAACAAATATAAAACTAAAATGAGCTGCTCCGTAAAAGGCTGCGAAAGCAGACTTCATAAGCGCCAACCCCCACCCAATATTTCTTTCCATAAGCAAGTACCTACCTACCTATTGTTTTTTTTTTCTACATCAAATAACCCCAAGTCATAGTTTCAAATTAATAATAATGAATTAACAATTTAACACTCTTTTTTTCGTAGCACTAACCCATTAAAATAACGCAAAAGCATAACTTCGAAATAAAAATGGAACAAATTTCATAGATGAATAAGTGTTGAGGGCTCATCTTCTGTTGGGTTGCAGGTTCGAAGACAAGGGCGCTTCAATTTTCTCGAAGTTGTAAGGCGCCAGATATACTCAATTATTTTACAATAGTTTATAGATTTGTACTTTTTTCTTGCATATCTACAATTTGTCTTTAATTTTTTCAGATTTCCGAAAGCCGAATGGAAAAGAAATAAGTGGATGGAAATCCTTGGCATTCAAAATCTTACCATTGGGGCAGTTGTTTGTTCGAAACACTTTGATGAAAAAGATTTTATACCAAATCAATTAAAAGACACTAGAAGGCAGTTATTTCCTGGGGCAATGCCGTTTTCGTCTTCTAATCTCGCAAGAATTCAGTAAGTCAATAGTCTTTCAATGATAATAACGGTGTAATATATCAACTTTGTTTTTTTCAACAACAGAAATGAGAAACCTACTTGCAGCAAGTATGTTAGGCCAGGTATGTTTCATGATGACCTGACAAATGTTATGCAACCAAATGCTAATATTTTTGCAACCGAAATAAATTCCGCATTGCGAGAAATTTGTTTGGAATCTCTGCAACCAAAAGACCATACACTAGTGAATCCTTCTTCAAGCATACAAACCCTTAAAGAAGTTCAACACCTGACTGTAAGTTCTTTGTTAGTTCAAAAAAATTATCTCCATTTGATTCTTTTAGGATGGGAAGATGTCAAGGAAAAAAGGAACACCTAACTCATCTCAGAACCAATCTTTGGTTTTGAAAAAGAAACTGAAGGCAGAACTTAAAACCTTAAGAAAATCTATTATCAAAAATAAACTGAAGATGAAAACTTTGAACGAAGAGTTACAAACGAAGACGAAGGAATTGGACTTTGTAGAGGAGGTAGTTTCTCATCTGAGAAAAAAAAATTTGATAAAATAATTTTTTTTTTACTAAAAGTAAACCTATATTTGGAAAAAATATGTGTGAAAATGGTTGCCATAAAAACCAACTGTATTTGATTTGTTTGTGATGTTTTCATTTTCCATAGCGTTAAGTTTAACTTTCAATAGAAATCCAAGTTAAAGTAAATCCATTTTACAGGAGAATTTTTTCTTTGTTATTACACATTTTCTGGTGCTCTTAGCTTAATTGTTGACATGTTTCCTGTTACTGGAATTTCGAGACTCAAATTCTAGGAGCATAAATTCCTTTTTTACAAGTATTCAGCCCTATCACAGATTCCATCGTAGAAACCTTCAACACGGAAAGCTAAGTTACGAACTACCAAAATTTGTGTTCACAAAATCCGAATGGAGTCGAAGAGAGTACTGCCAGATGCCAGCTACCACACTAAATACCGCCATGCTGATTTTCGAAATCAGCTGTTTTACGCCAAATGTGCAAGATCACTCACACTTTTCTGCAAAAACAACTTCTTTCGTATATTAAGACGACGAATTTACATTCCACTTGGATTTGGATATACCAAATCTACGATTTTCGAAATTCGTTCCACTTCGAATGAATTATGTGATACATCGGGAAGCTTAGACTTTTTTCGATTACGATGGAATCTGTGTTGATTGCCTTAAGTGTGGAATTAGCAAATCCTAGGGCTCTACTATGTAACTCTACTCAACTTTAGAATCATTCAAAAGTTATTTTTGATTCTACTTTGAAGTGCCAATAAGAATGAAAGTGTAATCGAATTTTGATGTTGAATCGATTTACTTTCATGTGTTAGGTCCCAAGATTTACCGATCTTTGTAGCGCCACTCTAATTTTTGTTTTAGTTTCCTGGCGCCCCAGTGAAATAACTAACTGCACTTCGATACTGTCAATTCTTTTGTGTTGACGGCAACGCATTTTGAAGATTGTGGTGTCGAACATGGATTAGTTTTACAACACAGACACACACTTCATACCTGCATTGACATTGGCATTCGTGTGTTGTGCCTGCCTGAATTTCTTCTTCAGTTGGCTTTTTCGGGGAACCTTTTTAGGGAATGTAATCCAAAAGATTCACTTTATTAAGAAAACCCTTTTTGAAAAAGAAACAATTTTTTACTGTAGAATAGTCAACTGATTCAATGGTTTGTGGTTTATATTCGTTCATCGATCATGATTCATGACAATTACGGAGAAAGGAGAACTATGAAAATCGTAGAAATATATTGAATAATTTTATGTATGGTTGACTCTGCATTTCTTCTGACAGTTTACCAACAAATATTTACTGCAACAAGTTCGATCAGTCATGCTCGAAGCTGAGAATAATAAGTATCCATAAAATAAGTTTTCAAGTGTTTTCCGCTGTATTTTTGCTTCAAAAAGATTTCTAATTTTTAAAGTATTTTTGCATTGAATGAGGTTTAATTGTGTACGATGAAATGAAAATGAATCTTCATTCCATTGAACTTGGTTTTTGGAAAAAATAGTTGCTTGTGAATTATGAGAACAAAGTGTTTAAGATTTTGAATAGAATGACAAACGGCCACAAAGAGTTGGGTAGTTTTCTCATGTCGAGTGCTAGTGCTAGCCTGCTAGGTACTCCATTATAAATATAGGTGTTGCCGTGAGCGCATTCTTAAAAAACTAGGTAGGTATACATAGTTTTTTCTTTTGAAACATTTTTTGGCGACAAATATATAAACCTTTATAGGGTAAACGCACTAGTAGCCGGACAGTGTTAGTAGCCGGACACATTGACCTTTTTTTGCGATTAATAGATACATCACTCAAAAAAATCCACAAACAACAACAAACATGGGTCCTTCAATGTGTCTTATACATGCATGCAAAGTTTCAGGTACTCGAAATGCGTACTTTAGGAACTACGCATCATTTTATTGTTTAAGGTTTGAAGGTGCGGTCTCGTTGTCGATTTGTGTAAGAAAAAAATAGTGCGAACACTTTTTAGTAGAAAGCAATTGAACAAGTAATAATTAATTTATTGTCATGGAAAGACATTGGTTTCGTTGGAAATATGACTAACTAAAACAATTTGCAAAAAAAAACATAATTTAATAAAATCTTTGCCATTATTTGTGGTGTCCGGGAACTAACACCAAAATTGAATATGTTTTTCAGTACCCAGACATGCTGTCCGGGTACTAACACAGTGCGATTATCACGCATATTCAGTACCCGGACAGGGGTTGTTTCTTAAAATAATTGTGTATGGATACTGAAACAAAAGCGTTCGGATACTAGATCAGTCATTTTAAGAGACTTAATCATTGAGAGATTTGATCATTTTTAGAGACAAGCCCTGTATGGATACAAAAAATGTGCGCTTGTCTTATATTTTCAGTACGCAGACATGGCTTGTCTCTTAAAATGATTGTGTACGGGTACTGAAACAAAGGCATCCGGGTACTAGATTTTGATGTACGGGTACTAACGCAAATGGAACTTTTCTGAATTGTTATTTTATTAATTTTAACAATGATCTCTTTGCAATTTACTTGAACGCCATATTATTGAGAAATGTCTATATTCTTACAATCAATAAAAGTTTCCGTGGTAGCATTTATGGTAACAAAATGGTTTGAAGTCAAAGTTGAGAAAAAAGTTAAGTGTCCGGGTACTAGTGCGTTTACCCTATCTATCTACTTTTTAAAAATATATTTTCATATTCTATGACTAAAAATTTTAAATATACTCCTCATTTGATTTCTTTAATAAATATAATTTGTAAAGACTTAATTTCTCTTTAGCTCTAGCAGCAGCTTCTTGAGCTTGTTGCATTTTGGTTTGTGAGATCAATGCAATACGTTGGAGTTCTTCCAATGACATTTTTTCATATTTATCATCATTTTCTTCTTTAGGGGCGTCTGATATCGGATCAGGCTCTTGTTGGCACTTTTGTCTTTTTGCTGGCTTTGGTGTTTCTGGGAAAGTATGTGTTTCGTCTTCGTCTCTTAACATATTGTAATCGGTTTCGACTTTCATTATAAAATCAACAGGAAGAGTTGTTTCTGATTCTTCGACACTTGCTTCGTTTCGAACGTCTGGCGAGCAGGCTGGAAGAGATAATGAAAGTAATTATTATAAGCAAACAGAAAATTAACCTTTTTCAAAACAAACTTACTTGGGCTGTCATATAGTTCTGCGTTGGTTTTCATGAAAGCTATAAAAAGTTTTTTTTCTTTATAAATAAATTTTAAAATTCAAACTTAAGATTGTGTGTTTCAATCATCACTTAATGGTAATGTTATGAATTTAATTTACAAACAACTAAGCCTGATGAGCTCCTTGCGCTTGCCGGTTCCGATCGGCTTAGTGAGGAAGATCTTTTCATGCAGTGTGAGACTTGCCAAGTCCTCGTGAGAGGCAATAACCGTGTTAAAATCTTGGAACTTAATAAGAAACTCGGAGTCCGGCGCAATAAGCGGACAAGGTTACCAGTTACCCATTTTGTCAATGGGTGTTGTTTGAATTAAAAAAAAAAAATTAGATACAGCTATGAAAACATCAAGGTTTCTTTAGATCTAGTTTAACAATTAGAACAAATGCTTTTAAGTCCGTTGACGAGGGAATGCTATCAAATTGAAGTAGGCATCAGTAGAATAATGTATGATGAGTTCAAATAAAAGACTAGAACTTGCACAAATTTTACTCTTTCGAGTCAGTCACACTTCAAGTACTCAAAGAAATACTAGGTCCGTTCGTTGAACTTTCCCCAGGGTTGAACCCTATGAGTTTTCAAAAAAACCTGGGTTTTCCAGTCCTCAAAAAACACTACACCACAAATCACCACACATCCCTGTCATAAAAAAAAAAATACATGCCATTTGACAGCTCTCAAATCGCCACAGCAAAAAAGCTAGGGCGAGTTTGGGGAAAACCTATGGCAAACCTATGGCTCAAAAAACACTCAATTTGACATTCAGGGTGAATTTAGGTTTCTCAAAAAACGCTTTGTGGCGACCCTAGGGCAACCCCAGGGCTTCAACGAACAAACCTACTATCACAACACTCTTTGATTTTCGAGGTTAACAATCTTATGCAAGATCGGATGCTTTGTTGGTGTAAATAAAATACATTAAAACTTATAACAAAATAAAATTTGCAAACTTACACCCAGGATATAACAACTCTTCGCCGGTCCACATTCTGTAAAAGTTTTTCTCCCACTGGTGATATCCAACCACTTTGATTCTTGTTAAATTCTTAGCAGTTTTGTCTTTCAGTCTACACTTGATGTTGTTGAGTTTCCTTGAAACTTGTTTGGCTGTTAGATTTGTATTGCATTTTTTATTGTATTGTCTTGTTATTTCAAATAGTGCAGCTTCCTGTTTTTTGCGTTCAGATTCTGTATTGTGTCTCCTGAATATAATTTGATGTTGTGATAGGAGGTGAACGAAAATATCGTTTTCACTCATTCCGGCAAGGCTGTTATCCGTCATATTCATTGTACCTTGGTACTTTTCAATTTAATATCACGGCAACACGCAAACACTTGAGAGATAAGTACATCAAATACGAGTGGATGAATCTTTTGTTCTATTTTTCACTTTAACTCTAGTACAACAAGCAATGAAAACATTTTGTTTTTCTTCGTTTTTTTAGCAGAAATGTTTAAAATACACACAAATAAGTTGAACTTTGTTAAACAAATTTGAATAAAACAAATTGATACACCACAGTTATTGGTGTACTCACAAACTTGCAAGACTTCTTCTGACTTTTAAAGTAGTGAACAGCAAACGGTGTCACACATGAGAGTAGTGTTTGACATACATGTTCGTGTACTCATTTTCAGTGCAACGAAGCCTTGTATATTTACCTTGTATATTTATTCTATAGTATTATCACAGTTCATTTCTCATTTTCAAAATGAATTTTCGAATGTTGTCCACAACTTCCACTCCTATGCAAACCTATGTGAAAAAAATTTGTGGACAATATTCGAAACTTATTTCGAAAATGAGAAATGAACTGTGATAATACTATAGAATAAATATCCTTGTACATTTATTCTATAGTATTATCACAGTTCATTTCTCATTTTCAAAATGAATTTTCGAATGTTGTCCACAACTTCCACTCCTATGCAAACCTATGTGAAAAAAATTTGTGGACAATATTCGAAACTTATTTCGAAAATGAGAAATGAACTGTGATAATACTATAGAATAAATATACAAGGGTATGTCTATGTACATACGACGTAAGGTACCGGTTAAAGGTTTCAATGAAAAATGTTCACATGTAGATTCATACAGCTGCCCACTAAAAAGTTTGTAATTAGAAACCACAGAAAGAAACTAGAATTACAACTAATTGCCATTCAATGACCCATGTCCTATTTTCAATAACTTTTTAGAAATATCTCAACAGCACATCAAAGTTACCTGTTGTTAGCATTGCAGGCATTTATGTTTGGTTGAATGAAAAATAGAGAAAGTAAGTTGAATAACAAATCAGAATTTAAAAAATATAAAAATAAGATTTGCGGGGCTCCAACTAATTTCAAACAAATGTACTTAAAAAGGATTTTAATGAGAAGCAATTCAAGCTTCGCAAAGTATTGTGTCTGTGTCTTCGTTTTCCATAATCGCCAGACCTCGAATGTGTTTCGATTTTTCCACCGTTCGTTTTGGATACATAAGCCTTCAGTCTTATCGATAAGATCTTTGTGTATAAATCAACTGCAAAGTCAAAAGAATATTGATCATTTATTTTTTATAGGCTTATAATAATAAATGTTAGATATTAAAAAGGTTTGAACTTCAGTCGTTGTTCCAGCAAAAGGCTTCATCAACTGAATCTAATCGACTTGAATCTTTTCTTCCAACAGCTCTTCTATGTTCAGACTTATTGTTTGTCTAGCTTTGGCTACGTCCCTCTGTGCATGAAGTACTCGTAGTTTGGAAATTTCAAGTGCTTGTGTTAGTTTGAGTGTAGACATATTTTTATAAACCTCTCCATCTTCATCTTCTGATGTATCAGAATCAGAAGAACACACTCTTGGACCAGCGAGCTTGTCTTCTAGTATGTGTTTCAATTCATTGTTCATCTTTTCTTTGAACAGCTCTTCTTTGTTCAGACTTATTGTTTGTCTAGCTTTGGCTAGGTCCCTCATTAATTAATTACTCGAAGTTTGGAAATTTCAAGTGCTTGTGTTAGTTTGAGTGTAGACATATTTTTATAAACCTCTCCATCTTCATCTTCTGATGTATCAGAATCAGAAGAACACATGGCGGTATTTTTAGACTTAAAGCGTGCGTTTGAAACTGTCGATAAATTGATTTTAAGTGAAAAGCTGAAAATGTATGGAGTACGAAATACAGAAGTTCAATGGTTCGAATCATATCTTAATAATAGATCTCAAAGGACAAAACTTAACGATAATTTCTCAAACTCTGTTTCTGTACTTCATGGTGTCCCTCAAGGATCATTACTTGGCGTTTTATTATTTCTGGTGTACATCAATGACATGGAGAATGCCGTTCGTTTTTCAAAAATTGTGCTGTTTGCTGATGATGCCTTATTGTTTATATCTTGTAGTAGCGTTGATGAATGTATTGAAAAAATAAATCTAGACCTGCAAAGTTTACAAGACTGGTTTGATAGTAACATGTTAAAATTAAATATAAATAAAACTAAAGCTATGATATTAAATGGTAGTACTAATAGAACAATAAACATTAACAATCAAAATATTGAAACTGTTAAAGAAATAAAGTACTTAGGAGTTATAATTGACGATAAATTAAATCTTGATGCACATGTAAATTATATATGTAAAAAGTTATCAAAAAAACTTTACTTTTTTGGAAGAATTAGAAAAAAACTTTCAACTAATACCTCAATTAAAGTGTATAATACAATGATAAAACCTCACTTTGAGTACTGTTCTAGTATTTTATTTATGTGCAATAATCAAATGATGGATAGACTACAAAAACTTCAGAATAGGGCCATGAGAACTATTTTATTGTGCAATAGACTAACTCCAAGAAGAGAAATGTTATTAAAACTGTCCTGGATGAGTGTGAACCAAAGAATTTTGTTTAATGCTATAGTTTTTGTATTTAAAATTAAATTTAATATATTACCAAATTATTTAAATGAATATATAACTTATGTAAATGATGTACAACCTTTTGCGTTACGAAATGCTAGAGATTTTAGATTACCAATGTATAGAAATTCAAAAACACAAAACATGGTTCTTCATAGAGGATTGAATATATATAATAGTTTACCTAATGAAATTAAATTAGAACAAAATTTACACAAGTTTAAAAAACTTTTAAACGAACATGTTAAAAATAGATTTATTTAATTTATTGATTGAAAAATTTTTTGTAATGACTTTTTAAATGGCAAGTATTGCCAAATAAATGAAAAACAAAAACAAAAAAAAATGAAAAACAAAATTCTGGACCAACTAACTTGTCTTCTAGTGTGTCTTTCACTTCATTGTCCACAGTGGGAGTATCTTTAATAAGGAAGGTGTCAAAGATATATTTAATATTACAAATTTAAACAAGTTACCTTCTGATTCTGACTCTGTTTTGGGATGAGCGAAGACATCCAGACATAATTTTTGCCATTCGTATGGCTCATATTCTTGCAATTCGTTCCGTTCTCTTAATTGTGACAAAAGTTCCCATGGTTTTAAGTGCGTCTTGTATTGGTTGTTATATGCATCCATCAAATCATTAATTAGTGTTAGCTTGCGAAGATTAACAACTTCTGAAGATTGTGGCTCTGGAGAATGTAAGTAGCTAGACAGTAGTTTTAAGAATAATTTATATTCGTCGTCGACACATTCTTTGTCGAAACGTTTATCTTTAGTCGTCGATTCTACACTCATATCTATTTTTATCTAAATAACAAAAGTAGTGTAGATATGTATATATTTCACTGACAAAGTTTTTAAACACAACAAATAGACAGTTAAGTGAACAAAAAGAAGATTGGATTCTAAACACGATTAATCAAAAGAGATTTAGAATTATGTTACACTTTATACTGCGACTGCCGGTGTTTTAGTATTTTAACAACTGTTTAGATTACTTTGCAGTTGCAAGTTGTTTTCACTTTTAGCTTTAAATTTTTTTTGACAGATGCGATGTGACAATGAACTGAAAATGAATTTGCAGATCCACAAATGAAGTTGTGTGTACACGGTTTGCATAAATCTACAAATATCTGCAAATCTATTGCCAGCTATTTGCCCAATTTAGTTTGTCGACATTGTCAGCCAAATAGCTGGCAATCAACTTGCAGATATTTGTAGATTTCTGCAAACCGTGTACACACAAATTCCGTTTTCACCCTCATTGTCAGCTCATTTGCCCACATTGTCAGACGTTTGCAGATCTGACAATGATTGTCAGACCTACCAATCGTGTACACTTAGCTTCAGTTAAGCTAAGTGTACACGATTGGTAGGTCTGACAATCATTGTCAGATCTGGAAACGTCTGACAATGTGAACAAATGAGCTGACAATGAGGGTGAAAATGGAATTTGTGTGTACACGGTTTGCAGAAATCTACAAATATCTGTAAGTTTATTGCCAGCTATTTGGCTGACAATGTCGACACACTAATTTGGACAAATAGCTGGAAATAGATTTGCAGATATTTGTAAAATTCTGCAAACCGTGTACACACAAATTCCATTTGTGGATCTGCAAATTCATTTTCAGTTCATTGTCTCATCGCATCTGTCAAAAAAATTTTATTTTAAAGCTAAAAGTGAAATCAACATAGATTTCGTTTTCAATCGTTTAATATTCAACTTAAAGTGAAATATCAAAAAATAATATAAATGGATAAAAACGTTGCAATCGCAACTATTTTGACGGCGTATTTGTTAGAAAGCAGCGATGATGAAAGAGCCAAATAGCCAAAAAAGACGTGTCGTAAGGTATGGACGAAGGATTGGGTGGCCCGTCGTGAGCAGGAGGGATTCTACGCAAAATTGATGGTGGAATTACGAGCAGAGGAACCAGAACTCTGCCGAAATTTTTTACGAATGGATTACAAGCAATTTGATCACCTTTTAGCTTTGGTTGCTCCACATATACAAAAAAAGATACGAATATGCAATGGAAAGCAACATTATTTGAGAACTACTCCAAGGTTTTTTCTTATGTCGTTTTCATGAAGTTTTCAAAGATCTACAGAAAAAATAAGTTTTCAATCGGTCCGAATGGAAAGCTAGCGTTAAGATTAGATTTCCGAGAATAGAATACAAATACTAGTACAACAAAATATATCCCTTTGTTTTATTTCGATTTTACGTTAACCGGCCAGCGGATTACATACAAATTTAGCTAATTTTTTGATGCACCGCAGTCTGAATTCATAGCAAGACTTTTTCGCCTCTGTGAGCTCACCTGGAGCATTATAAATTTGATTACGAGGTGTCATAAATACTCGTCGTCTGAGATCTTCTGCTACAGATTGCAAATCTGAATGAAAACTACTTGCAGCTTCGTCTAGAAAACATTGGTATGAATATTGATTCAATACCGAAAATAAATTCACTTACCAGTGACTTCTGGTATCAAAAAAGAGTTAACAATCTTCTCTGAGTCGGAAACATTCGATGAACTTCTTTTGTTCATCTGTTTCACCAATGAATATTTTGACTTTGGTTTCTGCTTTTTTGGTTTGGTTGGCTTAGCATTTTGTGTTGCATTTGTTTCTCTGTGTCCAGGAAATCTATCCGCTTGGCTCGGTTTTTTATGAACAAGACGTTTGGATATTAATCCTCAACAAACGGCTTCGTATCCTGATTAGGTTTAGTTGTTTCCGCCATCTGGAATAATCGCACTAGATTCATGTGGAAATGGTCGTTCTGCAGAAAGATCATAAGTGACATACAGAAAGGAATAAAATGATGTTATGCATGTCATCCATTTCACTGGTTATCTCAACTTTTTTATATCAGTTAGCATCCATAACTAAAAAAATGTTCACGTAATTAACACATTTTCTATAAAAACAAAAATCACCTTTAAATTTTCGATGAGTTTTGTAGTTGACAATGTAATTGTAGAGATAATTCAAGTGTTTTTTTTTGCTTGTAATCCTTCTCAGATTTGTCTGCCAATGAATAAATTTGAAAATGTTTCTGAAACTGGGTCTGCAAATTTATTTATTGCCAGACATTTGCAGAAGCGTCAGAAAATGAACAAAATTTGTGTACACACGATTTCCACATTTGCTAATTAATTTGTCTTCAAAATGATTGATGAGCAAATTTTTCTGCAAAAAAATTTGGTGTGTACACGGTTGTCAGCTTGCGTGTACACGATTGCCAGATATCTGCAAATTAATTAGCAGATATTTGTCTACAAATTAGCAGCCAAATAGTTTTTCTGCAAATTCATTTGGTGTGTACACGATTGTCAGCCATTCGAGACAAATTTTTCACTGACAGATCTGGCAATATTTGCAGATCAGGCAATCGTGTACACTTAGCTTTATGCTCGAAGCTGAGAATAAAGCTAAGTGTACACGATTGCCTGATCTGCAAATATTGCCAGATCTGTCAGTGAAAAATTGGTCTCGAATGGCTGACAATCGTGTACACATCAAATGAATTTGCAAAAAAACTATTTGGCTGGTAATTTGTAGACAAATATCTGCTAATTAATTGGCAGATATCTGGCAATCGTGTACACGCAAGCTGACAACCGTGTACACACCAAATTTTTTTGCAGAAAAATTTGTTCATCAATCATTTTGAAGACAAATTAATTTGCAAATGTGGCAATCGTGTGTACACAAATTGTGTTCATTTTCTGACGCTTCTGCAAATGTCTGGCAATAAATAAATTTGCATACCCAGTTTGAGGAACATTTTCAAATTTATTCATTGGCAGACAAATCTGAGAAGGATTACAGGAAAAAAAAACACTTGGATTTGGATAGTCTCTACAATTGGACTGTCAACTACAAAACTCATCGAAAATTTAAAGGTGATTTTTGATTTTATAGAAAATGTGTTAATTACGTGAAAATTTTTTTAGTTATGGATGCTTTGCTTACTCATGGCATTTTCCATTGGTTTCACTCGGGGAAGCACTCATTTTAAAAACCAATGGAACACCCAAAATAATTTCTGCTCAGTTTAACGTAATTGCCTTTGTGTGAGTGAAACACCTATGGCTCTTAAAAAATATTCCTTGAAGAAAATTTTCTTTTTGACATTTGAGTAACATGTGTTAGTGCTTCTTGAGTCGATTCTCATTTCAAATCGAGAAGCGGCTGTCACTCCTCAGAATCATGAGAAGCGATCTTTTTGCACCAATGGAACGGTTTGAGAACGCTTCTGGACGCTCCTGGACGGTTCTTTTCGTCCAATGGAAAGTGCCAATATAAAAAAGATGAGATAACCAGTGAAATGGATGACATGCATAACATCATTATATTCCTTTCTGTATGTCACTTAATGATCTTTCTGCAGAACGACCATTTCCACATGAATCTAATGCGATTATTCCAGATGGCTGAAACAACTAAACCTAATCAGGGATACGAAGCCGTTTGTTGAGGATTAATATCCAAACGTCTTGTTCATAAAAAACCGAGCTAAGCGGATAGATTTCCTGGACACAGAGAAACAAATGCAAGACAGCCAACCAAACCAAAAAGCAGAAACCAATCTCAAAATATTCCTTGGTGAAACAGATGAACAAAAGAAGTTCTCGAATGTTTCCGACTCAGAGAAGATTGTTAACTCTTTTTTGATTCCAGAAGTCACTGGTAAGTGAATTTTTTTTCGGTATTGAATCAATATTCATACCAATGTTTTCTAGACGAAGCTGCAAGTAGTTTTCATTCAGATTTGCAATCTGTAGCAGAAGATCTCAGACGACGAGTATTTATGACACCGCGTAATCAAATTTATAATGCTTCAGGTGAGCTCGCAGAGACGAAAAAGTCTTGCTATGAATGCAGACTGCGGTGCATCAAAAAATTAGCTAAATTTGTATGTAATCCGCTGGCCGGTTAAGGTAAAATCGAAATAAAACAAAGGGAAATATTTTGTTGTACTCGTATTTGTATTCTATTCTCGGAAATCTAATCTTAACGCTAGCTTCCCATTTGGACCGAATGAAAACTAATTTTTTCTGTAGATCTATGAAAACTTCATGAAAACGACATAAGAAAAAACCTTGGAGTGGTTCTCAAATAATGTTGCTTTCCATTGCATATTCGTATCTTTTTTTGTATATGTGGAGCCACCAAAGCTAAAAGGTGATCAAATTGCTGCTCGCTATTCCACCATCAATTTTGCGTAGAATCCCTCCTGATCACGGCGGGCCACCCAATCCTTCGTCAAACCTTCGTCCATATCTTACGACACATCTTTTTCGGCTGTTTGGCTGTTTCATCATCGCTGCTTTCTAACAAATACGCCGTCAAAATAGTTGCGATTGCAACGTTTTTATCCATTTATATTGTTTTTTGATATTTCACTTTTAGTTGAATATTAAACGATTAAAAACAAAATCTATGTTCTTTTCACTTTTAGCTTTAAATTTTTTTTACAGATGCGATGTGACAATGAACTGAAAATGAATTTGCAGATCCACAAATGAATTTGTGTGTACACGGTTTGCATAAATCTACAAATATCTGCAAATCTATTGCCAGCTATTTGCCCAATTTAGTTTGTCGACATTGTCAGCCAAATAGCTGGCAATAAACTTGCAGATATTTGTAGATTTCTGCAAACCGTGTGCACACAAATTCCATTTTTACCCTCATTGTCAGCTCATTTGCCCACATTGTCAGACGTTTGCAGATCTGACAATGATTGTCAGACCTACCAATCGTGTACACTAGCTTAATAAATAAGTATCCATAAAATAAGTTTTCAAGTGTTTTCCGCTGTATTTTTGCTTCAAAAAGATTTCTAATTTTTAAAGTATTTTTGCATTGAATGAGGTTTAATTGTGTACGATGAAATGAATCTTCATTCCATTGAACTTGGTTTTTGGAAAAATAGTTGCTTGGGTATTATGAGAGCAAAGTGTTTTAGATTTTGAATAGAATGGCAAACGGCCACAAAGAGTTGGGTAGTTTTCTCATATCGAGTGCTAGGTACTCCATTATAAATACAGGTGTTGCCGTGAGCGCATTCTTAAAAAACTATACATAGTTTTTTCTTTTGAAACTTGAAGCATGTTTTGGCGACAAATACATAAACCTTTATATCTATCTATGTACTTTTTAAAAATATATTTTCATATTCTATGACTAAAAATTTTCAATATACTCCTCATTTGATTTCTTTAATAAATATAATTTGTAAAGACTTAATTTCTCTTTAGCTCTAGCAGCAGCTTCCTGAGCTTGTTGCATTTTGGTTTGTGAGATCAATGCAATACGTTGGAGTTCTTCTAATGACATTTTTTCATATTTATCATCATTTTCTTCTTTAGGGGCGTCTGATATCGGATCAGGCTCTTGTTGGCACTTTTTTCTTTTTGCTGGCTTTGGTGTTTCTGGGAAAGTATGTGTTTCGTCTTCGTCTCCTAACATATTGTAATTGGTTTCGACTTTCATTATAAAATCAACAGGAAGAGTTGTTTCTGATTCTTCGACACTTGCTTCGTTGTGAAAGTCTGGCGAGCAGGCTGGTAGAGATAATGAAAGTGATTATTATAAGTAAACAGAAAATTAACCTTTTTCAAAACAAACTTACTTGGGCTGTCATATAGTTCTCCGTTGGTTTTCATGAAAGCTATAAAAAGTTTTTTCTTTACAAATAAATTTTAAAATTCAAAATTGAGATTGTGTATTTCAATCATCACTTAATGGTAATGTTTGTTATGAAAATTTAATTTACAAACAACAAAGCCCGATGAGCTTCGGAGCTCCTTGCGGTTGTCGATTCCGATTGGTTTAAGGAGGAAGCGCTTTTCACGGCAGCGTGAGACTTGCCGATTCCTCGTGAAAGGCAATACTCGTGTTAAAACCTTGGAGCTTAATAAGAAACTCGGCGTTCCACGCAATAAGCAGACAAGGTTACCAGTTTCCATTTAGCCCTATCACAGATTCCATCGTAATCGAAAGAAGTCTAAGTTTCCCGATGTAACTCGGTAAATGTAACTTCGGAGTATCACCAAATCCGAGTGGAATGTAAATTCGTCGTCTTTATATACGAAAGAAGTTGTGTTTGCAGAAAAATGTGAATGATCTTGCACATTTGGCGTAAAACAGCTGATTTCGAAATGCTTCCTTCGATTCCATTCGGATTTTGTGAACACAAATTTTCCGAGTTCGTAATTTAGCTTTCCGTGTGGAAGTTTTCTACAATGGAATCTGTGATAGGGCTGATTATTCCACGAGTGTTGCCAAAATTTTGTCAATGAATGTTGTTTGAATTAAAAAAAGGAGATGTAGCTGTGAAAAGGTCAAGGTTTTAAATGTTTCTTTAGATTAAGTTTAACAATTAAAACAAATGCTTTTAAGTCCATTGAGGAGGGAAGGCTATCAAAATCGAATAGGCATCAGTTGAATAATGTATGATGATTTCAAATAAAAGCCTAGAACTTCCACAAACTTTACTCTTTCGAGTCAGTCACACTTTCTTCAAGTACTCAAAGAAATACTCTGATTTTCGAGGTTAACAATCTTATGCAAGATCGGATGCTTTGTTGTTGTAAATAAATACATTAAAACTTATAACAAAATAAAATTGCAAACTTACATGCAGGATATGACAACTCTTCGCCAGTCCACATTCTGTAAAAGTTTTTCTCCCATTGGTGATATCCTACCACTTTGATTCTTGTTAAATTCTTAGCAGTTTTGTCTTTCAGTCTACACTTGATGTTGTTGAGTTTCCTTGAAACTTGTTTGGCTGTTAGATTTGTATTGCATTTTTCATTGTATTGTCTTGTTATTTCAAAGCGAGCAGCTTCCTGTTTTTTGCGTTCAGATTCTGTAGTTGGTCTCCTGAATATAATTTGGTGTTGAGATAGAAGATGAACGAAAATATCGTTTTCACTCATTCCGGCAAGGCTGTTATCCGTCATATTCATTGTACCTTGGTACTTTTCAATTTAATATCACGGCAACACGCAAACACTTGAGAGATAAGTACATCAAATACGAGTGGATGAATCTTTTGTTCTATTTTTCACTTTAACTCTAGTACAACAAGCAATGAAAACATTTTGATTTTCCTCGTTTTCTTAGCAGAAATGTTTAATACACACAAATAAATTGAACTTTGTTAAACAAATTTGAATAAAATAAATTGATACACCACAGTTATTGGTG
The DNA here is from genome assembly GCA_949752695.1 of Melanostoma scalare. Taxonomy (NCBI): domain Eukaryota; kingdom Metazoa; phylum Arthropoda; class Insecta; order Diptera; family Syrphidae; genus Melanostoma; species Melanostoma scalare. Next base: position 6,416,386 of record OX456986.1, on the reverse strand, counting down.
TACTCACAAACTTGCAAGACTTCTTCTGACTTTTCAAGTAGTGAACAGCAAACGGTGTCACACTTGAGAGTAGTGTTTGACATACATGTTCGTGTATTCATTTTCAGTGCAACGAAGTGGAATGGTGGAGGTTCGAACATGTAAGTTATAAGACAAGGCCACATCACCACAAACCACATTTTCTTTTCAAGTTGCAAAAGAAATTGAAATGATGACTGCAGTTTTTGTTGCGTATTCGTATCTTGATAGGTATGTACGACACACAGAGTAGATAATATTATATGTTATATAATCTGTGGTATGTACATAGATGGGTTCGTCAAAATTAAACATCGATATCGGTTCGTTAGACGGCTTGTTCGGTTTTTACATTACACCGCGTTTTCATGGGCATTATTTAATAACCATCAAGTTGGTCTTGAAGGATAGATTTCTGGTTAAATGTAAGGTACCGGTTAAAGGTTTCAATGAAAAATGTTCACATGTAGATTCATACAGCTGCCCACTAAAAAGTTGGTAATTAGAAACCACAGAAAGAAACTAGAATTACAACCAATTGCCATTCAATGACCCATGTCCTATTTTCAATAACTTTTTAGAAATATCTCAACAGCACATTAAAGTTACCTGTTGTTAGCAATGTTAGCATTGCAGGCATTTATGTTTGGTTTGAATGAAAAATAGAGAAAGTAAGTTCAATAACAAATCAGAATTTAAAAAATATAAATATAAGATTTGCGGGGCTCCAACTAATTTCAAACAAATGTACTTAAAAAGGATTTTAATGAGAAGCAATTCAAGCTTCGCAAAGTATTGTGTCTGTGTCTTCGTTTTCCATAATCGCCAGACCTCGAATGTGTTTCGATTTTTCCACCGTTCGTTTTGGATACATAAGCCTTCAGTCTTATCGATAAGATCTTTGTGTATAAATCAACTGCAAAGTCAAAAGAATATTGATCATTTATTTTTTATAGGCTTATAATAATAAATGTTAGATATTAAAAAGGTTTGAACTTCAGTCGTTGTTCCAGCAAAAGGCTTCATCAAATGAATCTAATCGACTTGAATCTTTTCTTCCAACAGCTCTTCTATGTTCAGACTTATTGTTTGTCTAGCTTTGGCTAGGTCCCTCTGTGCATTAAGTACTCGGAGTTTGGAAATTTCAAGTGCTTGTGTTAGTTTGAGTGTAGACATATTTTTATAAACCTCTCCATCTTCATCTTCATCTTCTGATGTATCAGAATCAGAAGAACACACTTCTGGAGCAGCGAGCTTGTCTTCTAGTATCTGTTTCAATTCATTGTTCATCTTTTCTTTGAACAGCTCTTCTTTGTTCAGACTTATTGTTTGTCTAGCTTTGGCTAGGTCCCTCTGTGCATTAATTACTCGAAGTTTGGAAATTTCAAGTGCTTGTGTTAATTTGAGTGTAGACATATTTTTATAAACTTCTCCATCTTCATCTTCTGATGTATCAGAATCAGAAGAACACACTTCTGGACCAACTAACCTGTCTTCTAGTGTGTCTTTCAGTTCATTGTCCATAGTGGGAGTATCTTTAATAAAGAAGGTGTCAAAGATATATTCAATATTATTCAAATATAAACGAGTTACCTTCTGATTCTGACTCTGTTTTGGGATGAGCGAAGACATCCAGACATAATTTTTGCCATTCGTATGGCTCATATTCTTGCAATTCGTTCCGTTCTCTTAATTGTGACAAAAGTTCCCATGGTTTTAAGTGCGTCTTGTATTGGTTGTTATATGCATCCATCAAATCATTAATTAGTGTTAGCTTGCGAAGATTAACAACTTCTGATGATTGTGGATCTGGAGAATGTAAGTAGCTAGACAGTAGTTTTAAGAATAATTTATATTCGTCGTCGACACATTCTTCGTCGAAACGTTTATCTTTAGTCATCGATTCTTCACTCATATCTATTTTTATCTAAATAACAAAAGTAGTGTAGATATATATTTCACTGACAAAGTTTTTAAACACAACAAATAGACAGTTAAGTGAACAAAAAGTAGATTGGATTCTAAACACGATTAATCAATAGACATTTCTTAGAATTATGTTACACTTTATACTGCGACTGCCGGTGTTTTAGTATTTTAACAACTGTTTAGATTACTTTGCAGTTGCAAGACTGTGACATAACAATCAATCTCAAGCCAAAACATTGGACAAAACTGTATGATATATGAAAAGTTCTATGTTGTATTGTTTTTTGTTATTTGTTAAACGTAAACACAACACACCGGAGACCGGACACCGCATGCTGTACGCTGTAGTCAAAATGTCAAATGGATGCCACAAAAGTGACGTCTGACGTTTGCAGGAATGACAGTTCTTAAGGCACTAAACACAATTGCTTTTGCGATTTTTAGCTTGAGTAGCTAGATTCGTTTACATGAAATTTTAAGCTCTACTTTGATTTACGGGAGTATGAACACAGACAAGGTATTACAGAAAGGTGACTTCGTTGAGCTCTCTTCACTATCGCCTCGTTAACATCGATCGAGAAACAGTGAAAACCGGAACAAAATCCTACTGAATTCATAGAATTTCGTTCCATTTTATATCGTTTATCGCCGGTTTTTATCGAGGTGATAGTTACAGAACAGGGGCACAGGTGTGAGCAAAAGACTTATGGTGGATTTACATGCATCTGCAAGTGCAGATGAAAATCGGAAAAAGACACAAGATGTAAAATTCATACTTGTCTGATAGAGAGGGAACGAACTTCCTAGTTATGGTTGCAGATGAAAAATTATGGGTGCAGATGAACATGTTCATCTGCAACCATAATTTTTCATCTGCAACCATAATCCTATTCGTCTCTCTTTTTAACTTTTGTGCTTTGTAATCTTCATCCGTCTCGCTTTACTTTTCTGCACTTCCGCAGTTGCAGATGCATGTAAACCCAGCATTATGGTTATGGAATCAAGGGCAAAAAATGAGTTGAGGTTCAAAATAGTGAAGGTTTCTTTTTGGTTTCAATAAAGACGTCTTTTTCCTTTCTTTGAGTATGAAAAGAATGAAACTTATGCTAAACAGTAGCAATAAACAATTATTGAGATTTAAATCAAAATTTCAGTCAAAAAGAGGGAATAACTAACATTAATTGCTGCCAGGTGCGATTCAGGTTTGCTAGTACTCAAATCTAAAACAGAATTTTTTTTTCAACAAATAATTTTTTATAAGTCATATAAGTGTTTCACTCATACCTTAGAGGAATAAAGAACAAGAGGGAAAACCGTTACTTCTCTTGCCCCGCAACTTCCATTTGTTTACGTTGTTGCTTTTTGTAACACGAGATCTATCTGTGATACACGTATTCAGCTGAAAAATTATTTATAGCGTTTGAGATGGGACGCGCCTCTCATGAAGTGCATACAGAGCGGGGAGCCCAGGTGTCTACCACATTTCTCACAATCATATCTTGTGAAGGAATGGAGGGGACCAACATTTTTCTCCCGATTCCGAATGGCTAGTCGAGAAAGCGCTTTTCATACCAATGAGTTTACTATCTGAAGACTAGTTATTTCCTCGCGAAAGGCGATATCCGGAGAAAAATATTTTTGTTTTCTGTTGGGATTCGAGCCACAAACCTGTTGCATTGTAATAAGCAGACATGCTAACTATACACCACCGCTACCTCCAATCTCCATATGCGAAGGAGGATATATACATAGATACACCAACTCTCAAGAAAAATATTACTATACAATTTTTTAAAGTCCATTTCCGAATCATGATAAACTTATTTGGCTTTTGCCGATGTCTGGTTTTAAGACAATTGCACGAATGCACTGGTTTATTTAATTTTTTTAATTTAATTTTTTATTTGATGAGTATTACGATTCACATTAAGAGTACCTACACTTTTAAGTCTGTGAAAAGTTAGTTGTACAAATATTACAAAGTTGATCAATAAATTAACGCAAAAAAAAGAAAAGTATAATTTAAAAAAAAAGTAAGAATATTAAATTTAAATTATACAACAAAATTTAACAGGTCTGTACTTCAATTTGTATGCTTGGTAGGTACTTCAAAGTATTAGATAATTCCACTTATCATCTCAAATATTCCACTCCATTTTCCTGACAAGGCATGGTTGTGAGAAATGCGGTAGGTCCCTCCGCTCTGTTTACATTTATTTATTCATCTTAAACGTTTAAACACTCCAATTTATGAAGATCTTTCCTAGCAATTTCTAGTTGATCGTATTCTCTATTAATTTTTGGGCTAGTTCTATAACTATTTGAAACAAAGAATTTTATTGCAGAGGCGATTTTATACCCTACTAATGTCGCATATGTTTGCAAGTCATAGTCAAGGTAAGCTAACTCAAGCTCCCAAGATTCATCATCAGGGTCAAAATGAGCCTCATGCTATTTTCCGATAGTCAAATTAACATTGTGTCATTCATAACTAGTTAAATCACTCTGTTCAAGCACTGGTTTATTCAACTCAAAAAAAAAAAAAAAAACAATAAAAGATTAACTACGTATCAATCGATCAACAGAAAAAGCTCGTTAAGGCCAGTAATGGGTAGATCAATCCTACATTTTGTTTACAATTGTCTTACAACAGTTCCCACTTGTGTTGATTTTCATGTGTATATGTTAAGTATACAAGAGGAACAATATAAATTAAGTTTATGAAATCGATGCCTTACGTCTTTTTAATGTTTTAGAGATTATTCAATAAGAATTTAAAACAAATATGGAGTAAGAAAGGTTGGAAGGTGATTTGATGATTTTGTAACCACCTCCAAGTTCAAGATATCAGAGATCGCTTGTCGCACCTGCGCCAGCCTCATGCGATTTATTATTTCAATATACCGATTTAAAACATCTCATGCAATGTTTACAAAAAAGTTTATCCAGACAGTAAATAAAATAAATAAATAAATAAATTGGGTGGCGCAACAGAGTGAGGGGCCCCAGGGCCTAGCGCATTTCTCACAACCATGCCTTATGAGGTAATGGAGGGGACCTATAAGTTTCTGCTGATTCCGATCTTCTAATCGAGGAGCGCTTTTCATGGCTATATGAATTTACTATGGGAGGACTTGCCAAAACTTTGCGATAGGCGATACCCGTGAAAAAACATTTTTGCTTCTGTTGGGATTCGAACCACGAACCTATGGGTCAACAGGCAGATACGCCACGGGTATCCAGACAGTGTAGTGTCAAAAACGATTGCAGAACAACCAGGAACCACAACTTGAAAAAAAGTGCAACTGACTTCGACTTACTCATCTACTTTACAAAAATATGAAACTTTGAAATTTAACAAAATGTACTAGAATTTTACGAAGATAACAAAAACAACATCTGTAGGGGAGTTGCGGCATTCCTCAGTGAGTAATGGACTCGACCTCCAAGTTTTTGCTGATGTTGAACGGCTAAGTTATAAAGAGTTTTTCATGACAGTGTAATAACTGTTAGTGGTAAACCAAATCCTCGCAAAGGGGATGATTTGATGTTTCTGGGTCCCTGGAATTTGCTCGTAATAAACTGACATACTAACCATTCTGCCACAGGCACCCCACAGCAAAAGAAGGTATCTCAAAAAAAAAACATCTCTGTTTTTTTTTTGCAATTTACACTAGTATTTAATTTCTGGATCACAGAGTTTCCCTTGCATTGCATATTCGTGGGTTGAACCATATACGTATGAGCCGAGAGAAACAAAAAAAGTTGATTATGGATGTGCATTCACACTTTTTTATTTTTAATGCCTTTCAGATAATCCCAAATGAGATTTGAATATCACCTTTAAAATGCAGACGCAAGATTTTTTCCCTTCTCTTTTTTTCTCAAAATCTATTTTTGCTTTTCTTATCAAGTTACACAGACAATCAGGCAGCAATTCAAGTGGAAAATTTAGTCTGTATGATCTGAACTCATTCATAACCGTCTTTGTGATAAATGTGTGAAAGATGAATGGAACGATCATTTTGAAATCAAAAAAAAATTTTGAACAAAAAAATAAAAAGAGATAAGCGGTATTAGGTATTTGGTTAGAAGCCAGGAGGATGAGGTGCATAAAATTCAGCTATAAATTGATCACTGATTTGAATGACAGATTAAATCAATGAAAAACTTTAGCAGTTCACCAAAATCTTTTTCTGTGTATGGCCGACTTTGTCTGAATTTGCTATGAATTCGATCTACGATCTAGATGCCTTCATAATTAGAGCTCCTTAAAATTATAACAGGTAAAGAGCCCACCTTGGATTAGACTTTAAACGCCTAAAAGAATTTATGAGTCTCAAAATCTGGCTGAAATAATTAGTTCGTGTACAATTTTGTCTTAACCTGTCATAAAAAAATTAACTGGTCATCAATTTTAAATCTTAATATTTCCTAATATTCTTTCTCTAATTATAGGAAAGAGGAAGCAGTGAAATCTACAGCCTTATCAGCTTTTTTTATAACTTCAAGGTTCTGTCTATGAAGCCTATGCAAGGCTGAATAAGAATCTGTTTTTAGACAAATAGCTTAGCTAATTTTATTCATAGGGTTGTACCTACATACACATAAGTACATGCAGCAAAAACAACTGTTGCCATATTTTAGAAAATATATCAAGTTTTTAGTGGTTACTTTTAAAGTTAACAAACACTTCACCTAATTTCTTGAACTCGTCTATTGTTGATACAAACAATTCCATCGTAAGATTCTCACATCCGAAAACGAATGATAACGAAAAATCGATGATCAAGAGCATGTTCTGTGTAAATCCAACGTCCACCGGTTAAAGCTGCCCGAAATTAGCTTGCACTTCTATTCTTTCAGAGTTCAAACTGACTTATCATGAAGCGAAGGAGACCTCAACTAAAATCAGATCATGTTATTGCTTTCTACTCTATTTTGTGTATGTTTATAGTTTTTCCTTTCTTTTCGTTGTAACACTGTGTTAGATTTAAAAGGATTAGCGTGTTAATTAGATAAGAGTGTTTTGAACGTAAAATATTATTTGTTGCATCGTAATACTGAAGTAGATCGGGCCAATTCAATGCAGATTCTGTCAAGTTTTCAATTGAAAACGACCATTGAAATGTTGCTTGGTATTCATAAATCATTTGAAACCCTATTTTTACTCATAAAAGTTGTTGACCTTCAAGCAGGCGTGTGGAGTAGAATAGAACGCACTTAACACGTTTTTGTCAACAACATTATTACTCGTCATGTGCATTTCTAATTACAAGTATGTACCTTTTGTATAATTTGAGCTTATGTTTGTGCTTGCGAGTACAAAAAATAAATGATAATTGATTGAAAAATGGTTTTGATTTCAAAACTGGACTACAAAACTGACTAAAAGAAGAATGTAACTTTAGTTCAGTAAGGTTTTCTGAAAACGGAAGGTAGGAAAAGATTTTTTTACATTTAGCAAGGAGCAAACGGGTTTTTATTGGTGTGAAATCCTAAGTCACTTATAATGTACGAAGTGCGCCATATATCTTCAACGAGTTCGTCGAAATGGTTATTCCAAGTCAAAAATCTTGGAACTGGTTATCCCAAGTCAAAAGTCTCTTGGATTTTTTTTTTTTTGCTCTAATCACATTTTTGATTGAATCATTTTTTAAGACGATTGGGTAAAATCAGGAGAGCTCAAGAGGTTTTTTGAAGGTTTGAAATAAGTCCATTTGACGTAGACCAATTCACAACTCTCTCCAAGTCTTCATTGACAAAAAAAGTTCCGTGCCCAACAAGTTGAAGTAGACAACTGAAAAACACTGCAAGTTCTTGCATTACAAGTGATTTATGACAAGTGTAAAAAATTTATATACAACAATACTACAAGTTTGCTTGATCTTCTACAAGTGTATTGGACATAACCCTACAAGTGACGTTAGACTTGTAGACTTGCAGTTTTATGTTACAGGCCCCTGAATGTCGCGTCGTCGTGAGCGTAGAAATAATGAAATTGATAATATTCCAACGGAGATGGAAGCTCATTTACATAAACTAGAAACAGAAGAGGACCAAGAGCAGAACCCAGAGACACTCCGAAAACAATCGGCGAAAAATTCGAAAGTGTCTTCAATTTGCACTGCTTGCTTTCTATCAGTGAAATAGGATAACATTATTTTTGTTGCGTTAGGCGTAAGGGTTAGCATGACAGCCTGTCAGCCTAGAGGTTCTTGGTTCGAATCCCAAAAGAATCAATAATGTTTTTTCACGGGCATCGCCTTTCGCGAGGAATTGGCAAGTCCTCCGATATAGTAAAATTCATTGTCTTGAAAAGCGTTTTCTCGATTAGCCGTTCGAAACCGGCAGAAAATTGGGGGAGGGACCTACCCTCCATTCCCTCACAAGGTATGGTTGTGAGAAAAGCACTAGGCCCTGGGGCTCCTCGCTCTGTTGGGCCACCCAGTTCATTTTTATTTTAAGCGAAGGGCTGAATTTTTGCATTAGCTTTGTACATAGATTGACGTGGTTGACACTATCAAAGATCTAAAGATTACTAAGGTAATGAGTAACGTTTGAAATGGCTGCATTACGACTATGTTTGTAACGAAAACAGTAGTAAGTATAGTTATTAATCAGATACGCACTGATTGGTTTTTGTACGATCCTTTCAAAAACTTCAAATAAAAAGGCAATACGTCTGTGGGGTAAATCAATAGGGTACCTACATCTTATAAGTATGTAGTCTCTGTTCTGATCAGTACATTTTTTAAGCATTTCGAAGGGTTTCAGAGCTGTGATCCTTTGAAAAGAGCATCGAAGGATATCTTACCAATAGCAACTGGAATATTCCTTTTTTTGAGATTTCTAATAGCCGACTCAATCGGACGCACGCATTCGAAAAAGTTATTCGATACTGCCAGTTTGAAATTGCACTTCTTTATGATATATTCGTCTGACAAAACGATCACATACTATCCGATCAAGAACAGGTGCATGTTTAAGCGAGGATCACCAAAGAGACCACCTGTCTTACCGAATCGGTGTTTTCAGGTGCTCTGATATTTACGTTTGTCTTTTCTCAAGGATCGATCTCCACTTCTTGCGGTTCCATGATTCCTAATTGTTGCGTTTTTACGTTTTCTTCGGCAACATATAAGCTTACAGAAACTTTTTAAATATTCTGTTCAGATTTCTTTCACACCCATGCTGATCTTTCCATGACTCCCAAAACGCAACAAATCTTGTTTAAAATTTAAAAATAAAGCCTATCTTATCATTTATTCGATTCATTTAGTAACCTATCCACCATGTAATGACCAAAAGTAAAGTGATATTCAAAAACAATCAGAAACAAGAAGTCAGCAAGATCATCTCCCTAGCACTCTTACAACCCTTTACTTATTATGCTCTCTTCATGGTGGCATGCATTTCGTCGACAATACTTTTTCCAGTATGATCCACTACCGCCAACCAATTCTAGTTCTATTTCTAAGCAACAACAACCAACCAGACTGACAAAATTCATCGCCACACTGACTGCCCGCCTCACCGACCGATCTTCTCGTCATGTTCAAAATACACAAAACTCAGTGTTCCAACAATTCAAAACGTTCCATTGGTAGATGGTTATCGCTTCAGTCGACTGGTTGCAACCAAACCTCAGCTGCTTTTTCAATGTCCGAGAACGGCTGCTAGGAATTGGTAGCTAAAAGCAACATCCAAAGCTGCTTCGCATAGACACAACCTGTTCTCGATCTCGTGCACATTAACTTTCTTCCCGCTGTTTTAGATTAAGCTGAACCGATCAGCCGAACGAACCTATATAAATTATCAAAGTTCTATTTATGAGAAAAATCTTGGCTGTGAATAAATAATTCAATATAGATTTTCTTTTCAATCAAATCCACGAACACAGCTCGTTTAGTTTGAAAAATAAATATCGTTTTCTTGTAATAAAATAGTGAAGTATTAATGTGAAGTTGTTCTTAATTAAGTTCTTAAAAAAATTGCTGGTGTCAGTTTTGTAAAATAATAAATATTTGAAAGTTAACTTAAGTGAAAATGGTTTCCGTACAAAGTTCGTCAGCAACAATGTTCGCCTTCACAGTGACAATCGCAATTATTGGATGCTTTGTGCTGTCAGGTATGTAAATCAAACTTAGTCAAAGGCTTACACTTGCAGAACTGCATTGAGTTTCACTAGAATGTTACTTCTTAATTTTTGTTTGAGGTTTTTTGTCTCTATGTTTTTGAATAGCCATAAACAGGCTAACATAATTCGGAAGTGTTAAATATCATCAACTTGTGGTTCAAATCTTGAAAATCACGATTAAAAATACGTTAGTAATCTTATCGCTAAGAACTTTCTATCTCGGATGATAATTATGAATCCAGTGTAAAATTAAGTAATTGTTAGAAACAAATATGAGATAAGGTGGGTAGGATTTAGTATGAAATATGAGGAGGAAAGTTACTATTGATATACCCGTGCTCATTTGTACCTATCATGCACTTAAATATCCATTAACTAAAAGAACAAAAAAAAAATAAATTATTTGAAATACGAATTAGATGGATTGATCATTTTGATTAAAAGTCATGTAGACAACATGAGCCAGGGGCTATGTTTTTTTGGTATATCTTTATTTTAAGTATAAGGTGAGATCATAAAATTTGATAGTTTGTTTTGCTTTAAAACTCTAGTAATGGAAATGAGACAAAATTAATTGTATGAGAACTAATTTTCGGAAAGAGAATGGACACGCTATTAAAAATACATCATTTGTGTATGAAGTTGAAAAAAAGTGTTGTCTAAAAGTCTTCAAAAATAAGTTCGCAGAAAGCCTTTAAGTGTTGTCTAAAAGTCATCAAAAATAAGTTCGCAGAAAGAAATAATGCCTTTGGGTCACCGGAGGCAAGGGGTTGTCTAACAATTACATGATTACATCATATGTATGTGTTTGAAGGTTTTTAGACTCGCCTTTCCCCATGTTATACTTTTTCATGTTTTTGCACCCTCGTAAGAAGAACAATCTCGGTCAATTAACGTAGAACGCATTTCTAGCACACTAGCTCAATCAATTAATCAATCATATAATCAAAGAGTCTGTAATCTGTACTGAGACGTTGTACAGAAAGCACGGTGTCTTCAGCAGCTTATGCATTCGTATAGAATTTAGACCCATTGAGCACTTTGAGCAGAGATTCCGCCGACATGCATCACAGAAAGTGGCAGAACATCACATTTCGGGCAGCCTCTTGTCCACAGAGAAGGTAATACAGAGAGCCAACTTTGCTTTTACAGCAGCTTTTCACTAAAAAAAAACTTGATTGCTATCTAATGGAGACGATCTGTTAGTCTATTCTGTTCGTTTATGGCTTAAGATTTACATTAACGCTTTTTGTGTGGAAGAAAATGCAGCAGTTGTATCGTCATACGGATAGCTTAAGGGTGTTTCGGATAGCAACTGTGAGAGTTGTTTCTCTGGTTCTACTGGCATGTAGGCTACTGCGAATGAAAATATTTTTTAGAGCAAGCACAAGGTGGGCCAAAAGAAATCACCCTATTTAGATGCTCACCCCTTACCACTGGTGGGAAAAAGTCTGTTGACATTAAGCCTAAAACGAAGGATCTAGTGCTGGTGCCTTTGGGGAGAACGACGACATATCACTGCACGCCTTTTTAGGATCATACGCATCCGTTTTCCAAGCGGGGCATATGCTATGGCTAATGGCTTTAAGCCACGTTACGCACAATGGCTGGATGGGGAGAGTTATCTGTGTTTACAGCGACAGCCAAGCTGTGCTTGAGGCCCTTCTCAACCCTCTAACTACTTCGAAAGTGATCCAGGAATGAAAGAGCTCTCTGGATGCAGTCGGAAGACTAAATTTCTAGAGTTTCATTTTGGTTCCAGGCCATCACGGCATAACTGGAAATGAGATCGCCGATGAATTTGCTAGGCAAGGATCTCAGACAGCTTTCTCAGGAGCTGAACCGTCGATAGGTCTGTCAGCGTCCTCAATGAGGGCTTCAATCAACGATTGGATCTGTGAGAGCACAACCGTAGATGGCATGCCTCCATTGGATGCAGACAAACCAATAATCTTGGTTTGTCTGCATCCAATGGATCCCAAAAGTAAATTAGAAGACTGCAAACATTTTTACTATTCTGTAGCAGAAAAGAATGGAAAAAGCTTGTTGGCGTTGCCAGCGGGCACTTCTCTTTTGGCAAGCATTTAAACATGTTAGGCTTAAGTCATACTAAGTAAAATTTTCAAACGGATCCATTCTCACCAGAATCAGAACGTAGCAATGCTTCTAGTTGAATGTCCAGTTAACAAAACAGGGCACAGTAGATCTTTAAGGCCGCAGTGCACAAAACCTCAAACTATTCATATCAAATACCCAAAATAAAAAAAAACTAATTCTAAATCAATAGACAAAACACTTATGTTTAAAAAGCACTCATGTATGTCAATACAAAACGCTTCAATGGTTTCTCATTCTTCGAAGCCAAATCTAAAGGTGTCGCTTAACACGCACCAAAATGTTTTTATTGTTAGTGATAATTGGAAAAGTTATTGTCAATTTCAATTTAAAAAACATACAATTAAATTGTCATGATCATGATTTCGGTATCAGCCTACAACTTTTTTCAGAGCATTGCACATAGGTTATCGTTTTCGCTTAAGAGGTAGGTGCTAGGTGGTTTGCTTGCGGCTTATAAGCTATTTGTTTTACAACATGAAACTATATTTGATTCCAACTCTTTAGAGTGTGTCTGTGTATAAACAAAATCAATGTGAAGTAATTCAACTCACCCTCTCCACAGATAAATTGAAAACAGAATAAGTTTTTTTTGGTCATTGTATAGTGATTAGGTAAGCTTACGTATATATATATAAAAAAAAAACAATTAAAAAATCAGTTTAGCTCATAAAATACCAGTAGTGAAATCAAAAGCAAAATTAATTATTCAAATCCAGAATGAATAAATTAACTGCAATTGGATGCAGTCATGCAATGGCTATTCAATAAATAAAAAAACACTATTTGAATGTCAACATCAAGGTAGTAGGTTGTATTGGTTTGCGTCTGGTATATTTGACCATGTAACACTGATTGTAGGGCACTAACGCACAAAAACTCATAAGGAAGGGAATGTTCTAAAACAAAGATTTCAAAAGCTACAAAAGTTTTTCATCGAATGAAGTACTAGGGGGATGATGTAAAAGTAAATATTCACAACATTTACACCTTGGGAATCATCAATTAAACCTGTAATTGATAGTAATCTTTAAAGCAAATCACTTAGGTTAATAACTAAATAAAGCGTTGCACTTAATGAGGGACGTTCAGTGGCTAATTAGTATGTACGTATTTGGTATTATAAACCCCTGGCAGCTACATAAGATGTAGGTAAAGAAACATGTTATTATGTGATTGATATCAATTTGTGATCACACTTCTATGAGCGAATGCAATTAAGTGGGGAGGAAAAATGTGAAGATTTTATTAAGGTTACCAGCTGTTCTTAATTTTGAACACTTCATTTCGTCTATCTGATCGAATTCTTTTAGATACATTCGTCAAAATTGGGTACGCAAATCATATTTTGGCACCGGAGGTGCCAAGTTCACAACTTAATCTTTAGTTGTCATTCACTACCGCTACCCTGTATATACAACATAATATAAAGCTACCTGAAGTATGTCGCTTTGCAGGAATCGATTAAGAAGTAAGCACTGTTCTAGGAATACTTGTACAGTTCAATGTTCAAAGCTCTTGTTCAAACCCCAAGGGCCGTTTGTGTACTCACACTTCCACAGAGTAGAAAAGCATAGGTATGCAAAAGCGAAAAACTAAATATGTAAAAATGACACCTGTCTCAAGTGATACTTACTAAGATGCCATTTTCAAGCCTTGCGGAAAAGCAATTGAGGTTTTGAAAATAATTTTGCTTCGAACAAAAGCGGAGTTTACACTTTACAATTAGTTGGACAGACTTCGTTTGATGGATGTTTAATGGTCGAATGTAGTTTGCGTTCAGACTCATCAGATTTGTCATCCAACATTATGACATTCTATTATTCCTGAGCTCTGTCCAACTTAAAAATTTTCATAAATATTGGAAAACCATCCAAAAAGTTGAACATGCGGTCGTCTGAGGGTTCAAATTATCCTAGATTGGTCGTACAAACCAAAGTCTGTCCAACTAATTGTACTCCGCTAAAAGCCTTGATTTCAACTGTCATAGAGGAGTTCATACTGTACAATAAGTTGGACAGATTTTGATTTGAACGACCAATGTTGGATAATTTGAACCCTCAGCCGACCGTTTGTCCAACTTGTTGGATGGTTTTCAAATATTTTTGAATATTTTTAAGTTGGAAGCAGTGGAGGAATAGTGTTGGACGACAACTCTGACAATTCTGAACGCAAACTACATCCGACCATCCAATATCAGGCAAACGAAGTCTGTCCAACTAATTGTACAGTGTGAACTCCGCTGATATTCACGTTTATACTCGAAAATAGAAGTACTAGCCCAGTAATTGTATTGTGATCTCTCTTTTACTGTAAAGCATCTAAATTTTATCAAACGCGCCAGAAATATCTGTAATGCTCATATAATATACGAAAGGCTAAGTTTTTGAATGACCAAAAAGTAAGGCAAAAAATGCTGTTGTGTCCAAAAGGAAGCAAAAATTTTTGATCTTTTGTGAAGAACATTAAGAACTCGACCACGTCATTGGTCCCAACGCTCGTTTTCAATGGCTCTACGTATGTCAGCTCAATCGATAAAGCTAATTTACTAGCAGCTCAATTTGCTGCCAACTCGACACTTCCTCATAGCAAATTGGCTCCACCTCAGCTCGAGTCTGCAAATTCTGTGATAAAGCAGATATTTTTTCCAACTTTCTCGGTTGCGAGAGTCCTCAAAGATCACAATTTACATAAATCCACTCGTCCAGATGGTATCCCCGCCGTTAATCTGAAGAGGTGTTCTTCTACGCTGGCAAAACCACTGCGTAAACTTTTCCATCTCTCCTATTCTGCTGGGCTTTTCCCGAGCAGATGGAAAACTTCTTTTGTCCAGCCGGTCCCTAAAAAAGACGAATCTTCCTCCCCTTCCAATTACCGTCCAATTGCACTAACGTCCTTTCTTTCTAAGGTCATGGAAACGTTGATAAACCGTCAACTTATGAAATATCTTGAAGAACCAAAGCTTCTTAATGACCGTGAGTACGGCTTTCGTAGTAAACGGTCCACTGACGATTTGATGGCTTACCTCACCGAAAAGTCGAACCAATCTTTACATTGTTTTGGAGAAAGTAAGATTATTGCGCTTGATATTTCTAAAGCATTTGACAGTTTGGCATCAGGCTCTTTTATCGAAAATGCGTGCTTTTTGGTATCGATGAGTCTCTTCTTCGTTGGATTAGAAACTACCTATTGGATGGCTTCAAGTCTAATACCCTATTACTTCGAGCAAAATTTTTCAATTGTTAGTTTTTATTGATTTCAGCTCTAGTTTCCTCATAGAATTTGAAATTTTTTTTGCAATCATACTTGTTAATTGAAATACTTTAAAATTGATAAAATAAATAGTTTTGACTGATGGGGTTGGGAAACACGGAGCTTTATTTGAATTAAGAGTAGAGTTTGGTTCCGTTGGGCTTAATTATTACAAGCACATTTTAGCTTGATAATAAATAAGTAAAATAAGATAATGACCCATATTCAAAAAATAAGAAAATGTATCCCAGAAAGAATATAAAAGAATCTTCCGCGATACTATAGTACCCTTTGCAACACTGTGCGCATACTTACAGCCTACAGTCCCCGAAATAGTCAAAATAGAGAGGTGTTAAAGATTTCAGTTACCATATCTAGCCTTTTTTATTCTTTTCTAAAAAAAAAGAAGTTGTGTTGCAATTAAAAACTTTTCAAAGACGGGAAACATCTCACACAAGAACACAATTTTCTTCAAAATTCAAATAAAATTTTTTATTGGAAATTATTTTAATCTCAAACAAAATTTATGCATTTTTGTTTACTATTTGTATAATTCATCTACATTATTTGCCATACACCAACGATGAATATGAATTCCCCTGCCAACGCACTCAGCGCAACGCCTTCATTCATCTTTCGTTTCTCATTAGAAATAATACTCACGTACGGTAAAATTATTTGCAATTTTTTT
Source organism: Melanostoma scalare (assembly GCA_949752695.1). Classification (NCBI taxonomy): domain Eukaryota; kingdom Metazoa; phylum Arthropoda; class Insecta; order Diptera; family Syrphidae; genus Melanostoma; species Melanostoma scalare. Next base: position 6,400,241 of record OX456986.1, on the reverse strand, counting down.
TGAGATTCTTTTTTTTTGCTTAGCATGAAGTTGTTGTTGGGAAATGATTATGGTTTATATAATGCAATTTCCTCGAGTAACAAATAAACAAAGATGTTTTTTTTCTTACTCTGTGGTGTTTACTTTGAACTTCTTCCTTAAGTTAGTTGTTAGTTCTGTAATGTTGTCGACATTCGCGCAGACATTTTGTCGCCTCTGATTATAAGTTGTCTGGGTTTTGAATTTGTCTAAGGCAGATCTGGAGGTTTACTATACTTAAATTCAGCAATGTAAGGGATTCCTTATTAAACAAACATTTTTGGTGAAAGTATCCCTTGGTGTTTTCAAAGTAAGACGATTATTTTTTTCATTTAAAAAAATATGAAATTATATTTAAAACTTGAGAGATTTGCTTTATTGAGTGTCGAATTATTTTAACTCTGTTGGTATGGGAAGCATCGTCGTCATAATACGTAACAGCAACGTGAACCTTTTAATGCTGCAGTAAAGAGATTCTACTTTAAGCATTTACTTGTTCCTGACTTAATCAATAATGTAATGTGAACTGAATTGACAGAAAAGGAAGCCGTCGTCTTCAAATAGAAGAGAATTTTAATCTATAGGAGAGAGCTTGTTTCAAATAGAAATGGTTTGCGAAAGATGGTTGTTGATACCGAGGTTCACCCTGAATTGTAATGCCCACATAAGTAGGTGACTTGATAAACTGTGGTGAAATGGTTAGGGTGTTGTCGGGTTATTATGTGGCAGGCCAGGATTTTATTTACAGTCCAGTATTTTTTCACAAGTGTTGCCTCTCACAGCGAGTTGGCAAGTTATTTATTTGGAAAGTAATTTACTGATTTGGAAAGTGCTTTTTCGGTCGTAACCACTAGAAAATTGTGGGTCCCCATTTTCCACAGGAACAGTTGAGAACAATGCACAAGGTCCTAATTTATTTTTTTATTTACTTGGGCATTTGCCAGGATGAGGACGTCTGTCCAAAATGCCATTTTCTTCAAAACAATTTGATTTGATCCAAAGAAAAATAAATAAATAAATTAGTGAATGTGCTCGTGGAGGGTCGGTGCATAGCTCAAACTTCTTTACTTTAACTTGAGGTGAAGTATTTTTTTCTCTGGCGGACTAAGCTCTAATTATAACAGTGAAAGACCTTTCAGAGGACTTGTCTACTTTTAGCGACAGACAATCAGCCACAGCGTGTTATCCATCGAACTGGACTTTGTTGGAGGTTGAAGATCAATTTATCGGAAAGGAATAATGCGATAAGTCCAGCGAAGAATTTGTCTAGAACCAAATCAGACTGCTATCAAAAATCAAAATTTCACACTGAGATATGCCTTTAGGTCCTTTCAGTTTTCATTTCAGTTGAGCCTTCAGTTAAGCTTTCAGTTAAACTGAGGTTTAAATGCTTAAAAATGAACTGATAACTGAACTGACAGCTGATGAAATTCTCATCAGTTTTCTCTTTTTGATTTTTCGCAAATAAAAAAGGCTAAACTAAACATCGAACTGATGTCTACTTACACACTGAACTGAAAACTGAACTGGGAACTGACCGTCTAAAAGGGCCTTTACAAATTGTCAAAAAAAAAAAAAATATTCCAAACAGACACTTGGAGGAGGATCCGCTCCGAAGGATTCCCCACTAAGGCTAAACATCTGGGAAGGAAAGAAATGAATGTCCATAGGATTTGAACCCCAAACTTCCAAGTATAACTGGTAGACATGCTAACCATTACGACACGGTCATCAGATTCTAAGCAAGATCTTTGAAATATTATACAGGGAAAGACCTACTCTATTCCGTGGTTGAGTCCTACGGAATCATAGGAGCAAAAGCGTTTTTCTTTTAAATGGCGCCCAATTAAGTGAACCTTACGAATATTAAGTGACCTCTAAGAATATTGTCCTATAACAGGCCCTTCGTTCAACAACAAAAACAAAAAACAAAATATTTAAGCGAAAAAATCTTGTTGTGGAAAAACCCTACCAGCATACGCGTGCTAATGAATGAAAACTAATTTGCAGCATATTTCCCTGTTAAAATGTACATCCTAGCTTATCATTCCAAGCTTAGATCAGTCGATGATAATTGAAATGATTTGTAGATTCACACTGCTTTTGACAAAAGATTACTTATTTAAAAAATTTTTAAATGTCATTAACACTGTTGGCATTCTATAAAGGCGATACGCTTTAATCGAAATTGACAATTAAATGATAAATGAGCGAACAATTGACAACTGGGTGGTAATTTTTTAGAAGGTTTCCTAAGTTCCTCATGTATTATTGCATATTATATACATTTACATATGCATACATATGTACATGAAATTTTCACGCGATTTATAGAAAAAACCATAAGCACAACAATTTGAAGTTGCCCTTATATCCTTCTATTTACAAGTAATTTGAGTTCAAATAGATGTGAGTTATTCATTGCACATTGCTGTTAAGTGCAATGCAAATTGGATAATTTTTAGAGCTGATAGACAGCAGAAATTGAATATCATGTGTCTGTCTGACTCTAGGTAGACGGTAAAACGAATTGACATTTGAATCAACATTAGCTTGCGTGTTCTGAAATGGGAATCAATGACAGTTGTGTTCATGTTCAATGTTTTTTTTTTAAGTTCAAGGTGAGCTTGAGAATGTAATTTGGGAGAATTCTTTCAATAGTTCAACGTAATACACAATTGACACTGAGTCAGGCCGGAGCGAAGATTGGAGAGAGGTTTTTCAACAGCTTAAGGGCTATTATGCATGTTTACGGTCTCCGCCATGGGATATGTAAAGAAAACAATTTTCCAATCAACTTCTGGGCCCATGTAAAAATTCTTCAACACTTAAAAAAAAAAAACAAATAAAAAGCTCACTTAACTCTCCAGAGCGTTTCACCCAAAAGGACGAAAGGATTTGGTTCATCATTCTATTACTCGCCTCAATAAAATTCAACCAGAAACACTTAATACGCACACATTAGGATGAGATTAAAAACTTAACGACTATCATTTTCAGTTTAAAATATATTCACCCATAATTTACCTCTAATTATTCCTTAATACTTCCTAACATAAAACTTTTATATAGTTCTCTTAAAAGATCCTTATTTTTCTGTTGAGTTGCGATTTGACCCATTTTATACACTTTCCGCACGCAATTGCTGAGTTTTTTTTCTTCTAAATATATAGCCCATTAACTGTCACCTAAAAGGAAGTGTTGTAGGAGGATTATCCAAACCCTCATCATCAGCATGACTTGATATCGTTCTTTCCGTTGACCTTGACACCATAACTTTTGCCCTCTTCAAATGATGAAATTTTATGCCAACAATTTAATCACCATTTCTCAATACAAAAACAAAATATAATAAAACCCTTCAAAACGAGGGTCAACAATAGCAATAAATGACGCCTTGCGTGTAAATCAGTATCGTTTGACCACATATACAAATACTCCCAAAACGAACTAACCCACGCACATGTGTATGGGTGTGTTATTTGAATTGACCTATTTGATAGATATCGTCCACTATTGTGTTTTAAATAATAATCAAAATGACTTTTTTATTTGCTTTCAGCTGACGCCATCAGATGCCACCAGTGCAACTCTCACCTAGATGAGGATTGTAACAGTTTACAACTGACTGTTCCTCGTGGGGTACGTGATGAGCAATATCTGGCAGATTGTGAAGAGCCAGAAAACGCCCAGCGGGTGTTTTGCCGCAAAACAGTTACCTTACTTGCAGTGAATGATGAAAAAAGGGTTGTTCGGGGGTGCGGTTGGCACATAGTAGATCTTCGTGGACGCAATGATACCTGCATGACCGCTGATAACGAAGGTTTCATGGAAGAAATTTGTGCTTGCTTCTCGGATGGTTGTAATTCGGCACCAATGGGAGTTCAGGCGAATTTAGGAGTGGCGATTGCATCGGGAGTTTTGCTGCTCGTTGTGTCGAACTTAAGAAGTGGTTGAGAGAAGTTTTGTAATGGGTCCGTTTTAGTGCTCACTGCAAAGTTGTTAATAGTTGACTTAATGATTATGTAACAAACAATACAACCACACTTCTGTTTACTTTATTTTGATTAAAAAAAAGCTCTTACTTTTATGTTTAAATAAAAATACTATGATTTATTGATTTTTTTTTTTGACACTTCTCTTGGTACGAAGTAGATTTATCTTTTATCATTTCCATTTGCTAAATAGGTAAGCTTCTCAAGAATCTTCAAGAAATTCAAATATTGATCTTTCCTTAGGTATAAGAGTAACAATAGAAAAATCTGGAAAGCACCTTAAAACGCGCAAACTTTAAAAAAAATTCTCCAATGGCGCATGGTGGATGTCTGTTTGTGTAACTGTTGAAACCAATATTTTTGGTAACCATGTATTATTTCGGATTACACTGCCATGAAAAGAGTATCGGCAAACGCTTGTAGGTTCCCTCCATTTCTTTCAAGATATGGTTGAGAAAAATGCGCTAGACCACCGGGCTTTCCGAGCTCTGCTGTAAACTACTGCCCTAAACGTGTTGTGCTTTTTTACGTACTCAAGAAGTTATACTTTTTCGGTAACAGAACACAAATATGTAGCTGAAGATTGCATTTCCCATGCCACAAATCCTTTTTTTTCTAACAAGAAAAACAAATTAACAAAAAGTGTATCACTCTAGTTGCGAAAGAATTTTTGGTTTAGTAATTTTTGAAACAGCAGCTAACTTTACCATGTCGCTTTTTGGCTGTCGTAGGGCGTCGTATTGAAACCCTATCGAAACCCTGCCAAAAACAAAGTAAAGGCCGTTTTCGACGGTCAGTTCTCAGTTCAGTTATCAGCTCAATTTTCAGATCAGTTTCCAGTTCAGTTCTCAGTTCAGTGTGTAAATAGACGTCAGTTCGATGTTCAGTTGAGCTTTTTTTTTATTTGAGAAAAATCAAAATCAGAAAGAAAACCCCGAACTGAACAGAAAACTGGTGGTAATTTCATCAGTTGTCAGTTCAGTTATCAGTTCATTTTTAAGTGTTTAGACATCAATTTAACTGAAAGCTTAACTGAAGGCTCAACTTCAACAATGATCGTCTAAAAGGGCCTTTACTGTCCACTGGGCTTTACACTTTAACTTAGCCTCGAGGTTGCATGAACACTTATATTTGTTTAAACTCAACTTAAATCATCATAAGCATGAGTCTTTGGTCATAAAAAACCTACCTCCGACAATTCTGACTCATAGACCACCCTCAACTGCCTTAAATTATGCACACAACCTAACACCACCTTAGCACATCAACAAAATCTATGAAAAAATGTCCCAAACTTACAACCACTTTAAAATCCTTCCTTTTTCTGTTCATGCAAACATAAGAAATGAATAATTCGAATAGTTCTCTTCCTACCTACAATTTATGATGTCTTGTGAAATATTAACATGGCAAACAAACGGGTAGAGCTTTTTCTTTATTTTCTGATTAAATGAGTCATGATAGTTTAAATCCTTAAGAGCTCAAATGTCTCTCCTTCCCTCAGAACAAACAAATGGATTCCTTCTCATTGATTCACGTATGAGCTAAACAAAAAGAAATAAAAAACAAACTCCATCACCGTTTCATCTTTCGTTTATTGAAAGTGAAATCCTTACAGTAATTTAGCATAAAAGGAATTCCCACAAAATACGCCATCTAATTCGTCCTTCAGGGTGTATCCACAACGAAAATCAAGAAGTAAAACTCTCATCCATTCATATAAAATTCTACTTGCCAACTGACGTCAAACCTTGCCGGTAGACTTTGTGCTTCAGCCATATAAGCTTTTAAACCTTAAATTCATTCTAAACTCTATTAACCTAATCCAAAAGCATTGATTGGAGGACTTAAACCATTTATAAGTTGTCAGCACCACCTATGTATGTATGTACCTACTTGAATTAATCAAGATGGCATTTTACGAAGAGTGTGAGAAGCTGTTATTGTATTTTTTTCTTGGTCAATTAAACATAACAGAATGGTTTTGTGTTTGTATAGAATAATGTCCAATAAAAATGTGTATTTGGTATTGGTGCTACGCGCTATGTCTGTCTGTATTATTAGTCCATTTGGCGTCAACAAGACTGTATACGTATGCCACTGAGAGAAAATAATATGGGCCATGCTGGCGCCACATTATCAAATCGATTCCAGCATCCTACTACGACTCAACACACAAACGATGATGACAACAGTCATGATAGTAAAAAGAGTGAAGCAAAGTTAAAAAATAAAATAAAATACTGGAATAAGGATTCATAACCATATACAGTTATAAAGCCCTTAAATTGCTCAGCAGTAGGAAGACCTAAAGCATTGTTACACCCTGCATCCACAACCACGACTTATGACAACGACACGACAACGACAACGACATGAGGCACACAACGATGTAATGCACGTAGTTAAACTCGCAGAGCACAAAAATACCAGAAATTTGAGAAAATAAAGGACGAGATTTACAATGAAATCTGCAAAGTCTTGAGAAGGGATTTACATTCACAAAATGAAAATCACACAAGTTGTTTATTCAAAGGCATAAGACATGTTGGTATGTGTGCTGTGTAGGAGGTCATATTGAAGAAGTCATGCAAGCAAACAGTAGGTGCGGAAAATAAAAGGATATAAAAGATCACGATGGAAAAAAAAAGAAGAAGAAGAATGGAATTAAATAGGATTTAGAGATTTATAAGATATCAATTTAGATTGTGAAGACAATGTGTGGAGAAGAAGTTTCAACAAAGAACAGTATGAGGCGACATTGGCGTACCTAGAAGAGTACGCGTCGCTAAATGGCTCGGACATGTAAGGCAGATGGGCATTAACGATGTGGTTCAACGGGTTTTTGAAAGCACATAGCAGGGAAATTTCTGAATGGAAAGACCTAGTTTAGGTGGCGCAATCAAGTTAAAGAAGACCTCAACCGACTTAGAGTGCAAAACTAGAGAGAGCTCGACCGAAATCGAGTTCGCTATCGAAAGATTTTAGTTGAGGCCCAGGTTTACCCTAAACTGTAATACCCATCTAAATAAGTAAGTTACCTACAGATACTATTGGCCCACCCTAGACAAAAGATAAATTTGAATCCAAACATTTTGAAAACCGAAACGCGAACCGTTTTCACCGTCGAAATATGTCCTTAACTCACATGTCAACTACAGTCAATTATCAAAAACTGTCGCTGTTTGAAGCAAACTTTACAAACTTTCAACAACTATTTCCAATCAAACCAATCCGTAACAAATGTTATCAACTTTTGTTTACTTCCGCCAAATGTCGGCAATTCCTATATTCCTAAGCATTATCATCTTTTCCAAGATCTTAAACGAGCACAAAGAAAATGTTGAGAAAACTCTGAGGCCCTCCTGTCAACTTTAATTCCTGTGCAGAATCTAGATTTTTCTTAGACTTGAATTTCCCACACGCTAAAAACCATTAAAAGAAATCAATTAACATTTTTAAAGTTAAAGTGCAGTCATTCTTTCATAGACACACTGTTGTTTTGCCTGAGGCAAGTAGGTGGAAGATTGTATTTAATATTAGGTCAATGCGCTTTCTGTTTTCAGCTTTATTGAAACTAGGAAACTATCGCAATCGAGTTTCTCCTCTCAGCTATGGTACCGACGGCGACGTACGTATGGTGGTGATAAAAATCTAGAACTTTCGGTTAGCAAGTAAACGTCCTTCACTAAAAGTTCAACCATTCCTCACTGAGAAAATAAAAGACCAAAATAAATGAACAATATGGTGGTCATCAAATGCAAATTGCATGGCAATTCCATTCTTCATCGTTGCATTTGTATTTGAATGAGAATACTATTATAACACATCAGCGAAATTCCCTTATAAAAAATAACTGGAGCAGCTAACACTAAGCTACTAAGTTCCGGCTTCGTGACAAACGTCTGGAGCCAATTGGCTTTAATGTAACAAAAGTCAACAACTGTTGAGTTGAAGGCTTCACATGCAACACAAGTACAAGCTATGACTCTTCGTTTATACGATCTGCACTCCTTGACATTTGAGTAGTATTAGAAACGTGGAATGTGTGCGGTATGGAAACTGTTTCACTATTGTATTTATGTAGTTTCCTTTCATGTCCCTTTCAGATGGACATGGACAAATGAATAAGTTTTTTTTGTACCATAGTGAGCTATTGTTTTGTTGTGTGTACTTTGCTGTATGTCAAATAACCATTTAGCTTGCAATATGCTTTTTCTACGCTTACCACACCCCAAAGACCCAGCAAGACTAAGACAGTGGCAGCTATTAATAATAGTAAATGGTATTAATTCTTATCGTAAGTCCTGGGACGGAAATCAAACTCCATGGAAAAGGACATTCGCAGACACGCGAACGAAGTGAAATCGGATATTCAACGAAGGAATTTTTGATTAAAGTAGGAAACAAATCAAGTTAAATGAAATAAAATTAAATCTCCTGTCCTTTGCTTCGGGTGATGGTTAAACATCGTGGTGGGCGTAGGTACTGTTTCGTAATCTGAATACTTTTACCAGGTGTTACAATGAAATTTTTGTATATGGCCTTTTGATTAATCGGTGAAATGTTTTCAAATTTAAGTTCTCAAATAAAAAAAACTGAAAGTTTCTATATTTATACATTTGTTTGTCACAAGGACGATAATTGGGTATACTATAAAAGCGCTTGTTATTTTACCTTTTGAGCCAAAAGGAACATAATTTTATGCTCTTCCTCAATCCTCACTAAAGCATAAATGGTTTTCTATTTCACTTTGTGTTTTGCTTCAGCCTAGATGTACTTTAAAAAAACAAGTAAACAAAGCAATGTGATCCTAAAAGTCGACTTTTATATTTGTTTCAGAAATCAGAATTGTCAACGTACAATGTACTTTCCCATAAAAAAGGCAATCCCAAAACTGCGTAGGCAGTGTAGTCAGTTCCGAGTGAATGTGTTCGATTATTCTTCTCATGTAGTATAAAATCAATGACTAACAGAAATTATCCGCAATATACGCACATGGGGACGTAACGAAATGCTTTCTTTGGCGAAGGACAATTTCAACCTTTAATAGATTTTCTATTCGCATAAATAAAATGCTTAAGGAAGTCAACAAACAATTGGTTATACTTAAATGAGAAAATTTTTATTTTATTTTCAGTTGTTATGTTAACAAATGAAAGACTTGAGATTGGTTTGGAGGCAATAAAGACTTCCTTGGCATATAAGAAGTGTGAGTCTCAAATAAACATCAATATTTCTTTTAACCTAAGATTGCATTAACATTTTTGGAGCAGCATGAACAAAAATCAGACGAACGAAAGTAATGCAAATGAATGTTAATAGGTAATAGAATAAAATTTAAGAAATAACAAAATTTTATATATTTCATAATTAAAAATAAAATTTTATTTTTGAAACCATTTTTTCTAATAAACACTTATTTACTTTATTCACACAATTGGAGGCAAAAAACAGCGCAAAACGTAATAAAATAGAGAAATTTAATTTTGAGCTATGAAAATTGGTTCACTATCAATTTTATTTCATGATGGTAAAGAGTGCACGAAGAATGTTTGTAGTTCACAAGCAGAGTACTGAGGTTTCTACTCAAAGATTGTGGTTTTTGTAATTTTAATGTCTCTGAATAACTAGAAAGATATATGTCTAGGGGACTGAAACTTAAAAATCTGTATCCAAAAAGAAAAGCAGATAACGAAAAAAAATTTTCAAACAATTGACTACGTAATATTTGTTAAAAAATAGAGTTAAAATAGGAACAAAAAGTAAATAGCATATAAATTTGCAAAAAAACGTAGTACAACTATTTCATTTTATTCAATGAAGGTTTTCCAATGTAGCTTTTCCTTCAAATCATATTTTCTATGCCTTTAAAAATCAAATATATATTTAGGAGTAGTGAGGTAGCTTATACACTAATCTCTGTATATTGTGCAAAATAAAATAATGCAATTTTTTGGTGCAATAAACGATATATCTGAATCTATAAATACAAATATTGAACAGAAAAACGGAAAATATTGTTTAAATCAATAGACTCACCCGAAGACAGACAACGACTGATTTTGTTCGAAAACCGTGAGAAGGGTCTGTCTATTCGCTGTGACTGTAAAGATAAAAAAATACTTTTATTAGTTTTAATTCATGTTTTATATTAAAAAAAAAAAAAAAAAACAAAAAAAGCATTGCCAATACAAAAAGCATATCTTTGAGTATTGTTAAATAGTAGGTTTTTTAATTCGGTAAATAGTAATTGACTTGTTCTATATCGTTATTTTTATGAGACCAGTTAAGGTCCTTCGCCTTCGACCGAAAAAAGGCTTTTTAACGAATTTTTTATGAAAAATCTGATAAATTAATTTAATTTATTTATTTGCTACGTTATTAAGTATAGTCTCAAGTATCTTCTATAATTTTTTTATACAAAAATATTGAAAAACAAGCCGATGACAGTGCATTTTCCGAGACGCCTCCCCTTTTTGATCTTTTGCGGTGTGCAAGATAACTTTTGACAAGATCATCTAAAATCAAAATTCTAAAAAGATTTCGTTAAAAGACAACTTTCTCCAGGTAATAACACGAGGTTTTTTGTTTTGCAATTTTGGTGACAATTTGAAGTGAAAAGTCGTTCTTTTGTCTAAAAATGCCGCCATCTTGTAGCTGTCAATTCCGGAAAAATGAAATTTTTTTAAATCCTCGTGTTATTACCTCTAAAAATATATATTAAAGAAGTGTGCAAAAATTTCAGAAGGATCGGTGCAACAGTCGCTGAGATATTTTGCACACCGACTTTAAAAGTACTAGTTTCGAGATAAACGCGTTTAATGATAAACGCGAAAAACAGCAGACTGAATCAAAAATATTCGGTTGGAAGCGTCATTAGAGTGAGCTCCCCTTCCCTGAACACAAAAGAAGACCTCAAGCTACCTGGAACCAGTCATAAAAGGTTGGTTCAAGGTCGTCCGGCCGGCCGCGGCCGGCCCCCTCTATACGCTCGCCGCGCATACATACTCTAAAATCATCTAAAATCACTGTAACTTTTCGAATTCAACTCGGAATGACTTGAAGTTTTGACACAACATTCTTGAAATGTAGTATAATATGCAATAATTTTTTTGAAAATGCCCAGGGTTTACCCCTCCCTTAAGTGTACGTGCGTATGCCACGAAGATTAAGATTAAGGGATCATCTTTTAGTGTGATTATCGGATAGTATACAAGGTTGAAAACATGCTGTTAAAATTTTAAATCCGAATTCGAATTATTTTCGTCACTACGGCACTTCTTAGAGAAAGGGAACGGAGCGTCAAGTCTGCCGCGTCCGTTCGGTTGTTCAACCTTTAAGGCCCCGACCCATAGAACGCGTTGCGTGCGGTAGAAGCGGCGCGGCAACTGATGCGGTGGGTTTTGCCGCGCGCAACTGATGGGGGTGACCCATAGAATCCGTTGCGGTGTTTTGACAGATAAATTTAGTCAAAATGGGGGCGTTCAAGAATCGTATCCGGATAGCTTGTTGTTGTTGTTTGCGTGTGGGAAATCGAAAAAAATAAGTTATAATCGTCTAGCAATGATATTTTGAATGTTTTTCTGTTTTCAAAAGTCGAATTTTAATATTTCACAGCTGTTGTCTGTTGTCGATCGTTCAAAAAGGTATCTAAGATACGGCTATCCGAGATAGGCTATCCGATAGGTTCTTGAGTGACAATGGGCGCACTTTTTCCATATAAGAGAAAACTTCAAATTGGTTGTGACTGCGCATGTCTCTCTTCTGTCACCGCGTGAGAGCCGCGGTAAAGTAGAAAGTTGGGCTACTCGGCGCGTTCGGCGCGTTGCGCGCGGTGCTTATGGGTCACCTCTCATAAGAACGTGTGTATTTAATCGAGCTGTCAGTTGGAAGCGGTGCCGCACGCGCGCACCGCGTTCTATGGGCCGGGGCCTTTACTCCATTTATTGTGCTCTTAGCTGCGCGTGACCTTCTATCGGTATTCAGTTCTTAAAAATCGTTGAAAGTATAGAACTGGTTCGTGGAAGCCAAGCATTTTAGTTTATTTTCGGCATTCACTATGGATGATCTCAGAGTTTAAGCGCGTTTTTCTCGGAATGGTATTTTTCAAAACGTTTCCGCTGCCGAGGGAAAAGTTTTCAAGCTATCGAATTCAAATTATAACAGAACATTCTTCTTGTCATCCTCTATCGTCCTATATTTTTTTTTAAAAAAAACTTCCTATTTTTTTTCTTGAAAAACTGTCAAAAAAAGGCCAAATTCACAACTTTTTGTACAAATCGTTGCCATTTTGTTAAAAAGAAAAGCCTCCATAGGACGATAGCAGCTTTCCTACAGATTACTAATCTTTTTGAAGTTTTTGTTTCAGATCAAAATTGAGCCCAGAAAAGTGGACACCGATTAGGACTCTTTTTTTAAAACATTTTTGATAATTAATAACAATAATAAAAAACTAAAAAATCACCGCAACAAAAATCATTTTGTAATCTTCATCTTTGCCTTAGTTTAAAAAAAAAACCCCAGACCAATTGAGATATCCCAACCATGAAAAAAATCGCGAAAATCAGTGATTTTTCGGGCGGTCATACTGAGATGATCCATTAAAAAAAATCATTGCCAATATAAAAAAGCGTGCCTTTGAGCATTGTTAAAAAGAATGATGATTTAATTTTGTCGGTATGTATTGGATTGACCTGTTAAATGTTGATATTTTTAAGAGACTAGTCAAGTAAACGTCTGTATGTCACAAAGATTGTTCTTCAACACACAATTCATGCATATTACAAGTCACCAAATGATTCGGTCCCTCGAGCCGCATTTGAAATGGGAATTGCTTATGTTCTCGAAAATATTCTATCTATACGTATTTTCTTGGTTTTATTTATCAACTAAGCTAAAAATGCTCATATTACTAAAAAAAATTAACAAAGTGAGCCTTTACTGAATTTTTGTTTAATATAACACACTCAAAACGTATCTCTATTGTTTACTGTTCATGTATTTTAATTGGATTTTTAAATTTAGAAAGAAGTTTGTATCAAAGAAACAAGAAAAAAAATCCATCACTATACAAAAAAAGAAATACGAACAGTATAACAGTGGACTTTGCCTGGTGCTCAACCAGATACTCAATTCAATCAATCAACATTATTGCATCAATTTTCAAAAACAAAGTCTCTTAAATCGAAAATATTCAGCTAATAACTTATTCTTCTTATTTTTACTGCGCCACGTGCATTGTGAGCTCGAATTGATCACCACCTTCTTATTTACCTGGGTGTATTTCGCTTATAATACTAATCTAAATTTAAAATGTATAACTTTTGTGTATGGTCAGATGGTCACATCCGTCGTAGATACAGAACCATGAAATGGTTCATAACCAACTATACCAGCCAAAGAAAAAATCACTGGGGCGTATACTCAACTTTTTTTCTTAATTTTTTTTTTAACTGCTCATGATGTTGTATTGTTCATTGTTTAAAGACTGCATGAAGGGAAAAAGTATTTACAGTAAAATAATGTATATTCTCCGTAGCTTCTCTTTTGTATACGGTGGAGATCATCCCAACGAAAACGTTGTTCATATAATTTCCAAATCTCTTCTCCGTTTACTTATTTAAAGATAAAACATGCAATGATTTCGTTAAAATCATTGAAATGCACGTTTTTTGTTTTTTTTTGAAGATCACAAAATTATTTGAATCAAAATAAAAACAATGAAAAAATGGAAAGAATCGTTTTGTTCGTTTGTTTTAGTTTAGAGTTTGAACACAGAGATCGAATTTTATTTTGAAATCATTTGCTTCCTTCTTTGCTAGGATTCCAAGCTTAGTCTTAGGTCGATTGAAGTGGTGACTTCGGGTAGATTAACAAGGAAACCCAAATTAGAGCAGGATTGCCCAGTCGTTCAACTGGAGAATAAAGAGGATTGTAAAGAGGTATGATGGTGAAGGAGTCAATATGTAGTTCCGTGCTTAGAGTGCTGCTTTAACGGTGGATTTTTTAAGTGATCTGACCGTGTTCAAAGATTTTATTTTTATTTCATTGTGTTGTGAAAGGAAGATTGTCGCTTATGCCACCCACCATTCTTCCATCATTAACCGCGTTCTATGTGTCCTCGTTCGTTTACAGTTTTTTTTTTTTGAAGTGCCATAAAAGTTCAAATTTTCGATAAATTATAGAAATTTCCTGTGGTACTCTTAGTCTAATACTTAGCATATCGGACTATTAATCGGGCTCATGCATCGATTTCCAGTAACATTTTAAATGATTTGCCTCGAATATTAAAAAGGTGTATTAACATAAACACTACACTAACTTAAAGATTATCGATCATAGAAATACACAAGCATTAACAATAAAAGGATTTAGTTCTTCAATTAATACCACTCACAGCTAGCGTAGCTGTTACCAAGCAATGAATTAAATCCCATTGCATTCAAAAGCATTTCGAAGTTCGAAATAGATTAATTTATAACGGGGATAATAAATTAGCTTAGTCATCATTCTTTTCTTTTTTCAACTGTTTTCCTTAATTGCACACTATCAAACGCAATGGACTCTTTCTGCGAACGAATCGGTTTTTCATTTCACTGCCTTTTCGTTCGTTTCTTTCCTCCCATTTCAATTTTAAACGGAAAAAAGAAAAAATTAAAGGCTTCTTTCTCTATGAGCAAATTACCAACTATTTGTTTCTGTGTACTTCGTATTAAAATAAAATCAGCTTCGGACTCTATTGGCAGATAAAACATTAGATATTATATGCAAATAAGTTCAATTAGCTAAGTAGTCCGAGTCCATTCTATGAGGATGCTAAAAGAAATAAGCTCACTCTAAGTACCACCAAGTACCACTATTATAAGCTTCTTAAAGTCAACAGCAATTTCAAAACTTTACAAAATGCAAAACCATTTGCAATATTTTCAGCTTGATTACATTTTTCACAATACAAAAATACACAGCAATAGAAGAAGTTATATTTTGTCCAATTCAAATATTTCAAATACAAACAGCAGCAACAAAAGAAGTGTAGAACAAAAATACAAAAAAGCCGAGAAATAGCATAGCAAAAGAAAAAGAAACCAAATGCAAAAAAATATTGCAACTATGTACAAAAGCGATGCCATTCTATTGTGCAGTTGAAGTTTAAATTATGATCCGTTTTCGGAATCCACGATGAGCCACCAACAACAACCGTCACTCAAAAGTGTATCTCACCCACTCCATCTGTAAAAGCAATTGACCCAGCTACTTCTTAAATTCATTCAAACCCCACCACCTCGATAATTCGTCCCAATCCCAAGCAAAAAAAAGGATACCACCAACAAAATAAAAGAAGAAGTAACTGCAACATTTTCTTCGTGAAAAACTACTGCCAAAGAAAAGAAAAACTATTTTTCCTTCATGGGCTTAAGTTTTTGTTTGTTTGAATGTGCCTGTGTTTCGAGGTAGATGTATGTGTGTGAGTCTGTGTTGGAATTCTAACCTCCCCCTCCCTCCCCCTTAAATAATGACATCAAAGGACGTTTCATTTGTACGCATCCTTGTTGGCAATGGCGGCAATGGTGGCGGGCGGAAACAACCATCGAGAGAGAGCAAGATGAAAGAGAGACCCTGTCGTCGGTTGTCTGTTTGCTAATGTATTGGTGGCTCCAGTCTACAATTGAAAGGAATACAAAAACTTACTTTTTCATCCGAATACATTTCTCAACTAAAACCTCCGCAGCAGTTTAGTTGGTTAGACCAAGTGAAACGGTCCGAAGCAGCGTGTATTATAAAATTCTTTGAAATAATTCTTGGTTAAGTGGAATGCAGTGATAAGTGATTACAAAAAAGATTAAAAAAAAGTTGAAATTAAATTAAAAAGAAAAAGTTAAAAATTCGATTAAGAATGTCTTGGAAATTCCATACGCGAAAGTTGTTACTTTCGAAAGAAGTCCTAGTTCTGATGATGGTGTTCATTCAATCCGGTTAGTTCGTGATTTGTGTTACTGATTGATGAGTACAAAAAGTTTGTTAATTGTTTCATTTATTTTATTTGAATTCAATGCTTGCCGTTACGGATGCCAATGGATTACCACTTTTCCTGTCCGTAATTTGTCTATGAAAATATAGGCTGCGCGATCAAATGTTTCGTTTGTGATTCAAGTGTCAATCCTGGATGTACAAATCTCAAATCAAATTCGAGCATCGTTCCTGAGGTGAGTAGATTAAGGAGGATTAAAGTGCTGTGTGGGAGTGAGAAAAGATGTTTAATTGAGATTGATTGAATCAGGAAAAAATTTATTGAGCAATTTCCTTCTTATGACTCATCGTCAGCAGTAAACCATCACCGCATTGTGGCTGTATTTTTTTGCGTCACAATATCAAAAAACTCAAGACTTTATTCAAACTTTACTTGATTAAAGTAGATTATTAAGACTTTTTTGCTGATTGAAATCTCTTGCCACTGTTAGTTTAAGACTAAAGCGGAAAAGTAGACCGAAATCCTACTGTCCACGCCAAATCTTTTTTACCATAGGGTCATTCCATCACAAACGATCTTGTAAAAAAATATATGTTCAAAATAAACATTCCAAATTGTAATATGCAACGAAATATTTGTGCAAATCTTTAACAGAGAATGTTCCATTTGCTTAAGGGTGATATGAGCATCGTGATCACGAAGGAGTTACAACTCTATCACTTATCTTCTTCACACTGCTTACATTATGTATAGTATGTGTTTTTGACCTTTATTGGGTATTTAATTTGTTTGTTTTATGGGCTATAGGTCAGGAAAGAGAACAAATTCTTTTTTAAGACGACGTTTCGTTCATGATTATGAACATCAAGAGAAAACCACTACAACAAAAGACTGAAGATCGAAACTTTACACATAATCAATACCAACAACACATAATGAACCGAAAAACAGATCTGGACAATGTGAGCCCCTATTACCAACACCTTATTGAGAGGAGAAAGAAAAAGAAGCAACGCATACCACCTTGAGACAACGCTTATCAGTATTTTTTCATGTTGCGTTACAAAATTCTGTTTTCGTCTTTCTTATTAGTCTTGTTAAATTAATCTTCTTGTACAGTCTTGAGTACAAGCTACAAGTTGTGATGTTAAATTTATTATAAAAATTGCAATATAAATGTTTATATGTATTTAAATGTTTAGTGTTGTTTAACTTTTATAATAATTTGTTAAACTTGTATTAAATGTAAATTCAGTTTTAAGCATAAATGAACGTATAAAAATATCATATATATTTCTTTTCATGTAAAAAGTAATAAAATTGTCGGACCTGATGATGTTCATAATCATGAATCGGAGAAATTATAATTTAACCGCAAAAATCTATACCCGAACTCGCACCCTTAACTTCCTACGTAATAATCGGGCTCTATTAACACGTATGTTTTGTAGAATTCGTTCCGGCGCTTCTGCGAAATTTGACAAAAACCAAAACTGTTATATGGTTAATACCCAAATCGGGCTAAAGGGATGTTTTAGTTTCTAGATTCTGTCCATTAGCTCGGCCTTTAGTTTGATGAACTTGGATGTGAAAACCTACAGACCGACCGACTATATGACGAAATTCTCAAAAATCTTCCCCTCAAGTAGAAATTAATTATTTAAATGCATAAGCAAACAACAACAGCCGATTACCTTTTTGTGGTTAACTCTAGATTGATGTCACTCATTTTTCAAACACAATCGGTTAAGTTTCTTGTGTTTGCGCTATGATAAATTGAAAGCGGCATAAGGATGAAATTTAAAAAGGATCCTTTACTGACCACAACAATTAAAAGAAATTCAAAACAAAAACCAAAACGCAAATTTTGTCCTTTGAACCACTTATTTATTCGTGTGCATTTCAAGTTGAAATGCAACTCATCAACAGCGATCTTAACAACGTCTACTAACATTAAACCAAATTTTGAACGAAAAGAAGCCGCAACATGGGGACCATCTTAATTTTCTTTATAGCTGTTCAAAGGCATCACTAGTTTTTTTTATTTACATTAAACATTTTCATAGTAGCTGTCAAGATAAATTAAAAACTCGTTAATAGTATAGAATAATAAGTATATTTTCTGTCTCAATAATTCTTGTGTACAGTTTACTGGGTGAAATTGTGTGCTGGGTAGATAGGTTTAATAAGCACTATTCGAAACCTGGCCGCTGTTAATTGTTGGCGCGATTGGAAACAGGTTTTCAAAGTCATTAGAAGTTTAGCCGTTAAACCTCTTTGGCTACAGTAATTCTACCTGAATATGATTTTGAAAGAATACTGTTCAAGTATCAGCAGTTAGTGCTATCTTAAAATATTGGCTTTCTTCATACTCGACAAATCTGCCTTTTGAGAAAGTTGTTTCGCATCATGGCACGCGCACTCACTAAAGTGATGTTAAGAAAAAAAATTAGCGATGTTGAGCCGAATTACAATGAGTCTATGATGAGCTCAAATCTCAAATCCCTTGCCTAGTCACCCACCGAACTGGAATGAAGAGGCATATTATGTCTATTTATTTCAATCAGTCACATGTGTGCAAAGTGCGTAAGCGAATTTCAAATTCCAACAGATGTTCAGGGTTTTTGCGAGTGAACAAATAACATATTCTGACCACTAGCAGGTCCATCGGAAATAGGGTTGGCATAAAAGAAGATGGTATTTTCATACTTTTAGCACGTTAACAGTGTGGAGTTAATAAACACATTTTACTACCAGAAAAAAGAGCTCATATGCCATGTGTTTCCATATTCAAGCTACTCGCTCCGATTAAAATCTTATTTCAATTCTGACTTAAACAGTGTTCCTTAAAAAAAGAAATTATAGCATTGAAAATTCAGCAAATTCCGACACCTGTTGGAAATGCGTTACAGGGAATATTTTTATCTTACCTCTTTGAACACAAGTAAAACAGATAGTTCTTAAACATAAATGTAAAATTGGCTCACTAATTTGAAAGCATTGTCATGTTGTTCATTTAATCTTATCAATTATGTAGTGATTGCTTTTGTGAAGTTAGTTTGCCCTTTTCATTAAGTACAAAGTTACCAAGTACGCCCATCTACTACATCACGTTTTGTAGTTTACACACTACAAAAATTTAAATTCCAGGAGCCACACTCCTTATCTTTAAATTTAGGCAGGTTAGCAAAGGGGTTTGTGTCAATTGCTTTTTTTTTCAAGTGGTTACCCCACACTTATTTACATTGTAATCAAAGGTTTTCGATAACAAGGCTTTAATGTCTTTTATTCATTACCCAGGTCAATGTCGTTGAAGTTTTGCCAAAGATTACAATGTGTGTCAGTTGCTCTATTTTATGTTCATTAAAAAGAAAGCCGCATCATAAACGGGGAATGATAAGGTTTATTTGGAATTAGAACACAGAAGGCGTTGCGAATGGTATCTCAAGAATAGTATCCCAAGCCATTGTCAAAGCCTATCTATTTAGTGCTTGACTCTTGTAGTGGAGCTATCAATCCATTCTGGCTTATTTTGAGCCTCAGTGGTGACACTACCATAGAATGACGAAAATATTTCACAACAATTTTCAGTGGTATTGGAATAGCTGTGTGATTTGACAATATTTGCAGGTTTGTGAGTGTAATAACTCACCATTTACAACTCATTTCATTTTAAAAGAGATAAAACATATCTATCTATTTATCTACTTATCTATCTAAGTTAGCATTAATTTTCAATCGCCAAAAATGAAAGAGAGCAGGAACATCTTGCAAAATTTTTTGATTTTCAATCCTTTCGGGACGCGATTCAGGTGTCAAATTTACAAAAAATATTTGAATAAATTATGTGGTTGAAAATAGTATCAATTAAAAAAAAAGTGGAAACTATCCATAACTACCATTTCTGACGTTTTCTGAATAAATAAAATTCAAGGAATGTTTGAACTTTTGCTGATAAACATGTGTACCATGCGTCCCAAAAGTATTAAAGTGTCTGAATGTGGCTTAGTGTATACTTGCGTTCTTAAAATTTTTGTTGTGTTAATTAGGTGAAGATAGTATCAAAGTAAGGCACTTAGTTATTTTATACAACTAGAAAAGAATTCTAGATCTGCTATGCTAGCTTATTGTTTTTATCCACCCAAAATTTCGATCACATTGAAGAAGGAAAACAGCACAAGAGCTTGTAAGGTTTCGTCGCGTCATCTTACTGGTCACTATCGCGATCCTATGTCATGAGACTAAAAGCAAACGAAGCCTCGCGCAAGGACCAAATGACATGAACTCTTGCTAAAGAGTGGAAAAATAATTAGGAGTGTTAAGTTTAATACCCAACAAGTTAAATTGCACAATAAAGCTCGGAGAGCCATGGAGCCTCACGGATTTCAGTGATCTACAGTCTAATGCCGATTCCGAACGGCTACATTTAGAAAGCTCTTTCCGTCAGAGTTGCACTCCTTGCAAACAGCAATGCGTACCCGTGAAAAATTTATTTTTTTATTTTTGGTATTCGAGTCTCAAACTGCCAAGTAACAGGCAAGCGTGCTAACCATTACGCCACGGGCACCACAGCTGTGTATAGAAATATAATGACCTTACAAGGTGCCACAGCATAACTTTAAAAATTAAAATAAAAAGAGCGCAATTCAGTCGATTAACGTCGTAGTGGAACGCTGGGAGTGTAAAGATTTGTCCAGACAAATTTGAGCGAAGCACACGCTTGGCATTAAAGCCTACTTTTCCGCAGCAAAGTTCTTATTTAGACCCGTTGAGCACCGCCTAGAAATGGAAATAAGCGAACCACAAACATTTTATGGCTAGATGAGTTAGACTTAGGTGACACATGGTTTTAACAAGTCGGTGGGTTCGTATCCCGAGACGGGCATCTACTTTTCTTTCAGCCTCTCAGTTTCATTCAAACTGAGGCTATAAATAAAATAAAAGTCACCTTACTTCCATCCACTGCTGCACAAAAAAGAGTATTTTACTACCCTGGCAGTACAGCGAACTGGTAACTAGTCTGAGTGCTTCAACTTAGTCCATTTAGCCTTTTTTTTTTCAATTAAAAAAGCCCTGTACTTATGGCTACAGTTTTACAGCTGAAGATCAAATTTAAATTCAATTGAACCTGAACGCTGAACCTCATTTTTTAATTTAAGTTTAGCCCTCTCCGTTTGTCGGTGTTAAACGAACCTGACTTCAGTTAAGCGTAAACTTCATTTTATGAATATTTGATAACGTATTGTACTTTGTATTTGTTCGCATTTTGGTGTTGTACTTGTTTCGCCTTTGCATACACTTGGTTGCATTTCAATTTTACACCAACTTTAAAACAATACAATGCAGGCTACAAAAAAATTTCCCAAAACTGGTTTGAAATTAAAACGACAAAATTTAGTCGTTGAAAATCAACCCATCCTAGGATTTGAACGAACCCTGTCTTCTTCTTCATTTTATATGACGGTTCTACGAGCATTGTGTCCTCGAAAACCTAACAGCTCTATCGTTTATCTGCTTCATACAACAAGCCAAATTGTTTGATGAGCTCAAGTTCAAAAAGTTTTAAGGTAGATTGTACACTGTATACTTTTGATGTCTGAATATTGACCAAGTCATTCGCTTAATCTACTACTCAAGTCAAATAAAAGAAAACTCGGGAGCAAGTTGTGAACAAGAAAGTTACTTTGTGTTTTGATTTATTTTATTGCAATTATTATCCCCCACCAGTGGTAAGGTCTTAATAGCACATCCTCAACAAAAATATTTGAGCCTTTTCATGAATAGTTTTTCGTTTTCACCATTTTTTTTCCTTACGTCCGATTAAACACACACATTTTAATTTTACTCTGAGGAGAAATAAGTTTCTTTTTCAAAATACTTTACTATCACAATCTACTTTAATAAATTCTACTTACAGACATGTACTCTCGAAAAAATGAAATCAATCAATACATGGCTTTTTGAATTGAATGAGATAGCTTACTTCAAAACCGACTTAAAAACCATACCCCCTATGTACTGTCAAAAAGTGGTTGCAAAGCAAAGTAAGTAACAAATCAAATCAGTTTCACATTTTTTGTGTTTATGTAAGAAATATCTTTCAATTAATTTTGTTTTTTTCTCCCAACTTTTATAGCTGCAGACAGCGAACCAGTTACTGCTCGATTCTGTCAGCTAGACACTCGAGACACAGACGCCTGTTCAATTTTAAAGGATAAAATGACAGACAAATCTTCAAGACGAGAAAACCAAGATAATCTTGAACATTGTTCAATATGCACCACAGACCGATGCAACGGATCTCAACGTATACAGCTATTCACAGCACTGGGATACTTTTTCATTGCGAGCCTCTTAAAAATCTTTGGATAATCTAGGTTATCTGCGTCAAGGAGATTGTAAATAATTGAAAAACAATGCTTAAGTTGAATATAGTATATACCGTGACACTGTTAAAGTGAAAAAGAAACATTTCAATGTTAAGTCTTAAGATAACCTCACAAAGCAACGCCATTGAAAAAAAAACAAAAAATTTCATATTAAATTTCAAAACCCTCTTCAATTTCACATCAGTTTGGTCTTAAATTTTAAGGATATAAAGGTTTTCATGCAATACATTTTTCCTAAGAGTATAGTAAGTCACCCACCCACGTTTTACTACTTTTTAAGATTTATTATCTATCCCAACTAAACAAATATATTAAAACTATTCTATAGAAAATGCTTGAACAAAAATATTCGATCAACACTAAGAAAATGCCAGTTGTGCATTAACCGCCTCAACAAAATGCACCTTAGATGTTAATGAGCAATATGAAAAATAAAAAACTAATATTATATGTATGAAAAGCATGAAGATATTCACCAATTGCCTTTATTTGAAGCAAAAAAAAAAAAAAAAATTTTAAAACTGAAAAGATAGTTGATATGACTTGATGTGTTTAATAAAAATATCTTCACGTGATTGGCTAAAGTAATTGCTTGGGAGAATTTGAAAAAAGACAAAAAACATAAATGTAATCGAAACTTTTTTGCAGACAAACAATCAACGAATTCAATATTAATGAATTGTTAGATTCAAATTTATTGTTTAAACTAAATGTTAAATAAATTTTAAGAAAAAGCGAATTAAATTGGATTATAAAATAGAAATTTTAAAAAAACACGTTTATTAAAATAAATTAGATTAGTTCAAATTGTTATGAAAAATAATTTTAGTAAAAGCAATATATTTTTTAAGTTTGTTTATTAAAAAGAAAAACAGAAAAAAAATATATTGAAAATAGTTTGTGTAAATATTTTAATGTTTTACAATTTTCGAATGTATTCTGGGTATTTAAAGAAACCACTGGAAAATGATTTGTTAAAAATACACAAGATATGAAAATAAATATTTTATTTAACATTTAAGTGTTACCAACTTATTCTTTTTTTTAATAATTTAAATTCACATCAAGGGAATATGACTACATTTATAATGTTATGAAAAACAGAGCGAGCATTTAGGAATAAAGGAGAGAATAGAAGTAGAGGTGGTAAAACAGAGTAAGGTAGAGTATTGCACATTTAGGTTGTGCGGCTAAAAAATGAGTATCTATTCTTAACTCTACGTCCGTTGTTAGGCTCAAGGTAAAAATGATGAACATTCCTGGCAAAGTCGGTGTTGCGGCCAAATCATTTCAAGGGGGAAATGCAACAGGCTGTTTTCCTAGAGCTCTGTTTGTGAAAAAAGCGTTAAAAAGAGTGGGACAATCAACGTTTCGAAGATGCTCAATCGATTCTACAAAAGAGCCAGTATTAAAGCTCTTTTTTGAACCCTATCAAGTAGGTGCAAGTATGTTTGAGAAGCACCATATTCTGATTTTTACTTGCAATTATATCTACTATGAGGCAAGTTTTACAATCGTGCAATTTTTTTTGATACCAATTAAATATGACATTACGATGATAGAGAATACTAAATAAGTGGGTCAAAACAACTTCTGGCAAGGTCTTAAACTCTGCAAAAACCGTTTTTTATTTTAAGAAAACTGGGGCCGAAATACAACTCACTTTTATCGAGTGAGTGAGTATCGTATAGCTATTTAAAATTGTACCAGTTACATCGAAAATTCACTGGTATATTTCGAGTTTCTACTACCACACAGATGTCGCTGATGTCTCTTTAGACTAATTTCATTTTTTTTTTTTTTGTGAAATGCATTCCTTTGTAAAAAAGGAAGAATTTCAGACAGCAAAAACATTAAATGCACTGGAGTGTTGTTGTTAAAAGAATTCTTGTAAATTGCTACCTAAATCGGTTGTGGGTTGTCTTCCAATGCATGTGTATATGGGCAATGCAAGTGATGGGTTTGAACGGATACGTACTTCTTTTTCAATATGTTTGGTTACTTGTTTTTTGTTTATATTGATTAGGCACTTTCTTATAAATATGTACATTTCTTTTGATTGGAATAAAGTAACCTGCCTTCGTAATAAATACGAGGAAAAACGTTCGAGAAACTTCTTATATTTTCATAAAATTCCGTTCAATTACTGATGAGAGAATGCCAAATTGTGGTACTAAATTACTCGATAACGTGAGCGGTAATACCAAAGTCACATAATTCCGTCATGAGTAATTCGATAACGTGTGCCGCAATTTGGCCCATGGTATAACGATTTTAACTAAATTTGCAGCGTTTATATGTATTAGAAACTGCAAAAAAGTAGCGTCTTTAGATTTTCGCTTTAGACCTTTGGAATATTTAATTTTTTTTTTTCAAGATCTTATGTGATTTTACTCAATTTTCATAAATAATAATTGGTAGTTGGCAACCCTGTACCAGCAAAATCTTATATATAAAAATGAATCGCAAAATGTGTTGGTAAGCGCATAGTTCAACAACACCTGGACCAATTTGGCCAATTCTTTTTTTGTTGTGTTTGTTATTGTCAGGAAAAGGTTCTTATGACATAAAAAATTTAAAAATTAATATTCCCACAGGAACGGGTTTGGGAACGAAAACTTATAAGCTACTAGACAGGTTTCTAAAACGATTCCAGCATTAGGGGTGCTACATTATCCCCCTCCATCAGTAACATAGATTATATTTCATCCCTATAATCCCACGGGAACAGAAACGGGAACGAGAACCGAAAGCTAAACGTTACTTGACCAATTTCAAAAATTCTTTCAACTCTAGGATGTTACATTATCCCTCAGTGATATAGACCTATGTTTCACATATTTCCACGGTAACGGAAGATTCCCACAGGAACGGGGCTGGGAACGGAAACCTAGAAACTACTGGACAGATTTCAAAAATTCTTTCGCCATTGGGATGTCACATAATCCCAAAGTAAAAACCATTATTTTTCTTCCCCAAGTTCCCACATAAGCGGAAAAACGAGAACGGGAACCTTAAAACTACAGACCTTTCCCATCCTAATGTCATCCTTCTGTCAAATTTCCTTTCTTTTCTTTCCTTTTTCCTCATCCTTTCCTTTCCTTTCCCATATTCCTTTCCTACCTTATCTTTTTGCCTTTACCTATTCCAATCCTCTACCTATCCTTATCCCTTCCTTCATCCAACTACCTTCCCAAACGTTCATACCCCTCCGTATTACAAATGGCGTGGGGTGGCTCAGCTATTTCATTATGAAAATTGAATATTAAAACCTTGTATTTTGATATGGTACTAAGCGCAGAATCGCAAGTTCTTGCGACCCAGTCGCGTCCATTTCTTACATTACATTGGCGACTAAGTAAATAGACCTGCAATAGAATAATAGAATTTCTCTGTAAGCACAAAATTTTTTGTTTTGGACATTTGGGTGGGATAGTTCTGCTATTTACATGAAAAGAGGTAAGAACAAATTACCGCAGCAAGAAAAAATTCCCCGTACCCGGTATCTCAAGAATTACTAAACCAATACTATGAAAATTTATCGGCAGACGCATTGATTTTTTATGGGGCGTCTTGTTCAAAAGTTGTGCATTTCTCAAATTGGTAATCAAAATTTAATTTTTTTTAAATGATGTCATAGATACGAAAACAACAATCGTGCATAGGAAAAATTAGAAAGTAAAGCCACATCTTCTGTGAGCAAAAGTAAGGTGGCAAAGATAAAACACAAAGTAATGACAGGTTCGTTTTCTTTAAACTTCCGGACATTTTTCACAAACAACAGGAAGAGGAGTAGTGATAAAGCTAGCAAAAGTAAATAAAAACGGTTGAGAACAGCTTTTGAAAATAACCAGCGGTCTCCCCTCCTTCTCTAAACCATTTAACACTTTACTGTGTAGTTGGATGTTTTCACGAAACCAATACAAATTCGTGTTCATAAATTTAGTTCGATAATTCAACCATCACACACGTCGTGATAAGAATTTTAATCATAAAATTAAATAAAACTCAACTGGCTGAAAAAATGAGATGAATCCAAAATTGAATTTTATTTTTATTTTGCTCATGACATGCATACCCAACCCATATGCCAATTTTACATATTACCAACATTAATCAATATCATAAAATTTTCAACGCATCCAACAATCGAATGAATTGCAAACGGGGGGGTTTCAAAAGAATGGTGGATATCACATCAAATTACTTAGTATAAGTGATTTAATAGTAGCAACGTGATGTGCATTCAATTCACAAAAAATAAAAAAAATATAAGAAACTTTTATCACTTCTTTTTGTCTTATCAGATTTTTGTTCACATGTTCAATGCTTAAATTAACTTGTAAGCTCATATTAGGAAATATCTACCTGTTGGCTGAAATATTTTCACTCAACGGTTGCCAATTGTTAAAAGCGTTCTTCAATTCTGAGACAAGATGTTTTATCTATCTTCGATTGATAGAGACGTTTGACACTACAAATTAACTTAATTGACTTTGATTGTAGGACCCGTTTCAGTCAAATGAAACTCGCAAATCAGTTTGACTTCAGAAGGTTAGAGTTAAGTAACGTGTCAGCTGAGAGCCGTGTTTCAAGCATCATGAGTGGAGAATATACAGCACTTTTGTGGATTACTTTTACTTTCTTAACGTCTCAGTTTCTACATTCCGTGGGTACGTACATTTACTAAAATGATCTTCACATCCAAAATCTAATATAAAAGTGTTTCAAAAGCTGTGTGAATTGAAAGTTTAGACGCGTTGCACTGAAAAAGGCAATCAAACCATGAAAATCATAAATTTTAAGATCCAATACTTTCTTCCGGAACATCACAAGTCAGAGCCTTCCACTCATATCAAAACTGACTGACTCTTCAATCGAATTGTGATGGACTAAATAATGGAACATAAGATTTTTGGGGAGAAACACGTAGACGATATTTAATACTTTCAAATTCTAAAATGATCTCTCGGAAACTGAACTGTGTTATATTCTGAAAAGTATTTTAAAAACTTAATCATCAGCTGTAAAAAAATAAATAAATAAGGTAGCGTTACAGAGTAGGTAGCCCCGGGGCCTAAAGTATTTCTCTCTACCATACCTTATGAGGAATGAACCTACGGTTTTTTACCGATTCCCAACGGCTAATCGATTACTATCTATGAGAAGACTTGAGAAATCCTTTCAAAAGGTAACACTCGTGGTAAAACTGGGATTCGAACCTCGAACTTCCATCTTCCACGTGACAGGCAAATATGCTATTACGTCACGGCCACCATAATATCGGCCGATTTTTCAGCATTTCTTGCGAAGTAATCATTTGAGGGAAACATACAACAATCACCTGAGCAACGGATTTTATCACTGAACACAAAAAAAAGCTGAGCTAAAAGTGCTCAGCATTGATATGTTTTTTTGCTCAGTGGTAAAATCCATTTCTGACCTGAATACGGCAATGCCGAGTTGCAACAAAACATACAAAGGGTGGGGCAACAGAACGGGGAGACCCGGGGCCTAGCGATTTTATGGCAATGAATTCATAAACCGGAGGGCTAGCCAATTCCTCGCTAAAGGGAAGAAAACTCGGATGATTCCATTGTAATTGAAGTGGATTGAAATAGTAACAGAAAGACAAAACTTATTAAGGAGAAGCAGTAGAGCTCCTTCAATTGAAGTAAAGTGGTAGTCCTAGTTGTATGTCAATTTTGGTTCGAGAACGTCTTCTTTAAGTCTTCTTCTTCCAGTAAAATAAAAGAGGGGCCCAGTTCCTCTATCAATGATGGTTTATTTAAAATGAGCAACCAATTCACCGCAGAACTTCATAATAAGTTGATAGCGGGTCAGATTTATTCAATTTCCCTATATCGAATATTGGCACATTTGGAGACCTCGTTTTATTTTCGTTCTTATAAACCAATGTGTGACAGTTTTCCGGATGAATTTTTGCTAATGAATGTTCTCTGTCAAATAGCCAACAGTGATTCTGCATGTCCTGTGCTGTGCATGATTATATCCTTACGATATAATCTGATTCGTTGTCCGACATTAGAGCTAAAGAAGCAGATGATGAAAATACTTGACACTTTAGGGAGGACGCTATGGCTAGCTAAGCATATCTGTTGTTAACCCAGAGGTTCGTGGTTTGTATCCCAACAGAGACAAAAATGTTTTTCAGCGGGTATCGCCTTTCGCGAGGAATTGGCAAGTCATCAGTTAGTAAATTCATTGCCATGAAAAGCGCTTTCTCGATTAGCCGTTCGGAACTGGGAGAAAACTGTGGGTCCCCTCCATTCCCTCACAAGGCACGATTGTGAGAAAAGCGCTAGACCCCGCCCGGCTCCTCGTTCTGTAGCGCCACCTCATTTATTTATTTATTTAAGCTGGCTACTGATACCTTTCACGAGTAGCTTAAACTGCTAATACCTAGCTTTGCTTTATTGGAATAAAGAAAAACATGAACTTGAAAATTCTAGCACAAGTTAGGTTTGGTTAGCTTCTCTAAGCTCACTCTATGAAACGAAAACAACTTTTTTAAACTAACCAAAGACTTTCGATCCTTTCGTCGAAATCAAGAAGTGTTTTAAAAATGCTTCTATCGTCTGCGCAAATCAAACCTTCACTATATTCGATATACAGGAAACGAACTGTATTCAGCATTAAAAAGCAAAGGTTCAAAGTAACTGCCTTGTGGTACACCGTACATCCAAAGTGCCATGTGAAAGGAATTTAAAAGTTGCAACGAAATTAAGTCCAATTTTTCAGATAGGAACAAATTCATACTTTTTGGGAAGACCAAATGACTAAAGTTTATATAATATAACATTGTGATCGAATTCCTTGTAAAAACTGATATAAATACAGTCGAGTTCGTATCCGTTTTAAATTGCAGTAGAGAATCTGAATGTCCGTAACTGTAGATCTTTTCGATAAAACCGTTCTGCAAATAATATTTTCTATCAAGGCTCCAACGAACAACCTGTTGAAAGAGTTTAGGGCTACATTTAGGAGTATGAGATGTGGGCCAATATATTTATTTACATATTCTAACTTTTTTTTTTGAAAATCTGTCTGATAAAGAATTTTTTCAAAAGCATTTTAAATTCGCCTGACTATAATTGAGATCTATAGAGATACTGAAGCGAATAAAATAAACAAAACTGGCAGGATTTCCTCAGGATATATAATATATTATGTAAGGCTTTGCTTATGTGTTATGTAAGGCTTTGCTTATGTGAACACTGAGCACTGAACAGTTATGACGTAACGTAATGCTTAGCATGTCTGTCTGTTACGCAGGGGGTACGAGTATCGCTTTTCGCGAGGAATTGGCAAGTCCTCCGATACTAAATTCATTGTCATGAAAGGCTCTTTCTCGATTCGCCGTTCGGAATCTCCAAAAAAAAAATTAAGATCCCCTCCATTCCTTCACAAGGCATGGTTGTGAGGAATGAGCTAAGCCCTGGGGTTCCCCTCTCTGTTGCGCCACCCAATTTATTTAGTTTATTCTAATTTTTGACTTGAGAGTGGTGCCCTAAATATTCAAAGCAATGTTCACCGATTTTTACTGGCGTATCACAAAAGAGATGGAAAACTGATAAGGAAAGATTGTAAATATCGTAACAACGTCTACAAATTTCAAGTTTTTTGGCGGGCGGATCATTAATGTGAAGCAATTAAGTGAGAGAACTGTGACCCCTTCAATATCCCATTCTTTCCACCGGAAAATAAGAAAGAAGAAGTAGTCAGAATTGTTCTTTGAATTTACAAATCCGCTTTATCATCTTTTAGACAAAAACTAAAACAATGGTAGTTGGTGATCCCTTCGTAAGGCCGAGATGGAAGTCATCCATCCTGCATGGGGAGATTGTGCAAAAAGTCATATTCGCAAATTACAAATATCGCAAAATAAGCTTTTAAAAATGA
Organism: Melanostoma scalare; assembly: GCA_949752695.1. Classification (NCBI taxonomy): domain Eukaryota; kingdom Metazoa; phylum Arthropoda; class Insecta; order Diptera; family Syrphidae; genus Melanostoma; species Melanostoma scalare. The sequence continues at coordinate 6,369,945 of OX456986.1, read as the reverse complement.
TGTTAAACCTTCCTTGGTGCTTTTCTACAAACGAATTGCACGCATTAGTTAATGTTGAACACGTTTCTGAAAGAATTCTTAAATTAAAAGAAAAATACAAAGTTTCTTGCAGCACATCCGACAATGTCTTAATTTCAAACCTTATCCTCTAAATTGTCACTATTATAAAGACTGATTTTTGTTTTTGTTTTTGTTGTTATTGTGAACTCACGTCACTTTGTACATTTGATTTATTTATTTATTTATATGTATTTATGTACCTATTTATTTATTTATTAAATTGCTAGATTGTTTACCTATTTATTTATTTATTTAATTATTTATCTTTATATTTATTAATTTATTTATCTGTTCATTTAGTTTTTACTTATTTATTTATTTATTTATTTATTTACTTATTTATTTATTTATTTATTTATTTATTTATTTATTTATTATTTATTTATTTATTTATTTATTTATTTATTCTTATATCTATTGATTTATTTATTTAAATATTAAAACACAAATATATTTACATATTTATATAGGTTTTTATGTATTCCCGCATATATCTATTTATTAATTAGTTAACTTATTAAAATTTGTTTGAAAAACTGTGATAATGCATTGTTGGTTTAATATCACCCCTTCTTTCCTTCTCGAAAGTATCACGTTTTGTACATTTGTATTTTCTATATATTTATATATATATATTTTCTTTTTTTTTTTCTATCTTTAATGAAGGTTTTTATATGTAGCTTTTCCTTCAAGTCATATTTTTCTCAATCCCTTTAAAAATCAATTATATACTTGGCAGTAGTAAGGTAGTTTATATACCAATCTCTGTAAATTGTGCAATATAAATTTTAGAAAAAATAATGTAATATTTTGCTGCAATAAAATATCTATCTATCTATAATACTTATAAGCTTCTTTTCTAAAACCCAGGCTTATGGGTTTTAAGCTTCTAAAAATAAATATCTAATCATATTCTATTTCAGTCCAAGCCAGCGCTCTTACTCAATAGAAAAAATCGTTTTATGTAAATAATACAAACGCTATGTTCTCACAGCGCATCTTAGTAAAACACCCTGTTAATTGAATACCACCTTCGAATGCTGTCGCAGTGAGTGGGTTTTCCAGGTTGCTTTTCATTTGAAAACAGCTGCTTGCTTTGTATTCAAACAATCTAAAGCTTAACTATATTTTCAATCTTTGGTAAACACCCTTTTAACTTCTACCACCTCAAAATCGATTAACATTTCAAACAAGTTGTGTAGCAAAAAAAATTCCCAGTATAACTAAAAAATCCCATCGGAATGATAATTTTTAATGATATAATTGCGAATAAACTGAAATTACGTGCTTCGCAAACGCCATAGGTTTTTTTTTTGTCAGGTTGAATCACAACTCTTCTTTGTTTTGCACCGAAGTAAACAAAAAGCACACTTATGTCCGAACCCGATTTAGTTGGGACTCCCATGGAATAACAACTAACATCGCCAATCGAACATTGAAGAACACGTTTAAATTCTGCGTAAGTAGACTTAACTCTTATTTTTTCCCAAAAAAAAAAACCACCCCCAACCCCAGTAGAAGTTTGTAGTTCCCCAGAAGCACTGCAACTGATTACTGTTTCCACGGTCTTTACACTTGTGTGTTTATTTTAACCTTGGGAAATGTTGACTATTCAACGTTGATTTTTATTTTGCAACATTGTCAATATAAGTTAATTAATAACGACGATATCTCGATGAAATTGTAGCAGCTAGATAAGCAAGATATATCAGAAGCTTCAGGTTTGTTTGTTTTAATGTTTTCAGGCTAAATAAATCAAAGTTGGGATGATAAAAATTTACAGAAGAACAACAATCTAACCGTTACCTTATTGTATTGCAGAAACCTATCAATGTATTGAATGCCAGAATTGCCCAACAATTGGCGAAGATCTGACAGCTTTTATCAAAGAATGTGGGTCACCGGAAAGCTTTGAACATAAACAAGAAGTTACTGGAAGCACAATAGGTGCTTCAACAAAATCAGAGGGTGCGGCAAATGAAATTCAAAGTTCAACTTCTATATCGCCGACTACTTTGGGGTCCGATTCCACTTTAATTTCAACTCTTGCAAATGACTCTTCAAATTCTTCTTCTTCACAAGCTCCAATAAATAACACTGATCCAAATGAAACAACAAAACATAGCAGCCAAGAGGTCCAAACAACATCAGTCCCAATCGAAAGTGTTACAGAGAAAAAAAAAGTAACCAGTAGTTGGTCAATGTTCCCAAAGTCAATTGAAGAAAGTGACATGATCAACTCAAGACCGGAATTTGATGGCTTTGGTACAGGTCGCCAATCAAGGCAACTTTGTTACTTTCTCAAGCATATACGTAAGTATGATCTCTTTCAGATGTTTTCTGGGTGTTTTTAAATGAATTCGTATTTTTCAGATGAGGGTAAGGAAATTATCGATCGGGGATGTGGATTATCTAATCAGAATGAAGAGCTAACCTGCGAGATGCTAACCAAAGGTGAATCCACCATTGACTGCGATGTTTGTGAAGGCGAATTGTGTAACAATCCAACATATGTATTGGTCAGCAAAGCAGCAGGGGCCCCATCGATAGCCATTTTATTTGTTTTGATTTTTGCTGCAGCAAACGTCTTTAAATAAACTACAAGCGGAAATTTTGATACTAAAAGGCATGGGAAAATGTTTAACATGATGTCGTGAAGCGCTTTTTTTCTATAGCTTCGTCTAGGACGTACTCAAAAGCCTTTAGAAGATTCTTACTGAGGCAGCTATTGCAGCCTACATATTTTTTTCAATATCAAACCTTCTTCACATCGATTGCTGACTTGGCACTGCTGTTGAATTAGAACATTCATGGCATTTAGGCAGGAAATTAAGAAAAAAAAAAACTTTTAGAAAAAGAGTCTGAGGGTATAAGAGACAACTGATGCACAAAGTGTTGCTCCGAAGTTAAAAAAAGTTTTTTGCGACTTTGCTTTTATTAATGACAATGACCATGCACTTGCGATAAAAAAAAATTGTTTAAGTGTATAAAATTAAAACGGTTGAATGCCTATAGGTGTTATACAACGACTGGACTGTACAGATTATAATGCAAATTTACGTTATTTTCAAGATCACGATAACCTCGAACGAAGTTGCTGTACTTGTTACGTATGTTTCTAAGTTTTTGTTTTGAAGCTTTTTAATTTATGAGTCGAGATTTTAACTATTGCATTTCAAGAAGTAAAAGTTAGTTTATGGAACAAGGAACAACTTCAACTAATAGTTTGGTAAGAAGCAATGCGAATTCCTATGTTGAGTTAATCCCTAGTGTTTGAATCAGATTCCCCGAATCATATTCTGGACTTTACTTTTGTTTACATAGGCTTTTTACCTTTTATCTATATGTGAATGACTGAGAATGATCGATGGCTTTAATTGTTTAGTATTCTGACATAATTCTTCACACTTTTATAAACAATAGTCTATTATGACATTGATTGACTTTCTTATACTTTTACTACTGCCATTGTCTGTGCCTTGTTATTATTTTTGGTGGCACCTTTCCAACTATTGAAGGAGTGAGGAAAATACTACGACAATTTTATGTCTGATAATACCTTCCACACAGAAATTAAAAAAATAGGGCTCTATTTCTCTCAACCATATATAGGGAATACGATTTGAACCTCGAATTTCTCACGGAACAGGCAAACACGTCAACCATCACGCCAAGCACGGGCACCAATCTTCGATACCACGATATAGGAATTATCCCGAATGCTCCAGACAATTCTCAGGTAACACCAGAATGCCATGGTATCTATGCAAGGATTTTCAGGAACGGCTCGCATTTGCGATGAATTTTTTAGCTTAGAACCTTTGATAACAGATGATATGCCAATAATCAGCAACTATTCAAACACTTAAGGCAAATATTATCCAAGTAGTTCGTGAGCCACCTCCTTGAAAAATAAAAGTGACGGAATGCGCTAGTGCGAAACCAGCAGTGACAGCCACTTGAACGAAGTTTTGTTGCATAGTTCATGGGAATATTTGCCATTACTAAAGAAGAAAAATAGATTTTGTTAATTTCACTGCAATTTTAAAAAGAAAATAGCATTTTATCCACTCTTTATGTACCTTGCGCCTATATTTTCATGACCTTAATTCGTTGACGCTGCTAGAAAAGCTCAGGCAGAAAGCAACCAAACCTTTACCATTTATATGTCTAGTTAATTTTTGGGAAAATTTAATCGTTTCCTCAGTGAATTTACCTACTTACGGGCGACATAACGTCGACGGGGACTAAAGCAGACGAAATAGTGGAAAAAAAAGTTCAACAACTAATTAATTTTTTCATCAGTTCTCAAAAATTAGGTAGGGGAAATGAAATAGACAGTACAATAGCTTAAAACTTATTTATTTTAAATTCATAATTATTCAATAAAAAGTCTTATAGTCGATAGAGCGTCTTTATTCTGATGTGAACACTGTCTGAGTTCCAAAATGCAGAAAAAAAAGTTTAACTGCGGCAGTACTACAGTCTCACTGCGCATCTACTGCGCAGTTTTACTGCTTTGCATATATTTTACTATGCATTAGTTTTACATTTCGGAACGCATTTAAAATAGCAGTCTGGGAGCTAAAAGTGTACGATGTGGTTACATTTATTTTTAATGAGGATTTTTTTTTAGTTGATACTAGCTGAGCCGCCTGGCGTGGCTAGAAACACTAGAAACTAGTGACTTTGTAGAAATTTTGCTTTTTAATTTTCGGAACGCATGACTTTGCAGTATCTGCGCAGTTTCTGCATTTTGGAACTCAGCCACTGTCAAATTCATCAAATATTTGAAGCATGGCAATTTCTCCATTTTTTTTTTGAATAAGCAAGTTTTACAAGTTCGTTCCAACAAGAACTCAAACTGTAGGGTGCATGCGCTGTACAGAAAAAATCTAAGAAAAATTGTGCTATGTGTGCTCCTAATATTGGAACAAACAAATTACAAGTAGCTAAGCTAATTAGAAATAGGGAAAACTGCCATTTTTCAAATATTTGATGAAACTATCGGAAATCACATCGAATTTCGTAAAAACGCTTCATAGCCTGTCTATAATGCGTTTTTATCTAGCGACTCAGCTTTTCTTATACATACGCAAGAAGAAAAATTAGATTGGAATTTTATTTCAGTTCGGACTGGCTGAATTTTCGTATTCAAAGCAAATGAACAAACCATCACGTTGGCTCATGTACAAGATACCATAACGTGATTTCAACTCAAAGCAAATCGTTCCGACTGCTTAAACATTTGGTAGCTTTGACATTTTACAAAAAACTTAAAACAAACACAAAGTCTACTTAAATCGATTGAACGTAGCAAGATTGAAGTGAATTTGAAAAGTATTTATATACCTACTGGTTTAAAAAACAAACCCGGGTATTGTGATAGCATATAAGGATTTCCTATGGTTGAACTCAAAAACATCAGTCAAAACTCGAAACCAAACTTAAAGCGTGATTGTGTTTCAGGCATTAAAGTAGTGGATTTGTGTTTGCTACCTTGATTTTGTGAAAAGCAATCTCTTTGAATTAAACTAAGTTCCAAAAATCAGAACGTTCTTTTATTAAAATTAATTTGAAATCTTACTTTGGAGAAAAAAGTTGAAGTATAGCCAACGGAGAAAACGGAGCAGCCAATGGAAAGGGAGTAAGAGCCAAAGGAAAAACTCGATGGAAGAGTCAATAAAAAAGGACAAACATACCAAGGAGAAAAGAGCGATGCTAGTAAAAAGGGAAAATTAAAGGAGGAATGGGAGGAAATAAAAAAAGTAGGGGGAGTTGAAAAGGAAAACAAAAAGACGAATGAAAAGGATATGAGCCAAAAAGAAAGCGCAACATTGAATGAAAGCGTTTCAGCTTTATCGAATTGCTATTCGGCGAAGTTGTGTGCTCCTTAATACAAATCTTTGCCCGATTATTCCTAAAAGTCACAAGGCACAGCGTTGATCTGCTGAGAACCACACCACAATTTAAGAATTCAGTGGAAAGTTCTGAATTGACTGGAACGTCGTGGCTTCTGAATTATCAAAGATCTGATTCAGAATCGGGTTGTTTGTAGGTTTTTTGGCGTTATGACGCATTGTTGAAAATGTACTATAGTGCAAAATAAAAAAAAAAAAATCTTCACTATATTAAATTGGAAAAACAACTAACAATTAATCCCAATAAGGAAGACAACCCTTAAAATATGGCAACAAAGCAAAGAAAATTAACCCTTTGATTTATATAGGTAAGCACAATCATCAAGAAAAAGCAGTCTTGTGAATTATTTCATAATTTTTTTTTAAGCCTCACATGATTGATAGCAATAATGACAAATTTGATATAACATCGATCTGTTATCACAGGAAAAATACTTTCAATTACTTATTCAAATGTTTACACTTAAACATACCTTAAACATATAGGAACTTATCAGGAAAACAGTTAAACAGTTTGTTTACTTAAAGTACACACGAGTTTATAAAAGTAGTATAAAGCATTATAGATCACATTAAATTGACAATGCCGTTGTCCATGATTCTCAACAACGACATGTGAATAAATTTAATTGTTTTAGTGTAGTGGATTATATTTTTGGAAATATAAGCAAAACCATTGAACCTGTTCACACAAACAGATCATTGTACGTTGACAAAAAAAAATAACTGCTCATACTTTCGCTCTCAATGCTTTCATTGAATTATAAGGTGAGAAAAACATGATAAATTTAGAACAAAAGTTATGAAGAACTTTGAACCTTTTGTTAATATTTCTTTTCAAATCAAGCAAGTTTTATTAAAACCGGTTTAGTTTGAATGTACATTTTCAATTCAATTTATTGAGAATTTTTTCTTTAAATCAAATAAGGGAAAAGGAAGTGTTTTTGAAAACTTGGATTCGGTATTAAATAATATAATCAGAAAACCCATCGATTGTGTTTTTATTAGTTCAAATGGAACTCTCAACTTCGAATAAATACAGACACTGAGTTAAACGAACCAGTTGATTCCATATTGGGATGACACATGGGGAAGTTTATATGAACAAAGGTATTGTTCTTTTTATTTTTTTTATAAATAAACCAGGGATAGGGAGGTCTTTAATTACTCACTTTTATAACCTTTTTTTCAAATGTGTCAGCGGCAGTAAAAAATAATTAAACTTTCAAATGGGAATTTTTTGCCGTCGTCACGTTATTAGAGGTAATAACCATATTCGGATAAGTTTAGCAACAAATTTACTTTTAACAAAGAGAGGGAGTTAGGCGCATGCCGTGTTTTCGTAGGAAAAAATTGTATATGCGTTTCGGTGCATATGCCACAGAAAAGAAATCCATAAAAAACAACGAATCGTTTATGAGTTTATTAGAAATTATGGGCAACAAGAATACATCCCCCAAAGCTGGCCAAGAGTGATGTAAATAAATGGATCGGAGGCAGAGTAAGACCAAATTTGAGTTTGTTTTGAACAATCGGACTAGGGCGGGAACTAGACAGATAGACAACTTAGTCCAGCAGGAGTTTTAAGTTCGACCAGAAGGTACATCTTAAATTGTTTTCCAGTGATACCATTCTCTACGAGAAATGCAACACTCCGGCGAGAGAGGTGCATGAAAAGTTTCACACCGTCTGGAAAGTTGTTAGACTTTTCCCATAAAAAAAAATAAAAAAATAAAGTCAGCGCCACAAAAAGCTTGGAGAACCTGGGCTCCTAAGGCATTTCAAGGCCCAACAATCTTATGCCAATTCCAAACTGCTAAGTTTGAGAGCATTTTTCATGGCAGTGTAATTACTTTCGCAATATCTAAAACTCAAAAACTCCCAAATCTAAAACTCCTAAGTGGGCTCTCTAACCTTTAGACGTAATAGCGTACTCATAAAATGATAAACTCCTAAAACGCAGTTTGCAATGCAAACTATTGCCCTTAGTACAGTGCTTCTTTAACTCAATAAGTTTTCAAAAACCAACAAAGAAATTTTGCAGAAGAGAGAGAAAGAGAGAGGGAAGGAGAGAGAATAGACAGGAGACGAGAGGAGAAGAGAAGTGAAGAGTGGTGAAGAGAGGGGAAGAGTAGAGAAGAGACGAAAGGGAGATGAGAGATAGATAGAATGAGAGATATGTACAAAGTACAATATATATACAGAGAGAGAAGAGAGAGATAGACAGAGAGAGACAGAGAGAGAAAGGGTATTAGAAAGGGGGTATTAGAGAGAGGGGGAAAGAATGACGGTGTGAGAGAGAGAGAGGGATTGAAAGAGAGGAAGTGAAAGAGAGAGGTATAAATACATTATTTTAAGTGACACACTAAGTTGGAAAAGAAGCTACACCAACCAGATGGGAAAATTATGAAAGCGTCGTTTTTGCATCTTGGATGTTCGAAGTCTAATTCCAATTATGGCCAAAGTACCCCTTAAGTAAGTAAGAAAGTGGGAAAACATTTCTTCGGGGAATCGAACAAAACAAAGATTTAAATATTTTTTCTCATGCTCTATAGTTTTGCTAAAGTACTGAATGTGGCGTTCTTGTATCTCACACTTAAAATTAGCCACGTATTTTGATCAAAATATTGGCTAGCCGAAAAGCTCATACAAACTATGAGGCATTATAATTTCTGCAAAGCCCAACAATCTACTGAATCTCGCCTTGAATCCGTAAAAAATCAAGTTTTTCAAATCAATTCTCTCTTAATAATAATACTCGCTCACCAAGGTCAATTTCATCAATCTCAGCTTCTTAGATCTCTTCCGCCACAATGATATCCCTCCTTAGTTATTTTCGCTTTCTTAGGAAAAAGAAAAGAAAAAAAGGGTTTCTTTCATTATGGGAGCAGCGAACTTCACCATTCCTTCCTCCCATCTTTCCTTCGTTCCTTCCTCCATTCCTTCCTTCCTATTGCCTTTCTTCTCCCCTAATCCTTTCCTTCCTTCCTTTTCGGAGGTACGACCATAGTGATTTCGAATGGTATGATGGTATTTTTGAAAAGAAGTCTTCCACAGATCTTCAAGATCTGCGATCTTTGTCTTTTCGGTGCGACGAAAAATTTGTAGTAAATGTCAATCGACTAAAACAATCAAAAAACAATAAAAAAAAAGTACCAAGGTAAAAATACGTAAACTTTACTTTTCAAATTAACAAACTTCTATTTCGATTGAAAGACAAAAAGCGCAAGCGATTCGGGTTCTTCTTTCGACTTAAAATCTTTTGAACTCCGATAAGCTGAGTTCATCGCCTGCGATTTGAAACCTGAAATTGATTTTAAATGTCTTTTCCTGCAAAAAAAAAGAGACCAAAAGACCATCAATGCTCAGTTCCCAATAAAAACATTGAACACACCGACTGTCCTAAGATTACGTCATACTAAATTCTAAGATTTCCAAAACAGCATGAGTCACCATGTGGCCCAAACTATTAACAGACTTTTTTTAAAGTTATACTTCTGATTGTTTGTTTTTTTTTTCAACTAAGGTTGGCTGCTTTCATTTACTACACTGAGAACTTACGACGTGATGTTTACGACCACCGAAATAAAAGAAATTCTCCAAAATCATTTGATTCTCCTCAATTTTCGTTTCCCACCAATTCTTGCGGCTTCCAAGGCTAAAACCCGAAATTCGCTGCTAAATGCAAACATAAATGTTTATTGCATTCGGACAAACCTGACACTCTTCATTAACACCGCCCCGCTAATTTATATTTTCTTTACCGATCTTAACCAAAACAGAAATAAAACGACTGTTGAACTCCACACTGTCCCGTACAGCACGCGGTTAGGTTTTTTTTTTTATTTCTTTCAAATCTTTCAATCTCCCAAAATCCAAACTTACAACCAAAAATCCAAAGCAGCAAACCCATTACCCTGCATAACATACAACTTTTTGCACTTAATCTCGGTGACGCAAATAACCAAGATACTGTAAGCCCGAATCAAGCTCGTATTGCGGCCGGCGAAACAAGAACCTCTCTCACTTATTTACTTGAAAAAAAAAAAGAAAAAAATTACTCAAAAAGTTTATTTGCCAAAGTTTAAAACCATGATTACTGAGAGAGCAAGCATATATATCGAATACAGATACACGGATACACCAACATTGTGCTTGATCAGCTGGGCACACGCGTATTTATCCCGAGTCAATATAAAATGTTAATGTTGAATCATAAACCTTTTAGTTGAATATTCGTGGCTGAAATCGGTAGTCAAGTTCTTAGTTTTGTGCCAACAGCCGATAAAGAAGCGCCGCACGTACATTGTCTTTGCTTGAGTGGATTATAATTTTGTTTTTATTACCAAATCACTTCTTTCTGGAATTATGAAGTACACCAATGGAATAATTTTTACACTGATGCTGCTGGTTGTTGCAACAAAAGGTGATTAATTGTTTAAGAATGTGATCTGAAGTGTAGGCGGGTTCTTGGATTTTAAAATTTTAAAATGACAGCTGTGGTAAATTGAAATAGTTTTGTTTTTTGAGAAGGGCAAATTAAATACAAAAATTTACATTGGAGTCAGTCAAAGTGTCATGTGTTCAGTGAAATAAGTGCTCTGTCCAGTGGTCCTTTGCGATATGGAAGGGGTCAAAAGGCACTCACGAATTAGGTCAAATTTAAACGAGAATTTTTGAATTTATCGATGTTGATATTTAAACATAAAAAAGGCCTTCTCTGAAAGTGAAGCGAACTTCAAGTTTTTAGTTAAAATTTTGTCAAAGTGCTGACAAGACATTCAAAAGCAAGGGCCGAATTACCGCAAACGTGATCGAGTAATACGGGACTGAATTTCTGAATTATGTGTTTTTTACTACCACAATTTAACATTCCTTCATCAGTATTTGAACAAATTGAAGTCCAAAATAAACAGCAGACTGATGTAGTGTAATATAGACCGAATTTTCAAAGAAAAATAGTACTCACTCACTCGATCACTGATGCGGTAATTCGACCCCAGAACTAATGCCTCTGAGACTGATTTTAAAAATTAGTAACAAAAAAAATTAGTAAATCTGTAAAAGTCGAAAATATGAATGAATAAGTATTTTGAAATGTCGTAGAAGTCTGCCCATACTAACGAACATCTGCTCTATGTTCTCATCATTTTGCTAAAATTTAAAACGCACATTACAAGTCATAAGCAGCTCCAAGAAAGTGGAAACATTTGAGCCCCTACTTTTTTATTTAAAAAGTTCACACCTATAAGGTACTTCCTCAATGCATTACCTATTGGAGAGTGATATCCTTGAAAAGCTTAATTCATGTGACTAATTATAAAAACCGAACTAGCCACGTAAGGCAACGTGACGTAATTGTTTCGTAGCATAAACCTATCGTAACGTCATGATTACATTCAAAAATACAAGACGAAATAGCTTACATTTAAAAACCAAGTGTTGGAGGATCAATAGAACTAGTGACCACGTAACGTAACATCCACTGGAAGATACAAACATTGCACTGTGTGTGGAAGTCCTCGTCACTGTATATGTTCATAACTCTTGTGTTCAATAAAGAAAACGTACTTATTTATGAAAAAACATCTATAGGTTAAGTCAGTCTTTTAAAATAAACATCTTTTTTCTCTGAAAAATATCAGGGTAAGACTACCAGTCAAGTGTTCACAAGCAATTGCGGAAGCAAACATTGGTTGATTTCACATTTTTAAATTTTCTGTCAACTTAACAACACAAGGTTAAGCTATTTGCTTCTATTTTGCTCCATAGCTATTTGCTTAGTCGCAGGCAGCAAGTGACTTTTGTATGAAAAACTCTGAAAATGTTTTAAAAGCCTTCAGCTGTGAAAACATTGTGAAATGTTATTTCTTAAAATAAACTGTGAAGAATGTGTTCTGCCAATTTTGAAAAGAAGGAATTTGTGAAGGCTAAAGAAAAAATGCAACACACAAATCTTGTTCTAAAAAATGTGCCACACAGAATATACAGAATCCTCCGCTCCCAGCGGTCAATAAGTCTTAGGAAAGCTTTTTTGAGCGACTTTAAACCGAAGAAATAATTCAGCTAACCTCTGCAGTCAGCTTGTTTCATTAAACATAAATCAAACGATGGATTAAAAAAAAAAACTTTTCATTTCGACAAAACTCCCTTCACTTTTTGTTTTGTTTTCTTTTCTTGTTAAGATCTTTACTACACTTCTTGCAAATTATTTACTTTTGTTGCTTTATTAATTGTTTAAACTAAGTCTCGCCAAATGATTGAAATTGGGCAATTTATTTCATTTTAAGTTGATTCAAACAATTCACAATATGGCTTTAATTTTTGTTGCATAAAGAAACCATACCGCATCACTTTTTTTTTAGGTTCGTTTGGCTTGAAAGCTATGATGAGTTTATTCGTATAGTGATGCTTGTTCCATGGTTTGTGTGTATGTCATAAATCAGGCAAAGGCATTCACATGCAGCTCTGTCATAATATTGTCTTATTTTCGTTCTCCCCCTTGCAGAGGGAGATACTTATTCGTTATCACATTTTAAAGGAAGAAGCTCTTAACTTTTTAATGAAAATTTTTAAAATTTTAATGCAATTTAATACAAAAACGATAGGCAGGAAAAAAAGGAGGTTAAAATTACCACACTAGTAATACCACTCGTAGTAATAAAGGGAAGGGGATTGAAAATATCGTAATGTTTTCTATTTGTGTAGGATTGACCGTCCCTATGACATTTAACAAAGCGCATTTTCAAAATGCCCTCTTTGAAACCACCGTCATCATCGCACCATTCCTTTTTCATAATCAGGAGAGATCTACTAACCGATCCCAATGATAAGAGTATAGTGGGTTACAACCCCTCTTCAAAACTATCCCTTAATCGAACTTCATTAAAGTGGGCTTTTAAATTAGACGGTTTGCCGACTTGTGTACGAAATTTGCTTCCGGACACTAAAAAAAGCCTTCGAATTTGAATCACTGATACTATGATGAGCGCTTGTGCTCAGTTTCATGAAGAAAATAAGCCCCGATAGATCAAACGAGCTACTTACAAATTTTAACCCAAAAAGATGCATAGTTTGAGACTTTTACTGGGGTTCTGTCATTGGTACCGTAGCTTCAGTTTACATTTTATACTTTCAACTAAATTTTAAATAAAGCTAAAGCTGTTTTCAATCGAAGAATCAAGAACAACTTTCATCTCAGTACGTCTAACGATAGGAAATCACTTAAAGGTTATATCGAACACAGCCAATTTTTTAATTACTTCAAACACCATGGGTTAGTAGCTGGTTAATTAGAAGCCCATTTAAGTTAAAAAACATTTCCGTATTCATTTCAAATCAGTTGATGTATATGCGCATACAAATTTGTAATATTACAACACATATACCAGTATCATTGCTCCCAAAAAAGGGGCTCATATCGCAACGAATTTACAGAGACAAAAAAGCTTGTGGGCTCAAACCTGTTGGCCAAGCTCAACAGCAAACACTTCCCCACAGCTAAATGCTTTTAGCCATATTCCAGACTCAATTCGTTAGCTTTCGCATTGTTGTTAATTTTTTTTATCATACCAAAACCAGCCTTGGTGGCATGTGGTTCTTGATTCGTTGCAATATACGAAAATAAAAAAAAGTTTAACTCCCATGTAGGTATACTGAATTCACGTTGCCATTCCTAACACTTGATTAATTCGTTTGGCCCCAAACCGGATTAAATGTATATGAGATTGCATATAGACTTTACTTGGAATCTATTAAAACAAAAAAGAAAGAAACTTTTGGACTATATTTTTGGTTGGAAGGTGTATGCATTTGATTTAAGTACGAGTATGTATGCGGTATCTCATGTGAAGGCGAGTCACTGCTTACATGTGCAATGAAAACTGAATAAAAATGAATCAGTAGGATTTTGGCTGATCAGTTTAAAATGTCTATTAGAAGATGAAGTTACTTTTTCACAAATCACACACACCCTTCCTTAACTTTATTGGACTAATTTATTAAAATCCTATCGTTGATTCAAACTGGAAATTAAAGTCGGCTGTCAAAAGCAGAGATTAGACTTTGTCAAAACTAACCAAGTTGAAAAGTAAAAGTATGCATCGTAAAACACGTTATCACACTGTCTATCAATGATGTGATAGCAAGTTGTTAGAAACTCAAAAGTTAAGTAGCTGCAGATGATAAAAATGTATAATGGGAATCATTTGTTATAACGTGTATAGCTTTGGGTTTTGAACAAAACTAAGTAAACAACTTTTTTTTATATATTCTGAAATACTTGCTAAAAGGGATAGTGCTTTTTCACTGGCCGTTGCTTATTAAATCCACGTGATGCGTCAATAGCTATATGTGCTTTCGTGTTAACAAGAAGTTGCAAACAAGCCGCCATAAAAATAAAAATATAACACGTGATTGAGACTACCCTTGAATTGCGCAGACGTGTGATGAATGTTATGAAAGGCAATCAACTGCTGTTAATTGAATGATGAGCAACACTTTGTATCTTTTTCATCATCGAGTCAAAGATCAGTAACAATTTGCGAACCTTTTTTTTGTTCTTTTTGTTTGGTTACTTACTGAAAATTCTTTGTACTTGAAGAGGTTTTGAATACCCTCATGCCATTTGAATACCCTCATGCCATGAACTACAGTGCGAGTGCTGGGAAAATAGGAAGGGTGATGAAGGTGGTTCTTATATATGGCGCAGAGGCATGGACCTTGTCAAAGGCAGACGAGAACGCTTTAGGATGCTTCGAGAGAAAAATTCTTCGGGTGATTTTTGGTCCCGTCTGCATAGATGGAGAGTGGAGAAGAAGATTTAATGACGAACTGTACGGGCTGTACAGCGACACTGACCTTGTCAAACGAGTCAAGGTCCAGCGGCTTAGATGGCTGGGTCATGTAGAGCGAATGGACACCAACGCTCCGGCCCGGAAAGTCTTCGAATCCAATCCCGAGGGACGGCGCAGTAGAGGAAGACCGCGACTCAGGTGGCGCACGTAAGTAGGAGAGGACCTCAACCAACTTTGCGTGCAAAACTTTAGGCAGCTAGCTAGGGACCGAGCTGGCTGGAGAAGCATGTTGGTTGAGGCCCTAGTCCGACCCGGACTGTAGCGCCACCTTAAGTAAGTAAGATGAAGGTGGAGATTTCGTTGCTCAATATTTTAAATCCTTGTAAATCGTGAGGTGGGGGATTAAAAGAGTCGTGTAAGGCATTCCACATTCGGAATGGGCAACTGAAGTATTGTACTTCCGAAGTTTCAAGGTTAAACTGATAAGCAGTCCTAGTGAGGCGGGAGTTGCGGTTAAATTGTTTCTGGAGAGGAATGCAATCGGGTATTTTACTAGACTATTGTTTGTAAGAAAAGTTAATCAAGAGGGGGAAAATGTATCTTTACGACGGTATTAAAGAGAATTGATTGATGCCACAATTAAACTCTCACCGACCACCTTTAAAGCCTTATATTAAATCCTGTCAAGTTGACGCTAGGATGTTTGAAAAGCACCAGACTAAAGAGCCGGTTAGGAAAAACCATCAGGAAAAGTTGAGAGAACTGAAAACAAGAATTTTTTTTTACTGATGAACGTTTTTAGCCAACAGAAAAAATATGTCAGTTGCCAGGCTCTCAACTCTTCGCAACCACAGACCAGCAACTAATTTTTTATGCACTTCACAAGAAAAATCATGAATCGAAATATTTGGAGCGATTTGCTCCCTTTTGACAGAAATTTCAATCAGCTGAAACAATAAATGAAATTGAAGATATTAACAGCAAACGTTAGTTCAAAGAAATGAAAGTCAAAAAGACATGTTAGTTGAATTGAACAATTTCCAGGCAAAAAAAAAATTGGGTTTTTATTATCGTTGGTATAAAATTTGTTATTCGATTTTAAATGAAACATAGTTATCATTCCATTTGAAAAATATTCCTGATTCGTTTTCCTGACTGCTGTAACTGGCTCCGAAATATGGGAGTTGTAGTTGCTTTTTTTACTGTGTAGGCAGATCAGAATTGCTAAAAAATGTCCAGCATAGTTTTAAGAATCCCAAGCATTTGAAATCATTTTAGGTGACTTCGAATACGTGGTCAATCCAACGAAGGTCATTGTTACGACAGCTTTTCGGTTTCATTGAGGCAGGTTATATGCATCGGCAATGGCAGTGGAGTCATGTTAAGCATTAGCGACAACAAACACCATTGAGTTTTTGAAGCTTTAAATTCTGTTCTGTTTTTACTACCTCGTGTGGGTAATCATACGGAAACGTTCCCGCTCTACATCTGATAATAATCAGTAAAGTGAAGTCAAAAACGAATATGAAATTCTACGGGTTCAATCATTCGTAAGATAACTTGGTTATTAGAAGTTTCGAACAAGAAAGCTGAGGGTTTGATCGTTCACAAGAAAACTAAAAGAATTAGAAGCTGAAGTTTCAAACAAGAAAGCGCTTATGAAAATAACGAAGAGAACAGAGACAAAATTGAGCCCTGGGGCACACCAGCAAGTTGTATTTATAAATGGCATGGCTCCCAATTGGAACGAGTTGCATTACTTAAATGTGTTTTCGAAAAGACTGAGTCAAAGTACTACGACTGTGAGGTCATTGAGATTTTAGTATTTATTTCTTTTGTCAAATTGCAATTTACATAGCCGATACTACGAAATGCTCCTGGATAGGATATCGAAAACTTTCAAGATCTTATATTGACAAGTGAGAACTGAAAGGACTTTTACTCGGTTTCAATTTGAGACAAAACTTTAAGTTCGCATTGTTCATTGTAAAATTATTTTGAAAATAATTGTCAAATCGCACTCATTTTATTTGAACCTTTCAAACCGGAATGCCGTTAATAAACTTTTATGAAAAATATTCGACTAAACCGCTCTGCAAAAAAGTTTCAAAACTGTTCATAGGGGGCGCTGTTCATAGGAGGGGCGAGCTAAGTTATGTAGATCACAATCTATCTAATTTCTCTTTCCAGACGTTATTCAAGACCCACGGTTAGCATTTCAAAATCGCTGATATTTTGTAGCTAAGTACCTTTCCATTCGTATGTAAATAATACATACACAGCTTAGGCTGTGTTTAGTCTTTCGGTTCAGATCGGTGTTTGGCATTCGTTGTTTGAATTTAGAACACCGGAGAAGCACTTATGTTATTCGTTTTGAGATTCAGATCATTCACAACGTTCATAGTTTTGGATTTGTATTTAGTTTCTAAGCATAAATTTCACTCAGTGGCTCAGCTTGTTGAAATGAACATATCTTCTGATCACATTATACCCACAATTGGGGATATTTCATTTCATTTAGTTCACTGAATTCAAGCCTTACAAGATAATATTTCCCAGCTTCTGATTCTTCTATGGAATAATTAACAAAGAAATTGAGATAAGAAAAAAGTACAAACTGATATTTGTTGAAGCACTGACCAAGAACAGTCTAACTCAATATAAAATACAAACTGTCTTCTTCAATATTTACTCAAAGATAAAGAAGACAATGGCATTGCAGAAGAGCCATTGTTTACATCTAAAGTCTTATACCAACTTCTCATATAAAACAACCTTGATAGTAACTCCATGTCAATGAATTTTTCTTTTTCTTTTTTCAATTCCAGGGCATACGGTGATTAAGTGCTATGTGTGCGATAACTGTACAAAGATCGATAAGAACACACCACTTGAACAATGTGGTGGTGAGCATTTCACAATGACCCCAACTACACAAGGTTCATCAGTGTCAACAACAAGTGAAGCAACATCATCAACAGCAGCTCCAACGTCTCACACAACTGGTTTACCAACACCACCAACCATCGGTCCATTATCATCCACAACTGGCTTGCCAACTCCTCCAAGTATTGCGCCAGTAGACCATATGGAACATATTTCCGGTCATGACCATGATCATATGAACCATAACCACGAAACCGTCAATTCCACATCAAATCATACCTTGGCTACAACACCAACAGTTTTTGTTACACCAGCCGAAGTAGATTTAAGCACCACAACCGAACATACGACTGTGCTACCAACAGTTAATTCAACATTTTTATTCAATGAAACATCTCCAAGTACAATTCTGGTGAGACAAAGAAGGCACACTGAAATCAACGGTATCACTTACCATTGCTATAAGATCCAAAAGAAATGTAGGTGCTTTAGTTTACTTCGACTTAACCTCTTATAACTATGATCTCGATTTTTTATTTACAGATGACAACGTGTTTGGTACAAAACGTGGTTGCATCGGAGTTAAGACCCAACAATCAGTTTGTACTGAATTGGATATTGCCAATAACAACCAAACTCAAAAGTGTGCAGTATGCACGACAAATAAGTGCAATGGTAGCTCAACAATTGGTATCTCACTAGCAACGTTGATGATAGCACTGATTGCTCTACTTTTTAAGGCCTAAGAGTCTTAAGCTGGACCAAAAAAAAAAAAAAAAAGAGCTGAAGCTACCTAAGCTGACTGCAAAAAGAACTTAGTATTCGAATTAAATTTTACGTGTTTTCTTAAGCACAAAGTCTGGATAAGATGAAAACTTTGTAAATAAAATGTAATGATTTAGGTTAAGCATATAATAAAATGAAAAAATTAAGAAATCTATTCTCAATTTCTTAAGAAAGAACTAACAGTGGTATTAAGATAAGAAAATATTTAGCAGACACTCTCACTTTTTTTTGCAGTCTCCACTGGGCACTTAGGTTAGGCTAGGCACGTTGTAGGAAACCTGGTTGTCTGGCAGCGGCATCCATCTGCAGCTCTAATTGCAGCTGCCATGCTGCCCAGCCTTAAAGTGGTGGATATACACACATTTAGTGCGCCTTAAAGTATACTAATGTTCAGTAAGTCGTCTGCTGGGCGCCTAAGTTGTGCGGCTAACCTTTCTGAGAGCGGATACCTATGTCTTGTAAACACATAAGTCAAAAACCAATTTCAAAACCACAAATAAGTATTTGATTTAAAAATACCAAGTTGGAAAAAACAGAGCAGGACCGACCCAATTGGCGTTGTCACGTTTAAAGAAGAAATGGAGAGAGCCCCGTAAAAAACAATAAAAAAATATTTTTTTCTTTGTGTGCCGGATGCACAAATAAGCAATGTCTATAAAATATTATCATAATTGCCTTAATCATTGCAATCAAATTTAGTGACACACCTTCACACACACATCCGTAACAAGAAGTGTGATGTTAATTAAAATTCGATTACTTGACATCTGAGTTATAATGCCGATTAAAAACAGTTTTATTTTGGTCAAGTTTGGTAACCAGATCAATGATAATTGATAACTCATAATGAAGCATGGTCGGATGAGAACCATAACTCAAAGGGCTCTTGAGCAAGGCCTAAAAATGTATGTTGTTTTTTCAGGAAGATTACTTTTTTCCCTTTAGAGGGATGTCCTTGTTATTGCTTCTCCAACAGGAAACTATTATATGATTGAGACAGATCTGCTCGTAACATATATTTTTTAAAGAACTAAAATTTCTTGAACTCACAATGAGGTTGGTCACACAAGGTAGTATCAATATTCAATATACACTTCGGTTAAATAATAAAATTTTACAAAAAAAAAGAAGGCTGTGACTGGTCACATGCTTTGATTCATATCTACTTTTTTCGGAAATGACTGAAGCAGATTTATAACAAGGTTAGCAGTGCGTTCCACTCACAAAAAATTTGTAGATAAGATAAATTATAACCAGAGATTGATAAATGCTTAGATCGATAATTAATTTATTTAAGAACTTCCTGTTGCAAGTCATGATGGAACTTTTTTGACTGCGTCAACTGAAATTTATAAGGCATCCACATTATTTTTGATTATAATTTTTTTAGATATATTTTTTTCTTTTTTAAAGAGAAAACAATATTGTAATAAAACAGTCCTTGAACTTTAATTCCCATCCAACTCAGTTTTTTTACTGGCGATTATAGGTACTATAAGGCAAGTTTTACAAGTGTGCAGAATAAAAATTTGAGATAACAATGAAACATGACCTTACGATGCTAGGAAATACGAAAAAGGTGGGCCCTGCAATTTTTTCTGTCTGTCTGTATGTGGATCTACAGCCTGAACCGCTTCATCGATTTGTGGGCCAGCCTACAGAGGGGTTTTTGGAATAGGGTCTCTAGGTTTTGGAATAGCGCTACCTGCCACGTAACTCCTTATGTCAAAACTTATTTTTCTCGAAAACAGCTCCAACGATTCCGATTAAATATTAAGTGAGAGATTATTTTTTGATTGTCTTTTTTAATGATGTGAATTTTTTTTGGAAAAAGACTAAACGCACGGTACCCCCCACAGTACCTTTCTTTTACAACCGACTTTCTCCCTAATGGATAACACAATTTTGACGAAATTTTATGTTTTAGGAGTCCTACGCTGCTAACGAAAGAAAGAAAGCGTACCAACATTAGGAAAATTTATTTAATTTTTTTGAATATTTCCAAAACAGTATAATTTTTTTTTTTTTTTTAATTTTTTGTCAATAAATTTTTCGACAAGATCTTAAGACTTGCATTGACTGATTTTCAAAAAACCCATTTTTAAAAAAATGAAAGATAAAAAATCAGTTTTTTTAAAAACTGCTCTAACGATTTTGATTAAATTTTTAACATTTAAATGTATTAGCTAGCAACTGCAAAAAAAGGCGTTATTAGATTTCCGCTTAAAATCTTTGGAATACTAAATTAAACATTTTTTAAATTTTTGTTTTGTTCGATTTAATTTAATTTTCTTAGTCAGTGTGTAGTTAGCAACCCTGTACCACCAAATATATTATGAATCGCGAATGCTAAAACCTTGCACTCAACCTTAAGATTCATACAATCGCAAGTTCCTGCGATCCAGTCGAGCTTTTTTCTTTTTCTTTCCCCTCCTCCTCTTCTTCTTCTTCTTGTTCTTCTTGTTCTTCTTTTTCTTCTTTTTCTATTTTCTTCTTCTTTTTCCTTTTTCTTCTTCTTCTTTTTCTTCATCTTAAAGAGATTCAAGCTCTCTCACTTATCTGCTTCACACTGGTAATGGTAATCTTTCGACCTCTGAAAGCGCCTGCAAACCTCCGAAGTTGGAATTTTTCTACCTCTGAGGTGAATCAAATGCATATTTCGTTGCATCTGTCTATTCGAGGAGTGTTTTGGCCTCTTTTTAAGTTTCTTTGCAATCGGGTCTCAACGTTGTGATATTGCCTCATACGAAGCATCGTATTCTCAGTTGTTGTCTACTTACTCTCGTCGAACACTATCAAAATGTGCAAGCTCAATCATACATTCAAACAGGAAATAACAAACACAGCATAAGAACCGATCATTATCCACAAAATTTTGCAAAACTTGCAACTTATTAAAATTTGAAATATGCATCACTAAAGATTGCACCAACCTGCTTGATAATTTTCACATCATTGGATGGAATCTACACAGTCCACAAGTTTATTGTTATCTCGACTATGAGAATAGAAAATCAGATTTTTATCGATTGAGTTAAGAAAACAATAAAAAAAAATTGGTAAACAAGTTAACAAACATAAACCAATTAGAGGGGTTTCGGCAGCATGATTCAAACATTTTTCAGATACGCGGATGGCATCGTAGATTACAAAAACGATATTTTTATCAGTAATGTAGCGATTCAGATTGATTTCCAAGCAAAAAAAGAACAACGTTAAGTTTCGAAGATAAAAAGTTAACAAAAACAGTCTAGCTCTAGATACAACCTCATTACAGTGTCGTTTGACAAAACATTATAAAAGCATGTTGAACGGCACCCGCAAGGCCATTTTAGTTGCAAAAAGCCTAAAAACGAGTTCGAGGTCTTACCTCTATCATTATATCGCGTTTGGGTTAACCAATTAAAACAAAATTGATGTTTCGTTAGTTCTTTGGATTGCCATTGTGAAGACGGTTACGAGTATTTAAAAAAATTAAGTGCTAAAAAAACAAGTGAAGGATTTTTTTTTTCAATTAAAAATTAAAATCTATTTAAAAATGAAACTACTACCAATTTGTGTATTCATTTTGATATCTTTGTTTGTGGGAGGTGAGAAAAATTGAACTAAAAATTAAAAAGAAAATTATTTAAAAAAAGTTACTTTTCCTGAATACATCGCGAGGATAAATGCATCAAAATTCCTCTTATGTAAACTACAATTAGTGACTCACTCATTCGATCACTTCGGGAAACTTATAGTATGGCATGTGAAAAAAGGAAATCCCCAGCCTTTCTACAATTTTCACTCAAAATAAAAGAAAAGAAATCTTTTCCCCTGAACGCTCAAAAATGTGAATTTCTCATACAAATTACACAATTCAATAACTAAAAACAAAAGCTTGTAAAAAAAAAAGACAAAAAGAAAGAAATTATATCCTGAATTTCCCTTTTAATTGTGATTTAGACTCATGAAGTCCTTTACATACATTAGGATTCCTAAATCCGAACTCACACTGTTATTGGATGGCAACTAAAAATAAACCTTCTATTTCTTTTCTATTGGAATCGGTACAATAATTTTTACCCTCGAGTGGAAGAAGTAGTCAATCCAATTGCTTTGATAATTTCCAGAGTTGAAACTTTAAATTATGCCTCTGACATATTTTAAGACGATAGCCAGCTTCCTCCTATTCTGCCAATGTTTTTTGAATGCAGCAGAATAAATTTGGTGATGTTTTTTTTAGAAACATAGAACTAAGAACTGAACTCCCATAGTGACCGACCATTGCATTGGTTTAAATGCGACTTAAATGGTTTGATCGATTCCCGTGTGAAATTCAAAATGTATTTGAAGAGTTCTTCTCGTATTAAGCTTTATTGATAGGTACTGCATACCATATAGTTTAAAAAAAAATTATTTTCTTAAAACTAGATATTCAATTTTTTTTAATGAAAATATGCGATGCCATTTTTTTCAATTGTTTTCGCAGCTCCTCAATTGGCTCAAGAAGTAGCATCTGGTTAAAAAAAAAAACTGATTCTATTAAAAAATGGTGAAAAGATTCTTATAAATAAAACTGTTGTTTTTATTATGCTTAAGTTTTTAAAACAAGAAGTGTATCAGTGATAGTTCGAAACCTTTTAATTTGAAATTTTGAACTTTAAGAAAACACCATAAAATGCAAATATTATTCACTTGCATAGATCCTAAATTGTGCCGGTCGATGGTGTAAATGTTTTCAAGTCAGTTGGTTACATATGAGTTCAAGCCTCGAATCCAAAAACAATTTTTTTCGGAGAAGTTGCAGTTCGGGAAAATGTTACAAGTTCTTTAAAAGTTGTTAAAGTGCCATGAATGCTCATTGTAGCCATTTGTAAATCGTAAAACACTGTAGTTCTCCTCCATTCACCTCAAGTTATGATTGATGGACATGCGCTAGTCATTCTCCGAGCTGGTTATGCCCTCCTACATATAAATAAATAAGTAAAATATCGTGAGGAGTTCACCAGTTCTCCGATAGTAAATTCATTGCATGAAAAGCACTTTCTTAATTCGCCATTCGGAACCGGCAGCAAATTGTAGGTCCCCTCCATTCTTTCACAAGACATGGTTGTGAGAAATGCGCTAGGCCCTGGGGCTCCTCGATCTATTGCGCCACCCTATTTATTTATTTTTAAGTAATTCTTTAGCAATTGGAAGCCCTACTCCTCAAAAATCAAAATTAGAATATGATCAGCAACTTTACATCTGTCTCATCTAGTCAGCTAGTTCACACTGAACAATTGGCTGGGCAGACTTCGTTTGATGGATGTTGGATGGTCGGATGTAGTTTGCGTTCAAACTTATCAGATTTGTCTTCCAACATTATGTCATATATTTCTCCAACTTCAAAATTTTAAAAAATATTTGAAAATGATCCAACAAGCGGTCGTCTGAGGGTTCACACTATCCAACATTGGTCGGACAAAGCCAAAAAGCACAAAATTCTTAGTTTTTCTGTCTTAGAAAGTGTTTTTGATAAAGTTTATGGTTGAGATTGTTCACGCGATTTTATCTAATTAATAAAAGATATCGTCAAATTAAAGCGATGTTTCCTCAAATTTTAACTCGTTTTTTTAGCATTCAATGATTTTTGTTTTGTTTTTTATTGATTAATTGACAGAATTCCAAAATTTTTTTGGACTTTTTTAAGTAAGCAATTAAGATTAGAACATACCTTTTCGGAAATTAATAAAAATTTTCTTTATCTTTTATTTATTTACAACTTCTCTTTTTATAAAATTGGTTTTTTAGTCCTGATTTAGGTTTTTATCTTTAATTTTTAATCATTCAAATAACTGATAAAGTATCAACTGTCTCTGATCCGCCGCGGTTCACTATTTCATAGTTTATTTATTTTATTTAATAATAGTTGTGAAACTGCGGCAATTAAAGTAACCAATGACATCCGATTTGCTCTTGACTCAGACAGGTTTGGGGTTTTGGTGCTTTTGGACTTTTCTAAGGCCTTTGACAGTATTGACCACTCCATTCTCATTTGCAAACTTAAGTCTCAGTTTAATTTTTCCAATTCATCTTTTAAGCTCTTGTGTAGTTATTTGAAAGATCGTGTCCAATCAATCAAAACGAAAACCGGAACCTCATATTCTTATATTACCAATATTGGAATTCCCCAAGGCTCGGTGTTAGGCCCACTGTTATTCTCGTTATTTATTAATGACCTTCCAGAAGTTATTTCTAACTGCCGGATTCATTTGTATGCCGACGATGTTATGATTTATATTTTTAGTGCAATTGGTTTGATGGAAGATTGTATTGTGAGATTGAATGAAGATTTAAGTCGTATCTTTGCTTGGTCTGAGACTAATATTCTAAGACT